>JAPXFQ010001902.1:0-600000 GCA_028564705.1 Apricaphanius iberus
TCTTAGGTATTGTTGGCTCCTAGTTACCATGCGACCGGCCACTCGCTTCCGGAGAGTGTAGGGCCGCCAACATTTAAACCCCGGCGGGAAGTTTTCCAAAATAAAGTCAGAGCTGAGAGACAGAGAGAGAAAATAATGCACAGACACAGATTTTCTGTTTCACACTCGTACACACCTGCAGATGGGGAACAGTCAGAACTGAGTTGAACTGAACTGAACCGTCGTATACAGGGGTGTACCATTTTTATTAAAGAAGAACAAAGAACATATTCACATGTCTATTCTCCTCCCCCTAGATTTTTATTACACCAAACGTTTATTCTCAAGGTTTCCTGAGTTATCGCTGTAACCGTCCGGTCTGTTTATGACTGTCTACTCCCTACTCTGTTTCTTATCTCCGCATCCTACTTTTACAACATGCAATAAACTTTAGCCTAGAGTTTTACGACTTAAAAGCTTACACCCATAAACAATACTTGACAAAAAATCTCTTTACCATCATGCAAGCTAATTAAAACAGACTTTTACTTTCTGAATACTAACTAAAGATTATATAAACATATTCAATACGAGACTGTTATATAAAGTAGCCCCAAAAAATATGAATCACGACAATTCCCTCTTTCAATCTATTTTTTTATATAGATTGACCATTCCTCTGTACTTCTCCAAGTGAGGGATTAACAGATATTGACCTTGCATATTATTACCAACAGCTTTGTCAATGCATTTTATGAATAATGAACGTATACAAGGAATACAACAGCATCCACATAACACCATAGTCGACACAAATACTGCTAATGAAACCATTATTGACATTGCCAGAGTTTTCCATTTTCCAAACATATTATTTAACAAATTGTCCCACATTGAGGTATCTACACCTGATTGTTCTTTTAGCCTATTTGACAGTATTCTCAGTCCTTCTACTGCCCTAGTTATTTTTCCATCTGCATTAGTATTATTAGGGATAAACATACAGCATTGATCACCAAATATTGAACAGACACCACCCTTTTCAGCTAAGAGCATGTCAACTGCTATTCTATTTTGAAAAGCCATTAAGGAGGTGGCTTTAAGTTGCTCATGTACAGCCTCAAACCCATCTCTAGTTTTATTAGCTAATTTCTGTACATTATAGTGTATATAATTTATTCTGTCCACATTCTTATTTATCGTACACCACCAACAAATACTTGATTCCCAACCTGCTGAGACCCGATTAACCAATTTATATTCGTCTGGAACACCTCTAGGAACTCCAATGGCATCAATATAAGTTGGATCCTCTTCATGGCCTATTTCCCTCTTTCTAACATGATTATTCAAAGTGAGAAAAGTCTGATCTCCTGTGGGATCATAAGTAAATATTGCTACCGGCATAATTAATGTAACGGGTGCACACAATCCTGTCCAATTACTAGGTAAAATGGAGCGGAGGATTTTTCCTCCACACCACCACCAAATATCAGCACGAGCCTGAAAAGATTTAATAGAAGTTTGGATTGAATTGCAATATGTAATGTTGACTGAACCCACTACTTTATTTCCAGGCTTATCATTTTTGAAACAAGTAAAATTATTTGGAGCAACATTACTATCAAAGAAGGGTGGGGTAGCTCTGTTATCAGCTATAGGGAATAATTTTTCCCAGTTACTACAATCTTTTACTGGATTTACACTAGACAGCAGGGAAACCAGACAAGTTGTGTTGAGCTCAACAGGTGCAGGGACCACCTTGAGAATAGGTCTGGCTCCCATGCACACAACACAATCCCGCCTCGCTTCTTGTCCTGCTTGTTCTACCATAAGCAACCAATTATTAGTGGAGCCACCCACACCTGTCATCATTTCAAAGTAATCGTCCACAGATGGTTCTTCTTTAATTATACTACCTCTTGCTGCTGAGGCCTGATTTTGACTTACCGAGGTGGAAGCATTAAGAGAGTCTTGACAGATTATAATAGAAAATTGAACATCTTTTCCCCCTTTATAAACCCAAATTATAAAGAGAGTACAACCTTGCCCATTCTCGAGATATTTTAAGGGGAGGAGATCACTTTTAGTTAAATTAACAGTAAGAAGTAATTTATCTGCAACCTTATCCAATTTAACCAAAGGACGCATATGTTTTGCATGAGCTGTAGTAGTGTACCTTCTCCAGTCATATCCACGGGGATCAGCAATTAAAGTGGACCAACTAGTATCTTTTTGATCATTTGTTATGTACCACAAGGGGTAGGTTTTATATTTACTTGCTTGTTCTCCCTTATAAACTAATGTATTTAAGGGAATAGTAATCACTGCAGATCGTCCTCTTGGTATGCAAAATTGAGAAAATCCACGATGTGCGGCGGAAGAGCCACACAGTGAATAGGGAGTTGATTTAGCCATTAAGTTTCTTCTCGGTCTAATTGAGTGAACTTCAACCTGTGTTTGATTTGCAGAACTATTGTAGGGCCATTCACCACAACAGTAAAATATAATATTGACCAATAACATTATGCAAATACCTGTGGTGCACAGCACCTTCTTATTTTCCCAAAGATGCATACTTTCTGTTAGTGGTGTGATCCTATGTTTATTTTAACCAAGGAAGGGTGTCTGTTTTTCTTTATCTTTACCTTTAAGCAATTATTTTTATTTTATTAATTTATTTTTTATAGTTTTAACCCAATTCAATATTCTTTTAGTACAAGGCAAAACTCTAGCAATTGTCACAACCTCAAAAACATCTGCAGAAAACCATATCATGAAAAAACATAATTGAAACAAAGATTTAGTAATCAAGTCAACCTAATTATGATTTAAACACCCCTTAAAATGTTTTAGCGTATTAATAAAAACTTTTATAAAACCGTAAAAACTGAGTATTATGACAAAATCCTACAAATTTACTACTTAAAAAGTCTTTGACACCCTCTTAGGCAGTGTCTAACAATTTGCACCTGTAGAATAAAAATTGGTTAAACAACCTGTAAAAAAACAGAAAAATGATTAATAAATGTTCAGTCTTTATTATTATATTTTTTAGTCTTTACTCTTGTTTATTCCTCCGTCACCAAGCGGCTGCAAGTGGTGAGACGATTCAGTAGTGTGGGCTCTTTATTTCTTCCAATTTTTTCAGATCGCCCTCAATGAAATGCCAGCTACTTCATTAACTGAACATTTCCCCCAATAAAACACAAATACACAGACAGGCCCCGCCTCCTGGCTTCCTTCACCGATTGTGACGTGGTCAAAACCTGCTGTGTAATGTGTTAGATGTTTTGCGATCTTTCTCTTCTGTATACTCCCTCTTCGAGAAAAGCAAGCCCAAATTGCTTATCTCGCCCAATTTGGCACATAAAGATCACACTGAATGATCACAGCAACCGGAACCAATCTTCTGGGTGGGCCAAGCCCTGCTTCCTGGCTTCGGCAGTCGATACTGCCTAGTCAGAACCGACACCACCCACTGCAGAGAGATTCCTCCAGGTCAGCAGAGAGCTGCTGCAGGTGAGGGACAGGAGGGGGGGTCAGGGGCCGGAGCACACTGGGACCAGTGAAACCAAGTAGAGCCTTTCCCACGCAGCTGGACAGCGTGAGTCGTACGAGCAGCAACCTGGAACGGGCCAGACCAGCGAGGCTCCTGCCACTTTCTCTTATACACCTTCAGCCAAACTCGTCCAGCCTCGGAAGCAGACGCCGCAGGTCCCTGCACGTCACGGGGAGCCGGAAGGAAGGAGGAGACCAGGCCCTTCAGCTGCTGCTGATCACCTCGAGGATCTGGATCAGGATGGGGCGAAACCTGTGGTTCTCTGCCAGCCCAAGGACCAGGGAAGATCCTGCCTGTAAACATCTCATAAGGAGTAAGACCTTTCGTCCTACAGACAGATGATCTGATGGCCATCAGAGCAATAGGGAGAGCATCTAGCCAATTAAGCCCCGTCTGAGCTGAAATCTTTGCCAGCTTCAACTTTAAAGTAGAATTAGAACGCTCGACAACACCTTGCGATTGCGGATGATAAACAGTGCCGAACTTGTGGGGTATTCCCATCTGTTCCTCAACCTGCCGGAGATGTTTATTTTTAAAATGTGTGCCATTGTCAGACCTGACCTTAGTCGGAAAGCCATGGCACGGAATCCAGTGGTTAATCAAAGATTTCACCACCGTTTGAGAAGTCTCCCGTCTAGCAGGGAAAGCAGAAAAGCACGAGGTCAATGAATCAATAATCACTAACAGGTATCGGAAACCCCTAACAGGTGTCCCCATATCTGTATAATGGATCACGATCTCCTCGCCAGGCCTGCACAAGTCCTGGAAGGCTCCCATTTCTGGCTTGATAGTAGGCTTAGGATTAAATTGACCACACACCACACATTCACTCAAAAAACGCTTAATCATATGTGGCAGGAAAGGATGCCACCAAAAACAAAGATTACGTTTCATCTGAGTATATGACACATGTGCCACACCATGAGCCTCCTGAAAAAGGGTGGGTTTTAACGCGGCAGGTAAAACCAAACGGCCATCAGGCCCACGCCAAAAACCATCAGCAAAAACAGCACCTCTATCCTTCCACACAGTCATCTCCTGTGGCGCAGGAGCCTGCTGCGCCAACTGCAATTCCTCAGCAAAACTGTCTGACATTTCCTGTGCTGACGTGACAATCAGCTGCGTGTGGACACGTGACAGGTAACCCGCTGCCTCTTTTGCAGCCAAATCTGCCGCAGCATTTCCACGCGCATCAACAGTGTCAGCCTTGCTGTGACCCTTACATTTAAGAACAGCAAGGTTAGCTGGCAACATGACAACATCCAAAAGTTCCATAATGTCTGCATGATGCTGCATAGGCTTACCCGTAGTGGTAACAAAACCTGCTCTTTTCCACTGTGGTAATTCATAATGAATGACAGAAAACCCATAATTCGAATCAGTGTAAATCGTCACATCTTTATCTCTGCCCCACTTGCATGCTTCAATAAGAGCCCTTATTTCAGCACGCTGTGCGCTCTGCTTGCCATCAAGCTTCCCTGAAACAACAGTCTGAAAGGAATCCCCATTTTGCTCTACTATTGCAAAACCTGATCTCAACTGCCCCTGCGAATCCCTAAAACAGCAACCATCTGTATAAAGCACAACACCTGAAGGCAAAGGGTCAGATCGCAAATCAGGACGTATTTTTTGAGCAACCGAATTCAGTCTGACACAGTCATGCTGCTCCCCAGAGATGGTCATTTGGTCAGCCATGTTTATTCCTTCATGCGTAAAAAAAATGTTCGGTGCTTCCAAAACTCTGCTAATTCGCTGTTGACGCAAAGTTGAAAGAGTAAACATCTCAGAATTAACCAATGCCATGACCCCATGAGATGTCAAAATATGAAGTGGATAACCCCTGACAATGTGTGATGTTTTTTCCACTAGATGAGCAATACTGGCTGCGTGTCTCGTGCAAGGCGGCTGTCTCATTTCAATATCTTGCAGCTTTATGCTAAGATACATAAGAATCTGTCTCTGACCACACTTTTTCTGAAACAAAATGCCATTAACAATCCCATCTGTCTCTGATGTGTTGAGAAAAAATGGACATGTATAGTCAGGAGTGGCCAAATCAGCTGCTTGTGCTAGAGCCTGTTTCAACCTAATAAATGCCTCCTCAGCTGGTATATCCCATACTAATTTAGCATGCAGATTCTTCATACCATGAGCATTTACAAGCGCTCTGAGTGGTGTGGTTAGGTTCGTGTAATGAGGCACATAATGTCTGGAAAAATTTGTCAGTCCCAGAAATGACAGCATTGATTTAGCAGTGAGAGGTTTTGAATGAGCCAAAATAGCATTTTTGTGGGTGTCAGTCAGTCCAGCGCCTTGAGCTGTCACCTTTCGCCCCAGGAACTGGACCTTCTGTCTGACCAACTGAAGCTTATCACGGGAAACTTTATAACCCTCTCTCCCCAGATGTTCTAACACAGCTAGAGTAGCTTCTATGCATGTTTCAACAGTAGGGGCCGCCAAAATCAAATCGTCCACATACTGGGTCAGAACACAGCCTGGAGGGAGCTGTACAGTGCTTAATGACTGCTTCAATACCTGATTAAACAAACCTGGACTCAAAGCGAAACCCTGCGGAAGCCTACTATAACGTAGCTTCCTGCCTCTGAATGTAAATGAAAAAACATCCCTGATAGAAGGATGGAGGGGTAAACAGAAAAACGCATTAGCCAAATCTATGCAGGTAAACCATTTCAAATCAGGTGTAAGAGATGCCAAAGCTGTATACGGATTGGGCGTAGCAATGGGAGGGGTTTTGAGGGCCTCATTGACAGCACGCAAATCATGTGCCATTCTGTATTTACCAGTACCTTTTTTTTCTACAGGAAGAATAGGGGTGTTATATGGAGAATCCGATGGTTCTAAAACTCCTACTTCAAGTAACCCTGCAATAGTGTCTGCAATACCTTCTTCAGCCTGAGGTTTATGTGGATACTGCGGACGCCAAATTGGACCAGAATGTTTAATCTCAAATGTGATGGGTGTTGTATGCACTAGACCAACATCAGTGGGACCATCTGACCACAAAGAGTCAGGCACGACCTTTAATGCCTCCACTGCATCAGGATGATCTGTTTTTTCTCTGCCATGATTTCTAGAAAGCTGCAAATGTTCCAAAAAAGTAGTGTCTGAGAGCTGCGTGTCTCTTTTGTACATCTGAGAAGAAGGAGAAAAAGAGACCGAAGGTATCTGGGTAGGAATCCAATCCTTTAATGCAACTCCCCTTTTAACCATTCCCCCCAAATCTTTAGCTTGATGTTTTGGATGCAACAATAGCGATATGTGCGGAAGCGCTTCAGCTTCCATCACATACCATTTATGCTGCTCTGAAGTCAGATCAGCAAACAGTGCAACACCCTCCTTCCCCACAAAGCATGGACCCGAAGCCACAGACCAAGTTTGTCCTTCAAGTTCTGTTTCAAATTTTTCCTGATACAAAGTAGGATCGCCCCTCTCATATAGGAAGGTAACATGTAATGGGTCAGGCGGTGGAACAAAAGGCTGGAGTTCAAGCAGCCACGGCTTCCAGCATCTCAGAAATTCAGCCGCAGAAGATTCACGTGCAGACATCGTAAAATATCAGCCACTTGTGAAGTGTCATCTTTCAGCAAAAATTGACCACTCATGGTGTCACAGCAATGTGTATGTCCATTCGGAAAAGTCACCATAAGTCCATCAGGGGTACACAGGATAGTAGCACCCAGTTTGATAAGCAGATCTCTACCTAACAAGTTGACAGGAGTGGTTTGAGCAATGACAAAAGGATGTGATAGTCTTTGACCTCCCACCGCAACAGGCAATGGTTGAGTGACAGGGAGAATCATCGGAGCCCCAGAGATGCCCATCACAGACACTGTGTTCCCAGAAAAATTGAAGTCTGGTAAAACTCTGTCCAGCGTGCTGAAAGTAGCACCAGTATCCACCAAGAATGGCAATGAATGTCCATATATGTCCATTGTGAGCATTGGATCCCCCTTAGTCCTGCTCACCAAGGTACTCTGTGGGCATTGTCAAAACTGAGGCCCCCCCTGTCCTCCTTGATAGGAGGGAGGAACCATATGCTGATTCGGAGCAAAATGTGAAGGTGGCTGACCGGGGGGAATAGCGCCCCCTCGTGGATGTGGACAGTCCTTCACCCAGTGCTCATTTGAGCCACACCTCCGACAACCGCCAGCACCTGGCTGCCCTCTTCCCAGGCCTCTATTACCACCAAACCTGGCCCTACCACGTGACCGTCCCCGAGAGTGCCATGTCCGATAAGGAGCAGCAAATGGCTGATTCGGTGCGGCTGCAGCATACATTACAGGAAAGGAAGGCAACACTGTAGCTGATCCAACAGTCGGCGCTGCTTTAGCCACCATCTGCTTCACTTTTTTTGACTGATGAAAGTCACTCAATTTATTCTGAGCCTCTTTTAAGTGGAGCTTCAGCAAAGCAGTCTCCATTTTCTTATTCTCCGCAGCGTCCCTTAACGCAGAATCTTGAGTTTCTTGTAAATAATGTGTTATGTGTCTCTCCCATGTAGGCTGATCATAAATATGTGAATCAGGATTACGTTTCATTAGTGTAGCAACAGACTCTGGCATGCCCGCTAAAACTGCTTCTCTAAACCAGTTTCTGTTATTCCGGGCATCTCTGGGATATTCGCCAGTAACGTCAACCCATTTATCTTTACATTTAGCCAGATATTCTGCGGGAGTTACATCAGTTGACCAAGGAAATTTCAAAATCTTAGAGGCGGGCGGGGTAGGATACTTTCTCCTGACCCACTCAGCAAGTTCAGGCGCGTGAAGCGCAAAAGGGACTTCATCTAGTATTTGCACTAGGTTGCACTGGAGCATCATCTCATTATAGTCTGTTAATGTCAACATTCTGCCCATAATTGCTTTCCAGTCCCCCACCGCTAGTGTTTGGCCTGAAGTCAGCTGATTTAATTTGTTTATCCAACAGTTTCCACCACCAGTCAGAGCGGGGAGTTGCAGAGTGATAGCAGAAATGTCAGCCATCTTCCATGGTTTGTAAATTACTGAACCATCCGATGCTCCCACTAAAGGAAACATTAAATTAGTGCCCCCATGAGTTCTGGTATTCTGATAAACCCCCTCGCCCTGGGCAACTCTCAACGTCTGTACGTCGTTAACCTGTCCAACTGTTGCACATTCATCACGTTCAGTGGGGCTGGCACTCCCCCGAAGGTCAGCAGCCTGCCCTCGTACCACAGACGTTAATCTTCCCTGATCCTTCAGGATCTCATCCATCTGTTGTTGAACTGTATTTAACCTGTGTTCGTGATGCTGTATTTCCTCCATTAATGTACCATTGTAAGCCAAGAACAATTTATCAGTCTCCTGTTCTGTTCTGTTTTTAACTAAGTTTAACAACTGTCTGTCCTCCGCAGTGTGTGCTACAGTTCCTTTACCGGTGACCTCAAAATGCAATTTATAATCTTGTCCCTCATCGTTCACCTTCAGATCACCCTGTGGTTTATTAGTTAATGGGTCATGGGCCACAGACCTCTTTGATGGGCCACTCCAGTGTAAGACTGCAGTGTTTGAAGGGAGGGGGGAAGCGGGGGAAGCAGGAGAGGTACCCAGAGGGGGTGGTGCACACCTCTGTGATGTAGCCTGCGTGCTTTGAAGTACGCTCTGGCCATCGTCAGTTTCCAACCCCCAAGAAATGTTTGTTTGACCAGATGTAGACAAGACGGGATACATATTTTGATAAGGCGGAGGAGTCTGGTCTGCCGAATAAACATTATTTGCAGTAACACACAAATGATCAATGCCTTGACCCGTTAAACCCCATGTTTTCCACATTTTCTCAGTTTTTAAGTATCTCTTCTTAGCACCAGTGATGCTCCTAGCTGTTTTAGCTTTTTCTGCAAAACGCTTTCCTTCCTCAAAACACATCTGTGAGAGACACCTCTTATGTTCACCACTAGCAGCATGCCGAGACCACATGGCCTTCATGATGGCTTGAAACTGCTTTTTATCTTTTTCACCGGGCTTATCAACTAATACAGAATATAGTTTTGAAATGTATACTAACAATTGGGCATCTAACGTGCACCACTCCTGTCCCTGTGGAGCAGGAAGCAATTTATATTCGGCTGCCATTGAAAGTTTAAAACAAAATCCAAAATGGATTAAAATTGAAGTAGGCAATTTGTAATAACTCTGTAAATTATTTATTTTAATTGAAAAACTATCAATTAGTAGGCCAAATTTATCCCAATATCAATGCAGTTAATAGTAAAGACAGGCAGTATTTTATTTAACTTAGTTATTTTTATTCTTTATAGTGAAGTGGTTTATGTATTATTTTAGTCATATAACATTAACCTTAATAATGATTTATGCAAAGCCGAAACGAAGGAAAGCTAAAAAGGTTTATAACGAACTTTTTATTTTCTCATTAATTTATTTATATATTGAGATATCAGCTGTTTTGTCTAAAACACAAAGAATTTTAATGAAGTCCGGCCGGCGGCAAAACCCGCGACGGACACTTCCACGAATCACACAAAGAAATAGAATTCTCCCAATATAAAAGCAGTCTCATTTATCATTAAAACAAACCGAAAAAATATCTGTAAAACTAGCTTTGTAACACAATCGTAGATCGTTTTTACAAAAAAGAAGTCGACCGAATTAGAAACCGTCCAACTGTTGCACATTCATCACGTTCAGTGGGGCTGGCACTCCCCCGAAGGTCAGCAGCCTGCCCTCGCACCAAAGATGTTAATCTGTCCTGATCCTTAAGGACCTCATCCATCTGTTGTTGAACTTTATTTAACCTGTATTCGTGCTGCTCTATTTTCTCCATTAATCTACTATTGTATGCCAAGAACAATTTATCAGTCTCCTGTTCTGTTTTTCTTTTAACTAAGTTTAACAACTGTCTCTTCTCATCTCCACGAGCCCACCTGGGCGTCATCTTGGCCTGGAACTGCTTTTTACATTTTGTACTGGTCCCACTAACCAAAACAGAATATAGCCTTGTAATGCCTACTAACAATTGGGCACCTAACGTGCGCCACTCCTGTCCCTGTGGAGCAGGAAGCAATTTATATTCGGCTGCCATTGAAAGTTTAAAACAAAATCCAAAATGGATTAAAATTGAAGTAGGCAATTTGTAATAACTCTGTAAATTATTTATTTTAATTGAAAAACTATCGATTAGTAGGCCAAATTTATCCCAATATTAATGCAGTTTAATTTATAATTAAAACAAACCTAAAAAAATATCTGTAAAACTCGCTTTGTAACACAATCGTAGATAGTTTTCACAAAAAAGAAGTCGACCGAATTAGCGGACCAAGTCAAACACAATAGAACTTCCGGGTCACCACGCGGAATGGAAAAAAAACCGGGACAAAGACTGCTAATTCTTCACTACGATGTTAAACCAAACAAACTGTACTCATAAGTAAACCAACCAAAGACAAAAACAAAATGCCTCCAGCAGAACCACACTTCGTCTCCAAAAACTCGAATAAATGTTTAACCGTGTCAAACAAATACCGGTCGGAAGCTAGGCTACCAGAGTGTAACTGTAAGCATGAGCACCCCAGCTCAACCGGAACAAAACGGTGCCGCTTCGTTACAATAAAAAGTTATTTTATATATATATTCTAAAGAGTTTACTACCAGTTATCCATAACAATAGTCCTATATATGTGTTAAACAATGCTTTAGACGTGTTTACGTAAGTGTACAAGGTTGAACGCCTTTATTCCAGGCGAGACTCACACACACTGTATGTTAGCTGTAAGCTAGATATGGTGGTACTGTAACCAACCGAAAATGATACTTCCCATTATTCCTCTACAATGCCAAGCTTCTACGTAATCTGCACAAACAGAAAACGAGGGCATCGACTAGGCGTTTAAAATTCGCAGAGGAATTATGGTTTTAGATTCAGTCAGTTAGTTCCCCTAAATGAGGAGTTTATATGAGGCCGGTGTGCAAAAAGCTACCTAGTAGCTTCCTTCCCTAGCCTCCACTCCGTCCAAGCACACCCACAATCACACCGAAACAAGTACAGTAATTTTACAATATTTATCAAACACTAACCTCAAACCGGACCGACCAAAAACTGGACCATAATCACAATTCCACTTTCGCAGTGCTCAGCTGCACGTTTGGAATAAACGCAGCCCCCTCCCAGGTCAGACGTCCAGCAGTCAGAGGGCGCCACAGGCCCTGCTACTGCTATGTCGCTCGTAGCCTGGGAGCCTCCAGAAAAGCGTCCTATTCTGGGTAGAGTGGCCAACTCGTCGAGTACCGATCCGCACCGTGGTCGGCCCTTAACCAAAAAAACAACACATCAACATTAAACGGAGAACGGTTAGATCAATCAATACCTATTAATTTGGTGTTAGCGCTGTTCCAGATTGATACAAAACCACCCGGGTGCTGATTTAGCAAGGATCAATCCAGTCGCTCTCCGATTCTCTGTTGAACTCCAAGGAAAAAACACAAAATTACTGCAATGCCACAAACACACGCATCAACCAGTTATGCCACACTTTACTACTCACACTCAATCTCTCCCAGCTCCGAAACAACTTAAGACCGAATTACGGAGCACGCATCCTCCACCATGTGTTGGCTCCTAGTTACCATGCGATCGGCCACTCGCTTCCGGAGAGTGTAGGGGCGCCAACATTTAAACCCCGGCGGGAAGTTTTCCAAAATAAAGTCAGAGCTGAGAGACAGAGAGAGAAAATAATGCACAGACACAGAATTTCTGTTTCACACTCGTACACACCTGCAGATGGGGAACAGTCAGAACTGAGTTGAACTGAACTGAACCGTCGTATACAGGGCTGTACCATTTTTATTAAAGAAGAACAAAGAACGTATTCACATGTCTATTCTCCTCCCCCTAGATTTTTATTACACCAAACGTTTATTCTCAAGGTTTCCTGAGTTATCGCTGTAACTGTCCGGTCTGTTTATGACTGTCTACTCCCTACTCTGTTTCTTATCTCCGCATCCTGCTTTTACAACCTGCAATAAACTTTAGCCTAGAGTTTTACGACTTAAAAGCTTACCCCCATAAACAATACTTGACAAACATCTCTTTACCATCATGCAAGCTAATTAAAACAGACTTTTACTTTCTGAATACTAACTAAAGATTATATAAACATATTCAATACGAGACTGTTATATAAAGTAGCCCCAAAAAATATGAATCACGACACCATATACTGTAAATGTAAGTAACAGCACGATATTCGTGTGCGTTTATGAATTTCGTCGTAAACACCAGAATATGTATACAAATAAAATAAATATACTCTTAAGTAAAAGACGTTTCCAACATAAATTATAAACTTAATGGTTTCATATCTCCATTATGCTCTTTAATCAACTTCACTGTTGTCACTATCTTCCCATTCAGGATCACAGTCCATGCCCAACTCAAAATATTGCAGCAGCAACAATATAACACTTGTAGGTGTACATTAGAATGCCACCATTAAAATAAAAAAATCTGACAATTTTTTGATTTGAACAATGAATGTCCCTTTTAGGATGAACACAGAATCTTAATACTACCCTGAAGCACTTCCACTGACCACTTTTCTTCTTTAAGAAGCCTTTCAGAGTCTGCAGATTGGATTTTCTTTTTGGTGGCATCTTTCTCACACCTCTGGGCAGGAGGAAACCATGAGCAGGAGAAGATTACTAATACTTATTATTATTATTATTACAACTACTATTATGTGACTGGGAGCGCTGCTCTGGCGGATGCAAGCACTTCAGTGGCCGGATCAATAAAGTATCTTTGAATTGAATAATAAGCAGGCTATATTATTTTCTCAGACATTTGCTCAAATATAATATTACTTTACTACTACTATTATCACTAAATTATTATCATCATTATACAACATATAAAGTAGCAATAAAAACTGATTTGCACAGCTAAAAATAAAAAATAGGCAATACACTCTGGCATAGTATGGCATCAACGGGCTTTCTCAGCCGATTCGGATGTTTTCAATCCATTAAATGGCCGTTATTAGAGGTTATCAATCACATTAAATGCCGTCAGACTGTGCCCTCTCTAACTACTAGTAGGTTCGTATCGCTGATAACAGCCAACTGTCTGCACGTGTCAAAAATTCTTCTTTAGGGTAGCATAACTGGAGTTATCTAACCAATTTTAACCAACCCACAAGTTTTATGTCCTAACCTTAAGGTCACAGAAGGACAAATATACTTTCTTTTAAATGCCTAAACCCAATTTGAAAAGGTTTTAAACACCAAACGGAAAAGTACGTTTCAGTAGGTAGAGAGGGCACAGTCTGACGGCAATTAATTGGAGTGATAACCGCTAATAACGGCCATTTAATGGGCTGATCACTTTGGCTTTCAGTGGTTGTAAATCTCTTATTTTCAGTTCATGACACGTTCACAGTGCAGTGGTGGCTACACAACTAAACAGCAAATAATTCTCCCTTATAAACAAACGAAGACACTCTCTTAAGAATCCGTTTGTTTTCACTAATTGAACGCTTGAAGGGGGGACTGAATTAACAAAATGACGCTCTGCTTCTCGTCTATGATGGCTCCGACAGCCTGGTTTAACAACAACGCCGCCGTGAACTTAACCTTTCCGCATTGTCCCTTTAGCTAGACCTGACTCAAGAGCCCCATGATAACACTGGGTACAACTTAAGCGGCGGAAGGATATTAGTTCAGTGCGGCCGGCCAAAAGTATATTAAAGGACCGGGCGGAGCAGCGGAGTTTGAAAGGTACCCCAGTTCACATAGCATTCTGGCGGAGAATAGAGCCGTGTCACAGCGGGACTCATGCTGAAGTATGAAAGGGAAAATACAATGGCCGTGCTAACGTCATGCACAGCATTGCGCGGAATCATATCCTGGTCATAAATTAGTAGCCGGCTGGACTACATTGGGTAGTCGGCTATATAGCCGGCAGCCGGCGCTTGTGGGAAGCCCTGCATATACTGAACTGTTAATAGGCCTGGGTCCACTGTTTGTTGAAACATTATTCATTTAATGATGTCTAGTCAACTGCATTGATTTAGCTATGTAGCAATCCTTCTTACAGAGCAACACTTTGGGAAACGTGGGGGAGAACAGCTCCATTTTAACAGAAAGGAAAGAACCCACTCCCAATCTCTCAGTATGAACATCTATGTGCCACCACTGATGGGTCGAGGGGGTTGAAAAACAGAAAGCAGACATAAAACACAAGAAATGCTACTCCAGAGGTAGTAACCTTCTATGCTTCTTAAGGCACGGGTAGAAAAGTTTAAAAGAAACATCATGCTGTCCTCCCTTTGCGATTCAGTTCATTAAAATGAACTTTAAAGTGTTGTTCTCTGCCATATTTTTAAAATGAAGTTTATGAAATGTTCATTTAAAGATTTTATCAGCTCTTAAAGCAGTTAGCACATACTTTTTTAGTAAATGTAACTGTTTTGAGGTGTAGAAAAGTGTCTGCATTAGAAGCAGAAGAAAGACAGATAGTTTGGAGGACTGATACTCAAGCACATTCAGCAAAGCACACCCACAGTAACAATAAATATACCTCATTTGCTGGACTTGTGATTGGTTTCCTGTTTCATTAATTGCTTTATCTCATAACTAATGAAATGCCCCGACTACTTCTGATGTAATAAAAGGCAGTAATAAACTCATTACTAATTAAATCCGTCGCCACTCGTTTGAGTTGTTGAGGACTGTAGGTGAGTCCAGCCCCGGGTTGTCTTCTACTGAGGCTTGAGGCGTCGCTCTAAGCTGAACAGCTGACTGCAGATGTGTCAGTGTAGTAGACACGCTCCGTCTCTTCTGTGAGCTGAATATATGATCAGCGTGAGCCAAACTGGGATCCTGCTGCAGCACACACACAGTGGAGTATCTGCACACTTTGTCTATGTGCACACACCCACACAAGAGCAGACGTTATCTCCAAAAGAGAGGCAGGCTCGGCAAACATATCCATAACTGTAGATTGCAGCAGATGGGATGTCTTCTGATGGGAGATAGGTGACATGTGTGTGTGCTCACTGTCATCTAATCTGTGTTTTTGCAGAGCTCTCTTTTTATCTGTGTGGCCACATGCGTTTGTGCCCTCCCCCAACATTTCTATAAATCATATTCTCATTTGTATTCGCCTGTATGAGCACCCATCTTCTTCTGTGCGCCGCGTTTATGTGTGGGTGTTTGTCGTGCCCGCTCATTTGTCGGAGCGCAGCCAGGATATGGCCTCGGGGCTGCTGGGGGTATTAGGGACTATTTTTTAGCAGGGAAGCGGATTAGCAGAGCGTTGGGAACGGCATGGCCGAGGCTGATTTTTCTGTCAACAGCCTCGGTTATCCCTCAATCCCCCCCCCCTGTGAGGGAACTGGGACCGCACTCTGAGCTGTGCCTCGGGCTCACAAAGGCACACAAAAAGAAGAAAAAAGGAAGCAACTCAGTAAACGAAGGGACAAAATGGAGAGAGTTATGGAAGGGAGATGAGGAAACTGAGAAAGAAATAAAGTAAGGATTATGGAGTTTTTCATAATGATCATCAGAATTTATGAACTGAGCTCAAATATAGACCGCAAGCCCCCAAATCCTCATTACTGGCATCTAAATACTCAAACAGAGCTATTTTAATACCTGCTTGAGAGCATTGCATTTTCTGCATGATGTGTGTGGGTGGCTGAGAGTGTGCTTGTGTGGTCTACTCATACATACAGTCAACAAACTATCACAGCATCCAGAGATTGCTGCAGGGCTCTTCACCCACACACAGCTTTCTTCACAATAATTTTCATCATATGCATAAATGTAAAAAAAAGTGTTCCCCACGTTGCTGCACTATCTAATTCAGAATGAACAATGTGTCCCAGGGTGTGGAGCGTCCGCTACAACCACAGCCATGACCAGCTGGTGTTGACAGCCAGCAGCGACAGCCGTCTTATCCTCTCCAATATGGTGTCCATCTCCTCAGAGCCATTCGGACACTTGGTGGACGACGAGGAGCTCAGCGACGGTGAGGATAACCACCAGGAGGACAAGTAAGAACAACTTTTGGAGTTCTAACAACTTATTAGCAGCAACACCTTACCAGAGCAGACTGGTTTAAGCCAGTTGCTGGTGGATTTTTGGAAAAAGGAACATGGGATTTTATTTTTAATAAAAAGATGATTCAAGTAAACGTAAGCAACAGAAATAGAGAAGTTGAGTGACATCAAAAAATTATTATCATTTGACACCCAATTGAGAATTTTAAAAGGAGGCTGTAATGATGCTTTCCTTTATTGGTAGAATTGTAGATGTGTTAGGCATAATTATCAGAAGCAGTTAACAAATACAGTCGGTTTTTCAACTTCTCCTTTCCAGTTATGTTCTAGTATGCAGCTAGCTAGCTAGTTATATTAGAATTCATGTCCAAATTCAACAAATATATAAAAATGCTTCAAAGGAAAAGAGAGAGCACAAATGAGCAGAAAAATGCTACCCAAAATGTTACGAGATTATTTTTGTAAATGCAAGCTTTATGCAACATCATATAACTCAATAGCTAAGACAAGGCAGCGATAATTAAGTCTCCAGCTCCAGTTTGAGTTCATGAAGTCTAGATGTATATTGTTATATATCCTGATAGGAAGAAAGCAGTAGAAAAGTTATCTAGGTGCAGAAGCTTGAGACCTAACAACCCAGATCCGTATATAGGGATTTAAAAACTTTTTTTGTTGAGCCTACTATTCGCAACGGTGTTGAGTGACCAATTATGACCACTGGTAGGTGTTGCAGTTCTTGCTTTGGTTCTGACTGGCATTGATACGGTGCATACACACGAAAGCAACCAAAAAGCGCCATATGCCCATAGCTGGTCGTTTGACAATTTGCACCTTGAAATGTGTCCAAAGCCAACTGCTCACTTCAAAGTATGCCGTTTTCATGCACATGAAGTGGAAATACGTAACTTGTGGGAGGACCCTGACCGGGGCCCGTGTAGCAGTCGGCTGGCCTCTTCCTCCCTCCCTCCTTCTCCAGACCCTCCGGGAGCTCACAGTCAACTCTGGTCTCTGAGCTGACTGTGTTAAATGTTTGGCCTGGTCTCAGGCAGAGCTGTGACCGATGCTGGGGGGAAGACACAGTCGAGCAGCAGCGGAAGGATCCAGAACCTGGGAGTGGAGCACCATATCCATTGAGCCAAGCATGTGCAAGCTCAGCTGCCCAGTGTACAATGGTCTCCGAGCTGACAGGAGATTGCGTGGACTACATGTTCGGCCTGGCCTCTGGCAGAGTTGGGACCGCTGCAGTGGGGGTTTGAAGAGCTACCAGTCAAGCTGTGGCGAAGGGATCAATAAACCGCCCAGCTTTGCCCACCGACACGCCAACTACTAAGCTGAGCGGCTGTCCATCTGTCTGCGGTTAGTAAAAGTTTATAATATAATATGTGTGCAGCATGGGACGTGCTGTGGTACCAGGCCTGGGTGTCTGGGTGAGGAAGCTGTTCCTGGCTAACTTCTCGGCGGGATAGCGAGGCCTTTCGCGGCCACGATGGCTCCTTTTAGAGCCACCCACAAACCTCTTAAGAGCTTTCCTTTCCAAAATATTTTAACCTCCTTTATAATTTTTATTTTGTTACTCGTGTCTTTGTATTGAAAACAGCTGGTGTCATGTAGCTCAGGGTGATTAGCTGCGAGAGACCTTACGTGTCAGTCCTTTTCGACGTAGACGGATTACTATAAACTATGCTTAAATCCAGCCTCTCTTGTCTTTTTACTTTCATTAAACTCCTCAATATGTCTTGCACTGATTACCTTTGTAGCAAAAAGGTGCCTAGACATTCATTTGAGACACTTATTTCAAAGCTTTTTCTTTATGAGAAGACAAATGCTTCCTTTATTATTCTGAGAGATTTTCAGACAGTTCCAAATACTGATGCGGCATCATCATTAATTTATGATAATGCCTTTATGTTTGTAGGTATGACTTAAAGGTATTTTTGTGTATTTTATAAAACTACATGAGAGGGATATTCTGATTTCCCCCAAAAGAGTTTTATTTAATTTCCGCCATGGCTACACAAATTTTCTTTCTTTTCCACCATTATGTTAATGTTAATGACAAACAAATTATTATTTTTTTCAGAATAAAAAAGCTATTTGCTAAGTATTAAACACATTTAAACCAACTTGGTTAAACAGTTACCTTTCATTAAATAAAAAATAATAGCATATAAGGTGGTACTGGACAGGAAACAAATGAGCTGTATGCCAAAATCATCAATATTTAAACAATAAAAGGCTTTAACTACTTCAGTTGTGTGTAATGAATCTAAAATATATGAAAGTCTAATGTTTATCAGTACATTAAAGAAAATAATGAACTTTATCACAACATGCTAATTTTTTTAGAAGGACCTTTATATATCTGTATCCCTTTTATAAATTAAAAGCTGTAAAATAGCATGATATGGTCCCTTAAACCTCTTGGGTCAGCTATGGTCCAATTCTGCATTAAGGCGTGGAAGTGGAATGATAGCACAGACTTAAGCCTTTGTCATATTGTGCAAATTTTAAAAAGGAAACATTTCTTGTGCTTGTCTTTCTTCAGTTGTTTAAAAGGTCTAATGAAACAAGCACTGAAACACTGAATCTGAGACATATTTCTGTATGGAAATATTGAGTGTATATTTGAAATTTTCCTTTGATAATTGTCCTCCAAAGATTAAAGCTGACAGCCTGAACCCTCTGTCTCACAAAACTTTAAAAGTTTCAGTGATAAAAAGGAAAACATTAAAAATGTGTTACTGTCAAAACACTTCAAGAGTTTTTATTTTCTATCTGTGCAGAGTTAAAATATGATTTGGAAAAAGTCAGGAAATTCCTCTGTAATTGTTACTGTTCACTGCTGTCCAAATCTGCCTCAGTCCAACATCCATTATAGCCCCCCTCTCAGCCATAACTACCAGCTCTTACACTCAATGGCCAACTCTCAGCCACAATTATCTCCTCTTCTTCCTAATCACCAGCACTCAGCTTTACTTTTAACCCGTTCTCTGTAGCTGTTGGCCTACCTTCCATATGTCCTATTCAACAGTACCTGAACTCTGCATTTCGACCTCCAGTGGCCTCAACATTTGAGATGCGTTAAAAGCAAAGCCAAGAAAATAATATAAAAGATGTTTTAACAATCTAATTCAGAATTTCTCCCCAACCAGATCTGTTGAAGGTCTACACAAAATCATAATTCCTCAGCGTTTGTTTGATTTTTTTTTGGTTAAAAATACAGCAACATTATTCCAAAAATGATCGAGGTTGCATCATAGCTTTTTTTGGGAAAGAACTTGTAGAATATCTTAACTGGCATCTACAGATGGGAAGTCCAAGCTAAACAAGAAGTCCGTCCATTTTTTAACCCACTGCATTTTTCTAAGGCCATGGTCATATGAGGCTCTTTTGAAAGCCATATGAGGGAGACTCCAGTAGAACCCAGCCAGGTGCCAGAATGCTTTTCTGTAATAATTACAACATTCAAAGCAAAGCAGGACATGAACTCTTTTTCTTTTTTTTTTAAGTTTTATGCGCACACTAATAACTAGAACCACAATGAGATTTTTTGAGAAAGATTATTGAGATACATAACACAAAAATGAAGCAACCTAAGACTAGCCTAGCCCCTCAACAAGGATCTCCCTATGGAAAAATCCTCAAATTGTACCACAGCATGCTAGATGCATGTTTACTGGTGTTGTTCTTTTTTTATTAATTTATTTTGTAGTCTTACGTGTCATCCTAGATAGTCCTGCACTAATAAATGATTAAGTTGCATGTGTTTTAGGGAAAGTCTTTTAGCAGCTTTGTAAACTCTGGCTAACCCTGCGTCAGAGCAGAGAGAACTATCCAGAACCTCCTGGGAAACAGAATGTGGTTACTGTCAAAACAAGAGCACCAAAAAAAAAACACATCCTAAGCATGACTGTTGGTGAGCGACTTAAGCTAGAGCACAGTGCTTTTGCTGAATATATGATGCTGATGAAAAGCTATGCAAAATAAGCATAAGCAAATAAGACAAGTTTTTACTTTGTTCCTTTTTTTCAAAGAGCATTTTTTCATACTTTTAAATAAATAAAACTAGGCAACTGTTTTATTTAAAAAATGTTAATAGATAACTGATGGGTAGATTATTTAAAAACTTCACAAAACCATAACATTAATTCAAATAAGTTTTAGTTATCCTTCTGCTTAACCATATTATCATTATAAATATTATTGTTACTATACTTTTATAGGTTAAAGAATGTGTTCACATTGGGAAAGTTAAAGCATGGGGAAAAAAAGTAATAAAGTAATTTGATAGGGTCCTTGTATGTATCATAATATGTAAATTATAAGGAAAGTCAATACAAGGGATTTGCACGTTAACTTTTCTGAATCTCTGACCTTATTTAAAAATCACGCAAAGTCTGAAAATTAAAGGTGTATTCTATAGTTCTACAGCAAGGAGGGAAAAAAAACACAAACTGGGGAAGGGCAGGTGATTATCTTTTTAAAAAGACATGATTTTAATAACATGTTTCCACACAGGGTTTTATCCAGGTGAGTCATCCTAATTAGTAAAAAAAAAACAGCCTTGTGCCTGTTATTTAATTAACTTCAATTCAATCTACTTGTTTAAGACTGGTTTCTTTAGACTGTGCCTTAAAATAATCAAGAGTTTTCACTTAAAGGGTCCAAAATATGTGACCCTTGTTGTGTGATGTATGGCAGTTTGTCAGTGTTTAAAGTGGTCAGTCACATTATCCCTAAAAGCTCTCAATCCCTGGTGTACCTGAGACCAAGCCCAGCATTTCGTTAGGATCATTCAAGGGCTCCCACTTGTCCTCTCTCTTTCTCTTCTCTCACTAAACATATACAAGTGACACATTTAAGAGCGGTTTTATTTTAGGCTGCAGTCCAGAGGGAGCAGCAACTGCCAGAGTGAAAACGTAAACGTGCAAAATAAATCCAAATGTTTAAATCATTGTTTTCCCCTCAGGAACACTTACAGTCCGGGGGGGGGGGGGTTGAGATAAATTTGAGCTGGTACTGATGCTAGATCATATCCCTGAATTTTTATTTATTGTCTCAGAATTGTAGCAGTAAATTCATGTTAATATTTTAATTTAACGTCTGATGATTTGTTTTAACTTCTGAAAGTTAAGTAGAAATACAGGGAACATGCCGCTCTTCCACTAATGGTGCTGCTGATACATGATTTTATTGGAGCTTTTTAATACTGCCGACATTTTTCCTGGCTAAGTGCGCAGCATTTCTCCTCAGTGTTTGATATTTTTTTAATGTGTTCATGTACTACAGGATTAAGGAGCCTCTGAAAGACAGCGTGGTGTCCACCTACGAGGAGCATGAGGACAGCGTCTACGCAGCAGAGTGGTCGTCGGCTGACCCGTGGCTGTTTGCATCACTTAGCTATGATGGACGCCTGGTCATCAACAGGGTTCCCCGAGCTCTTAAATACCGCATCCTGCTGTGAGGAAGATGAGGAATTCACAGTTGTGACAGTATTTGTCTGCTGTACTGTAAATATCTGATATGTATGTATGCAATCACTGTAAAGAAAGAAGCATGTTGCTGATCAGCATTACAGTAAAATATAAGAATTAAAGTGTACTTCTTTCTTTTGCTTATAACGTATTTATTGACTTAAGCTGTGTTGTCTATAAACTAATGGGACTGATTTCCTTAAGACAAACATAAACAATCCATGAAAAACAGAATAACAAGTCAACTCAATTCACAATTTTGAAAACAGGAACAATATATGATATACAATAAATCTTTGTAGCGCACCTTTTCAGCAATAGCATTTTATAAACAAACTAAAACATTATGAAACTTGTACAGTAAGATATTTTCAGTTAAAGCTGCTTTGTGTCCAATCAGTCCCTCGACACTCATGAGATACACTTTGTTATATTTAAAGCCTATAGGAGCGGGGGGCCTACAGTGTCCAACAACCTGCTGGCCAGACATTTTGTGGCAATACAATTTCAGAAGATTAGATTTTTTTTCTCCAAGTGTACCATTCATCATGCAATGCAAACAAAGCCAGTATAATGATGTCAAACCTCTTACTGGGAATAGTTAAAAACTTTTTTTTTTCAAAAAGACTGTTCTGAACATAGAAAAAAAAACAGTGTGTTGCTGCTTTTTTAACCTGTTAAAAAACGGGTGGGAGCATGTAACTGTCAGTGCGTTTACATGCACATCTAAATCAAGCTTTTTGGAGTTATCGGACTAAGGGCTTGCTACCTGCAGCGAGCTAAGTCCCAGTTTACATGTCTATCAGAAAATCAAATTATTAAATTAGGTACGTTCCACTCCCCGACAATAGATGGCAACATGTCCCCCTACGTGTTAGCCTAATAGGAGGTAGCTTCCAGCTGCATTTAGGCAGTAAACTGAGGCTGCTGGGAGTGAACCAGATGGAGTTACAGCATGATATTCTCAGTAACAACACATCGCCACTACTGTTATTGCTGGGTCGCATTTGCGGCATTCATTACTTCCCGAGGGGGTGGGCGTGGGGGGGTTGGTTGGTTGCAGAGTTGTCCGATTCTCAATCGCAATATCCAGTTAAAGAAGCCTAGCTTCTGCAACTCCAGTTCTGTTCGAATCCAGCCGGACTAAGATTTTTTAAGTCTGATTTCCGTCTGACTAAGGTAATAATTCAAATTTCTGTAGCTGCATGTAAACATACTGAGTTTCAGTCAAAAGCTAAGACACAGCAAATTGTATGAATAATGTTGATGGAATGTTGAAAAAAAAAACCACAAGAGAGTCTTGAAAAACAGACCTTTATTTTAGGTCATATATTTGTGTATTGTCAGACAAAACCCTTCAGGGGACATTATGGGCCAACAATGTTAGAGAGGAAAAAGGCCTCAGGCAGAAAACAGGAAGCAACATTTCATCTATATTTGTGAACTTTATGTTGATTACACACAAGGCCAACCCTTCAACACAGAATATCATTGAACTCTTGTGTATTTACATTAAAAATTTTTTTTGTAAGTTTGACGGTCAGTGTCTCTAAAAACCCCATAAATGTTTTGTTACACTTTTGTTAAACTTTCCCTTGAATTAATTGACCCAGCGAATTATTGAAATATTTCCTTATATTTAAGCTTCCTCTGCAAGCAGAAATAATAGGATTGTTTTTAACTAGTTAAAGTCATTTCTAGATGAAAATTATATCCCTGATGTCTTTCAATCAGGTTTAAAAAACTTTAATTGTACAGAATTGGCATTATTGAGGGTTACAAATGATGTTTGTTATCTATGGACTCAGGCCACAATGTGGCATTAGTCCTTCTAGACTTGAGTGCGGCTTTTGACAGTGGATCATAAAATTCTTCTGTGCCTTGGTAATCGGGGTGTGGCCCTGAAGTGGTTTTGGGTTTTATCTAAAGGACAAAATTCTGTGTATAAATCTGGGATTTTGTGTCCGCCACTGCTCCTTTATCATAGTGGGTGCCTCTGGCTCTATCCTTGGGCCACCTCTTTCATTGTGCTGTATTTTTTAGAAGTTTGAGGTATCTTTTTACATTTATGCTGAGGATAGTCAAATCTATGTGCTTTTGAGCCGTGATAACTGTGGTGCATCTTGGTTGTTGGAGTACATTAATGAAGTCAAATCCTGGATGTCAGCAACTTTCATTCAGTTCAATGAGAGTAAACAGAAGTCCTACAAATTGGACGTAGTAGATTGGGCAGTGATGGTCATTTAAGTTTGGGACCACTAACACCATTCGTTAAGCCCTGGGTTTCTAACCCTGGTGTAATAGGGATTTGAAATTTGTCAAACAAATTAGTGCTGTAGTCAGGGGTAGATTCTTTCACCTAAGGTAACTGTCAAAAATTAAATCTGATCTTTCGGTGCATCATTTTGAAATTCTGATTCACACATTTGTCACTACCAGGTTGGATTATTGTAATGCCCTGTATAAGGGTATTACTCAGTCTTTACTTGCGCATCTGCAAATGGTACAAAATGCAGCAGTGCATCTTTTAGCTGGTTCACAGAAGTATGACCATATTTCTCCAAATTTGGCGGCTCTTCGTTAGCTTCCTGTCCGGTATCTGATTTCTTTTGAAGTGCTTTTATTTGTTTTTAAATGTTTGAATGGCCTAGCCCCGTTATTTGGGTGACCTGTTGAATTTATTTGTCCCCTTGCATTCTCTTAGGTTGTCGGAAATTAATCTGGTTGTGTTTCCGCAGACAAGACGCATTCTAAGAGGGGACAGAGCTGTCTGTGTTGTGGGCCCAAAATTGTGAAATGAACTACCTCAAAGTGTTGAACAGGCTGACTTTTTGATAGAATTAAATCTCGTCTTAAGGCTCATTTTTTATTCTCTTGCTTTTGACTAAAATTGCCAATTTTATTGTAATTGCTGTATTGTGTACAACTGTATAATGTGCTTCTATATTATGTATTGTAAAGCACTTTGGTTAACACTGTTGTTGGAACCTTAAATATTAAACCCAAACTGCATATACAAGTTCATCTTAAATGAAATCAAAGTCAAGATTGGTTACACCGTTTGATCAACACTCAAAATTCTTAACTATATTGACATCAGCAGACATCTTTGTCATCTTTGCAGCTTCCTCTTCTAAACCACATTTGCACATTTTTTAATTCTACTTTGCATTGGTGGAAATGCGGATTTATGATTTAGCTCACAAGAAAATATATTTGAGATTATCAGGTATTAAACACTTAAGGTTGGGTGTTTGGCTGCTCTCTGGCCTGAGGCATCTTCTTCCCTCCCCGTCACTCCCCGTCGGTGATGGTTGCTCCTGCCCGCTGGTTGATGATGGCTCTCGATGCCTGGGGCCGGGGGTCCCGGTTGCGGCCCGGCTCGGTCCTGGTGCATGTCGGGCGGGTCCTGGGTGGTCCGGTGTGTCGGGCGGCCGCTGTTTCGGGCCGACGTCCTCCTTGGATTGACTGGGGCACCTCTTCTGGGGGTGCCGAGGTTGTAGAACAGGTTGGTGCCGTCCGGTGGATCGGTGGGGACCGTGCCTGGCGCCCAGTCCTCCTGCCGGTTCCAGGACTTCTGCTGGCTGGTCTGTTCGCCTGGTGGGGCTGTCCGGCATTGGCTGGGCCCCTGATCTTGGCGCCCTACGTGGGGCGGGATCTGGACCCAGGAGCTGGAAGATCTGGATGTCCAGGTGCCGTCTGGGCGCGGCCTGGGGAGGGCGTACATCCGCTGTGGCTCCCTGGCGTGTGGGTGTGTGGAGGCAGGCCGGGTTGTTGGCGGTGGGTATTGGTCCGGGGTGGCGGCGGCGTGTGTTGTCCGTCGGTTGGCTGCGGATCCTCCTTGCCTGCGGCGGGGGGCCCTTGTCGGCTGGTCCCTGGTTGGGGCCCCGCTGGGGGGCGGGGTGCCCCTGGTCCCCGTGGCCTCCGGTTCCTGATCCGGGCCCGCCCTGGCGTAGCCGGTTACCGGCGGAGCCCGTGGGCTCGTCACTGCGATCTCTCGGGCCCCAGCATTGCGGCTGGTGGGTGTTCCCCTGGGGCTTCCATCTGTTCCCCTCTTGGCGGGTGATCGACCTTGCGCTGATCCGCCTGTGGCCTCTGTACTCTGTGGGACCCTGGATGCATACATCTCTTGCCTCCTCCATGTCTGTGCCGATTCCTGTAGGACGGATTGACGGTTCCTTACACCAGCTATCAATCACTTGCTTGGGGAAACCTTATTCCGACCTGCATGCTCGCACACACATGGGTGTGGGGACATAGGTGAGGACGTACATATCTTAAGCTGAGGTTATCATCATTAGTTAGTTGTTCACAGGAGCTTACCAGAAACATTTATATTATGTTCATTAATCAATGCTTGTTTGTAGTGAATGTGTAATTCTTAGTTTATTATACTAGATCCGAACTATTGGTTTGGTTCTGTACAGTTTGTCGTTTTTGTTTTGTATTACTATTTCTCTGCCGTTCGGCAGAGGTGGAGGACTGGGATGTTTTCTTGTGTTCTTTGTTTGCCTCCCTGTCTTGTGTCGTCGGTTCGCACCTCTGCTGGTCCGGTTTCTTTTCCTCACCTTCTTCCTTCTTGTCTCAGTTTAATGTCCATGACGTCAGGAAATTGAACCCACAGTAATCACTAATAAAGATTTTTCATACATATACATCAAGTGGCGTACTACAGCGAAGCTGTAATACTCTGCTTGGGAAAGTAAACTGTTGGGCTTGTACTTGGTACTCAGACACCAATTCTGAGTAGCATACTGCTAGACAGGACACGTAAAAAAAAAAAAAAAAGGTATTAAACACTAAACATTAAAACTGCTACAGAACTGCATTTTTCTCCAAGACTGGATTTAAAGAAAGAAGAATTGTGTTAGCAGGGATATTCAGTTTTTCACCACAGACCATATACCCTTGATTTTAAGTAACAGGACAACTAAAATTGTACAACAGTGACATAATGTCCATTAACGAATAAATGACACTGATCAGTGAAGATACCCAGCTGTTCAATTACAGTGAAGATCTCCCCGTTTTCTTTGGCAATCACCAACGGGTGATGCTAATCATGCTTCATCTTCACTTTTAGCACAACTATAGAGATTGACCAAACTGCTCTTTAAAAACAAAATAATTGTAGGCCTCCAGACTTGTGAGAGCCTTTAACTTTTTTATGAGTAAAGGGTCCAGGGTGGTTTCATTTTTTACTAGAATACTTATTAATTTTCATTAAGACTAAAATCTGATTATGTGATTTTAAGTGTTTAAAGGAGACATATAAAATAGGTCTTTCAGTTCCAGAAAACATGTTTCTGAAGTTGTTTGCTGGAAAAAGCATGTTGGAAACAATTGTTACCAACCTGTATTTCCCTCTGTTTCAGCTCCTTGCAGATTTTCCTGTTTTCTGCTGATCATTACATATTACATGAGCTGTGGTTAACTTGGCCACGCCCAACACTTCTACAATCTTTGCTCACGCTCACCACTCACATGACTGTTACCACTATGTTTGAAAGTTATGGACATGGCTTCTGCAGTGGTTCAACCATACAACAAAAATATTCAACCGGCAGATCTCCCGTCTTCTTCCCTGTTTTCAGCAGCTCAGTTTGGCTGCAGATCTCCCGTCTTCGCCGCCCTTACCGCCAGCATCTTACCATAAAGATTAAATTAATTAATTCAACCCATGCCGCTCTTCTGTCCTCTTTGACTGCGATCTGATGAAGTGTTTGGAGCTCTTTTGACCAGCAAAAAACAGAGCATTTTCCGTGGAGCTTTAACATGTTTCCAAATCCGAATGGTAACTGTTGTTTACTGCTGTAACTGGTGGGTGGAGACAGCGCTCTGAGGAGGTTTGGATATTCCAATATTTCGGCGTGTGACGTAGAAAGCTGGACAGATTTTGAAGAGCTCAATCAGAGACTGAATGCAGGATCAATTAAGCAAAACCGATCTCACTTAAAACGGCATGGGTGTTTTTTTTGTCTTTTTCCAGATTTGTATGCATGTATATGCACCAGAGACATACAATAACATCCCAGGAAAAGTGATTTTTTTTCATAATATTTATCCTTTAAAGTATGGCTAAAAATCTGTCGACGGTGGTGGTTTTGAGCCAGAGAGAACAAATCAAATGGCGTTTCTGTTGTCGACAAGACTAAATTCAGCTAATCAACTCTGAATAATTTCTTCATAAAAGTTGTCTCGGTAACATTTGGTACAAAACAACCTGGTTGCCTAATATAAATTTTATTACATGCGATCTAATGATCAGTTATTTGCCATTTGCCTTTATGTGCCTGCTTTTTTGCAATAATTCCTCACAGTTTCTATCAATAACTTGAGCTCCAGACTTACCAAAAACGTCCACTTAAAAATAATCACAGCATTCAGTCAATTATCACTCTGTTACAGGGAAAATGTTTAGCTGTATGGATAAGAAGCATCATTTAGAAATACAGAACAATAGCTTGTATTCTTCTCACTTCACCACAGTGAGCGTTGACAGTCTCACTCCCACATAATCAAAACAATTAGTAAAAAAAAAAAATTCAGTGAGCATTTAGTGTTAAAAAAAGTGACAAATGCATTTAAATTGTAACACTTGTCTCAGCTTAAACTGGTACAGAATTTAGTTTTGATATAAATTTTATATGTTGATATCAATTACATTTTAAAATGTGTATGTCTAAATGAGTATTGCTCTCTAACATCTTTATCTAATGAGCTGCACTCATACATGTCAGTTTTCTGGTTAAATTGAGAAATATTCAATACGAAAGGAGGTGCATTTATTCTGTTCAGTTGTGGGGGAAAAAGACAGTTTGAAGGAAAACATAAAAATCTATAATAACTATAAATAAATGGCCGCACTTTTAATCCAGTACTTGCTGATTTCATATATTAATTCAGTTTCGACATTCAGTCTTCTTTAGTAGGGGTCTGTCAGCATCCAACATATTCACTAAATATTTCCCAGCTGTACTTTGAAAATGTTTTCCAAATCAATCATATTGTGAGATCTTTTTTTCAAAAGCCTTCTATAGATCACCCCACAGATTTTCCAGCAAATGTACTTCTGGACTTTGGCAATGTGGGGTCCTCCCAAAAACTGAATAATTGTACTCAACTTAAAGGTTTGATGTTTTTGAACTTTTTAACCGAGAGATTAATTTGTTCCATTTTTAAACTTGTTTACCATTGCTGTCAATAGGTGTCAGGGCTCTGTATATAACAATGGCACCAAGCACTGTCTCTGTCTGGATTTTATAACAAATACAGCCACACAACTCTGGAAGGTTTCAAGGAGAGGCAGTTTAATTCATTACTTAGATCTCAAAATTGCTGTTGATTTTGTGTGTATTGATTTTTAAATTAACTTTCAAATAGTTTTATTGATTTTTTTGGAGAGTACTTCTGTCCAGTGCAGACTTAAATGCAGCTGTAAATTCAAACTTAACATAGCGATGGTGCACATTCACAGACGTGATAGAAATTATCTGCAATAGTTAAAAAAAAATCTTTACATGTTTTTAACATGATGTTATTACTCTATTTTCCATCATCTTTATCTCTCTGCATCTTCACTCTTATACCTCCTGCCATCCACCTGACCACCTCCTTTGAGTCTGTAGATGCTGTGGCTGGTCGATAGTGACAGTCCGAGCCTCCCTGATAGTGGACATCATTGACAGGCCTCTTAATTGCAGCTTGACTTCAGAGATCACACTTTCACATGCTCTCACACACGAGAGGAGGAAGGGGGGGAGAGGCATGGACACTTCATTATCTTTAGTTCAGCTGCTGAACCCTGAAACTGCTTCTCTGACTAACCATCGAACCTGCTCACAGCAGAATGTTGTAATTCCTTATTTTTACCCATCAAGACACATGTCTAAATACCAAAATGGGACAAAAAAATTGACTGAGATAAGAATGTGCATCTTTCAGCACATGTATAAACAGTGGGTTTAAATGAGAGTCAGATATTGCCTCTTCTTCATAAAGAACTTCCAGCAGCTGATATGAGCTCAGCATTAAGACCGATTGTCGATCCACCTGCTAATAACAGCCGAGTTTTTGCATTTTAATCAATGAGAGCACCTCTTTAGCATGCCTGAAAGCCTTTTCCGGGACAAATTACATTAACTATGATTCATCGATTGTCAATGGGGAGATTTGGGTACATTATTGAAGGCAGTTCAAATTTCCTTCCAGGCCACCAATAGAACTGGAAGCTAAAGCCTGGCATCCACATGAGGGATTTAAATGAGTCATTTCTAAATTTTTACTTAACCTTCCAATGTCTTACTGAAAGATTTTTATCAGATATAAATACAGTGACCTGGCAAAGTATTCACAACTCTTTAACCTTTCTGTGCTTTGTCACATTACAATTGTAAACATCTGTAAATTTATTGATTATTTTTTTCTTAAACTTTTACAGTTAAAAAAGTATTGTGTATCTTTTCAGCCCTCTGACACCATTAAATAAAACTCACTTCCACCAATTTGCTGCCATATAATCAGTAAACAGAGTCAATCTTAATTTTAGTTTAAATACAATTGTTCTTTGAAGACCTCAGAGAGGACATCAGTGAACAAACAGAATCATTTAGACCAAAGAACACAAGAGATGCATCAGTGATGAACTGATGGGACAATTTAAAGGAGAGATTAGTTTTAAAACAGAAAATATGTCAACATGACCTTTTTGTATGAGAAGCGTATAGGAAAACTAACAAGGAACATCATGCTTCACACACCATTACTACTGCTGAATATGGTGGAGGCAGTATCATGCTGTGGGAATGCTTTTCTTTAGCAACAATACGGAAGCTTGTCAGGACTAATTGGAGATTGGATTGAGCTAAATAATTGGCAATCCTAGAAGAAAATCTTGCAGAGGCTGCAAAGAAATTGATATCAAGAAAAGAACGTGAACAAAAACCTAGGTGAATAAATGAAAAAAGAAATCAAATCTGACATATCTTTCCAACAGCTCAGTGAAGTTTCTTTTAGTTTTTTCCAAAACTTTTGCATTGCCCAAATGTTTTAATACTAAAAAAAGAAGGTCTAGTTTGAAGAACTTTTTTTTTAAAGGAATAGGAAAAAAACAGGAAGATCAACGAGGGCTTGGTTCCACCTACAGGAAGTTTTGCTTTTCACATATTTAGCTGAAGAAACTCTTGAGATGTCTGGTTTAGTATATTATGTAATGGGTTATGGTAAAATGAGCCAAACATCCTGCAGTCTCTTACTTTTGACCCGCTCAATAAAAGAGAAAATGTTGACCATGTACACTCTCTTTTATTAAGAAAGTCCTGTCTGATACAGAGAAAATGAACAACTCTACAAATTATAATAATTCTGCCTAAACATTCTGGGCTGAATTGAGAAAAAGGTCACATAGACTAGAAATTGATATCTATTTCTTAGATATAGCTACATTAACTTCTGTCTATTGTGTCTTTCAGTAAATATTTTTGATTGACTCTGGGACATGACACCCACCATATGAATCATATCACTAAGAAGTGAGTCTCGGCACAGCATCTTGAATGGAGGTAATTGCACCTGAGGGTCACTCGGGTGTCGTTCTCAGAGGGTGGAGGCGGAATTGGATTCAGCGGCTGTGGAAATGAAATAGAAAAAAATTAGATTTCATTTAATTATTTATTCATGTCGGCTAAGCAATATGGAGCCACCTGGGGTGTGTGTATGTTTGTGCGGGAGCGGGAGGGGGGCTTCAGGTGATTATTACCTTTGAGGGTTTGACTCATTTGCATGGAGGGGAGTTTATATGACCCCCTTGAAATTAAAATTATTCACAAACATGCCACTCTCTGCAGGAAGAGGAGAGAGAAAGACAAAGAAGAGAAAGTGACATAGTAAGGAGAGGCTCCCATAGGAGAAGAGGAGCTGCAAATATATGTTTAGGATTGTGTGAAGGAGAGGAGAAGCAGGGTAAATGATGAGTTCATTACTGCAAGAATCATGCAAATGCAAATCTGTTGGTATTCATTCTTAGCTGTTTTTTTAAAGAGTATAGTGAATTCAGAACTAGAAGGGACTCCAAGCTTAAAATTGTACTGTACCAGAAACCTGTGGAAACTAAAAATAAACAAAGTGTTTGAAGCAGGCAGGGATTTACTGTACTGGGGAATTGGCCTGGCATAAAATCAGTTAACTGTTAACCTAGTTGCACTCGAGCTGCAGAGAGCTCTTTGTTGGAGGGTTCTCAGGCTCTTAGCTCCGGAGCAGAGGAAGCCTGGATAAAACATGGTCTCATCACGTTTGATGTTGGCTTGGCGCGTGCGAGGATGACTACTTAACACAGACAAGCAGCCTGTAGTCGGGGGAATATCTTCTGTGCGGTGTAAGCTACTTATTTACTACCCTATCGCTTTTGGAGAAGATCAACTGCTTTGGAACGGGAGAGAACATGAAGCCATCTGTAATGTTACAGGAGGAGTCATTGGTTCTTTTAGGGTTATGTTTGGGAAGGAAACTGACCGGCCTTAACCAGAGTTTTGAATGTTCTTTACATGTTGCTATCTCTAAGCCATGTCAAGTTTCTCTACCTACAATGCATACAGGTATGAGAGAAGTAGGCCACCACAATAACTACTTATTTTTTTAAAAATTGAAAAAAGATCAGATTTTTTAAATGCATGCATAAATAAAAACAAAAGAACTGCATCCCTTTAAAAAAATGATTTCTGATTCAATTCAAATCAAACTTCGTCTATAAAACACTTCATACAAAAAAATGCAGTTCAGAGTGCTTTACAGAATAAAAAAAATACCACACATATATGCCCCCCCCCAACACACACACACGTTTAAATATCAACACATTCATACACCCTTCCCCCCAAACCTATCCCCATGTGCGAACACACTCAGGACCAACATTAAAAGTACAGTGAAATAGACAATAAAATGGACACTAGGCTGAGTACAGATGAGCCAGGTTAGCTAAGGAAACGCCATCAAGGGAGTCATCTGCACTGGTAGCAGCAGATCAACAGTAACAGCCGAGGGACTGACCCAGGGCACCCAGAGGAGGGGATGCCGGGACCCCCACCATTCCAACCATTCACTATCTGGTGAGAACCCAGGCAGCCTCAGCCGTCCACTGCTCTCAAGGCAGAGGGCTTCCACAGAGGAAATACTGAAACAATTTGTCTTTTTATTTGTGTAAAATAACCAGATAACATGATAAAGTACATAAGTAAATAAATAGATGCATAAATACATATACAAATAAATAAAATTAACGGGATTAATACAGGACCAGATGGTAAAGCAAGGAGCAAAGCAATTAAAACACGGAAAGCCAATAAACAGGCAATGCATAATCAGATAAAAACCTGGCTAAAGGTGAGTCTTGAGCCCATTTTTAAAAACATGACAATTCTCTGCAGCCCTTAGGTCCTCTGGTATGCTTTGTATTAAAGCTATCTCTCTGACATCAATGAATAAATATTCCTTCAGTTCTTTAAACGTTGTGTGGCTTTATGCATTTCAGTGCATTTTTGTTACGATTAAAGTCTAAAAGAACAAAACAAAAAAACTCATTTCAAATTCTGCTTTGAGCACATCTGTCCTTACTATTTGAGCTGTATGAAAGGGTTCTCACTTGTTAGCTCATTTTAACTTTCCTAATTTGTCATAAAAGGATTAAGATCTTGGTTTAAAGTTGTCCATTGCTTTCAAATATCAGCTTTCTATGAACTGACACATTCCTGTGGGGAATTTCTTGAATATTGTGTGAACTATGATTTAATTCCATCTTCCGCTCTGTTTGTTAATTTTTTTTTTTGGATGAATGGTAACTAAACGTTTCTTCTCCAACCTGAAGAAAATAAGTATTTCACAGTGGATTTATTTTATGAAAAGTTTACTAGGTTGAACCTAGGATAAACATCAAACAATGACATTGTGGCCCCTGTGCTTCACATTTGGCATGCATTTTTTTTAAAGCTATCCCTCCAGGTTTTGGGATACATATAATTCAAACTTACATTAATCTATTAAGAGCACATTATTTCATAAGTCACGTTCTTTACCTGTAAGCTACCTGACAAACTTCCCTATTGCTCTTATGTTTTTGTTTTTTGGCAGTAAGAGTTCCTGCTTGGACACCTTTAACAATCTTCATCAGTGACTGGACCAACCATAGATGTGCGCCCTCCGTTGCATTAGACCGATAGTTAAAAAATTGGGCTCTGTTCCTTCTGGCCTTGCGTATTCGTTGGAGAGCCCCTATGTTGATGGATAATGGCACAGCATGCCTCCGTACCTCCACAGACAAAGAAGTAAACACTAGGCTTCAGTATTATTTTTTGTAGCTGACGTGATTCATCTGAATTTAGCACTTGGTATCCTTACTGTATTGTTGGTGCTAATTTTGATATGACTGTTCAAACTTTTCTTCTCAGTTTTTTCCTCTTCCCATGCTTTATTCTTTTAGCTTTAGGAAACATCCAAACCAGAGCATGAGCCTTTGTAAAATTCCCCACTGTTTTTTCTGAGCAACCATCCGAACTTGCTGAGTGACTGAGAAAAGAAAGCCCAGTGAACAAGCGTCTATCACGATATGTCTATCTTCTTTCTATGGCCTTATTGTTCCTCAATTATGGAACAAGCACAGAGTGTATCAGTGTTATTTATGAGCCTTTGCTACCACAACACACTTATAATTACCTCTCAAAAGCTATAATTGTGCTCATTTCTCACGTCCAGCTCAGACGCCCACCCCCCATTGCCCTCCTACTCTCTCGGTAGGGATTTTTAGAGCCAATTGCCACAGAGGGACATCGGGGCACAGGTTGTTCGTTGCAATGCAATACATAACGAGTTTGAAGAAGTAATTTAGAGCCGCTTGATCAAACAATCGTGTTGCTTTGTTGAGCTAATATTCCTACTTACAAAAAAAGTAAACGTTTTGTGTCTCAGGCTTTTGCAGTCTTATCGGTCAGTAACTGAAGAAACCGCTGAGCCCGTCGCCGGCGTCCCAGTGATACAGACTGACAGACTGTATGTGTTTGATCATCGGTGCGTGGCCAGGGGACAGAGCAGGAGCAAGGGCCATAGGAACTCTCAAACCTTTTTGTCAATCATCAGCCACCGAATGGCTCACCATGAAATCCATTAAAACCAATTTAGCCAGAACTTCACAGCTCGAAGCTTCACTCCAATCCATGGTGAATTAATGAAAAAACTTTGGAGTCTGAGTTGATGGCAGCATATTATTTTAGGGTCTGAAGTGTCATGAATTATGTTATAATGAAAAGGACTCACTGTCAGATGCCGTTTCGTAGTCTTTTTAAAATATTTTTGCTTAACACTCTGTTTCATTTATGTTGTTGTGATGTTTCTCATTTGTTGAAATGCAATTTTGTTATTATTATTAGACTTAATTTTAGGGATGCACTGATACTGGTATCGGGCTGGATCCATTCTAATGTACTCGTACTTGTTAAAGTTAATCTATGCTATGAACTGGGGATGCAACGATACCACTTCTTTCAAACCAATACTTGGATCTAAATGCTTGCTGATACTGAGTACCAATACTTCTATCACACAAAAAAAAATCCAATGAATTGGGGGGTAGGTTTTATTGCTTTTTTCCTGAGGTTGATACACAGTTTTTGGAATAAAACAGGTTAATGCTAAAAATATAAAGGAAGTATCTCCTTCCTAGGAGTTTGACCAGTACAATTTCTGAACGTTACAATGGTTTTTGTTAGGAATGCTTTCATACCGAAACTTGTATCTCTGCAATAATTTAAGAGAAAATGATTATTTTTCACTTGAAATATTAGTTTTATTGTCATTTTTGTTAATAATTTTTAAAATCTAATTCACAATCAGTTGTATCAAAAAGATAAGAAAATAAAAGCTGTCTTTCCATTCATTGCCTTTTTTTGTGTGGTAGAAGCATCGGCAGTGGTACTCCGTATCGGCAAGCACTCAGATCGAAGTAGTGGTATCGTATCGGAATGAAAAAAGTGGTTTTGTTTCATCCCTAGTTCTTATAATTGCTTATAAATGTTTACAAATTAATTTGCCACATTCAGACATCTGGAAATTGCAAAGGTATGAACTAAGCTTGTCCACAATTCTCTTGGCTGACTTCTTTAGTTCTTTTTTCAATATGTCATTGAAGGATATGATTTACCTAAGGTGTTCCATTAAAACTGATCAAAAGTAAGGCTGCACAATATATCAGAAATACAGTGATGTCAAAATATATGTGAGTACAAAACTCAGATCACACAGTTTTGTTTGGAGTGTAGTAATTGTTGGGTAATTTAATTAAAGCATTGTGAACCTTCATTTTACATGTTAGTGTTATATTAAGCCATTTGGACAGAGTCTCATGGCAGCAGACGCTCACACCAGACACAAACACACAAGCACAGATTGGAAAGAGAGGAAAGAAGAAAAATGGGACTGTGGGAGTTCTTACATGACAAATCATGTAAAGCATTTTGAATTGCCTTATTGTTGGAAGTTTGCAATACAAATAAAATTGCCTTGCCTTGCTATGCAGACCACTGATGGTCAGTGAAATGTGGTCTTGATGTCTAAACCTGTGAAAGAAACATTAAAACACTGCATTCTTTTGGTGCCAAAATTAAAGAGGATCTTCTGGTACAATCTGTTTCAACAAATCTATGTAAAATATTTATCAACTTCCTATTTAAAGAATTTGGAGTTGCCTTAGCTGAGTGATACCACCAGCAGGCATTGAAGCAGTTTGAGGTTTGAAACGGATGAAGTGAGAATTATAGCCTCCAAGTCTGTAGGCAAGGTTGGCAGCTGGAAAGTATAGAACTGGTCTGTCCTGGCAGTGAGGGAAGCTAAGAGTTTTCTTCCACTGTGATTCAGATCTTATTCATCTGAGATATTTCAGACATATCCTACCAAAAACAAAAGTATTTCACAGCTTGTCTGGGAATGTTTCTTGGAAGATGTAGCAACAAAGAGGGAGGGAGTCTGGATGAATGGTCTTTCTGTTTAAATAATTGCACATTTTACTCTTTAAAAAAAAAAAACAGTTTTCGCTCTAATAAATGATTGGTCCGGGAAATAGTTTTCCCATCAAATTATGAACAAGATACACAATTAGAGAACTCATATATTCAAAGTCTTCTGGATGTTAGGTCAAAAGTCAAAATGCAACTAATTTCATTACAGTTGGCATATCAATGATGTGCTTATGCGCTTTCCTTTCAAATATAAGAAAAGAGGACAATTCTTGTCTTATACTGGTGACACAAAATGAAATATTTACTTACAGATGCAACAAAGATGGGGTGCAAATCTAAAAACAAATTTTGATGATTGACATCTGTATTTTAACCACCATTTTCAGCCACTTGTTAGGATGCTCATTGAGAATAGCCTATTTTGTTACATTATTTATATATACAATAAGCCATATATTATATATATATATAATCATACATATGGTTGTAAAAGTATTGAACTATCCATATGGTTTAATTTTACAATAAAAAGCTTCAATCTGTTTCAGTTGGATTTAATGTTATTTTAATTTTTCTCTTAGCTTTGAGATCTAGTGAACCCTTGTTGTAGTGTTTACTGTTCTTGTGTGAACTTTTATTAGTCACTGCATATATAGTTATGGAAGAACCTACTGTTGAAGGAAAAAATTCTGTGCCAAATTTTAATTTGTCTGCAAACAAAATATTATAAAATTAAGATGTGTAGTCTCCCCCCGCTTCTGCACATATAAAAATTCATGTTGTAATCTAATATTCCATTGGCCATCAGCAAACAAATGTTTAAATATCTAGTCATGCCAAATAAATGTTTATAGTAATCAGAAGATGGGGGACTGAAATCTGTAAATTACCGGTGTTACGTATTTTTGTTTTGGCCTTATATGCGAGTGTATCCGTGCAGTTTTTTCTGTCCTCCCCTGACCTCTCACTGTTTTTCTGTCATGCTGCTCGCTCACTCATCCGCTGAATCTTCAGCCCTCTCCTGCTTGCTCGTTCGCTCACATCAGACTTGTCATCCGGCGCAGAGTGCTCGGACACACTCATGGAAGCTGCCTGACCCAGATCTGTCTCCTCCTTTGCCCAGCTGACCACACACACTTCGCCACAGAGGCACTTGACATTTGGGTCGCTGACAAGACATCAGGTGAGGACAGAGGAGTCCAGGTGACAAGGAGAAGCAGTGAACCTTTGCTGTGATATTGCCCTAGTGAACCCTTGAACACAATACACACATATATCGGACACACACACACACACACACACACACACACACACACACACACCTTCACTCTGAATTAGCCTGTCAAGCAAGTAGGAATATAGGTGGTTGTTTCCCAGCTCTGTTAACTAGTGAGTGGTTAAATTTTCAGGAGCTGGTCTTCTACAGCTTTGATCAAAGGGTCCATCTTTGGAGACATGCCATTCTTTAGAACATCAGTAAACAGCATAAACGTTCAGAACTGGAAAAAATTCTCTGGAAACTATTGAGTCTATAAAAAGGATCACTAATTGATACTAAAAAGTCAGAGGGGATTTTATCCTTACAAAACAGTTTACTGATCTGTTGATGAAGAGATAAGAAGGCATTTAAGTCTAAAATTAATCTGTTTCTTAGTAGCACTCCAGTCTCAAAAAAATGGATATGGATGCAACAGGTCCTAAACTGGAAGAATGTTTGCATGGTAAATCTTCAAAGAATTCGCAAAGAAATGTAAAGATTAAGTTTTTCTTACTTTACAGTAGCATTTCTTAAAGTCTGGGCTTGGATCTGGTGCTGCACAGTGGAACAGTTGCTAGCACTCTCACCTTGTAGCAAGAAGGACTCTGGTTCAAATCTGAACCTGGGGTCTTTCTGCAGTCTGCACAGATTCGCTCTGGGTGCTCGCATGACTGTTAGGTTAACTAAATACTCTAAGCTGCCCTTAAGTCTGTCTGTGTGTGTGTATGTTGTTGCCCTGGGATGGACCTGCAACTTTTCTAAGGGTTTGTACCTACTCGGCCTCATGATCAATGACTGCTGAAGATCAATGACTGCTGAAGATCGGCACCAGTTCCCATGGGAACTGGTAATTAAATTACTTAGTAATTTTTTGCACAAAGATAACCATGTTTACCTTTTCTGGTGGTATAGGGAATCACTCTTGGCTGATGGCACGCCAAGAATTCATAGTGCTTGACATCTCCATGGGGAAAAAAGAACAGAAATAAAGCACGAAATGTGCACTGCTTTTGGGTCCGGTTTCTACCATTTATTTCAGAACCGGTGCCATCGGTACCCATCCCTACTTCTTATCCTAATAGATTTTTAGCAGGCTTACAGGTGAACCTAGCAAAATTACAATATTATGCAAAAGTCCACTTATTTCAGTAGGCTTAATTCAAATTAAAAGGTGAAACTAATATATAATATAGACTCATTCGATGCAAAGTGATATATTTCAAGCCTTTAGTTGTAAACATTTCCATGATAATGGCCTATACGTTATGAAAACCCAAAATTTCAAATCTCAGAAAATTAGATTACATGAGATTTATAAAACAAGGAATTTGAATAGAAAAATATCTCTGAAAAGTACAATCATGCATATCTTCTCACTACTTTTGCATCAATTAGTGCCTCAACGTTGCGTGGCATGGGTGCCATCAGCCTGTGGCACTGCTAGGGTGTTATGGAAGACCAGGATGCTTTAATAGTGGCCTTCAGCTCTTCTGCATTGTTGCATCTCATATCTCTCATCTTTCTCTTGACAATGCCCCATAGTTTCTCTATGGGGTTCAGGTCAGGCCAGTTTGCGGGTCAATCATACGCAGCAATCCCATGTTTTTTTTTTCCACCTGTATATCCTAAACTGAGGCCATGTACACATTGCTTAATGTCATTTCACATTCTGCACTTGGTCTGGGAATGGCTTCATGGTTGTAAACAGTTATTTTAATTCATCATGAATATCCTGATTTCACATATTCTCTGTAGCGGATCAGTGGCTGACAGACTATTATGTGATTTTGACTAATTGGCGCGAAGAGTTCCCTGATCCTAACAAACAGGGAACAGAACGCACACTTTAAAAGTAAAAAAGTTCACAGATCCTGTTCCTGGCTTAAATTAAGTGCTCATCTCAAATTATGCAGCCTAAAGTCAACTGCTTATAAGCAGTTGACTTTAGGCTGCATAATTTGAGAGCTATTGCCGGATTATTTTCAGAGAATAATTTGTTCGCTTTAAAGTGAGTACCATCATAAAATGTTGTGTACTGAGTTTCTGTATTTTCTGTGTTCAGTGCTTTTTTATCACTGTTCATGAGGAAATCCTGCATTTCCTTCTTAAAAATCTCAGATGACGACTTCAGAATAGGTATATACTGGAAGCTTTTATGCTCCTGGGAATTAAGCACATACTCAACTGGCTCCACCACAGAGAAATTTTCCTTATATGTATTTCTCTTGTAGGCGGTTGACAGAGGGCCATCACTCCTCAATGCTTGGCTGATGGGGTTGGATCCACAGAGTTCTGTTACCATGTCCGTGATCACAGAATCATCAAGTTCACATTTATGCTTCTCTAAGCATGACTGCAAAATTCATTTCATGATCGGACCTGATGCTGAACTTGAAATAAAGTTTAGTTCTTCCACCATCTCATCAATACACTGCTTGGGCACATTAGATATGCTTTCCAATTTCAGAAAGAGGTGGGCAAGATTAGCTTCAATTATGTTAGGCAATTCTTTTCTTTCTTCATCATAACTCTCTCCACACTCAACATCTTCCTCATCAGCAGGATCATCCCCTGCATTAACAGGATTCACATACCTGTGTAAGAGCTCAGGCTTGAAGTCATCCAGTGAGTGAGGTGTGTGTTTCCGTGTCCTATGAGAGGCAATGTACCATATATGTTGGTTTTGAAATGGCAATTTTCAAACACACGTGACGGTTTCTTGTTTTTTTAAGTGACGGCCAATATGTTCAAAGTACTCCCTCTCTATGGTGATGGTGCTTAGGGTACAACATGGACATTTAAAAGACAGGACATCATTAACTTTTGTTGTTTTATAAGATGTATGACTTCTTGTCATGTGTGATTTAAGGCTGGCCCATGTTTTGAAAGAGCAATAGCATTCCCAATGGAGACACGGCAAAAATTGCCCACCATGCATGTGCCGTAGCCTGTAGTGTTTTAAAAGCTCAGTCTTTCTGGGGGTTTCATATTTGCAAATGTTACAGCACCAATTCATTGCAAAAATGTATGCTATTACCCAGATTCGGTGAAAGACTTCTAAAAAACTACTTCATAATCAGATTCGAGCAACAAGTCAGAATCAATCAGTCAAACGGCAGTAAGTTAACTTAGCTCTTGACGCTAACGAAATGCTAAAATGGCAGCCGAGCTTACCTTTCAAGCAGCAACAGAAGCCACCGGTGCCGCGTCAAATATGCCCCCACGACGTCCAGCAAGAAGCCTCCGACAGGACCTGACGTCTTTGGCAGCGTAGCAAACCGGGTACACAATAATAAGCAGTTCCAAACTCTTCAGACTGAAGACGTGAAAGATCAAACTAAGCAAACAGCAGCGTGTCACAGCTTCCCAAATTGGCTGCACCTGGAGCCTCTCGTCTGGTTCATTAGAGACCACGCCCGCATCTTTTGAGTTTCAGGATAAGTTTGCATAATGCCAACTTGATATTTGTGTCTTGTTGAGCTGTTGCACCGTTATCCATTCAAAATACTCATGAAAATGAGTATGGATCATTTTTTTATTTTCGACTTGGTTTAACTAGATGAATAAAGTTGGTTACTTAGTTAAACAAATAGATGCTGCAAACTTAAATGTTTGTATTGAAATTGCATATTTATTTAAGTTGAATTTACTGTCACCTTGCTTTATTCTTTAGAGTGTAGTCTATGAAATAGAGAAACAACTACTTTTAGAGTGTCTTTTTAAGTTTTGTTTCTTTATTTTCTCACGAATCATCATTTTCTTTCATTTCTGTATTTTCTAATTTTGATTTATCTTCTTTTTAAATAAATAAATTAATGAATATTCAATTAAAACCAAAACCAACATTTTGAGTTTGAAGAGTGGGCTAAATGAAGATTACAATGAAATACAAGTTGTTTAACCTTATTAGACAGACTAATTTATTACTGTATAACTGCTAGCCTGTTACGGAGAGTTGGAAATAGTGTGCTTGAACCTGTAGACAGAGCTGTTAGTGTGATTACACCCATAGATAGAGTGGTGTACTAATTACAGATCTTCTTTAAAAAAAAAAAAAAACTTCCTGGTTAAACATGGACACACACAGATTATTCTCTAAAAGTCAAGTTATAATTACCTTTTCATTTCCTTACCTTTTATTTTATATCATAAATTGCTCCACATAGGATATTTATTTGAAAATAAAATTACCCTCGAGTGTAAATTCCTTTTTTAAAGCTCTGAAAAAACTGTACTAGCCGGTAGACTAACCTGCAGCTGGGGAACACGTCAATCTTTGTCAATCAACAGCCTATGAACAGCACCCCATGTAAGCCATTAAAACCAATTTAGCCAGAGCCCACAGCTCAGACGTCCACAAACAGTCAACCCATGGTGATTTAATGATGGATTTTCAAACTTTGGCGGTTTGACTTGATTGCTGGATATTATATCCAGCACCTACAGTGTCATTCATTATTATGTACTGAAAAGGGAGCTCAGCAAGAGATTATTTTTGCCGATTCTGTCCAGTCTGGGGTTTTCTTTCTGTTCTAGTTTGAAATAAATATTCAGTTGCTGCTGTAAGTAAGTGAGGGAACTGACTAACTGATAGTGGTTCCACCAATCGGTTCCCTCTCTTGAAAAAGAAATGATTCTCAACAATTGTGAGAATTTATGTTAAATAAGCATTCTTTATCTGATAAACATACCAAACATTTATTTTCCAGAGATAAAAAAGTATTGAGTGATTTTCAAAATTGTTCCCAGTCTGCAACTTATTTTGTTATCTGTCAGCAAGAAGTGCATGATAAAAAGTTGGAGGGAAATTAAAATTGTTCTTTTTTTTACATTTTACAAAATAAAATCTAAAAAGAGTAGCAGGCTTTGTATTGTCCCCTTCCAACATTGGCTTTCTACTTGAGTTGCTATCCCTGTAGTAGATTCAAAGTTATGAAATAGTTTATGAATAGGTTTTCAACAGTTTTCATCAAAGGGTGTGGGCATGGTCAGACCTCTAACATGAACATCTGGTAAAAAAAACAAAAAAAAAATATTCATGATCTCTTTCATTTGACACAAAAGTATTTTTTAAAGTTTTTCCTGGGTACTAGTAGCCTTTATTAACAGTCGATTTAGACATGAAATAGCTATGCAGACTTGAACCCTACATGACTGCGTCAAGGACTAATAGCCTCAGTTTATGGGGCAGCCACTCTTCACTATACCATGCACCACCACAGCTACAAAAGTTTAAGTCCCACCAAGATTGCCAAAACTGATGCAGATCTGATCCTGAGCAGAACTACATGGACATATTCTGACATCACCTAAGCCTTGTCACCTAGCTACAGGAAGTCAGCTTTTATTTTCCGTCATTCATGTAATTCTCTTTCAAGGCTCACAAAGAGTACCACATATTGACAATGCACATGTAAGTGTTTGAATGCATTGAGGTGGTGGCACTTAAAATCTCAGTTGTGATAGTCCAGAGCACCACCAAAGTGCGACAGTTGTTTATCACTCCTTGAAGCTTGAATTGAGCTTGTGATTTTTTTTCTTCTGTACTCCGTGACTATGAATATAAAGTAAATTGACCTAACTTATATTGTGCTTTTTCTAGTCATACTGACCGTTCAAACTGCTTTACATTGTAGCCACATTCACTCAATGATACAGGGCTCGATAGACAGCTTGGTTTTAAAGGTGAATTATTATGAAAACATAACGTTTCATGGGATTTTTATTTTTTTTTTGTCTCTGGTGCATATACACGCATACAAAGTTGAAAAAATATATCCATGCTGTTTTGAGTGAGATGGAGGTTTCTGAATTAATCCTACCTTCAGTCTCTGAGTGAATTGTTCAAAATCTGCCCGGCTTTCTAAATAGGTCTTTACCAATCCAATCTTTCAGTTTCAGTGCATTTTTTGACATTTTCGTGTAAGCTTGTTAAATTCTACATTGTTTTGGTCTAAAAACGTCTTAGTGCTGCCGCCCATGGTCATTGTGTGGTATTGCATTTGAATTTTGTTATTGGCTGAGAACGGTACTTCTTTTCCATTGTTTGTGTCATAGGCATGGTCTTACAGACACCTGGAGAGCTTGAGAATGTGTATCTTGTGTGCAACGCGCATACTGCTAAGAGAACCAGACAAACAGAAATCCGTATATTGCACTATGAAGGACCACAACGGCAAGGTGGTTTAAACCGAAAAAACGTGGAAGTAGTTAGAAATACTGATATGAAATCACAAAGTCAATACATTAAGTTCTTTATTCACTACCAAATTAATAATTTCAATCCAAAATGTGGCTTCCCTTCTACAAAGTAAAAAAAGCACAGATTTTCCTAAATATTTTTTCTAATCTTTCACCATAAACTTGCTTAGTCATTGTCAACTCAACCCTGATATTGTTTAAAACTTTGTTAGCAGAAAAGAAAGGGTCAAAATGTATAAAGTTCAACTGTACAATGATTTTTTTTATCAAATTATATTAAAAAAAAGACTTACATTGTTTGAAAAATATCAGCATCCTGCTGCTTTTCCAGAAACTTCTTAATGGCTGCTTCCACTTTTGACTTTCAAATTAAAGAACCACCAGCTAGGTTACGTTTACTGTAGTCTGGTCTATGTTTACAGAGGTTACTGAAGTCTGGTCTAGTAATAAAAAATTAATCCTGCTAGCAAACCAATAGAACTCCGGACGTCATGTGACTCTCAGAGCTTCGGCGCAACACTGGCAGTTAAAAACATAATCAAAGTGAATGTGGCCGGCTGGGATATTGAATTCACTTCCCATTTTAAAACCATAGATATTTTTGTATATACCAGGAAATTAAAAACGATTAAACATCTTCGACACTTACCATGCTCTTGGGATACTTTTTTAAAACTTTAGAAGCTTTAGGAGCGGACCTTTTACCGGAGGTGAGATAAGCTGACATGAAATTTCCTGATCAAATTTCCCTCGTCCTCCTCCAGAGCATCACTTAAAGCATAAAAAAGCCTGGAGGGATATAAATGGACACAATCAGTGTTTGTTATCAAGATCCACATCTGGAATCTTCCTGCAAAGGATTGTGCACCGGGAGGGTAAGTGGAAACTTGTCCTCATTTTAACTTCCATGAGCAGTGGGTAGCTATTGTTGGGTTTCTTAAAAATAAAGTTATGGTCCATCTGGTTAAAAATGCCCAGAGACACTACCCGACAGCTTTAACCCAGTGTTTGGGTTGAGAAAAGAAATCAGGATTTTTAGAGAATAACAGGAGAAAGCTGGTGTTGAACCTACCACCTCCAATTGCAAGATACATACTTTACCTACTACCTACCACAGTCACCCTGACAGTGAAATGTCTGCAATTGCAAATCGGAATCAAAGAATAAAATAATGTCTGAAATGACAATAAAAATAAAGACCCCAGCTCTAATTAACATTAATCGTCATAACAATTTAATAATCTTAGCCTACAGTCTGCATTTACCCAGACACTTAGCTGACTTTCTTCTTGCTGTTACAGCCACGTGACTCTGCATATTTAACCCTGGCTGAGTGTAATGAATATTTGATGGAATATATGATCAAACTAAATTTAAATGTGTTTCCATTCCAAGCATGCTCTGTATGTTCGTGCAACGGGGGATCTCGTGTGAGGAAATGTTGGGAATCTGAAACTGTGCCGGCCTTCATACCATCACACCCAAGCAACGAGTCTATCTGCTGGTCCGCTCAGCGGTGAATTAGCATCACATTCAAGCCGCCGGGAGCCTCATTCATAGCTGTGACAATCTATTCTCAGAGGTGCATGCTCCTTTATCCGCTGTGGCCTGTGTGTGCCTGTGTTATTGTGTGTCTGCCTGCTATAATAAGCCTCTTTCTCTACTCCCAACCGCCAGCCTTCCAGTTCCACTTCTCAAAGAGATGCGGGTGGAGGAGGAAGTGACCTATATAGGCTGCATCTCTCTCTCTCTCTCTCTTTCTCTCTCTCTCTAGTCTGCACCAGCTTACTGCATCTCAACCATGTGTGTGCGTGAGAGAAAGAGAACATTGGAGGAGAGCATGAATAATTCAGTGGATGCCTGAACACGACCGCCTTCAATAAAACCATCCCCCTTAATGAGCCTTAATGACAGCCACGGCGTTGAGACAATCAAAGAGCGTGTGTGAGTGTGTGCATGTGTGTGAAGGCAGTGTGTGGGTGGGTATAGCATGAGGGAACATTGATGCCTAAATAACGGTGCTCATGTATTGCTGTTCATGTGTTTGCGCAGCTCTGTAGCTGCGCACTGCCTTTGCCCCAGGCTCTGTCAAGGTTGCCCTGGGTAATACTACCTGAGACTTTGAAAAGAACATGAAAGCTGACTGCTCAGCAGGGGAGGTGAGAGGAGAAGCTTGCTGGGGTGGAGCAGTTGAGGAGAAGAGGTGAAGCAGCATCCTCATCTCCCTTCTGCTCTTCAGGGTGTGTGTGTGGGTTTGAAGTCCAGAATTACTTCATCCTTCCTCTCCCTCATGGTGTTTACAGCATCGGTTTTCCTTCACTCATCCGTTTTTGACCACCCTATGCCAACTGCATACATACATATCCTACATTCAAGGCCATTTTCAGAGTTTCAAAATTTACAAGATTCTCCATCCATAATCTAATGCCCATTCACTGTGTTTACATGCAGCAAGAAGAAGACAAATTATTGCATTAGTAAGACTGAAATAGGACTTAAGAAATGTTGCATTCACTTTAGTTCGACTGAAGTCAAACTGAACTACAGTTAGTGTAATCGGACTAAAGTACCCAGATAATGCAATTAGAAACCACATTTCTCAGCAACCAGTGCCCCGCCCACACCCTCCAATGGGAAATGGCAAGATGCAGAAGCTTGAATCGACAACAACACAGTTGTAGATTAAACAATAATATGGCGCATAATACATATATAATCGTACAATTAGAGCATTTATGGACCTAAGAAGCCTGTTCACATGTATTTATTGAACTACGTAGGGTTTTAATGTATATTACTGAATCCACCTTTCTCTTAGCTGCACAGACAGATATCTCTGGTGTAAATTCAATACATTTAAATATCAAACTGTTGTTGACGATGTGTTTTAAATTGATGCTATATACATGAACAGAATTAAAAATAATACGTAATCATTGTTTATGGTAGTTGGATTTTAACTATTGTTAAGATATTTTATTTATAGGAGTCTTATAGAATCTGGTCTACGTTTGGCAATAATTATTCTATGAACCTAAAACAAGCATCTATATTTACTTTTCAGCATATAGGATATGGTGCTTGACACAAGTTAGAGGAGAACAGGTAACAGTCAAAACTAGTGTTTGAAAGTCCAACTTGACCAGAGTCCAAGATGTGTAAAGGCCAATGAAGCCATACTCTAAGCAAAATGTTCTTTGAACAACATTTAAAAAAATATATTCTCTTTCAAAAAGATGTTCGTTGTCAAAGGAATGCTTCTGTGAACATAAGGTTCAGCTACTCACCAATCAGAAAGAGATTAGAGACAGTTGTGGATGTAGGAGGAGGAGTGGATCACAGCAGGAAATTATATTTTACTGGTGTAGAAGTCCAGGTTATGTCCCTCTTCTCATAGATGACTAAAACATCAAATAAGAGTCCTTATTATAGCAGCGTAAAACACATAATATGAACAATGTTCTAACAAGTGTAATAGAGCTATGGTGAAAAAAAGTAACGCACCTCAGCCAATTTAGCAAACCTACTGGAATATGAAAATGCTACAAAAATTAGGAGCATACCGTACCAGTTTATTTGTATGGCACTTTAAACATGGCATTACAACCAACCAGAGCGCTGTACATAAAAAACATCAGTAAAATAAATAAATTGCATTGTATTTCATCCACTTAATTTAATCTCAACAACTCAGATATCATTTAAAATTAAAACAAAATGTTAGGTATTGTAAAACGACCACTAAATATCAGGTTATCTTGCCAACCATGGAGATACAGACCCTACATGCCATCCATTTGCATCTCTGTATCTTTCGCAAATGTCTTAGCTCAAATGCAGCACATGGTCTTCTCTTGTTCCACTCTTCATCAGGTTTTTCTTCGGCCATATCCTTTGAAAATACAGTTTTATGTTTTTGTCCTGTTGGTGGCACATTTTCCGCCATGATTGCTAACATAACGCACCTATATCAATGTATACCAGTTTAGTGTACAAGCTAAAATAGCTAACCCAGCTCTGGCTTCGCCTTCACTTCCTGTTCACTGCTCCAAGCTTAGAACACACAAAGAGGGGAAAGCACAGCGGTGGAGGGACAGTGAAAGGGGAGTTCAATAGATGTCTCATGAGCCAATCGTCTTGAACAGACCTCTCAAGATGATTGGAGGACGTTTTTCCAAGATTGTATGCTTTACATGCGATTATAATCATTTGTTTGTCTTTCAAAACAACTAATTTATTGATTGCTTTTGGCATGTGAAGAACAATATTTTGCAAAATGTTTTTCTGAAAAAAAAATCACGTATACCCCGTCTTTAACTTGGAAAGGTTAGTGTTTGGGTACTTGAGTCTGCAACTTGGCAACAAGCAATACTGAAGTTATAACACAACGACTTTAAATTTGGCTTAGATTAATGCTCCAAAGACTTGAGACTCAAATCAGTCAGAGGATACGATTAACCTGTACTCATACTTTTCAGTTCACATTTTATAAAACAAATTGTAATAGTTGGTTTAAATAAAACCCACTTTTTATTTGATTCATTTAGAAATTCAACATACACTGTCTTCTATGAACATAGTTGTATAATTATATTTTTGTAGGGTACAATATCTTATTAATTTTGATAATAATTCACAGCTGTTAATTGTCTTTTCATGTTAAATTAAATGAAAAATAAAGATAATACATATTCATAGGTTAAATTAGGCATAAGGATGATAATTTGAATTCATTACCTACAGCAATGCAGTGTAGGTAATGTAGACTATTAAATATGCACTCAATGAGAGAAGGTTAATTTCAGTTTCTTGACACTTGATACTTGGAGTGGGGGGTGGACCTGAGTCTTGACTTGGCAATGGAAAATACAGGTTCAGAGTGGCTAATCTGGAGCACTGGGACATTTCCCGGTTGGCCGGTCTGATATTTGGGCTGCAAGAGCCAGTTCTATTATAATAAACAGAGTTGTACTAATGTGCCAAACATGCACCTTGGCAAAAAAAAAAATTGCTAGTCATAGTATTTCTTTTTTTTCTTCTTTTCTAGCGCACCTTGATGTTGCACATCAGAGCACTCAGTCAGCTGTGTTTGAAAAGTGAAATAGCAAGTTTGCTGTGGACTACGATTACAAAGAGGAAAGCTCAAACAGACCGGAATTTTTACTCATGTGCAAAAATGGGCACTAAAACAAGCTTGTGATTTGTGACAGCTAACAAGGACAATGGAATGGGTAAGACAACTCTTTGAACTTGCCCTGCCAACACCTATTCAAGTTAACTTATCAGGTCAAGGAATTGTGGGATGTTGTGGCAACTCACACAATTAATAAGTAATATTAATAATAATATGAAGCGATGCCACATAATGGGGAAACTGCCTTGTAGCATGCTAAGAGTTAGAAGGAAAATTCAGCATCAAGCATGAGCCCACAAAACAAGAGGGGAGAAGGATTAATTATTGTGTTAATATTATAAATTAGTACTAATATAATAAAGAGCATGGTGTACTGTATACCTGCTATGAAAAGTGCCCTGTAATGCTAGTTGATTCATCTCTACAATAGTAAAACTGACGTGAACAAATCAAAGGCGATGTAAAATCGGGAGATTTGTTCTGAGAATAATAACCATTTTTAACTGTGAATTAATGTCAGAAGAAGAGTCTGGAGTCATTAGTGATGAAGAGGATTTATCTTATAGAAGCAACATGTGTGTTAACAAGCAGGCATTAGTTCCAATAAAAGCCCTTTCTGTGCCAAAATAAATATATTTTTTCTTTAAAAGTAAGACAATAAATACACAAAGTCCAGATTTAAAAGAGAACAAAAGGAAAGTAACATAAAACAAAGCTTCCATGTTTTGCCAGTGAAAATATCTAAATCAGTTAAGTAAAATGTGTTTTCAATACGAAATGCAGTAAAGCTTTACAGAATCTAATTTTTTAGTGTGGCAGATGAGTTAAGGTTAACTGGAGTAAGTCTGAAAGGGAGAGCGGTCTACTGATGGACTGATTATAGGACTGATTATTAGGTATTAGCTCAAAATATAGATTTTGAAATATTTATTGGATGTGTTGTAAAGAATAATGTAGATGTGAACAAGTGCTGAAATAAATCTACCTTATAAAGCAATTAATCCTTTTTTCACTGAAGAACAGTGTGCTGTTGTAGCTTCAACATGCAATGTTTTAATTACATAAATTTAATAAGGGATGCAACGATACCTGGTTGTTCAAACCAACACGATACTGATCCTTGGCTCTTGGTGCTTGCTGACACCGAGCACCAATGCTGATACTTCTACTACATAAAAAATGCAATGAATTAGAAGACAGGTTTTATTAATTTTTTTTGTGTGTTTTATACAACAAATGATGGTAAATTGGATATAAAAACGGAAAAAAAGATGACCACAAAACTAAAATTTCAAGTGAAAAATTTACATTTTCTGTGAAATTATTGCAGTTTTCAAATTTTAAGTATCACTTCATGGTATAACGGTTAACTTCAAGCGATACATATACGAGTACATTAGAACAGTATCGATGCATCCATAATTTTTATAAAAACAGATTGTGATATAAAGTGGGCCGGGCTAAAAATGAGTCCCACACTGGCCCTGACTTGCTAGCATCCCCAGGGTTTTTCTTACTACTCATACTGATCAAGATCCTTATTAGGGCTTTACTTGTTATAAGTCAGTAGTCTGTGATTTACTTTCAATTTTCAAAACAATGCTTACATACTTGCTTGCTTTTTTAGACCAAGCACTTCTGTTCTATTTCACACTCAAGAAAAAAACAAAAAAACAACACTTATAATCGCCCTTGAGTGTACAGTATTGAAAAAAACCTCATCAAGGCTCTTGAGCCATCCATCAAACTTCCCTCACACTGTCCCTCCACCTCTGCGTGTTCCCCTCTTTGTGCATGGATCGCTCATTCTAAGCTTGGAGAAGTAAAAAGGATGTTAAGGTCAAGCCAGAGCTAGGTTAACCATTTTAGCTTGTATACTAAATTGGTATACATTTATGTAGGTTGTTATTGTTAATGAAAACTAAAGAATAATGAAATAAAAATTACAGGACTTTATAACAAACGAAAACTAACAAAAAGTTTTTTTATTTCTCATGTAGTAGAATAAAGTCTAGAGAGATTATTGGTCTAGGTAATTTCCTGCTCTTCTAGAGCAGCAGACAAGACAATAATCAACATTGGCCTGGGTTTTCCTCGCTGGAGAGCTCTTATGTAATACGGATGCTGAACTAGTCATATTGCTACCGGATTGGTAAGTAATATATTCTTGCTCCACGGTTGTTGTGTTTGGTCGGGTATGATAATGATGTAATGCTGTAATGCAGTGCTGGAAAAACTATTTTAGAGTTTAACAACTGACACTGAGTAAGTCTGATGTTTTGTTGTATTGGTTAGCAAGCTTGAAAAACCCTCAGTACACGGGTTTTTCTTTTATTTAATGAAGGGTACCAACAATTTTGTCCACGTCTGTACACTTATTTGCATATTACATATAATTCCCAACAGTAACCAAGCAGGTTTCTGGTGTGTTCTGACATCAGAAATTGAAATGTTGGATTTTAGAAAGTAAGGATGAATAAAATTACCTTATATTTTTAGTATCCTGATTTAATTATATCCTGCCTTGCTACCTATACTATTGTGAAATACTTGTCTTATATTATTTGCTCTGATGTAGCCACTGTTGAAATTTGAGATTGTTATGAATATTTTTTCATTAAGTTAGAAATGCAAAAGTTCCCTGTCTGATGCAAAACTATGTGCCTTGAAACAATCCTGCCAATCGAATCTACAGACAGAGTGTCAACCTCAGGGCATATATCACTGTCTGCATCAGCACGAGAAAAAAAAAGAATTTAAGGAGTCAGTTTAGCATATGAAAACATATTTAACAATGTTAACAGAGCAAAGAAAGAATCGGTAAACTGAGATAAATATTTAAATCCCTGATCACAAAATTGTTATTGAGCCTTATCGCTGAAGATAAGGAACATAAGAATTCCAAGCTAGCAAAATCCGGTTTACTTAGTATTCTTTGCTCTGTTTTTCTGAAAAGGCAAACCAGCAGTCTGATATGAAATCAGCTCTGATCCTGAACTCATTTCCTCCTAAAATATCACTTGCAGCCCTTTGGCCCTGTGTTTTGTGTCTCTCAAGCCGCAGCGTCCTGCAGCAGGTGCTGATTCACTATCCATTGTAACGCACAAAGCCACGCACAAAGCCACAGATGACCCTGTTGACACCAACTCGGCTCCAGATAGAAGGAAGCACAGCTGGCACGCTCGTGTCGCTGCCCAGACAGCTGTCTCACTGGAGGAGGGAAGTCCCCCCACCAACAATGATGGATGACTCAAACAAGTTTCACCATCTACGCAGACCTAAACAACTTCTGGAACTTTCGGTTACACAAAAAGACTAGTAACACATCCATATTATGTACATTTAAAGTCTGTGTAGTAAAAAAATGACAGAAAGCATAATGAACTGAATCAGAATCAGAAAGGGGTTTAGTGCCAAAGGTTGAGCAGATTTACCACATTAGGAAATTGCTGCAATACTTTTTGCAAACATATGATGAGACAAACAAATAAAAATAAAATTTGCTTAACAGATTGATATATACATGAGTGCAGGTGATAATCAATGCGAAAACGAACAGGTGCATAAACACAACACAGGGTTGTGTTATGGAGTCAGAGGCAGTGGGAACATTCCTATGGTTGTTGTTCATGAGTCCAACAGCAGAGGGAAATAAACTGTTCTAATGGCGACAGGTTCTGGTCAGAATGGACCAGAGCCTCCTCCCTAAGGGGAGCAGCTCAAACAGTCTGTGTCCAGGGTGAGAAGGGTCAGCTGTGATCCAACCTGCACTCCTCATTGTTGTGGAGGCGTAAATGTCCTGTAGGGATGGGAGTCTGCAGCCAATCATCTTCTTAGGAGAGCGCACTACACACTGCAGTCTCTGTTTGTCCCTGCTGATGGCTCCAGCATACCGCACGAAGATGGAGGAAATGGGGATGGACTTGATGATTGCAGTGTAGAACTGCATCATCATTCGTGTTGGCTGGTTGAATTTCTTCAGCTGCCTAAGGAAGTACATCCTCTGCTGGATCCTCTTTATGACGGAGGTAATGGTGGGCTTGCACTTGAGGTCTTGGGTCCTTGGCGAAGAATAAAATGGTTTGCAGCAAATACTGTACAAAGATATTCCAGAGAGGGTAAGCAGTGCTGAATAATCACTGTCACATCTGTGCTCTAGCCACTATTAATGTAGAAGGAGACACCTCCACCGGAGACAGTGGCCTGCTGGTCTGTGCAGAGCAGATGAAACCCTTCCAGCTGGAGCGTGCAGTCAGAGATTTCCTCACAGAGCCACAACTCCGTAAAACATAAGTCACAAGATAAGGGAAAAGTCTCTGTTCGTGCTTCTCATTAGAACCAGCTGGTCCATTTTGTACCGGAGTTAGCTATGGTGTTTCTTTAGTGCCAAAATCCGCACGCATAAAAACCATAATCAGTGAGCATAAAGATCACTCTCTGCTCGCTCGCAGTCTCTGTACACGCGCGCGCCGTCACTCTCTGCGCGTTCGCTGTCACTCTCCTGCGCTCGCTGTCTTACTCCATGCCTTCTGCTCGCTTGCCTTTGTTGACTTTTGGCACTTTGGGGGCGGGCTTTGCATTGACGGACTGCCAACCCTCCTCCTTTCTGATTGGCCACTACTGTCTCCAGGTCAGAGCCAATCCGAGGCAGAGTAGGGCGGGTCATCATTGCGGTTGGCGGCAGCAAAATAAATATTTTTTCTTTCCTTGTTTGTCTATTTTAAAAAACATTTTACCACTTTTCATTTATGTATTAAAAAGTTGTAAATTTAAATATAGAATGTATGCAGCAATGTGGAACGATTTATTCTCTTTCCCCCATCTGCAGTTGTGCTCCTTTACACAAGAGTAAACCCACCTGAACCCGCTTCTGTATGTTTACTTCATATCAGCTCTGCAGGACTATCATGTGGGTCTAATTGTTAATATTATAATTGCAAGTATAATTTCAATTTAGTAGAACTGTAATTAATGACAGAATATCAATAGAATTAATTAATAGGATTTTAATGTGATTTAAAAGAACACATTTACATTACAGTGAACAACCCAGACTAAAGTAAAGTAAGGCTTTACCAGACATCCCAGTTTATCTGGCACAGCCCCATCATGAGTGTGTCAGGGCTGTAGTTAGAAGACACCGTCTGCCCACTTTTAACCACAATTTTGCAGTCCAGGGGGCTTGGGATGACTCTGCTTGTATGAGGTGAGAACAAAGCCTGTCTCCTATTTGACATTCTGTGGCTGCTGGACACTTTAGCAGTGGGAAACTGATATTTTAGACACTATATGGTTTTAGTCACCAAATTTCAATGGCAACCAGGGTAAACAACATCTGTGACAATGTATAAAATCAAACACTGTTTACTTTGGTAACTTATGTAAAACTCATAAACATACCACTGACAAAAAAAAATATTTTTTAAATCAAACTACCCCACTGGTCCAGTCATAAAATCAAATCATATCAAAAGAAAATCTGAGGGATAGGCTAACTGTGTAAGACTTACTTGCTCAGCCATGATAGCTTCATGGAAAAAAAAATTCCCCCAGGAAACTGCCAGATTTCCTTCACTGTGATCTGACCACTATAACGGCAGGTTATGAGAATTTTATGTGCTGGGTCAGCAATTTTTCATAGTAACTAGAAACATAGCCACTGCTGTTATAGCCTAGCAGAGCATATCTGTCTGTTCCTCAACTTACCTCTTTTTTGTCTGATGATGACCCGCCCTACTCTGCCTCGGATTGGCTCTGACCTGGAGACAGTAGTGGCCAATCAGAAAGGAGGAGGGTTGGCAGTCCGTCAATGCAAAGCCCGCCCCCAAAGTGCCAAAAGTCAACAAAGGCAAGCGAGCAGAAGGCATGGAGTAAGACAGCGAGCGCAGGAGAGTGACAGCGAACGCGCAGAGAGTGACGGCGCGCGCTTGTAGCGAGACTCCGAGCAAGCAGAGAGTGATCTTTATGCTCACTGATTAGTGTTTTTATGCGTGCGGATTTTGGCACTAAAGAAACACGATAGTTAGCGTACTTTGAAGAGGACGGTCCCAGGAAGAGCATTGTGAAGTCCGCATCTCCTCAGACAAATGAGTTTGCCGGTGTTACCATTTTCTGTGACCATCAGATTCTATGACTCTGAGTGGTACTGTTTCGTTAATTTCTCTACAGGCCATCAATTGTCATTTTATGTGACCTCTCCATCACTCATGAAAAAAAGAGTTTGAAACTGGGTTGAAACTTTTTTTCACGTGACAGTGTTTGCATAGATAAGTTGTAAAATTCAGCGTTTTTGAGTGTAAAGGTGACTGACGGACAGTAGTTCAGACGTCAGCAATTATAACAATTTACACATTCTATCATATCATGTGACCCCTCCATGGGGAGCCTAAGTCACGCCCTTCTACTTCCGGTCCATGGGTCCCGTACTGCCCAAAAAAAATGAATGAGAGTAAATGGAGCGATAAAAGTTATTTTTTGATCCCGTTTCAAATGCACTGTGGATCGAACATACAATGTCCGTTTTTTTCTAACGACTAATTTTGATGCAGAGGAAACGCAGATTTTCAACCGGTGGCAAAAATTACTTTAGTTTTTGTGTAAAAACGTTTAGCGGACTACAACTGCAGAAAAATAAGGAGAGCACAGGTCATAGCCTCCAGGACGAAGAAAGGAGCATTAAACATGGAGAAAACCATTATAAATCTGACCATATGGAAAATGGCAGATATGCCGGGGGTAAAGCAGTCGATGGCATGAGAGCCAGCATGGAGGAGAAGCTCTACAAGCTCTTGATGAGTGTTTACATAGCTAGTGCTAGAGTAATAGAATCAGATGATCACAGACAATAGTGTAACACCCGCTTGCTTTCCTCTCCATCAGCAACTCACTTTCTTGATCAAAGTCTGTAGAAAGTCCGCCACAGATTCGACAAATACTAGAAATAAATTTACGTGTATTGTAGTCCTGTAGCTAAGGAGCTCTTCTCTGGTGTAAGACTATTTAGAAGAGCATCCAGACACACAAATTATGCACAAAAACAAGACAGAATAAGTAGATGAATGAAATGAAATACGCAAAATGTGGAAATTTTTATGTAGAAATTTTCCTATGGGTTCTTGAAATAGAAGCAACATGGAGCAAAGAGGAAATATTAAAACCTTTCTTCTTCCCTGTCTATCTGTATCTAAATGTTTGGTGTTCACAAATTCTCTACAGCCTGTTTTCTAAGGCAGCTTGCCGCTAACAGAGTAAGACTTACAGTGAGGCAAAAAACTATTTGGCAGAAGCCGATTGTCCGAGTTGTCTCACTTAAAAAGATGAGAAAAGTCTGTACTTTTCATCATAGGTACACTTCAAATGTCAGAGACAGAATGTAGGAAAAAATCCAAGATATAACACTGTATGATTATTTTTTAAAATAATTTGAATAATTATTTAGAAAATAACTATGTAGCACCTGCAAAAAAGTAAGTATTCTGGCCCTCAATGACCTGTTACTACTTCTTTAAAAAGCTCTCCTATCTTCCTCTTGTGACCTGTATTAATGGCACCTGTTTAAACTTATCTGTATAAAAGACACTTCTCCACACCTTCACACAGTCTGACTTCCACCATGGCCATGACCATCCAGCCGTTCAAGGACACCAGGGACAACATTGTACACCTGCATAATACCAAGATGGGCCAATCAAGAATAGGTAAGCAGCTTAATCCTTTTTTTGCCCCACTGCATGCTTTCTGCTCCTGTATAAACTGAGCTTGCAATTATAATTTGGCCAACTGAAGTGGTGCTCTGAACTTCAGGACAGTGCATAAGTTGCACACAAACTTAATGCATACCTTTAGTTTGGGATGAAATTAGCTCATTCTGTCCTTCTAATCTATCTAAAATCCTTCACTTGAGTGCAAAAAGATATTTCCATGCCACCATGATGCGAATCTGATTTATTCTCTAACTGAAAACCTGACTTCACAAAGAGGATCGTTTTAAAAAGGAAAAGCCCCTATCCAATTCACCATTCTGTTTTTAAGTTTATTTTCATAGATTACAATTTAAATATCTATTTTGAAACAATCAAGGTTTGTAGGTTACAACACATAGGAGTTGTTGGAAATATTTCTGTTATATACTATAGTGCCTTCACATTTTGTCAAGTTGCTTACACAGAGTTAACATTTTATGAACAAAATCATTTTTTTTTCTTCTTCTAAAACAAAAATTCCAAAGTGTGGCACGCAAATGAAATCAGAATAAGCAGAATTTTATGTGAAAGCACCGTTAATTATTTTGAGGGTAGCTTCAAAGTTGTGATTAAAAGTTTCTGCCCATTCTTCTTTGTAAAATAAACCAGTGTTTCCAGAGATGCTCAGTTCTACTTAGGTCTAATCTTTATGTATGAGTATGTTTTATCTAAACCATTGCAGCACTGGCTATAAGTTTAGGGTCATTGTCTTACTGGGAGGTAACACCTCCACTTAGGGCTGGGCCATAGAAGAAAAAAAATTCTCATGATATAACTTTTAATTTCAGTCAATATATATATATATATATATATATATATATATATATATATATATATATATATATATATATATATATATATATCTTGATATAAAACAAATCACTATTTTTTTCAATATTTAACATTCACAGTTACTATTTGAAGATATCAGAAAGTTATTTTTTAATGAAACATTTATTTTCAAAACTTCAACATGTCCTAGGAAGGTATACAACTTTCAGAAAAAATAACGGAGGTTAGGGCTTTGAGATATGGATTAAAAAAATCAAATCTTTGATTGTTTTTTCGTAATTTTTTCAGGGCACTGTAGTGTTCGATAATTTTACATAGGTTATCTATTTTCTAGACTAATAAAAGGATATTTAACAGCACCTCTGCTAGACTGATTGTTTTGATTCAAAGCAACCTTGCAAATAAAGCAAGCACAACTTCAAAAGGACTGTATCAAGCCTTCAACTACCAGGATAGACATATATGTGATAAAATGTTACCGGTGGTGTTATACAGTATTAATTTGTCCTAATATTAAACTTTTATCCTGTAGTTAATTTTGGACCACGAAGTTAAGCAGCTCATTTCTCTATAATCCCACCTCCTGCGCCCCCACTCCCCAACCCACGCTCCGCTCCTCTTCTGTGCAGAACAGGCTGCAGCGCAGACTGAGAAAAACAGTGCTGAGCTTTATCTCAAACAGTATTCTGGCAGTGAATTTGGAAAGCACAAAGTACCACAATGAAACTCTGTTAAATTAATGATTCAGACATTTGGTTTAATATTTGTATCTTTTTTTTGTAAAAAATAAGTCAATAAAGCTTATTTCAGAGCCCAAACAAAAAACACATCTGACTCCAGTAAGCAAATCTTTCCAGCCCAGTATATGTGCAGACACCTCTAGCTCTCCCTTGTTTTCACTTAGTTATGTCACTAGTTGAACAGTTTGAACACTCAGTCGTTTTCTACGAGAGGGAGCGGCAGCTGCTCAGAGAGCAGGATTCAGGAGGATTAATAAGGCCATTCCGCACGTAGCCGGGTAAAAAAAAAAAAAAAAAGATTTTCCTCTGCTCCTTAAAAAAAAAAAAATCTACATCCACACATAACCAGATAAATGCATTTTCAGCACATTTATAGATGTGCCAAATCTGTAGGTGTCAGTAGTAGGGGGGCTTTTTAATGAGAAAATTGCATTACCAGATGATTTAAGACTCCAAAAACTTGATTTCACATGATATAGGCCCTTTAAGGCAGCATCATACAATTCAACAAGCTCTAGTGTTTTTATCCTTGTGTTGTTAGAGTAAACAAATACAATATTACATATTTTTTTAAGTTATAGCAAAAATAGGCTTGCCAGAAATTGTGAGAAATTTGATTTCTGATCCACATATACTGTGTTTGCTGAAGCTGCACCATTAAACCATGGCACAATATCTGTTTTCTCTAGCTTGTAGTTGATAATTTATTGCAAATTCAGCAGCCATGATAAGAAATAGAGATGCAAATTCGACTCAGTTGAGTCTGTTTTTCATTTCTGCTTAAGACATTTTTCTTTAGATTTTATAAATTGAATGGGTTGTTTTTTTATCTTACTTGTGTTGCTTATAGATTTCTTGAGAAAATAGCTGCTAATCAAGTATGTGAGCATCTAAACAACAACAACCTGTTTAAAGAATTTCAGTTAGGTTTTAGAGCTCATCATAGCACTGAAATAGCACTATTGAAAGTTACTAATGATATTCTAGTGGCCTCAGATAGTGGACTTGTGACTGTTTTGTGTCTTGTTAGATCTCAGTGCTGCTTTTGACAGTCAATCATAATATTCTCTTTGAAAGGCTTGAACATGTTGCAGGGATCAAGGTAACTGCACTAGGCTGGTTTACATCATATCTGTCTGATGGATTCCAGTTTGTTCATGTAAATAATAAATCTTCCCACTCAATGGTTACTTGTTGAGTGCCACAGGGTTCTGTGCTTGGACCGATTCTTTGAACTATATAAATGCTTCAACTAGTAAAATCAGTAGACAGTATGGTATGAATTTCTACAGTTCTGCTGATGATACACAGATATATTTATCCATAAATCCTGGTTAATCCAATCAGCTAGATAGATTATAAGCATGTCTCGAAGGCATAAAACCTGGATGACTTTTAACTTTCTGCTTTTAAATTCAGACAAGATAGAGGTTGTTGTCTTTTGACCAGAAGCTTTAAAAAAGAAATCACCTATTCAACCACTTCATCTTGATGTTATGAAATTGGCCTTTTTGACCAACACATGACATTCAAATCCCATATTAAACAGATTTTCCAAGATTTCTTTCTTTCACTTCTGGAATATTGATTAAAGTAAAATTAGAATACAATTAGAAACATCCTTTGCAGGAGTGATGCTAAGAAACAAGTCTATGCATCTGTTACTTCAAGGCTATAATTCCTTATTATCAGGAAGTTCATAAAAATGCAATTAAAAGCCTTCAGTTGATCCATAATGTTGCAGCAGGAGTTGTGATGAATATCAAAAAAGAGAGCGCACTTTTCCCCTGTTTTAGTTTTCTCCATTGGTTCCCTGTTAAATCCAGAATATAGTTTAATATCCTCCTCCTTACATATAAAGCCCTTAATAATCAAGCTCCATCATACATCAGAGACCTGATTGTTCCATATGTTCCTAACAGAGAACTTCGCTCTCAGACAGCAGGTTTACTGGTAGTTTCTAGGATTTCGAAAAGTAGATGGGAGGCAGATCTTAAAGTTATCAGGTTCCCCTCCTGTGGAATCATCTCCTAGTTAAGACTAAGTTTAAAACCTTCCTGTTTGATAAAGTTAGAATGACTTGGGTTATCCTTAGTTATTTTTGTAGTTATGCTGTTATAGGCTTACTGTATGTCCAGACCAAACGCGATAGGAGCGACTAGAGCTTCAGGTTTACATGTAAAATCAATGGAGGAGCGCAATGAAGCGCGACTTGGTGTCCCGCGACACTTCAGAAGCAGATTTGCGTCGCGAAAAAGCTTTTCTGCCTGATTTGTGCGAACAATTCGCGCTACAGATGCGATGGAAAATTCGCGCTGCATTTTATGTGGTGCATTTTGTGCATTCGCGCTCATGGCGTCTATCGTTTGAGTTGGAAAAATCTAAACTCCAGCATCAAATCGCGCCGCGACAACCAATCAGGGGACAGAGTTTTAGTGATTCTGTGACTGTCATGGAGTCACAGCCTCAGCAGGACATGGAGGAAATACTGAAAAACACCGTGGCTAATCACCCCGAGCTATATGACACAAGCAGTTTGCTATACAGAGACGGAAAAAAAAACAAAAAAAAAAACTATTTAGACAGGAAAGCACCTCTTGGCCTAGAACTGAGCCTCCAAACAGCCTCCTCACCTGGTTTCCTGGTAGTAGCTCCTGCACCACCTATCCGTAGCTCACCAAACCCCCAGTGCAGCGGTCCCAGCTCTACCGGAGGCCAGGCCGAACAGGTAATCCACTCTGTCCTCCATCAGCTCGCTCCATAATCCACCGCTAGGTGCACTGTAGCCCCAGCTCCGCTGAAGGTCAATTCACGCGTGAAAATACAATATTTGAAGCGCGACCAGTTCGCGTTGTACACGCTTCAAGGTGCGAATGTTCAAGCATCCAGCTGGGGGCATGTGGCACGTTTTGACGCTTTTGGTGTGGACACACAGTTAGACTGTTGGAGGACAGACTGATCACCTTTCTTCACTCTTCTACTTTTTTCTTCTACTACTCTTCAGATGTATTTTTTTCTGCTGTTATTGTGATTGTTAACCTTGTTTTCCCTGTTTTTTTCTGTCCATAGACGCTCCACCTGGTCTGGTATCCTGCTCATCTGCAGCGCCCTACTGAATAGGGAAACTGAGTTGGATGATGCTCCTATTGACCGAGCATCCTCCATGTCCTGTTGTCAACTTTTTACTTGTTTTAATATAGAAGGTGCTCTTATATCAGTTCTTTTATTCTTTTTGTGTCTCTTCTGTGTCTTCTCAAACTCCCACAAGGTCGTGGCAGATGACCGCTTGTACTGCAGGTTCTGCCGGAGGTTTCTTCCTGTTAAAGGAGAGTTTTTCCTCTCCACTGTCGCTACATGCTTGCTCAGTATGAGGGATTGCTGAGGAATTGCTGTGATTGGAGTCTGCAACCTCACATTGATGACTCATCGTAATCTGCTGGGATTCCTTACGTAGAAAACTGATTGGAATGTTTGTATAATTGTATGGAAATTAATTTTGTTGTGAAATGCCTTGAGATGACATCTGTTGTGAGTTTGTGCTATATAAATAGACTTAATTGAATTAAACTTTAATAAATAATTCTGTCAGAAAATTTGATTCCTCATCCAAAACCATTCTTAAAAATTCCAGCAGAGAATGAATACACCTATAGTTTATCTGTAAAAGCTTTAGCTAATAGGAAAGGATTTATTGAAATGTTTTCTTCTTTAGTTTTAGTAAAATTTGGACAGAAGAGGTGGTCGTAAATCAGTTATCTTAGGAACAAGCAAGCTTAACAACAAGCTCAGTGAGCATGCCCAGGTCCTTCCCTTTAAAAATGTAAAGTCTTCTGGTGAATTCTGCTTAATACTGGCAATCTCATCTGTGTTAACCCCAACCGAAAATAAGTTTCATCTTCCACCTGTAGTGAATAAATAGAAATATCAGGATTCACCACAGCACGCAGCGCTTCCTATTGCACAAAGTGATATCTCCCTCTACACTGTATTCCAGCTCTGTAAAATTCCATTAGGCCGCTAAAATGACTTGTCCTGCTGCAAAAGACGGTGTCCATTTGCAGATTCTATCATCGACCGGGAGCTAACCTCGGTTTTCTTCACTTCCACACAAGCCTCGCTCTGCACTCGCTGTTCGGTTCAGCTGAGGCCAAGTAATGATGTGCGATGTATGGATCTTCCAGCAGGCTTCTTCAGAGGGGCAGATGGGTGTAAAGAAGCAGCCTAATGGTGCAAACACCCATTAAACACATAGGAAGCAGCTACGGTCTGAATCACAGTAATGACCTATAGATACCGCTCCTGTTGCTGCGTGCGATTGGAGCGAGTGCACACATATCAAGAGAAATGGCGGGTCACCATTAACACTCATGGCTTCATCTTGTCTTGGGAAATCAGATGTAATTTCTTTTAATCAGTGCTGCAGCTATTTGTGCCACTGTGAACAACAATCAGACTGATTTTAACCTAAACAATAGCCATTAAAGGGCTTTTAATCTAATCATGTTAATGCTGCAGTCTCATGATCTTTTGTTCGTGCTGACCTCGGCAGGGACTTACATATTGTCAAAATGTGACTCATTATGAATCTGACTTTTGACAATGCATTCTAAAGGGTAACTGTGTGCAGTTCCAGTAATGCTGCCTAAAGGGTATGTGAAGCATTGTGGAGATATTATCATCACTGCACAGTTTATGGGATCATATGCTGCACCTTAAATGGATTAACCTTTTTTCCTCCGTGACAACATATCACTCCACATCACCTTGTCGTCTATTTTGGCTCCCCCCTTTCTCACAGTCTCCTCTTCTTACTCTCTTTTTGCATCTCATGTTATCTTAACTTTCTCATTCCAAGATCTTCCAAAAGTTCCCCTCACCCTTCTGTTTGGCAGATAAAGGTTTTTGACTGTTTTTGGTTGTCATCCTAGCCCACTATTCTCACAAAGTGACTTGTTTTGATTTTAAACAAAAACGAACCAAACAAAGAATAGAAAAGAACAACGTGCAATATATATTGACACATTCTGGTTTGCAGTTTTGGACACACATACAATGTCTTGGACTTTTACACTATATGCGCTTTTCATGAAGTTTGATGGTGTCCGTAGCTCATTGTGTAAAGCCATTGTGCAAATTATCGAGAAGTTCTTACGTTTGATCCTTGCCCATTTAAATGCTTTTCTCATCCTTCAATTTTGGCCTAACACAGGTCAACATTGAGATTTCTAGCTGTCTCAACCAAATTTTAGGAAACTTTCTTTTTAGACTTAAGCTTGCTTTATGCTTGAAGCATCCGCGTGGTCCGCACGGCTCCACGCGGCCAAATTACGTAATTTCAGCAACCACGCCTCTCCGCGCGGCCACCGCTGAGGCCCAAATTTTCGCAACACACACCTAGGAAATTTTGTAACAACGGAAAAACATGGTGGACTGGCAAGAGCTCCCATTGCCGGAGGTTCGTAAAGACATCTTTATGATTCGGCCGATAGAGATCACTGTGATCAACCGCGTTTTAATGGACGAGTGGACAGTCTCCTTTTTCATCTTTTTTCCTAAGTAAACAGCATAAATGTTCTGCTTTGTTTAAGCTCACGGGTGTCGCCATCTTGTAAACAACAGTGGTTACTACTTATACAATGGTGTAGTGTTGTATGCATGCGGTAGAGCCGTACGCCGCCCGCTACAGTCTTCAAGAATATTGGTTCTCTGCAGGGACAAGCCGCAAAAAGTATAAACGCTACTAGAAGGCGTCTCGGCCGGTTCCGGATGTCTCATTTCCGCGCGGAGTGTACATGCGGCAAGCATAAACCAAGCTTAAGTGCATACCGTATGAACATCTATGAAACATGTATGTGCATTTAATACAAAATGCTCAATGCGGTACTCTATTTTCCAAATTCAACAAATGGGTTCTTTGATATAAGGCAACATAAATTACCAATTTCCCTTAGATAGATATACTCTAAAGTAACATACTACAGATCAAGTAAGGAAAATAATAATGATAATAAAAAGTCCAGCATATTTCTCGTTAAACCCACCCATCAGAGCATCTAACAAGAAGAAAAATATTTTATAAAATCAGACTCTAATCACTTGGTAAAAAGTTGTTGTAATTATTACAGAAATGAAAAGAGATATGAGAAGAAGAAATATAAAATAACATTCAAGCAATTTTATTTAAGACAAAAACTAACAAGACCTAGTGTATATCACAAAACAAAACCTAGAACCCCCCTCCAGAAAGTGAGAAATCATATGGGATATGCGGTGCTCACCTAATTTTGAACAAAGCTAATTCAGAAAGAGTTTCAGTGAATCATAATGAGGTTGATTGAAGGGAAAGCTAATGGCAGAGGCACATAAAACACAATAGCTGGTGTAAATGTGATTCAGTGTCCTCCATATTCCCAAACTCACACTCTCACACACATGAATTCAAGGCTCTGTGTCTGTCGCAGTCACTGCAGGATACTGCAGTACAGCTGGGCTGGGTAGGATTTTAGATTTAATTGTTTTATGGGAGAGTGACAAGGCATTATAAAAGCAATTCTTGCACTCTCTCTCTCTCTCTCTCTCTCTCTCTCTCTCTCTCTCTCTCTCTCTCTCTCTCTCTCTCTCTCTCTCTCTCTCTCTCTCTCTCTCTCTCTCTCTCTCTCTCACACACACACACACACAAACTGCACCCCCCTCTAGCATGGTACCGAGTGTGACAGTCTATTACAGAGACTGGGAAGGGCCCTGAGGTACACATATGGGAAGGAGATAACACATAGTCGTGGCAGTGGAGGGCTGTTCATGCTGCCGGCAAATGCACACGTGTGATGACGGGCGCGTGTGCACTCAGAGGTGTTAATCCTGTGTTAATCAATGACTGTTGTGCTGATGCTGGCAGCAGTGCAGATTCTATGTGTTTCTCTCTCTCTAGATATCTCTGCACCTTGCTCTCTTTCTGTGCCTGCTCTCTGTAAATAGGATGAGGGGAAAAAAGGAGTAGGAGTGAGCAAGGTGAAACTCTGACATGGAATTAAGGATGTGTTATTACTACTGGGAGCAGATTCAGAGGATGTACGCCATCATCAGCCTGCGCTCACTTGCTGGCTTTAGATTATAAGGAATCTGTTATTGCTACTTAAAGATTGTATATGGAGCATTATAGCAAAATCTAGTTTACCTAGGTTGTAGTTCGAAAAACAAAAACATAATTCAGGCTGATGGGTTGCCAGGTTTGTTACCGGTAAACCCAGTGACCAACCTAAACTGTGTCCAGTGAGGAATGTATTTTAGAGGATGGATTGTTTTGTTTATTTTTATATGTAGTTTTTTTTTAAATGTTCTATATACAACCATTACATGTTTTCACTTTGACTTTTATTGATTTATTAATTACCATCCATTCATGCCTTTTAGCTCTGAAAAACATTTCAACTTGTGTTGCAAAGAAGAAAATTTTTGATTAGTATTAAAGTAAAAATAATTATATTTCAAAACAGGTCATAGTCATGATGATTTGGTTCAAAATAAGTATTGTTGAAAGAAAATACAGTAAGAGGAGATTTAATTTTGACCACAAATGTGTCAGAAAATCAATTGATGGAATTTAAACAATGTTCTTAAAGGCCTATTGTGTAAAAAAAATAAATAAAAAACATTCACAGAACCCAGTGTGTAAAACAGAAGAAAGGCTAAGCCAAATAACTTTGATGTTCAACGCCTTAAATTGCATCGTATCTTCCTTCAATGACTGAATCTCATGGTTTCATGATTTACCTCGGAAAACTTCAGGAAGTTCTTGCCAAGATTTTAAAGGAGTTCCTCTTCATTACTAAAACAGCAGAATAAATGTACAATGTCTGAAAGATAGTGCTTTTTTTTTACCAATCTTGAACCAATGAATGAACTTAATATAGAGCTGCAAAGACAAATCAGATGGTGATCAACACAATCTGTTCAGGTAATGCTTTCGAATGAATGTTTTAAACATTAGTCCCAGAAGCTGCAGAGACAAACTCTGACAAACTTAATTGGTTTCACATCACAAAGTTATGGAATCAAGGGAAGCTGTTAGTAAATCTTGACAGTCAGAACCACAAAGAACAGTTTGAAATGTCCAGTCAAACTTGGACAAACTTTGCTTGACTAAATCTGATTGCTTCAAGCAACACCTATTCAGTTGGGAAAGATGATGAAAATGATTTTGTTGCTGCAAAGATTGCAGCACTATTTCATCCGAATTTGTCTGCAGTGAAGACTAAGATGTTGACGCCACAGACAAGTCAGCTGAAGTACAGGGCTCTGTGGACACATTTTGGAATTTGCCCCTCAGAAGAAGAGTACCCAAGCTTGGCATGATTTAATTTCTCCTTTACTCCGTTATTCAACTGTACTTCAAAGAAGCTTCAGGTTAGCTACCATCAGCTACAGTCTGGACCATAGAAACTTGACTGACACCATCCCGTGCAATTCATAATATAGGAGTCATTATTAAAATATTCATTTAAGAAGTAGCTTACAACCTAAACTACTCTTGGCACAACTTTACTCGGCCGAAAGTGTCATGATGTTTGTTTATTTAAGGACCCGAAGCAGACAGGATGAGAATGATTTATTGAAGTCTAGAATGACTAGAGACAAGCCAAGACGAAAGATAAATTAAGATTTTCAAAGATGAGAAACCGGCGAGGAACTAAGACACATGTGAGCCATAAAAGATAGCTGGAGTTAGCAGGAGTTATTACATGGAAAGCAAGAGAGAGCAACAGGTTTTGGAATCTGTGGACAGTCCCGCTCCGGGATGTGCTGAACCTCACAGAAGAAGTGTAGCAATAGAGTACTGATTACTACGGCATTTATGGTGTGAGGCCAGAGGTCTGTGTCGTCGTGAACCAGTGCCAGGAGGAGAATTATCAACCTTAAGCCCCAGGAAGGTAGCTCTACATCGCTCTCGGCCAGGTTTATACTCCTCTCAGCCTCTCAGTGACAGTTATTAGCTTTTCTCCAGTTAGCTGGTTCCTATCTGTCATGATTTGGGGACTCATAACCCAAATTCAGCTGATGAATACAGTTTTATGGGATACATCTTAAGTCTCTGTGCTGATATCGAGCTTTGTAAAGTCAAACATTCAATAGTTTGTTAACAAAATAGGTCCACAAAAATTTGACTCAAGCAAATCTTGGAGCAAAGCCTTTATAAACGTTTCTTCTTATCCTGTGGAGCTATAATATGGATCAGCGCCACCCAATGGCTATGTCTTACCCAACAGTATGTCAAGCCCTAATGAGGTAGCTCAAAGGATGGAAGCATCTATTAACAATTCTTATGTTACAATATAGATTACAGCAGTAGCTGGGGAGGTAGAGGATATAGAGTGGACTGCCCTGAAATAAAGAATATTGGGGATATTCAAGATCAAAAAAGACCATTGACACACCCACACTGTTGGTTACCTTAAGCTGAGCTTCAAGGGAGAATAGAAAAAAAAACTTAAGCCACAGTATTAACCTGAAGCCACTGTATTACAATACATTTGTGACAATCTATATTAAAACTGCCCTAAATTATTTGACAAATGCATGTGTTTCCTGAAAGAAAATCTATGTTTTTTCGATAATGCTCAAAGGAAACACGTGGACAACATAATGTTCTCCTTGGAGTTCACTAAACTAGCTGGTTGTAGCTGGCATCAGAGAAAAAAGATGTGAACTTGCATGGTAGCTTTCTTTTTTTCAGTCATTCTGACAGTTGATTCCTTCTGATTTCAACTTTCAAGATTCAGAAATAAAAAAATTATCCTATTAGCAAGCAATTGCCTAAATGTTAGTTGCTCAATACATTTTTCTAGCAGATCTATAATTGACATTTTATTGTCTTATTGTAAAAAAAAAAAATATATTTTTCGGCATTTCTTTCAAAATTTGTGAGAATTTTTTTACAGACATTATTCAAATGGACAAACCCGTGAGCAACACATACCGTTTAGCTGATTATGTCATAATAATGTAACATAATAAGCCTTGATCAACATTGTGCTAACATCCTGCAGCTCTAATGCATCCAGCCCTACCCACCTTTGGTTGCAACTGATCAATTACAGAGCCATTACAGTGAATGTGTTCCACAGCTCCTAGCAGCTCTGAGCTTATATAGTGCAGGCCTCTTGCTGGTCTCACACCAAATGAACTTAGAGAACAATCTAAGGATCAATCCCATCACTTACCCAATTAGACAATGGGGAGACAGATGCCCATTACTGTAAGAACCAGTCAATAGTCGGAGCCAGAGGCAGAGGCGGGCTGTCTGGTCCTAGGAGGGGGATGGGGGTGGGTTGTCTACAACTAATGGAGGAGAAAAGGGGTGGGGCCAAGCAGGCGTTTTGATGGACGGCTCAGACAGGCAGCTATTGGCAGCTATTGTTGACACTGAGAGCTGAGATGTTATAAACATAACAGAGAGAGGGCTGTAGGGTTGGACGGACAGACTGTGGGATCAATGACAGAGAAGCCACTGGTTGATTATCTTCACATTAATTTGACAGTTCTCCTTTCACACTTTAGACAGTTTAAGTGGCTGGTTCAGAATATATTGAAAAGTTGTCAAAAAATATTTTTTTTCACAGTCTTGAATTATCTAGAAGCTTTTGTTGCTCAAAGTTTCTGTCTTGGCAAATATCATGACTGTTTATTGGTACGTCCATTACTCTTAAACACTAATTCTGAAACAAAAGTCCCAAAAGGATTCATTCACAAGCAACCTTCATTAACGACATGACATTTTCCATACAACTGTCAACTTATGAGCAAAATGTGTGTAATTATATTTGTGAAATGGTCAGTAATGACAGTTATCATATTAGCTCCTAAATGTTCATGTTGTTTTTATTCAGTAGTTTTCTTTATAGAGAAAAAAAAAAACATTAACCAAGCTGAGTCACTAATTACTCAATCAGTTTTTTTGTCTGTTGCTTCAATAATATTGTGTACACGTTAATTTGGTCCAAATTTGCCAAAAACTATATCTTAACCAAAACACAGTCACTGAGTCGAGGGTACTTTCTATAGTCCCTTTCAAACAGACAATGAAAAACGTTAAGTTTCCGGATTTCGTCTGTTTTGCTTTTGGGTCTGAAAGCAAACTTCCAGACTGTGTGGATAACTTTTACCAGTATATTTATGGCTGAACAAGAGTGAACTTGTTGTGGTAGGGTGTTTGTTTTCAGAATATCAGGTAAAATTCGGGAACAGCAGGTGTGGGGACAGGGAAAGCTGTGATTGCAGCTGTGAATGCACTTCATTACAAATGAAATGTAAAACATCATGACAGTACGAGCAAAAAATGTGGTTGAGTTTTATAAAGCTTTGTCCACATGTTCTGCTAAACGTAACACTTGCTTTATCTGAAATAAATATACTTCCATACACAAGCAGTTGGGACAATAAGTATCAGTTTTGTCAGAAAAGGTATTTCTAATGCAACAACTAAAATTAAATGTAGACAAGATATCAGTGAAACCCTAGTAATTCTAAATAAAGAAATAAGTCACCACCAAATGGTTCATAAACTGTATGTAAAAAAAAGTTATGCAAATTTTTAGGCATACTAGGATTAAGTGCATTGGCCAATGGCGCATGTGAAGGAGAAAAAACCTGGAATTAAAAATCCAGAGATTCTCAATTGCAAGTGTATCACCTTTTTCAATGAGCCCCAATCACCCAATACCAACAGATAGCATTTTGATAAAAACCTGTTCCTAAACATCTGAATATTCCAGTTAGCACTGTTAATTCAGAAATTAATCCAGAAATCAACATTAATCCAGAAATTAAACAAACAGCATATAACAAATCAACCTTTTGACGAACAAGTGATACTTTCAGACATAGAAGTCAAAACAATCATCTGAGCATTTGTCCAAAATCCAAGGACCACTCACGAGGCTTTTTCAAAAGACATACTATGGTTGCATATTAGGGTTACATTGCTGTCATGGTGTGCCTTCTGAATGCGCTGTGGCCGCATGGCAATGTGGAAATACTGCAGCATTCAAGCTGGCATGCTTGATAGTAATATTACTCAAAATTGCTATACCACTGGATTTATGAATGAAGATCATGGCTTGGAGCAACAGAGGGTGATGTTATGATGGTGTATGGAATGTGCGCTGAGGCCCGGCCGGCAAAAATATTTAAAACATTTTTAAAAACACCCAATCATGCTTCTTTGCTGCCACAGGCTGACCACTTCTGAAGGACTTAAAGGGTCAGTGATACCGGCATTGATGTTGGAATTGTCTTTAGAAAAATCCTTTGCAACCTAAAATATATAGGTCATTTTTTAAAATAAGAATAATAGTCTTTAAACACCCACTGCAAAATACTCCACCACAGAGGGAAAAAAAAAACATGATAAAGATTTCTTGAAGTTTTCTGCTTTACATTTGGAAACTGAAAAGCACCTGGGGGCTTTAGTCTGGTCAGATGAGGGAAAAAGTAAACTCGGAAGTAATTTTTCACTCCATGCTTTAAGAAGGTATTACAATCCAAACCTACACTCAAGGAAGTGTAAAGAATGTTTCAGATAAAGAAGCTATAGATGTTGGAATTACCCATTCAGTCAACAGACTTGAATCCAATAAAAAAGAATTGGCAAGAAAAAAATGGTTTCAAATCATACCCGTGCAATGCATGCACACAGTTTTTCCATACAGAACTCAGACTGAAGCTGTCATTATTAGCAAAGGCTTTTCACCTTACAAATAAATACATATCAGTACACATGCTTAAAAGGTTATCTCCTTGTCGTTTCACTGTATTTCACAAAACCTAAATTATGGACTTTTGTGTACTGATGTCTTTGTGGATGTGGGTTAGCTGTGTTGTTACCTGCATTTACTGTGAATTTCATGTCAGGAACCCCATGTGAAAATATATTTACTGAGAAAAACGTTGACATGTTTCCCATTTCCACTTGCATGTTGGTTCATTCAGGTTTTTACACATACTAGGTATGTGTCACAGCTATTCAGAAACCATATTTATTGCTGAACATGACGTTGGCTGGAACTTAAGTTGCTGTATTTTGTAGTGTTGTTGTGAACTGAAATATTCATTAGAAAATGTTTTTTAAAGCTTGGATTTTTAAAGATATTCAGAGTTGCCTATCAATATAATTATAATCTATTAATCTATGTTTCATCTATTGATTATCATTGCAGGGCTGTGGGAATAATTATATTGTAGTTTTTAACTATGTCTGGGATGTAAAGCGTTCCTATTTGTCAGTTATCTTCACCTCTATTATGTTCCACATTTTAGGTAACAGATTTTGTCCTAAATAGCTGAGCTGCTTGTTGATTGTGTTACTCCACTGGTTCACCTGCATTTGTGAAGGTGTCTCTGCCTCTGTCTCTCTCTAGCCGCAGGGTAAGATGCCCTCAGGGGTAAGAAATCCACTTGGGATTACCGTTGACATCTTCTCTTTCTCTCTGCTTCCCTCCCTGCCACCACATGACATCTATTCCTCCCACTTTTATCCTTCACAGTTCCCAGAGAGAGACTGGCAAAGCACTTTGTGAGTGTGTGTGTGTGTGTGTGTGTATGTGTGTGTGTGTGTGTGTGTGTGTGTGTACCAAATATAAGGTGTGCCCCTATTCTGTCTAATTCATGACAATTATGTTGCTGCATTACCTGTATATTCATGGGGTTACAGCACTACTTCAGACACAGTATAACAACCAAATGATGGATAGATACTGTAGTGTGCTCAGCTCACAATAGAAATTGCACAATGTTCACAAAGATGTCATATTATTTCAATATCGCCTCATGTATTCTACTCTGGATGATTTTAAATGAACAATTTTCTCTCTATTTGGAAACAAAATATTTGCTTCTTTCACCACATTCTTTGTAGACACATCTATTTTCAAATGTTCCCTTTTAAAAAGGTAACTTTCCAAAAGAAGCTTGCCCTGTTTGCAGATGGATGCACCTTTCATCCAATTATCTCCCCAAGCCATAATTTCTTTTAGGCCTCAGATTAAGGGCGCAAGTGGGGCTCCTCAGAGGAACCAGATTTCAAACCAGGTATGGGGAGCCTATGTTTCGCCCTTCTACTTCCAGTCCATGGGTCCCCGACTGCCAAAAAAATGAATGAGAGTCAATGGAGCAGTAAAAGTTATGTTCTGGTCCAGTTTGAAATGCGCCGTGGATCGAACAAACGATGTCTGTGAATTTTAAAAACTACGTTTGATCGAGAGAAAACTCTGATTTTTGACCGGTGGCAAACGTTACTTTAGGTTTTGTGTAAAAACTTTAAGATGACTACAACTGCAGAGGAAGAAGGAGAGAGAGGTTCGTAGCCACCAGGAATGAAGAAAGGAGCTTTAAACACTGAGAAAACCTCTATAAATCTGACTATTCGGAAAGTGGCAGCTATGTCGGGGTAAAGCAGTCGGTGGAGTGAGAGCCAGTATGCTGCAGAAGCTCTACAAGCTCTAGGTGAGTGTTTTACGTGCTATAACTAGTGTCAGCTCCTGTTAGCCAAATGATGTCATATATGCGACTTCTGACATCTGATTTGTAGGCATTTTAAATGCGAATTTTTGAAATTAATTAAATTCCAAATCACTTGACAAACACAGTCAAAATGTACATCATTAGTTATCATTTGCATGTTTTTGTGGGAGTTGCTCACATTAGCTACTCAAGGGAACACGGGGAGAAAATGCAAACTCCACATAGAAAGGCCCTTTCGCCAACCCCACACAGGGTGTGGGTGCCGATGATATGGAGGAACAAACACACCCTCAGCACCCACAGCGTCCCCGGCAGCAATCGAACCCAGCTGTGAGGTGAGCTGCGCTACCAGCTGCGTCACCATGCTCCTTTTTATTCTATATTCCTAAAGAACAGCTACTGGATCAAAGAACAAAGACGACTGATGGACAGAGAAGTAAGTGGCTACATGCTAATGCTAATGTGGGTTAGCCATTTATCAAGCTGCTTATGTGATCTTATAACAGCATTGTGCAGTTAATTAATTGATCTGTAGCATCTCAGAATGTTCAGTAAACGGGTGCAAACAACATCCACGTTTTTTTGTATACTGGGCTGGAAAGATTTGCTCAGTGGATGCAGCTGTGTTGGTTTGGGCTCCGTCTAAAGCCTGGAGTTTTAGCAACTGAGATATGCTTTATTGACTCTGTTTTTTTACAAAAAAATAAAATAAACCAAAGGTCTGAGCCCTTAATATAATAGAGTTTCATTGTGGTGCTTTGTGGTTTTCAAATTCTTGTGAGAATACTGTTTGTGATGAAGCTTAGCACTGTTTGTTTCAGTGTGATCTGCTCCCAGCTCTGAAGCGCAGCAGAGCTGGGAGCCATGAGCCATTTCACTTCATGGTCTAACATTAAATACAGGATAGAAGTTACATTTCAGGAGAAATTAATACTGTATAACACCAACGGTAACATCTTATCATATATATACAGTATATATAGAAGTTGAAAGCTGTAAAATAGCATGTTACAGCTCCTTTAAAGATTAAATTGCTTTTAAAACAATAGAACGCTGGTATCTCCAGAAATACTCACAGTAGTTCACTTAAATTCTTGCCCAATCCTCCTGAGAAAACTGAGGTAACTAAGTCAGTTTTTTAGAGCTACCTTCCAGCACAAATATTTTCAGCTCAGTTTCTTGGTATGTCATATGAGGTGTTTCTTCAAAAGCCAGTATGCATCTCGTTAGCTCAGTTCTGAATTAGTCTAATAGAGGATGTGTACTAAAATGAAATAATTGTGGTGATCTTGACCTAAAAGAGGAAAATCTAATTTATTGTCAGACAGTAACAATAAAGGCCTATATAGTTTTTATACAGTGTATGTAAAACACGGTTCCAGCTGTGTTTACATGATTGTCAGCAGGAAGTAAAAAAAAAAAATTCAAACATGTCAAGAGTGGTGCAACTAACTAACCATTCTGGAACTCTAAAGCAGCACTACAAAGAATGTGTAGGCTACTTATATCAGAATTTAGGAAGTTTAACTTTGACTTACAGTTTGTTGGCTCATGCACAAAAGAGGATCTAGCAGGGATTCAGTTTACACAGCCTGGAATTAAAATGACTTTATGAGGACTTTCCTCAAATATGACCTGGAACTTGAAGCTTTATTAGACAACTATGCATTTTAATTACTTTGTAGAGACTTTAACTACGTTGTGAATCTCTAAATTGTAGAAACCCAAACAATACTATAATTGGTACTGAGAAACAGTAGTTTCTATGCAGGTTCTGCACACTGAATAAATATTGAAGGTCCCTGGATAATAATTTAACGGACAAGATTTTAAAAAATTTAAAAATTTTACTAACGAAAACAGGGTCACAACTGAAGCTTATAAGAGGAAATAAGTCGCAGCCGGTTTCCAGGTGTTGACATAGCACTCCTAAGTATTTATGAGTGTAGCTACTGCCAGCAGGGAGCAATCTTTTTCAAAACTGGGTCTGGTTAAAAATAGTTTTACTGCGAACCAAAACAGTCTGAATCACCTGTTTTTATGATAGCCGTGGAAAGTGATGCTCCTGTTCTCTGCAACCTCAATTTTACAAGACTGATTCAGGACTTCTCTATATAAATAAAACTGTGGTATAACCTCTAATAATGTGTTAACTGGATATTTTTTTTGATGTTGCATAATGTGGCTACTGCTGACAATGTCTGCTATTTTGAAGGTGTTACTTTACACATAAACAAGGTTAATCAATTTTAAAACATAATCATCTGAGCATACGTGTCCTGTCAGGACATGCCTGAAGTGGCCATATTTGTTCAACCTACTGCACTCCAATGCTCCATTTCATTCCCTCAAGTCAGCTGACCAGGTCCACCAAGCAATTCCTCAATCACATGGCTTTGGAAGCCCTAAAAGTCAGTTAAAAAATATTGTGAAGCACCGTTGTGTTTTTTGACTAAAGTGTATTATCTCATGACCTTGTAAAAGTTTTTCATTTGTGCAGTGCCTTTCAAAAGTCACTATTCCTTTAGTTTTTTTTTTGCCGCATTAAAACAACAAACTAACACATTTTATTATGATGAAATCTAACATAAATATAACCACAAAGTAGTGCATAACTGAAGTGGGAGAAAATTGATGCTTGGTTTTTAACTTTTCCTTTGGGATTCAGACTTTCCATCCACCAGGACCAGTTTCCTAGTCACTGCAGAAAATCATTCCCATAAATTGACAATCCTTTGAATGTCACATCTGTTCTTTATGGTGGAGATGGTTTGTTCTAGGTGATGTGCAGTGTTACTTTCCTGCAACACATAGAGCTTTGCATGTAGGTTAGAGAGTTACATTTTGGTGTCATTCGAATAGAGCACCTTTTACATATTTAATGTGTACTCTATATGTAAACTAATAACAGGACCCTTTTTTGACTTTCCATCAAGAACCACTTTCCTCTTGACAGTCATTGACAAATGCCAGATTTCTGAATTGGAGATAGGCGAAATATTCTCCCACTTGATCTCTAGAGCTACCCCGGGTCATGGTAGACATTCTCTTTGTACAGTCTGTCAGTTAAGGTGAATGCCACTTTATCCCCACCATATCTGCAGTATTCCTTTGTCTTTTTGATGCCAAGACACAGATGAACTTGAATTAGTAATTAGATGGCTTCAGGTGGTAGTTAGATCCATAGGCAAATCCCTAAGTACTGTATGCCACGATTTAAGAAATGAGAAAAGTTGCTGAAGAAGTGACAAAATGTGAAGAAGTTCAATAGGGATTAATACTTTTGTAATGCAGTGTGTGTCAAAGCTTTTGGATTTGAACATCAAGTCAGAGATTTAAAACTAACATTATTTACACTAAAAATACGGATGGTGGGTACATTCAATACAGTGTCTGATTACAGTATGTTTCCTAAACAATTCCCTCCTTTACACAAACGTCATGCTCCTGTTTGTGCTCATACCAGCTGCTGTAGGGAGGTTCAACTGCATGGAGGAACGTTGGGAAACTGCATATCAGAGGCGAGCTGAGCCGTTGACATGGCCCATAAGGAGCAGCACGGAGCCCCACAAGTTATTACCCCTGCTACCCAGGCCCATTTTGTCTTCATCAATTCTTAAACTCATAAGACTCCCAGCCTCTCTCCTTCCCCAAATTGTTCAATCTATCAAGTGTGGCACTACTCTGCTGCCTCTCGCTTCCTTCTCTCAGTTCTTCTGCTCTGTGGTTTCCTCTCTTGTCGTTCTCACCGCAGAGCTAGGCAGTGCCACTGCAGATTGTCAAATTATCCTCAGGCGTGAGCTTTTTCTTATAGGTGGTAATGACTACAGCATCATGCATGTTTTCTTTCCTTCTTTGCCCTTCCAATCTCTTAACCAACAACTCCTCTTATCCTAAGAATCTGTTACTGTCTTGATCCTCTTCTCCATCTTTCCTTATCTTTAACATCTTCCCTCCACCCTCTGTATCCCCATCTCTCTCCTCAGCCTGTCTTTCTTTTATCTCTTCCATCTCGCTGCTGGTTTCTTGCTGCAGCCGACGGACCAGTCCTCTTTCTTCCTCCCTCAGCCCCATCTCTTTCCCTCCATCGTTCTAATTATGTGTAGAGACAAAAGCGTCTGATTCTCCCTCCTCCCACTCAGAGCTGTCAGGCCTGGTGTAGGAGAGAGTTAATTTCACACTTACTGCATGCTTTAATTAAATAGGGGTGAGGTGAAGGGATGAGCTATTGAGGGGGGAGAAAGAAAGAAAACAGGGGATGCGGTAAAACAAAGGGTGGATTCTGTATGAGTTGTGAACATGAGTCATGTTTGTCGTGAATGCCTACAGGTATGTGCAAGCAGCCCTGAGCCAGGTGTGACTGTGTGTTATTTATATTTTTAGCTGTGGAGGTGTGCGCTTCAGCACGCCGAGAGTTTACATCTTTTTTACTTAGGTTGATGTCAGAGAGTGTGCTACTTCAACAGCATCATGAGGTTGTATTTTTAGACGAGAGCATTAATAAAGAATCAGTTTTGTCACAATTAGAGTCTCTGGACTCGTACATTCTTTGGCTACATGTTTATGTGCACACTTCAGAAAAACAGGCCAAAAATATCCAGAAGTGGAAGTGAAAAAACTAAACCAAGTTAAGATGTGGATATGTGATGTATCACAGCAAGCCATACTGTTCTAGTAACTCCAAATGTCCATCCATCCATTCAAGTCCAGACCTAAATCAAGTTGAGAATCTGTGGCAATACTTTATGTTAGACGTTTGTTTTAAATGTTTTAAAATCAATTTTGCACTACTTTGTGTTGGTTTGTCATAAGGTTTGCAACTTATGCCATGGGAATGGGATGTAACTATCTGGGCTCTTCACAGTGGCTCCTAATGTGTTTGGCTAATTCAAGAAAGAAATGAGCAGTGTTTTTGGATAAACTGTAACAATTCAAGGAAATGTTTTCCTTTTCTCATTCTAAAAGATGGTCCATAAAATGAGTAAAAATTAAATTGCAATGAATTATATGCTATAAAATATTTGAACTCAATACAATGGATGGCAGATTCGGGTTAAATTAGTGTTCTATTACAGGTACATTCGTGAAGAGCACATGGGAAAAAAAAGATGTCACCACTGACAAACATGGACGCCAGCTGCAGCACTACACCCCCATACCTTACCTATACCACAAACCCTGCAGCCGGCAGATATTAGAATAAGCCCAAGGAGAGGCATGCTGATTCCAATTAGCAGTCTGTTGTTTCACACTGTGGGCGATGGAGCTTGTTATTCCAAGCATGGAGAGAGTCTGAGGAGCCACTGCTCTGCGGCTCCCACCGTGCAATCAGCCTCTATGACTCTTTCATACCCAGCAAGCACTGATTGCTACATTCATCTGGCGCCATTCGCACTCTGTGAGGTGCTGCAGAGGTACATTTGTTACGAACTGTCGTGGACACCCGTGGAACAAGGTACGAAAAAGCTTGGCATGAGGGCAGAAGTCCTGCTGTCGCTGAGAGCTATATCGTCATAATGATCCCGGCATAGAAAGGGTTAGAAGCAAAAAAAATAATAATCACAGTTCCTCTGTGCAATCATAATTTAGAGTATGAGTACTAATGCTATATTATAGGCACTAATTATATGCCTTGATTAAAAACTAGGGAATTACAATGGAGGATACAATTGCAGGCTGATGATGGTAACACTTTGTTTCTGCTCTTTGACTTTGTTCATCGGAGGATGTGGAGAAGAATCCAGGTGCTGTTACTAAGATGACTTGATTGTGGGCTTGTCAAAAATGGTGCTGGGGCTGATTGATCTAGGAAAGAGACCTATTTAAACAAAAGGGGCACATCTTTAGGTCTCGACTATTACTATTTGCTGCTGTGTTTCCTACGAATGTTTGGTTAAGTATTTTACAGAATAACATAAAAATTGTTTTATATATGAATATTTCACACTCAATAGATCACCAGTCTCTAAATGTCAAGTGGCATATTTATATTTATGTCAGACTGACTTCTTTTATCAGATTACTAATAAGAAAATCAATTCTATGTGGGATTTAAACAATACTGTAAAAAATATTTTTGATTAAACCATGGTTGAGGTGAATACTCGATTCTGATTGGCTGGAGGGTGTACATTAAAAAGTGATAATGTACACCAAGGAAAGGTGTCCTGTCAAATTGCTTGATCCATCCATCCATTTTCTTAAACGCTTAATCCTAAATGGGTTGCGGGGGGCTGGTGCCTATCTCCAGCTGTCAATGGGCGAGAGGCGGGTTACACCCTGGAGAGGTCACCAGTCCATAACAGGGACACAGAGACATACAGGACAAACAACTATGCACACACCTAAGGACAGTCATTTTTTTGGACTGTGGAAGGAACATGCACAGGGAGAACATACAAACTCCATGCAGAAAGACCCTGGGCCGGGATACGAACCCACAACCTTCTTGCTGCAAGGCAACACTGCGCCACCGTGCAGCCCCAACCGTGCAGTTCTAAATTATTGCGCTGGCTCAAATGGCAACGGAGACTCAACGTTATTTGCATTATCCTCCGGACACACACAAGCAGTAAGTAGGGTACTGGCCTTCTGAAATTATATTTTGTATCACGTAACATAAGGTAAAGCCATCATCTCGCTTCACCTCACTGATAAATCGCTGTGGTCGGCTCGCTCTGGCCACGTTGCTTGGCAACACCTGTATACGGGAGATATTATATAGTGCGCTCAACTTATGTACAAAAAAACTCGCGATTTTAACTGTAAAACACATTAAAGTATTATTAATTGATTAAATATGTCTTTCTTTCGTAAGTGAACATGGAATAGGCGGGATAATGCCCTTTGAGATGTTCATCATCAGAAAATAAGGGACTTCGTGGAAGCAACCGCGAAGCGTCGGACGGTTCACGCCTCCGGGTCGTCCATTATTTTCTGATAATGTACACCTCATCGGGCATTATCCTTTACATATTTACTTTCTTTTAAGCATTTATCATTAATTGTTGAGGCCTTCTGAATTAAGCTTTGTGACATATATATATATATATATATATATATATATATATTTATATATATATAGTAGCTAAAAAGATACATTAAAAGAACAAGCAGGCAGGGTGGATGATAGAAGAAAAATGTCTGATGGCCTAAAAAAGACATTGACAATAAATACATTTAATGAAATAGACACGTTATAAAAAAGCACAGGAAAAACGCATTATCTTACAATTAATTATCTATTGCAGGTGAAGTTTTCACCTTGTAGAAAAACTGAATGGTGCTCGGGTGTTACTTCATCTTTTCCTTTGTCCAACTGTGTCCAATATGTTATTCTTTTCAGAGATTTACCTAAATAAATAGGGAAAATTTTGCGTTTTTATCAAGTTTATAGTTAAATATTGACTCAATGATCCAGATGAGAGATTTAAGTGGCACTACACGTGGCACGCTTGAACAGTCTGTATCACTTTTGCATTGTAGCAAGAAGGTCTTGGGCTTAAATCTTTTCCTAGAGGCGTTCTATAGAACAGTAAAATGCTTAGAATTAAATAAATGACTAAAACCTTGTGAAATAAATTGCTAGATCAATAAATAATAGACAAATGTATTACTTAACAATAAAATTGCGAAAAAATGCTGAATTCATATAAGATTTTTATTTCATTAGTATGAAATATTTGTAACTTTTCCTTTAAAAATGCATGGATTAATTTAAAAAAAGGTACATTTTCTATTAATAGATTTGACTTTTTAGGCATTTTGATTGAATTTAAATAAGTTTTTATTCCAAAATGTGTTTTTCAAAAAGTCAGCTTTTACTTATGCCAATATTTAGACAGTAACCTTAAAAAAGTCTGTAAATATTCTGCCAATATTATGAGCATCTGGATATAATCATACAGGAAATCCATTACGCATTAAATTCAATAACAGTCAGAGGCCATGCTAGACATATTTTTTGTCCGTTATTTTGACCGACAGAGTAAAAAAATCTTATAATCTGTTTTTATCTATCAATTTTTAAATCCTATACCCTATGTTGCGGGAAGGTTCAGGATGTAGATTTCAATGTTTATTTGTGTTTGGATAATGATTGTGCACTTATTGTAGAAACATGGCTTGCTGTGGTCTTGATTGCACTAACGGACTGTCAAATAAGTTTCTGCTTCTTTTCTTAGTAGTAAAATTATAAGTACAATTATATTTATGTTAAGCATTTAAGACAATGCTGCTTGATCGAATTTCTTCTTTACTTTACATATTGATTTGTAAAACCTGTTTAAATTAAAATTTACATATTTTTCCTGAAAGAATGGACCAAAAGGCCCAAGGATTTTACTTGACAATAAAAGCATCTGAGAAACCTCAGCTTCAGTTAGTTGGAGATTAGCTCAATTAGATCGTAGCTAAATTGGCTCAGAGTTTGATGGGTCTCATTCAACTGCCCCAACCCTCAAACCCCCACTATCAGCTCCACCTCTTTGCCGGTGTTTTGTATTTTCCGGGAGTAATGTGATGTGGCCTCAATGGTGGTGGTGAGAACCACACTTTATGCTTCAATACAGCCCTTCAGAAACCTATGGGTGACGTACTGGAGGCTCTGTGCATCTATATACGGTCTATCACAAGGATAAGCGGGAATAGAACATGGGTGGATGGATGGATGATTCATAGGTCAGAGTGAGTTTGCATAACAAATGGATATTACTGTCACACTATCCCATATCTGCCTTTTCTTTATTTGGTTAGGAAGACACGCGATTATAGGGAAATGATAATGTTGACACAGTTTATACATAAGATTATTACCAGCCCGCCACAGAACCTTTGGACATATCAAAAAATGCTCACATGGTATCAGCAAAGCCATATAATCAACACCACTGTGACTTAGATATTGCAGAAATGTGATTAAAATTACTTAATCTCTCACTAAATTATGCTGATTCGTCCCTCACATCTGAATGTTGGACACCAGAATGAAAGTTAAAAGGACTGTACTTCAACTTTGCAAAAGAATTTGATTTTCCACAAAATTCCCTGAATTTCCTTATATTTCGACCCACAATGTCCTAAATTTTTAAACCTGCAGGGTTTTAAATCCTATCCAAATTAATTTATTTTTTATTTTTTTATAATATGTGCACTTTATAGTAGTAATTATTATCATAGATTATTATCATTACTACTCTTTTTACCTTTTTACAGTCGACTGTCTTAATTCTTAACTCACACAATAGCACACTACTGCTTTTTTCTCTTTATGAAGCTTCGATTTAACTCTTTACTCTTTAACTCTTAACTCTTAGCGCTATTTTCTTTAACACAGTTTCACACAGAGTATTCTTTTTCACAAATACTTCTCAAGAGGTTTTTTTGTGTTACTCTAAGGGTTTTTTCCTTTTTTTTTTTTCCAAAAGTTCTTAAAGCAGAACTTTTTATTTATTTATTATTTTCTCATTTATACTATTTTTTTTGTTCTTTCTTAAAACTAAGGCACAGTTTCTTTTACCTCTATTTTCATTTACTCTGTTTTTCTTATATTGTCTCTTTTATCTCTTCTTTGTCTCTTCTTTTTCTCTTTACATCTGTCTCTAAGTCCAATTTTGGGTCTCGTATCTGCTCAGGGTTCTTTTTCCTTTTTAACACTTATAAGCAAATTTTAGACAGCTTTATCTCCCGGGAGATATTGGCTGCAGCGTATTTCCAGACGAGAAGCTGAAAAGCCTAGGAACTTCTTCTGACTTTAGCATCCAGACAAACTCCGACACCAGAGGAGAAATTGTAAAATTATTTTACCTTTAGAAGGATCTATTTTGGCCGGCCTTTCTCCCCTGAAGCCGGGGTGCGTTCGGCTGCCGTCAGACCTTGGCTAAGCTCGCCAAATGTAGTTGGTTTTCATTACATGCAAAACATAGATATAGATATATAGCTATAATGAAGACTCAGGACAACACAGCCTCTGTTCTAGAAAGTAGCTTCAGCCGGGTTTTATTGGATCTTTGGTTCTCAATACAATGCTACATAGGTCACTGACCTCGATATCTAACATTCTGTATCCATTGTCTGTTAATAATTGACATACCTTATCTCTGAGCAGACGTCCACGCTGAGATCCCAGCAAGACCAACTAAAACCCCTCTCTCCTCTAAAGGGAGCTCTCTCTTTTATACTTACTCATTGCGTCACTTACGGGAAACATCTGGTGTTCTTGGCCAGCGCAACCGTTTGGCTTGATATTAGTTTATCTTGAAGGCGCCTAATTGTCTGGTTCTGAAGAGGCCAGAAAAGCTGGGAACAAAACATTTCCTAGAATCGCTTAATGACAAGTCTTTCGTGGAAGTACCACGTACATCTTCTCCGCTTCTCAGAATTGATGCACGTGTTGATTACACGTGCCACGCAGGCCCAAATTTTGGCTTCTACAGTGCATTTTCCAAAAATGTCAGACTAGATAAGAACATATGTGACAGCAGCTTGGAGCTTTCACGGAAAAAAAATCTAATAGACCTTTTGGACTACTGGAGAACTATTGTTGAAGACCACTTTGAAGGACTAACAAAAAGGTTGGTTCTTTATTAAAGTAATGCAAAGGAAACGTGAGTTGATTTTCACAGAAAATGTAGAATAAAATCTGTGTTTTTTTCAGAGTAAGGTTCTGCGAAAAGATTGCTCGTAATAGCTGCCTTGATTGTCTCCATGAGTTTTCAAAATCGTTGGAGCAGTGGAAGGCTAACAACTAGTTGGATAGACCCAAGTTTTATCTGACTAGTAATTTAAAACAAATTTGATCTGAAAATGTTCGTATCCAATTTATATTGGTGGATGTAGATGCATATACTTTCAGGAAAAATTTTACATTTGTTCCTGTGTTCTGTGAAGAAAAACAAAACATTTATGTCACTATGCTAGGTTGACTGATGTTTTTTACTGTATTAGACCATATGATGCAGAGAATATGAGTTTTGTAAGTCATCATATAGGTTTCTTTAGAACATGAAAGTGATGTGATGCTGCTTGTATCCAAGATTTTATTTGCTTATATAGCTAGGCAAATTTACTTTTTACATGCTTTCTTAACAGTTTGCCACGTTTTTTATTTTAAACAATAATCAAGATGACACCAAACCAAAAAAAATTGAAACTTTTTAAAGATTATTTATCCATTGATCTCTCAATTTAAGTCATTACTGTAAATCATACATTGAGCCCCAGAGAAAAAAAAGAAATTGACACAGATAAGTTTATCCGTACTCACTAAGCTGAACCTCTCATCATTTGTGATGGGACACGGACACAAATATAAATCTTGTAGTTTAATTAATCATTTGATGATAATTTATGACAGTTTAAAATTAACTCTGGAGACCATAAAGCCAGGAACACGAGAGTAAGGTGAGGGAGACATGACAAGACAAAGCATGTCCACATGGTGACAGATGATGACTAATGACACCAAATGACAACTAATGGCTACGGACCATAAAAGGACGGGGGAAACAGAGAGGTATAAATACACAGGGGGAAAAAAATCAGGGAATCATTGGGCAGCTAAGGACAATTAAAGACAAGGAGACTGACAGGAAAAAAACACCACATCTTGACCAGGAGATTGTTGCCTCAGCTCTTATTGTGAAGACAATTTTAACAGTCAGCAATTGTGGCATAAAGATTCCTTTCAGACACTTACCAAACATATCATAGCATATTTTCCTTTGATTAATGATTTGTCTGTGATTTCTTTTCATGAAGAATTTTTTTTTAAAACACCTTCAGAAGACAACCTACTTTTAGATCATTGTTCTACTGTATAATCCAAGTGTACTTGTACAAGTAGAAGGCCTGCATATTTACTTTCACAAGTGGAGCATTATGGCTTCTGTTGTAGAACTCCACTTGATATATATGCATAATAAAGCTTTAATAGAAATTCCTGTGAGTCCTTTTTTTCCTGATATTATGGACATGGAGACAGAAAATAAAGAAGGATAAAAAGAGAGACGACTAAAAGGTTTTGGGAAGAAAAGGGTTAAGAGGGAGAGGGTAAGTTGAAGATTCAAGAGAGAGGGGGACAAAGAAATCAAGAACAACGTTTTTACAGAAATGAATCTAGGCCCTGAAGCAGCAAAGCAGACCAGACCATGACACTAAAATCTGTTAGTTTTAAATCATATGCAACAAAATCCACAATGTCAAAAAAGAAAATCTTTTGTGTAAAAGATTATTTTTCACAAAGTCCAAAGAGTCGTGAAAATACTTCAGGCAAATGTGAAACATGCCTTCATGTGTATTTTCTTCTGGATTCTTTTTGCAATATCCTGTATCAGTCTGTAGATCAGTTTGTAGACCACCAATTCTTGGGAAGATTCACCACCCTTCCTTAGCCCAGTGATCTCCTAAACCTTGAAAATGGCTTTGTACCCATTTCCAGACTGATTTATGATTATAACTGTTTCTTAGCTGTGCTGGAATTTTCTTAGACCAGGAAATTTTGAGTTGCTTTTGAGGATCATTTAGCCTGCATTATGTTGTTAGGGAGATTCTATTTGAGGGATTTCTTGATACTACCGGTCAAGCAGCAATAAGGCATGGATGTAGCAATATGAATCAAATCATACTGTTAATCATCATTAGATTCTGGTTTAACAAGAATAAAAATTTTATTTTTACATAAGGCCAGGCTATTTGGATATTTTATTTCCTTTCTTTAAATTTCTGAGGGTTGCACAGTTGGTAGCACTGTTGACTGGCATCATCCTGGGTCCTTAAACATGAATTGTACATGCTCTACCTATGCATGTAAGTTAAGCTGGTATCCTCCTCAAAAACATGGTTTTAAGGTAAAGTAGCTTCTCTGCCACGCCCTTCGGTATGATTGGATACAAACGGCATTAATCAGAGATAGGGTGAGAGGCTCAAAGCAGAGCTGGTGCTTCTCTACATCAAAAAGAGTTAGTTACGTTTTTTTAGGCAATCACTCTTTCAATTTGGAGGTTTTCAAATCTCTTATCACTGGAAGAAAGCCCAATGGAAATATCCAGAACTGGCTGGAGTTATTATACACCCTGTATAACCTGGGAATATCTTGGGATCCTACTGAGTGAGCTTGAGGATGTTTGGTAGAGATAAGGATGTCTGGGGTTCTCTTCTAGACCTGTTGTCCCTCAACACAATCTAAGTATAAGTCAAATCAGAAGAAAGGATGGATGGATGGATGGATGGATGGTATCAGAGTAAAGGGGTCTCAATAAAAAAAGCTTACAGTGTTTTATTTGTAAAAAATAAAATGTAAACTCTATATATTTTTTGTCGGATGTTAGAGGTTTTATAAGTGCCATGTGGGTTAAGATAAAACATTCAGTGGTTCTGCTCGTCACTCCTTACTTATTGAGTCTTTGGATCAGATTGATCCAATATATTTTGGTAAGAAAGTAACAGGAGGAAAGAAAGGTAAGTACAATGTAGAATAAATGGAAGAAAAGGTAAATGGTCTGATGGAAGTAGGAGGGAGGGATGCAGTAATGGATAGGGAAGTGCAAAAGTGCTACAGGCATGGAGAGAGCAGAATGCACTGATGGATAGAAAATGACAAGAGGATAGATGGGTGACAGGAGGAATGGGGAATTAGGATGAGTTGTTGATGGACAGGTGGTAGACAGGTTGAGTGAAGTTTTTAAGGTAGAGATGCACCAGTAGTTGACGGATAATGGAACTACAGGAGGATACAGATTGGGAGGTAAAAAGTTATATCCAACATACCAACGTGCTAACAATTATCTATAAAAAAGTAATAAATACTTACATATCTACCCTATGTAGAGTTTACAATTCATTTTTGTACAAACCTCTTTCAAAATCACAAATCCCAGGCTGGAATACAGTCTTTGTTGTCTAACACCCAAATATAACAACGAATTCAGTAAGAGGAAGCAAAGTGAAAGAAGATCTAGATCGGACAGAAAGGGAGAGTCAGAGTAGATGGAGGTTATTTCCAGAGCCTTAATGCACCCTGAACGCCACAGGACATTACAAATGTGAGTGGGTTCACCCAAATTCAACCCACCCCTCCAGGATGACAAGAGTGTAGCACCCCTGGAAGGCCCCACGGCTCATTGAAAGGGGTCAGAAGCGATGCGCTGTGCTCCATATAGCAAGCTGCTCATGATGGATGAATGAATGAAAGACGTGTGTGTGTGTGTGTGGTTGACGGGGGGGTGGGGGGGGTGCTGTTGCCTCCTTGAGTACACCGGGAACAGGGTGCCCCAGGGACTTCTCCTTAAAACCGTGAATGTGGTAATGGGTGGTAATGGGAAGAGACACAGGTGGAGCAAAGGTGACTACATTTTTTTAGGTCAACATTCCCACATGCTTTGTGTTGATGAAATACTTGCAGTCTGTTGAGTATGATAGGTTTTTGTAGTGTTTTAAAGCAATTCTGAGGTCTTGTTGTGGGTGGAATATGGCCCCTTAACATTTAGGATACACTAGAGTTAAAACGTGTACTTAGCAGCCACTGATTAAACAAGTTATCCCCCTTAAAAAGATGATTATATGTACACTTCAACTCTGAGAGACAGAACGTAAAATAAATCTAGGAAACCACACTATCGATTTTTAAAGAATTTATACGTGTAATGGTGTGGAAAATATAATTTGGTCAACAAAAAAATTTCACCTAAATACTTTATAAGGTAATCTTGCTTGACCAGAAAGGTGTCAAAAATTTCCCATTAGTCTTCAAAAGGCTTGCAAGCGCTGTAGCTGGTATTTTGGTCCATTCTTCCATGCAGATCTTCTCTGGAGTTGTGATATTTTGACTTACAACCCCTCACCCCCGCATATATTCTCTATTGGATTCAAATCTGGAGACTGGTTGGGCCCCTCCAGAACCTTGAAATACTTTTTAAGTAACCACGCGCTTGGGCTTGGGCAGGGTCTCTGGGGTCATGCTGGAAGATCCAGACATGTTTCATCTTCAAGGCTCTCACTGATTGAGGGAGGTTTTTGCCACAAATCTCATGATACATGGCCCCATTCTACCTGTCTTTAATACTGATCAAATGTCCTGTCTCCTTTACAGAAAAGCAGCCCCAAAGTAAATTGTTTCTGACCCCATGTTTCACAGTGGATATGATGTTCTTTGGATCCAACTCTGCATTCTTCCCCTGCATTTAATAATTGATCTAGCAGTTGATGTATTCTCACCAAGACATATTTCCTTTTGCAGATTAGCTCATTCCACACTTGTGCAGGTGTACAATCTTGTCACTGGTGTCCTTGGACAGCTCTCTGGTCTTGGTTATGGTGCAATTGGAGCCTGACTGTTTGAAGAGGTGGGCAGGTCTCATTTATACAAATAAAAACTTCAAACAGATGCCATTAATACAAGTAACAAGGGGTCTGTGAGGGCTAAAAATCTTTCTTGTTTGTAGGTCGCAAACACTTATTTCTTGCATGATTGTAAATAAATGAATAAAATCTTCAAAAACCATAAAATGTGATTTCCTGGATTCTTTTTATGTTCTGTCACAGTCAGTGTTGGGCAAGTTACAAAGAAATTGTAATATATTTCATATGACTAGTTACAATGTCAAAAATGTAATATGTTTGCATTACATATTACTGTCTTAAAAATGTAACTGAGTTACACTACTTTAAGTTACTTTTGGCAAAACATCTTAAATATCTAACACGACTTCTAACCACTGTAACTTCAATGTACATTTCACACAAGTGTCACACCTCAAAAACTGTATTTTAAACACATTTTTATTAAAATTAAGTCTCTAGCTCCTTTGCATGCCTTCTATTTCATGGTAATGTTTGTTAAATCTAATCAAAAGAAGGTGCTGAAAGTACTCATCACAAAGATGGTTGACAAAGATTAGATGTCTGAAGTCTTACAGTAGATGGTTAGAAAAACAGTGTGAATAATGTTTAAATGTACAGTCGGATCTTTTCCTCAGCCGTCCTGATTCTCTGATGTTTTAGTTTTGAGCAACAGGAAGTGGATGTTGTTCTACCGTATCCAACTTCATTAGTTGGCCGGAATTTTTTTTTTAAACGCAATTGTAACTTGAGTTACTGACATTGTAACTAGTAATATATTGCTGTATATTTTGTAAGTAATGCATTACATTACTCAGTTACTGAAAAAAGTAATATATTCCTGTAACTAATTACTTTTGTAATGCATTACTCCCAACACTGGTCACAGTTGAAGTGTACCTATGATAAAAAAAATATGAAGTTCTCTCATCTTTTGAACTGACATAAGTTGCACAGTTGGTGGCAGTCATATATAGTGAAAAAATCTTGTTTAACTAAAATGCAGTGATAGCAGTAAAATATCTTTTCTTTTGTATTTGCAATAGTTAATTTTGAGCAACACCTTTGGCCTGATTAATAAATGGTTTGCACTTGTTAAAACAAACAGCATCGCAAAAACAGGCTGAGGCTGATCTACCGACATGGCACAGAGAGCATTGCGCCTTTTCAGAAGACGCAAAATATTGGGAGGAGAATGTGTAGGTGTTCCAGGCGCAGTGTGATTTACTAAGCATAAAAATGTTTGTGCCGTCTATTTTAATGTCTATTTTAGCCTTTCTGAAAAGCATGTCTTAAATTTCCGCTACCACATTCAACATAAGTTTATTATTGACAAACAAAAAATGTCATTCACACACTATAAAAACTAAGAATAATTAACACTCTAATGGCAATAAACCTGACAGTTATGCGAATATTTCCCCTTTTCCCCCCGAAGGTGCATCTTGACTATTTGCGCTCTCATCAAGTCTTCACCTGGTGAAGACGCGCTGAGCGCACAGTGAGTTATGATTCTCGTGGATCGTCATTAGTTTCCCCCGTACTGGTGAACCTTCCTGGAGTCCAACAAATACAATGTAGTAATCGCATATAAAATGATAATTGCCATTATATATGACATAAAAAAAAAAAATCTGACATTTCAGATTACTTATTTTCAGGTTGCATCTTTATTCTCCTGCAGCTTGACATTCAATAGAGGCCATGATAAAGTGTGATGCATTTCAACAACATTAGTAGAATAAGGACATTTTAGCAACCTACTTCTTGACATGCTGCTGTTTTATCAGTCTAACCCTGCAATACGATGTGTGCATGCAGCAGAGAGCAGCGCATGTACACCACATGAATTACATTTATTACTGACAAACGAAAAAAAGAATTCACAACATTGTAGCCTAATAGTAATTCATTCTGTAACAGACAAAAAATTATACAGATGTCGTCCAACCCCCTCCTTTTTTAGTGCCAAAGACACATCATGAATATGCACATATTGCTCCTCTCTCTGGCCATGCTGCAGCTCGTATTAGCGGCCACAAATTCCTCATTTGAATAGTAATCTTAGTAAATCACACGCAAATTAAGCACAACCCACTCGCTCAAATTTTTTGCGCCACACACAATTTTGCGGTCATTATCAGGAATCTTAATAAAACAGGCCCATTGTCTGTTTTTATTAGAGCAAGGTTTGTGGTATAGTGATTGCTGTAGTTAACAGCACCACTCAAATTTGATGTCTTTGGAAACACAAACAAGAAGAAGTTTGTCCGCTCGGGTATATTGGAAGAGGTCAGTCGTGGAGAAGTCTAAGTTAACGTCTGCTAAAAAGTTAGCAATTTACCAGCTGCTGTATTGCCCATATACCTGTAAGGTAAGGCAAGGCAATGCAATTTTACACACTTTCAACATTTAAGGTAATTTAAGGTCCTTTACATGATTTGGTGGAAAGGAAATCAAACATATGATATAAGAACATAAAGTAAAAACAGCAAAAACATGAGTAAGAACAAAAATAAAAAAGAACAAGATTGCTTTACATTTGATTAAAAACAGTAATTTAGGAAAACCATAAAAAAATTATGTAAAACGTTTTTATATTAAACACCAATGGACTGATTGGTCCAATAATATGATATCCCACTCACTCCTACCTAGTAGTGGTAGCCGCTGATTGGCCTGGAGTTATTTGTTTGAAGTGATGTCTCTGAATGTAATAACAGTAAAAGTACCAAAATCAGAAATGTCACATAAATTTTTTAAATGCGTTCAGACTTGCATTTTTACATTACAAGCATAAAAATACAAGTGGATGTTATTATCATGGATCTCAATTACTGTGGTTATTTTGATGTGAGTGGTTTGGCTTCTCTTCTGCACCTTAGGTATCCATGTAGATAGCAATCGCCTTTTAATTTACAAAGATCTCATCTGTTGTCTTACTGGTGCTGTAATAACAAAAAGAAATAGTAATAATAAGGATTTACAAGTGTTTATCCTTTTTCCCCAAAATCTCAAGACATTAAAGGGCAGGTCAAAGACAAAAAAGAATGTATTTTTTTTCTCTCCCAAAGTTTAAGTCAGGTTGCCGCTGACTGAAAAAAAGCATTTTCTCAGTGGGTGCAGGCCATCAAGGATGCCTTGCACTTTGCTTCACGTTAGAAATTTAGCTCTACTGTATTTTCCTTAGGCAGGGGCGATTCTAGACCTAGACCTCAACTGGGGCACAGGACCCCAACTCCCAATACATAAAAAAAAAAAAAAGTGTTCAATACAATATGAAATAAATGGCTAGCCTACGGGTCTAAGCTTCAAAATCATTGTCACTGTCATACTGTAGCCTTTATTAAACCACTGGTAAAGATCCAAGGATAGATTCATGGGTACAATATAATTATATTTATTTGCACGTGCACATCTCAAAGATTTACAAACAACATCATCTTACTGCAATCATTTACGATTAGAAAGAGTCAGATTCTTTACTACCCAAACCTCAGTCCAAGTTTAAAACAAGTAGTTCAGGAAAGCAAAGTAACTAACAAACAAAAACAACAAAGTATCTTTCTATCTTAGGTTACATTATAGGCAAATTATTACCTATAGGCTACTCTGACTCTGTGTAGATTATTATAGGCTACATTATAGGCAAATTATAGGCTACTCTGACTCTGCGTAGATTATTATAGGCTACATTATAGGCAAATTATCATATATAAACCACTGTGACTCTGTAGATTATTATAGGCTACATTTGCAAATGCAACAAACTTATTTAAATTTGCCATTAAACCATTGATCAAATCACAGCACCGGCAATTACCAGCATAAATGTTTGTTACTGTTAATATGAACAACTGTCATACCTCCTTTGTCCTCCTCATCTCTCCTCTCTGTTCCTCTCCCACTGCTTCTGTTCAGGAAGAATTTTCTGATGTCCATCTCTGAATAGTTTATCAGAAGGCTGTGTTTAGTTTTACAGTAGGAATGCTTCACAAACAGTATAAGCTACTTTTACAGGACTCTCTCTACAGTATACTTATAAATCAGTATTAATTGTCCGCATGTGTGCATGCAGCCTATGCATAGTGTGAGTGTGTGTGAGGCAGAGAGCACAGGCTGGTAAACTTCAAGAAACTGCTAAACTAGGCCACAATGATGCTAAGCATTGAAAAACAGATGCTAATTATGTGGGCAACATTCTCTAACAGCGATAAACTTGTCAAACAAGTTGTGAATTTGCTGTAACATTAAAACAGGGGACGACTTACTCTGTGCTCAAAGTGATGTGGCGAACTCCAGCGGGGTTTCCACTGTAACTGTGTAGGTAAAACAAAACTTCACAAGAATCATGTGAATGATTTTCATTGGTTCTTGTGTTCAATCTTACCCAAATACAGAGGTGCTATTTCCTGATTGGCTATTGTGACTCTTTTCTTTTTTCCTTTTTGGCTGGTAACTGACAGGCTTGAGTTATGCAGGCACAGAGATGCGCTCATTAATGCCGTTTCCAGTGAGAGCAACGCTATAATTTTACTGGGGCACTGGATACTTATACTAAGGCACGCGCCCCAGTGAATAAGGTCTAGTAACGACCCCGACCTTAGGTCCTATTTTTATTTCATTTTATAGGTCCATAGGTCCTATTTAAAAAAATATATATAAAAAAAAAAACATATTTTTTAAACGTTTATTCAAACATTCATAAACATTATGAATTTTGTTTTTGTTTGCCATAATATTTACTCTATTAGAAACACAAATGTGTAATTACAATCAAAGTAATAGTGTGAATTAATTAGCACTTTTTTTCTGAAGTATTCAAACAGTGCAGTGTACAGTACTTTCATATCGCAGAGCTGTTTTTAATAGGGCTGTTTTCACTGATGTTCAAGTTGTCCACTTTGTGATTTTGAAAATGTGAAAAATTGTTACAAAACCTTGCTCGGAATTTGCCTTTTAAATGGTCATTGAGTTAAAATATTTGCAACAGTGTTGTGTGGCACAGTGGTTATGATGGGCTTCCCATGTTCAAAGGCCTCAGCCCCTGAAGTGGCTGTTCTGGTTTCAACTTCCAGCCCAGGACATTTGCTAAATGTCTGTCTCTCTCCATTTCTGTGCTGTCCACTTTAATAAAATCTAAAACAATAGTAATTATGTTCGTTAGACTGTTATAAGTGAAAAAATAAATAAAAAAAGCGGTGCAATCTAGTACTGAGTGAAAACGAAAGGAGGAGCTTTCAGTTTGATAAACCATAAACCATCTGACTGTAATAATGCTGGCTCAACAACAACAGTTGTTTGTTTTGGTAGCTCATACCAACCTTTGGTTGAGTTCAGTTGAACCTAAAATTGTGCTGACATTGTTATAAACCTACAATTAACACAAATGGATTGTTAGAGCAAACAAAAGTCCATGCTCTGCAAACATTTCTAGCTAATAAATCTATTACATCCTTTCAAACGAGCAGAACCTGTTAAGAGCTAAGGACTATAGCTTACACAAAACCTTGCTTTGACCTGGGATTATAGAAGCAAGATTGTTCATGAGATTCAAGTTTCAGATCAAGAATCTAAGTCAAGCTGAGTTTTAGTCCACTCTTTTGTTGTCATTTGTTTGACCCAAGCCTAAGACTTGGGTCACATCTCGGACATTTCTCAGTACCAAACACTTTATGGACAACCCTGGGTGTTTTTTTTATCCATGTCAAATGTTTTCAAAATTGTGTTTTATGTATTTTAAAACCAATTATTTTTTATCTTTAGATTTAAGAAAGAAGCTAATCTAAGATCCAGCAGTGTGCATGGCATTCATTGAGGTTAAAACATAATAAACTCATTGCCAAACTACCATGAAGAAAGAGTTTGGCTCTAAGCCCAGAATTCATGAGAAACCATCTTAAAGGAACTCCAGATGCTTTATCACTGTAAACAATTATAATTATCTGTACTATCCTCACCACAAGATAGTGCTGCTAATTTGATGAGCCACTGGTGAAGTCAGAAGGTGACTCTTTCCACCTGTCATTTAAGGGAGAACGAATTCAGGACCTGGAAGAGTAGAAAATACTGCAATAATTAGCATGAGGTGTGTGACTGCAGTAGGCAGGTAGTGTTACCATTTGTGTGATGATGGTGCAGCTACAGAGCTGACATTAAGGCCATGAGGACACAGGAGAGAGCGTGCGCTTGGGACCTTTGAGTGTTAGAGAGAGTGTGCGTTTGTGTGTGTGGCAATTATGTGAAAGACAGGGATTGAAAGAGGGATGGAGAAAGAGGAGCAGTGTGGGAGGAGGAAGCTACGTGAGCTCCTAAGAGAGACTGGGAGGGCGAAGGGTCATTATTGACTGAATGAATTTTTAAAGAGGGCCTTCGTCAGGGGGTGGGGAGGGCAGTGCGCTTCTGTGTGTGACTGTGTGTCGAGTCATACCGAATGGTTTTCTACAACACAAACCTTTCTATTCTCTTCTTCAGATTTACCAGACTATACAACACCTCCAGCCTGATTTAGACCTTCTTGTTGCTCTATATAGACTCCATAGCTTCCATACATGCTCACCGGTAAAGCCTCATTGATTGCCCTTTCACACCCGTTGACAATCAATGTTGGACCCGGTTTCAGGAGGACAGCCTCTGGAAAAAAAGAGGGAGTGAGCATGCAGTGGAGATGGAGTGCATAAAAAGTGAGTTTCTCCTCTTTGGAAAGTAGTGAAAAGAACCGCGAGGTGGGTTACTTGAGGCCACCACCTCCAAGCTCCTTGGATGCAGGGAGTAAGACCAGCCTCCAGCTTGTTTTGCAGGGAGAAAGATATAGAGAGTTGGGAGGAGGGCGGTTGTTACGGAGGGTTTAGAAATGCTCTGCATGCTCGCTGACCCTGGCAGACAGCAAGTGAAAGAGGGAGGGGGGCATTCAATCATACTAATGAGCAAAGGGAGTGAGGGGAGAGGAGACAAAGCAATGGATGAAAGAGGAGGCAGTAAACCAGAGGGGAAAAAGGGTGACTGTGGTGTTGGGGTGATTCGATTGTGCCATCCAAACACCCCACTCCTCTTGCCCTCCACCACCTCCTCACCCTTACAGCATCAACACACACTATCTGTGTTTCCGTACCCAAGAGCAGCAACGCTCATTAGTGCCAGGCAGAGCCACTGTTGGATGAAGCTGAAACACCAACTCAAAGCAGCAACTCCCGGCCCCCCTCTTGCGTGTCTCCGCGCTCTCTCCATCCTCACTCCATCCCTCTCAGCCAATTTGGCCCTCTGTTGTTTCCTTCCCTTTCCTCTCTTTATTCATTCTCTGTTTGTTTTTTTTAATCTTCTGTCCATCGTATTCTAGACATCCTCCATCTTTCCCTGACTTCTTTTTGCTCTCCGTTATCTGCCTGTTCAATCCCTCCTTCTTCTTCCCCTTGCCTTTTTCGCTCATCCGTTTGATTCTCTCCAATCCTTGCTTGTCTCCGCTCCCGTGTTGGAGGGGTGATTTGGAGGATTACGCCGATGGCAGGGTTGTTGCTGTGTCAGTCTAACAGGCAGGGATCTGGACCACAGCTCAGTCCAAATCCCTTCTTCCACGCATGTCTGCCTGGCCACCGAATTAGGAGCTTCCACCCTCGTCCATCTTTCATCTCGTTCATCCTCTTTCTTTCCCAGGGCTCATCTTTTCCTCCTCTGGTATGTTTTCATCCCAGATTTCCCCTCTGTGACACCTTCTGGTGTCAGTAGCATTTTATGATATTGATGCAAATTTGTTTCCCATTATATTTGGAATTATTCAGAAAAAATGGTGGGCTAAGCTTTATTTGAGTGAGTGTCATAGCTTGATACGTCAATAAGGGAATCTGTCAGAGAATACAACTTGTTTACATTTTAACCTAAAACAAATCAAAACCACAGAATGTTTAAACATCATTGGACACATGTTAGTTATTCTGATACTGTTTATCATTGCTGTCTTTGTGTGCTTTTAAATATTTTTGACTTGCTTAAAAAATATACTTTTCTCATAATCCAATCCTTCTCAAAATATCAGCAGGGTAAATGCTCTTTTTTAATTGCATCTCTAAGCAAGTATGAATTCAATCCTGTTGGACAAGTGAGTTCTTCCCTCAGCAGCCTTAAGGGAGCTGACATAGCTTGGCTTCATTTATCAGGAATTAAAAGGTCATAAAACGGAGATGCAGTGTTTGCTAAAGTTTTCATACCCTTTTAACTTTTTCACATTTTGCCAACCTCAAACATCAAGGCAAGGCAAGGAAATTTTATTTGTATAGCACACTTTCAACACAAGGCAATTGCTTTACATGATTCAGTGATAATGAAACCACATGATTATAAACAAAACATGTAAGTTTAACAGTAATCAATCAGTAAGAAAAGATAATGTAAGGAACAAATTTATGTAATTAATGCACTTACACAATCACTTAAAAAAGAAATAAAAAAGTAAGAATAGAAATTAAACCAAAACAATAAAAAGTAATTTAAGGAACAAATTTATGCAATTAAAACAGATTAAAACAGATAAAACACAATCGGGTAAACAAAACAAAACAAAAAGTGATCAGAAAGCGCAATTTAAGATTCAAATGCAGCTCTGAATAGTAGAGTTTTTATCTTTGATTTAAAAGAGCCTAGCGATTTTGCATTCGTCTGGAAGTTTATTCCACATTTGTGGAGCATAGAAGCTGAAAGCTGCCTCTACCTGTTTAGTTCTGATTCTAGGGATGATTAGTAGGCTAGAGATGGAGGACCTGAGTGGTCTGCTGGGTTGATATAGTGACAGCATATCTTCAATGTACTTTGGTGCTAAACCGTTCACTGATTTATAAACAAGTAGGAGTATTTTTAAGTCTATTCTCTGAGCTACAGGGAGCCAGTGGAAGGACTTTAGAACTGGGCTGAGGTGTTCTACTTTCCTGGTTCTAGTGAGAACACGAGCAGCAGCGTTCTGGATCAGCTGCAGCTGTCTGATATATTTTTTAGGTAGACCTGTGAGGACGCTGTTGCAGTAATCAATCCACTAAAGATAAACGCATGGATCAGTTTTTCACTGTCCTTCTGGGACATCAGTCCTTTAATCCTAGAAATGGTCCTCAGGTGATAGAAAGCTGACCTTGTTATTGCCTTTATGTGACCTTGGAGGTTCAGGTCTGAGTACATTATTACACCTAGATTACGAGCCCGATGAGTAGTTTTTAGTTGTATTAGCTGAAGCTGTGTGCTGACTTTGGATCGTTCCTCTTTAGGTCCAAAAATAATTACTTCTGTTTTGTTTCTGTTTAGCTGGAGAAAGTTATGGGACATCCAGTCGTTGATTTGTTCAATGCATTCATTTAAGGTCTGGATAGAATCAAAGTCACCTGGTGATAATGTAATGTATAGCTGTGTATCGTCTGCATATTGGCTGCTATAATCTTGGTTAGTGGGAGCATGTAAATATTGAACAGGAGGGGTCCCAGGATGGAGCCCTGGGGGACCCCACATGTGATTTCTGTTTGTTCTGATGAGAAATCTCAGATGGACACAAAGAACTTCCTATTTTTGAGGTAAGATTCAAACTATTGAAGAGCTGTACCAGTGAGTCCGACCCAGCTCTCTAATCGTTTCAGTAATATTGTATGATCAACAGTGTCAAATGCTGCACTGAGGTCCAACAGAACCAACACTGTGGTTTTACCGCTGTCTGTATTTATGCGGATGTCATTGAAAACTTTGACGAGGGCAGTCTCAGTGCTGTGATGGGCACGGAAACCAGATTGAAAATGATCTAAGGAGTTGTTCGTTGTCAGGAATGTAGTTAACTGTTGAGATACAGCTTTTTCAATAATATTACTGAGGAATGGGAGATTAGAGATTGGCCTATAATTCTGCATTAAGGTATTGTCTAGGTTGTTTTTCTTTAATAGGGGTTTGATAACTGCTGTTTTGAGGGCCTGGGGGAAGACACCTGACCGGAGGGATGTGTTAACAATTTGCATCAGATCCGACTTAATGACAGGGAGAACTTTCTTTAAAAAAGTTGTGGATAAGATATCGAGGCAGCAGGAGGAGGAGTTCAGTTGTTTAATAAGTTCATCAAGATGGGATTGATTCAGTTTTTTGAAATCAGACATTTTATCTGCATTATTTTTAAGTGGGAATGATAATGTTGGTGGGTTGGTTGCTGCTTTACAGATTGATCTTCTAATTTCTAGAATCTTTTCAGTGAAGAAGTTGGCAAATTCAGTACAGGCCCTATTGGAGTGTAGCTCAGGAGCTGCTGTCACTGGAGGATTGGTTAGTCTTTCAACTGTTGCGAATAAGGTCCGAGCGTTATTAATGTTTTTGTTAATGATTTCAGAGAAGAATTATTCCCTTGCAGTATTCAAGGTTAAGTTAAATTTGTTCAACCGGTTTTTGTAGATCTCATAGTGAACCTGAAGTTGAGTTTTCCTCCATTTTTTTTCGGGCTGATGGCACTCCCTTTTTCCGCTGCGTACTAGAGGATTGCTGGTCCATGGAGACTTGTATCTATCTGAGACTACTTTTACTTTAATTGGAGCAATGGTATTAATGATGTCTGAGACTTTAGAGAAAAAGTTATCTACCAGGTTGTTAACAGAGTGTGTGTTGGATAGTGGGGGTGGTGGGTCTTAGGGGGGTGGGGAGGTAGAGCAGTAAATTTGTTTAAAGATTTCAGCAGAGCTGTCAACAAGAGGTCGTTTTCTTACTATGGTGTCATTTTTTATTAGATAGTTTAGCCAGGATAATACTTTCAAAGAAGATGCAGAAGTGGTCAGATAATGCAACATCCAATACGGAGATGTTAGAGATTTTTAGTCCTTTGCTAATGATTAAGTCTAAAGTGTGATCTTGTTTGTGTGTCGGCTGATTGACATGTTGAGATAGACCAAAGTTATGGAGAGTATCACTTAGTGTTTTAGTCTGTCTATCCAATGCATATTTTGAGGATTTTACTTGGATAGATCAAGGTAGTGTGTTTTTTTAGAAGTGAAATAAAAATGAAGAGCCCAAGGGTCTTGCCGGCATTGCAGAGGAAGCTAATCAATATATGGCTGATTTAAAAATGAATATTGTCGTGCCATACTTTTCTAGCCTGTTTCAAAAGACAATGCCGACATCAGCGCCAACATCAGCACCGACATCAGCGCCGACATCAGTGCGCCTTTTTGTCATTCATAAGCGGTCAGCCTGTGCTGGCAATTAAGCGCGATCAAGTGTTTTTCACAATCTTTACTTCCATTTTAAATATGGTTTCTCGGGCACATTCCACATATCAACAGAGTATCACCCAGAGGTTGGGCTAGACATTTTTATTTCCGTCATTTTACTTGGAAAGGTCTAAAAAATCCAGTCACAAATTTTTTTTTATCTTTTAAATTTTAAATCCAGTGCATGTGCGGGGCACAGCCAATATCATAGTGTCTTAAAAAAATGTTTTTTTAAGTGCTATTCAATCAAAACAACCTGACCAACAAACTGCATATTAAATTTAGATTAAATGCTTGCACTTATTAGAAGAATACCTGATATGGTTCCTAGTGTTGTTTTTGGCAGCTAGTCTAGTCGTGTCTAGCTGTCATTTTAGTTTTTATTAATTTTAGTTGACGAAAACTGATGACATTTAGTCTAGTTTTAGTTAATTCAAATTGTATTTTAGTCTCTTTTTATTAATACAATTCTATTCAACCCAGCCAGTATAGTATAAGTACCTTGTAGTAGAGACAAAACCAAAATTTTCTTTTAGCCATATCTATTTCAAACAAGGTTCTTATTATAATATTGTTACCTTAGTCTTGACTCACCTGAATTTTATGCAATGCCTTGAGATGTCTCTTTAACTTTGTTGTGTTTTTCCCTGCAATATTTAGGCCGCACTTCTCTCTTTCACCGCAAGACATTTGGTTTTATTTACCCCTGTATTTAAAGTTATTCCAAGTGTCTTCTTCTTCTAGCTAAGACCCCTGCCTGTGAGGTGTAATGCCTAGAACGGCATCCAGTCAAATTTAAAGTTGCCGAAGTAAGCATTGACTCTCTTTTAAAGCCAAAAATGTTCCTACAGAGCTGGAATTCACACAAGTAGCTCAGAGGACATATGGAATCATGTTCAAAATAACGTTACTGACGTTAAGACAGTAAAATAAATAAATAAATATATATATATAAGCATATATATATATATATATATATATATATATATATATATATACATTCATCTGCGATAACACGTTATGTTTTCATGGCGCACATGCATAAGAAACATGGTAATATTATGAGTATATTTAAAAGCTGTCCCGTTGCTGGTCTTTTAATCCGTTTTCTCATCATTATCAGTGAGTTTTCCATCCAGAGCATTCCCGCGGCAGGGGATACAATTTTCGTCAGGCAGACCATTCTCAGCATAACACCTGTTATCGTTCCCTTTCTCTGTCATGCTACTCTGTACCATAGACCGTAAATACAAAAATACTCACTTTATACTCAGTACTCACGCAGAGTCTTACTGCTACAGTTGCATCTTCTAAATAATGCCGCGAGTTGAGCTTGAGGAAGTGACGACGCCTGCGAGAGAAACGGGCTCTGGACACAGGGAACAGAAAAACTACAAAATAATAATAACGAGACTAAACGAGACAAAATAATGTTGTAACACTTGTTCTCTCGTCTTGTTTTGGTCAACGAAATAGAAAGACATTTCATCAACAACATTGCATTATACATTAAAGTATAGTTGTTTACGTCAGGTCTCATTTTAGTCACGTGACAGAGGTTCGTTGATTACCATTTTTAGTAGTAGTTTGTGAAACAATAATGGTTCCTCCACGGCATGTAATGGAAATGCTCACCTTTTTTTGGTAATCCAGTTGGATTGCTGCAGAAATTATTGTCATGAAGTTTTAGATTTTTTTGCCTCGGACAGAATGAATTAGCCCCCATAGGGGTTAAACTGTTGATCTACATGCAGATTCCGTGCTTCTCTTCCACACTGGAGACTGCAATTAAGATAATCACTTCAGACAAAACATTTTAACACCAGGAATCATTTCTCCCACTGAAGCAACCAGAAGTTGAAAAGACTCTGTCATACTCTATTATTAGAAAAATATAAACCAACACACCTTGTGGTCGCAGAAATACACTCATTTAATTACAGGCATGTCATTTTAAGAGTCTTAAGCCTAGTTTATACTTCTCTCTTTTGATGGGGATGGATTGATGCAGCGGCATTCTCTGTCGATTCAAGGGCTCTCCATCACCTACACAAGGACGGACGGAGTAGAGACCCATTTTCTAACTCTCCGTCTCCGTCAACAGAGTGTGTATGCCTGTGATTGGTCAGTTCAGCAACAGCCAGAGACAGTTTCACCAGAATGGTGCTCTATAGTCAATGTAATCAGTAGTTATGCAGCTATTGGGCACTACATGCTTTATATTGAAAAGATAATTGATCTAATCTGGCCTTTTGGTGATTTTCAGCACAAGGAGGTGTAGAGAAACAACAAAAATGGCTGTTGTGTTTGTTTACAAGCATTTTTTGAGTATTCTTTGAGCTGCACTTCTAGTAAAAAGCTTTACAGCTGAATCAAAACTTTCTTTCTGTTGTCCATTGCTCCTTGAGGGGGGAATGTGTGTGAAAGATCTTACTAACCAGAAACTATGCTGCAACAGTAGGCAGACCCGCCATGAAAAGTAAGCACCTGCTGTTCAATTGCTTTGCAACACGGAAAAAGTAATGGAGAACGGAGAGATAGAAACAGAGTACTATAAACGAAAAACGTCTCTGTCAATATGTCTGCGTCTGGGTGCAAAGTAAGAAAATAAAATTGTGGCACACGTGGAGTCTGCCCTCTTCTCGCTGATACCCCTTGATAAAATCCAGAGCAATACTTGGAGCAGCATATGACAGGCAAAGATAGTATTAAATAGAAGCAATTCAGTTTATTTATTTAGCACCAATTCACAACAAATTCTATCTCAAGGCACTTTACTACCAAAAATAGTGCATTCAAATCAATTATACAGGCAGATTCTAAGTTATATGAATGCATTCCAAATTCATCCAAGTTTTTCAAACAATGCAGTGTAGATAAATTTATTATTCGACTTCATAAAAATTGAAGCAATTCCTCATACTGAGGATGCATAAGTATCCCCTTAACGTAAAAGTTGTGAGATCAATTTAATAAATTAAACGGTGCATTTAAAAAAAAAGATCCTTTTATTACTTGTTCGAAAAAAAATCCAACACATAGGAACAACTAGTGGTTTTCAACAAAGTTATCTGAACCTCTGTGTTGCTGTGTGACAGAAGATGATAATGACACAGAAAAAGGCATTTAAAATTAAAATAAAACCAACACCGATTTGGTTGCAACATAGGGATCGAGGTCAACATGCTCCCAGCTTTTAATTGTGAAGATACATACTGATGGTAGCTGTGCAAGATTTGTTTTAATTAAGTACAAGTGCATGAAAGTTCAACATCTGAAAATAAAGTAAATGTCTTGGATCTCAACAACTTCTTTAAAAGATAATTATAGAACATTTTTAAAGAGCCATAAATGCTACATAAGATAAACCTACCTTCAATTTGTACAATAATAGGTCAGTTTTTATTTTTTGTTTGGATGAACTCCCTAGGGCCTAGGGTTTACTTTAATTGAGGAGACTAGTTCAGGTTACTTGTTTTCTTGTTTAGTTTTTGCATTATGTAGAATGTTCTTCTCACAGTTTTCAAATGTGTACCTTGTGTACTGCTTGTCAAATAGACATTATTAATTGATTTCAAGAATTATTTGTGCTTTTAGTCCATAGACTGTAAAAAAGAATAGACAACGCCTCCTCACTCCTCCCCGTTTACCAGAATGACACACTTTCATGGGGGAATTCATGGCGGATTCACAGACTCCTCCTCCCCAGCTCTGACAAAGCATGTTCCTATAAAGGGCATAGGGGCGGGATCTTCACTGTAGACTCTGCCATCGCGGGACGTGTATGGGTGTGTAGTTCGGTCGTAATCGCGCCCATTCTGCTCCAGTATCTTTAGCTCTGATGCTAAACTTGGCTAGCTAAGCTAAAGGATAATAGTCCCAAGCCTGTCTGCTTGCCACTAAAAATTTAGTGTTACTATAATTAAAGTCCAACGAAACAGCCTGTCAATCAAAGTGCGGCCCCCTCATTAATTATGCAAGATTTCAAAAAATTATCTTACGAAAACCAGCCTGGTGCCTATTTTTTTGACAAGCCCAGCGTTATCTCAGGAAGAATATGTAGCAATAGAAAGTTTAAAAAAAATGGGCACCAGGCCTTAATTTTTTTTTTAACGTGTCTAAGTCCAATGCTTTTCAATGGGGGCCTAACGGCCAAATGGAGGTACTACAGCAATGGAGGAGCAATGGCAGCCTCCATGGTATGCGGGCACAAAGCAGAGTAGCCAGCTGCCATTTTTTTGTCCCCCTTACTGTATAAATGCTAAATGTAATGTGATTTTTATTGTTGTTGCTTTTGTTTTTATTGTGAATTTTGTTTGTATTGAGCTTTATCATGTTTAGTTTATAATTTTTGGGAAATCTTCTCTTAATAACATGTTTTATAGATTTGAAATAGTTAAATGAACGGGTTCTGTTTAATCTACTGTCTGCAAATGTGCTGTAGTGTGTGTTTGACTGTGGCTCAGCAGTAGAAATAGTCACACTGTCATTTCACAGTGCTCTGTCTCTGTCTTTGCCTTGCGGCCTCAGTGGGCCAGGCCCAGGGGAGGGGAGTAAGTTACACTGTCTGAAGGACACCAGGACACTGGAAAACTGAAGAAAGAGACTGGAACAGACAGAGCAGGTAAAAAAGATTGGCTGGATGGATGGTATCATGTACTAGCATGCTATTTACTGTATTAGAATTAAGCCTAGTTTATGCTTGTCCGACCGCAAATTTGCACTCAGATGCAGACCTATTGACGGAGACGTTTTCTGTTTATAATACTCCGCTCCTCTACTCAGTTCTCCATTGTTTTTTCAGCATTGCTCGACCAGGACAGCAGGGGGTGCTAGGTTTTCATGCCGTCTCTGCCTACTATCACACAGCGCCGCTTCCGTTTTTACTAGGCTTGTGAACGCATTTCTTCCTCAAGGAGCAATGAACGACAGAAAGTACATTTTGATTAAGCTGTAAAGCTTTTTACTAGAGGTGCAGCTCATAGAATAGAAATACATGGAAACAAAACACAGCAGCCGTTTTTTTGTTGTTTTCCTACACCTCCTTGTGTTCAAAATCGCCAAAGGAACAGATTAGATACATTATCCTTTCAATATAAAGTATATAGTGCCCAAACATAGCATTAACTACTGATTACAGCGACTGTAGAGCCCCGTTCTGGTAATGCGATTTGTGGCTGTTACTGAAACTGACCAATCAGATGCACACGCTCTCCGTTGACGGAGAGGGATAGTTAAAATTTGGGCCTCTACTCTGTGCGTCCTTGCGTAGGTGACAGAGAGCCCTTGCGTTGACGGATAATGGCGTTGCGTCAATCTGTCTCCGTCGAAACGCAGAAGCATAAACTAGGCTTTAGGTTCATTTTTTGCTTAGATGTTTGAGTGTTCCCGAAGATTTATTCACAGATCAATTTTTTATTCTATGCATTTTTATCAAAAATGTTTTCTTATCTAAGTCATGGTTACATTGCTTGCACAACAATGGGTCAGAAAGATGTATATGCACATGTGCTCCACAGATGCAAAAATGATGTGTGCTGAAGAATCACTCAAATGTGACACAGCCTTTACTGCTGCATCCCCAACAGGCGATTGTGAAAGGGCACATGGAGTGAACCTGGCATTTATTCTCACGCCTGGCAGCCCTGTTGGATATACAGGAGTTGCCCTTGGATCAGAGAGCACTGAGCAGCGTCAAAAATACCTGAAAGATGATGTTGACTTTTCTCAAATACACACTGGCCTGCTCAGTGTCATATTCATGCATGCAGACAGAGCATGCATACAACACCAGCTGAGAGTGCAGGTTTAGGAATGCAGAGCACTTGCACGTGCAGATGTCCACAGAGTCACCTGCAAACACAGAGAGCACAAAGTCAACAGCTTGCGTGCAAGTATTCGTTGGACAAAAGTTAGCAATAGAAAAAAGAGAAAGGACATACACAGACAGTTCTCCCACCCTGTTTGCCAAAAGTTGTCTGATCAGAAATGTTTCATTGCTCACCAGTGATGGAAACTGCACTCGTTGCACTTGTGTCCCTGTAGAAAGTCAAACAATGAGCAGAGGAACAGTTCAAAGCCCACAGGCTGGGTGGAAGAGAGTGCTGACAGTGACAGAAAAAGTCCAGTCTGCTATGGGACCGCATGCAGGGAACATGCTGTGAGTAGCTTTAAATGTACGCACGGTCTTGTCTAAACCACAATGCTGTAACGTTTTTAAGGTTTGATTTTATTGATCCATTTCATGCATTACATAGTTTTTACAATGCAACTTTGGAAATATATTCATTTTGTCCTCACAGAATATATAGACATTATAAATTGTGTTTACTTTATGTTTTGATACCAGTATGTTTGCATCATTTTCCTCTTTAATCTAATTTATCAACAAAAAAAACATCCATCCATCCATTTTCTTAACCGCTTGTTCCTCAAGCGGTCGCTGGAGGGCCGGTGCCTATCTCCAGCTGTTAACGGGCGCGAGGCGGGGTACACCCTGGACAGGTCGCCAGTCCATCACAGAACAAAAAAAACAAAAACAATACATTAAAAAAAGCTAGATACAATTCAAAAATTTGTATCTGTTATCATAAACTTTAAATCTGTTTTCATAAATTTTTTATGATTTGTTTGGCTGAACAAATTCAAATGATACGCATTTGTTGCTGGTATCACGTCTAGAGTTCACAACTAATTTCTTTAGCTTCAAACCGCTCTTATTTTCTCACTATGACTCGAGGATAAATTATTTAAAATTGAACACAGCTATTTGGAAATAAAGCTGATAAAAAATATTTTTGTTGTTGTTTTGTTGTTCTTTGTACAGTCCTTTGCTAAAGTATAATGCCCCTTTTCCACTAGGGTCCCTTTGCACCCGAACGGGTCGGGTCAATACCACCTAGAATGGGATGGTTGTGTTTCCATTACCATCTCAGAAGCACGGTAGTGGGCGAGGTCGTGGGCGGGCTTAGCTTAACAAAACTCCATCAAAAAGCAGTCACAAAGTCATCATGACAACACAGATCCTCTCAAAAGTTTAGAATTTTGTCTCACCTCACATCTCTCAGACATCGATCTGTTCATGGCTCCTTCTCCTGATCTGTTTTCTTCACGCCAGAACTGATCTAACCAGCGATCATTCACTCTGAGACTCCTGCTCTGCAGCCTTACAGCTTTGTCTAGCCGACTCCATCCCTTTGATCACCTCAGTGACATCCTGATTCTCTGCTGCTATACCGGTTTCTTCCTCCCCGACACCGTTGGCTCGCCGCTGTCACATGCTGACCTCACCCGCTACATGCTCCAACCCGCATGTGGAAGGAGATAACAGCATTGATCGCAGCTCCATTCCTCTGGGTGGCTGATAAAAATGATCCATTCACAATTTTCGGATGTCACAAATGCTGAAGCTGGAGTTATGGCCGGCATCCCTCTTCATTCCCCACTCTTTGAGTAGCTGCAGCCAGAATCTCATCCGATTCTGCTGCATTCCAGCCTAATCTAGTGGACTCTTGCTCCAGCTCTCTGATCACTTTGGAGACCTTCTACTTTTCTGCTGCTACCACCGTCTACCAGTGTTCTTACTTCCTGATGCTGCAGGCTTGCCATGGTTTCTCCAACCTATCACACGCTGACTTCACTGCTCCAACTTGTGTGTGGAAGGTGATAACAGCCGCAATCGTAGCTCCATTCCTCTTGGCAACCTAATTTACCTAGTTTTACGATGTCCCAAATGCCGAAGCTGCAGTCCATATCAAGCCCTTTCTCTCCCCTGCTGGTGAAGCTGCAGCCCATATCAATGTGGATTCTCCCAGTCAACTTTCGGCTTCAGCTTTATCAAAATGACAACCCTACCTAAACGCCATAAAACACTTTATAAAGCATACAAAGTTTTTTAACATGAAGATACTTAAAGCAAAGAAAAATAAAACATTCTCTGAGACTTTGAATATTTCAAATTTTATGGAGAACATTTCTGATTTTGGTGCGGTTTCTGTTATTACATTCTGAGACATCACTTCAAACAAACAACTCCATGCCAAACAGCGGCTACCACTGCTGGGTGGGAGTGAGAGAGATATAACATTACTGGACCAATCAGTCCATAGGTGGGCATGTTGGGTCGCTTCGGCATGCTTCAGACCAAGGCAGAGGTAGTCCAAAAAATGGGATCAGCTTGGACCAGACACAGATAATGGAAAGACACCAGAACTGTTCTGAAGCTACCCGTTCAAGATATCCACGGCCCCAGTGGAAAAAGGGCATAAGTCCACATCCCTTTTCACAGATTTCAGCTTATGTTTTTATTTATCCACCTCTATTTTAATTCACCAGAATAAAAACTGTATCTATCTGAGTGTATTTCACACTCTGTACACATGCTTTATAGACGTCTCCTTGTTTCTCCTGACCTTTATAGAAGAAGGTCAAAGGAAAGCTATTTGTAGTTTGCCAAAACCCAAGAAAGTGCCACATGAACCATGTTGAAGAAGGTGTTTTGTTCAGAGGAGAAAAAAATTTAAACAGTTTTTGGGCTGCATTCAAAATATTATATATGAAACAGAATTTTATTCTACCAAAACACCATCAGCAGACTGTAACACAGAGATGACAGTTTCACCCAGATTTGAAAAGCATTTATCATTTTCCATCAACTTTACAACTATGGACCACTTTGTATTGGTCTAAGGCATAAAATCTGAATGAAATGTATTAAAGTCTGTAGCTGTAATGTGGCATAATTTAAAACAGCATTAAGCAAGGCACTGTGATGTTCTTCCAGTTCAGAGACTGGAAAATAATTATCTGATACAAAAACACAAACACAAAAGCCTGCTCAAAAACAATATTTAATGCATGTAAAAGGCTGACCCATGTACAGATGTTTGGATTGATTTAATATAAGCTTTCAGTGAGTCCTGAATACAATAATTGCACAATTATACATACTCATACTAAGACAGTACTGTGCAAAATTTTTAGGCAGGAGTAAAACGATGCTGTAAACAAAGGACGCTTTCAGAAATATAATCATTGTTAACTTTTATTAATTTACAAAATCTAAAATGAGCAAACAAAAGAAAATTCTAAATCAAATTAATATTTGGTGTTACTACCATTTGCCTTCAAAACAGCATCAATTCTTATAGGTGCACTTAGACAAAGTTAAGGATTGTTTAGAATTATAGTCAGGTGTATGATCAACCAATTATACCAAAGGTTGAAACACAGTCATAAAGAGAAACAGAATTCTGGCCAGAAGTGGGCTTTATGGAAGAGTTGCAGCCAAACAGACATACCTCCGAAATGGAAACAAAGCCAAGCAACTCAAGTATCCATGAAAACATAGGAACTGGGGTGCAGGAAAATGGCAGCTGGTGGTCTGAACTGATGGGTCAAAATCTGAAATATTTGGCTGTAGCGAAAGGCAGTTTGTTTGTCGAAGGGCTGGAGAGTAGTACAATAGTGAGTGTCTGTAGGCAACAGTGAAGTATGGTGGAGGTTCATTGAAGGTTTGGGGCTGCATTTCTGCAAATGTAGTTGAAGTTTTGGTGTGTATTAATCATGATATTAATACTGAGAAATGCAGGCAGATACTTATCCATCATGCAGTACCATCAGAGTGGTATATGATTGGCCCCAAATTCATTCTGTACACCAATGACCCCAAAAATGGAACCAATATCAATAAGAATACAGCATAAAGAAAGTCATGGAAGCGATGATATGGCCCTCACAGAGCCCTGATCTTAAAATAACTGAGTCTGTCTGGGATTACATGAAGAGACAGAAGGATGTGAGGAAGCCTACATCCACAGAAGATCTGTGGTTATTTCTCCAAAATTTTTTGAACAACATACCAGCCGAGGTCCTTTAAAAACGGTGTGCAGGCTTACCAAGAAGCATTTATGCTGGTTTGAAGGCAAAACATGGTCACACCAAATATTGATTTGATTCAGATGTATCTTTTGTTCATTTGCTGCATTTTGTTGACTGATGAAATAAATGCCAATTACCAATGAAATTACAAATTACATTTTTGAAAGCATTCTTAGTTTACAGCATTTTTTCACACCTGCCTAAAACGTTTGCACAGATCTGTGTGTAGTAAATATATGCATAGACTCACATTTCTAAAATGATGTTCATCCACCTATGAGCCTATACAGTGCAAAGGCCATGTTCACATGTTTGTGCCTACTGATGCACTTGATTATACAGTTAGCTTTGGTTGATAAGGGAGTTAGTGTTCCTGTCTACTGATCTTTAAAAAGACTTGCACAATCAGAATTCATATCACTCTGCTCTGGTGGTAAAAGGTTGTTAAAGGACAGAACTGCATGGTTATTATTCTGCTTTATACTGCAAAAGTAAACCCTAATACTAGCACCAACCACCCCTCCCACCTTAAGTCTAACAACCTACACCTTTTATACTCCTCTGACCGCAGGTGTCTTAGGTTCTCTACCGAGACTACTGGGTCATGTAAAAGCGTTAAGGAGTGAAAATATCCAGGACAGCTATGCTCAAATTTAAAATCACCATCAGAATGTTGGTGTCGCAGAGCAGACTTTTTACATTTAACAGAAGTTGTAGAAATTCATATATTTTAATGCAATGAGTGGTGAAGATATCCATCCATCGCATTGTGGCTTTTCATTTAAAAATCAACATTTATGTAAAACTATTTGGTCCAAACTTTACTAAAATGAGTGTTTCCTTTGTGTTAAACAGTAACTGAATGCTTTATTTTAGTGTAATAGTTGTTCAAGCGTGAAATAAACTGCAGACTTTGTGACTGTTTTTAATGAGGAAAATAAACTATTCACAATCATCTGCAAGCATTAACTACATTTGAGAATTAACACTATTTGAGAACAACAGTTTTCTTTTTCTTTTATGTCACATAATATTCTTCAAAGAGAAAGGCATCAGTTTCAATATTTACTCTGGAGGAGAAACTGAATAATCCAACAAACACTTCTTTTGGATGGAACAGTTCAATAGAAAATTATTCCCTTCAAATTATAGTGTCATCTTCAACACTTTCAGGTTTTCTGTTGTTATATGCACACAGTTCAGTGATTTTTATTAGTATTTTATGCGATAGACGAGACGTCCGAAACCTTATCGAGTTGGAATAATAACTTTCTCCTTGGTCTAACAAAATGTAATTTGTCTATAGATACACAAAACCTTCTACACACTTCTTCATAAAAACAGCTAAACAACATGTAAGAAATAGAGGTAAAAGTATTGTTTTATCGTGAAATCAAATAAATGGGAAAATGTGTAGCTTACTTAAAATATTTGTTTTTGGCTAAATGACAGAAAAAACCCCCCGTAACTACTGTCATTCTGTCGTGTCATTTTTCACAAAAGCAGCATACAAATAACCTACAAAACAAATCTAGGATTACCTTGCAACAGAGACCTTTTACTAATTTGTAATTTTGAAAATGCTTATTTACTGCTTTTTGATGGAGCTTTTATTAAGCCTGCTCATGTCCTCGCCCAATACCGGGCTTCTGAAATGGTAAATGAAACCCAACCATACAGTTCTAGGCTGTACTGACCCGACCCATTTGGGTCTAAAAAGACCATAGTGAAAAAAGCGTCTCTCAACCACGGTCTTCTGGATGAAACCGGCTGTAGCCTATGTTATCTTCAGTTAGCGCCGGACTAGCTTCTGACTAGCTTGTAGCTATGTCGGCTCGAAGCATCAACCCTCCCCCCCACCCTCACAGCTCTACTCTCAGCTCCACCTCTTTTCCCATTTTTGTATTTTCTGAGAGTGAAGAGGCGATTGACACGGCCCAAGATGGCGCCGGTGGGAATCGCCCAGTTGGCTTCTGCTCTTCAGAAACCTATGGGTGACGTCACCCGAAGGTTTGTCTAATAATACTATATATGTTCTTACCAAGTTGTAAATCAAAAGTTATCCTTTTATAATAGCACTGTTTTTTTTTATTTATTATGATCAGTGTTTTTAATTTAACACTAGCTTTCTTTGACAATAATAAGAAAATAGTATTTTTCACAGATTTGGAGAGGCAATAATGATGAGGAAAATATCTCTGAAACGTCTACAAAATTGAGTAAACATGTATGTAAAAAGTGCTACATGCTTTTAACATCTGTGAAACATGAACGTGAACTGGATATCACACTCACACTATGGAAAACTACAGGAAAGCCATCATTCAGACTAAATTACCCTCTAAAGTATTACAGTAAAAAAAAATTTATGATTGATTTATTGGTTGATTGATTGATATAAACATTTGTTTGGATTGTGCAAGGCTCTACACTGGTGTTTGTATAAATGTTCAAAGAGGTGATAGTTTCAAGGGAGTCTTTTAAAGTCTACGAGGGGTAAACTGAACACAGAAGGATCTGTGTAGGATTATTTAATTTACATTAATTTATTCCATTGGAGGAATTAACGCATGTAGAACCAAAGAGTACGAGGTGAATTTTCACAGGCGCAGGTTTCCACAGTTATTATGTTTATGACCTATAGTGCTTCCTGTTTGGAATGTGAATCTACTTCCTGGTTTGTGTAGACACTAAATCTCATGACCAACTTTTTTGTTTAGTTACATGTGTTTTGGCGTTTTTCATGTGTTTTTTCTCTAGGGGCCCCTGTAGAACAGACTTTATATAAGATTCACCTTTAAGCAGGAAAATGCAAACACACAGCTAGGGCTACAATGAAACAGTTTAAGTATCTAATTTTAGGTTCAAATATGGTTCTACAAAGTTTTTTCTAAAGATGAACATTTTTGCAAGCGGTGCTACAAGCTACTTTTTCTTCTAACTTGCAATTTTACACAACTTTGTAGCTCCATGACATGAAGTCCCAAAAAGATAAAACAAAGATGTCACAGGTGAAGTGAGAAAAATGTGGTTTATTAATACACTTGCTAAGTAATATTTTCAGTTTTCCACAAGAAGCTCTGGTAAGATGTTTTGTGGTTGGTGCTCTTTTTTTTGGCTTTGACAAGCCTCCTTTTGTGGATTTTTTAAACTCTTTCTGCATGTGAATGTAAAGACATGAGGTTTAATTGTTAAAATGTTGACCTTTATTAAGGACACCCCTTTAAGAACCAAAAAGAGCATAATTTGTTGTCATTTTCATTTACGAAATCAGACCTATTTATTGACTTGAATTAGTATAGCTTTTTCATTAAAAAAAACTATCTATCTCTCCATCTTTTTTTCACTCCTGGTTATTCTTGACTTGGATCTTGGAATGAAATACTTACATTTCTGAGTTTCTCTGATAGTGCAGCTCCAAGCTCTTTGAAGTATGGCTCACTTCATCTTCTTCTTTGATGCTTCACTGTGAAACGGGAGTCACACATAAAAAATAAATAAAAAACATCTTTCTTTGTTGAGCTTCCTGCATGGTATGTCCTCACAGTAACTTTCATCAAATTTATTTTTCCTCTTTATGTGGAAGAATCAGCAGGTGGACACTTTCTGATCCGGGCTGATTCTCATTATGTTCATGAGACACTCCTCTGTAGGCATCGTTGTGTTCAATTTGTTACAGCAAAACCTTTTTTATTTCAGTTTTTGACTGTTATCCCCCCCCCCCCCACACACACACAAAAGGCTGCGACTAAAGCATTTACAGTTTTGCATCAAACACAAAGGGTTGACATTTATTCACTGTTATTCATTATGTAGTGAGTTGTCAGTATTTGTACTTTGTTTCAGGCCATTGCAAAAGGAAAAAGTTGTGCTAGCTTTCAAACTTTTGTTGTGAAATTTGGTAAACCCAACTTTTGTAATTGGCTTTTGAGTCACAGGCTACTACTAGTTTGACAAGGAGACCCGTAGAGGTAGGTTTTGCTCTTACTGTATTTAATTACATTAAAATGGTTTTGCAATTTCTTGTGAACGTAAACTATTAAATATAAAGCACTGAAAACAACATTTAAACAGTAAAGTATTAAGTTTTTAGGTTACTATGTAACTAATTGTTAAATTGCCATTAAAAATCTGTGGGTGACTCTGGCTCAGTGGGTAAAGTAGTTGGCTTTTAGTCAGAGAGTGATAAGTTCAGTTCCAGCTTCCACCTGTTGATCTGGTATGTACTTAACACAGTTTCACTACCATATTGGTGCATTTTTGAGTGGTCAATATGACTTGAAAAGATCTGTCCAATTATCATTGATCAATACTTTATAATTGTTAGAATCTATATTTTTTAAGTTACCACAACCTATAAGCGAACCAGGGAAATTTGAGATACATAGTCTGTACAACATAAAATTTTAAGTCACTGCTACTTTCACATGGGTAAGAAAACCTAAGGATTCAAAGTTCTTAAGAGTCCAAAATTTGAAGTCCCTTTAATCAGTTAGAAAAACACAAAAACCCAAGTTGGACAACCAGTTCAAGTTTAATTTACAAAATCAAAATTTTGATGAAGTTTGTTGATTGAAATTTTGAGTTCTGCTCATTTTTTTATGTTGTCTGTATCTCTGGAAGTCACTTTTTTTTTTTTTTGGTGCTTCAGATAATGAAAATGACTGCCTTCATTTAATACTTTAAACTTACAACACAAAAATAAATGCTGGGAGTTACTAAAATATAAAATAGTATCGGTCAAGTGTAAACTTTTCTTAGTGTATTTTAAAGGGTATAAGTTCATGCTTGTAGCTAATGACAGAGATGGCAGTTTCCATGAAGCAAAATCTAGAAACATGTACGTGTTAAAGAACAATATATATATATATATTAGGAAAGGATACAAAAAGTAAAATCTGTTGTAAATTTGCCTACAAACAGCTTGAACTTCTTTTGGGTTTCTCTTAGTGGGGAGAACTATGACCTCCCTTTTTGTGAATATTTTAAACAGCACACCCACGTTTTCTGCATATGTAGACTATCCTTGTAATGTAAATACTTCCTGTATCAGTTTTCTATGTTACCAAAAAAGCAGCCATGTATTCATGTAACATATTTCTGCTAGGTTATTTGTGTTGAAAAGATAATCTGTAATCATTTTACATTTCTAGAGTGATAAGCTTTAAGGTGATTGAGGACACCATTTAATTTTTGATATGTGAGGTCATGCTTTCTGCTTCTCAGCAAATTGCTCAAAAGGTTATTTTTCTGTTAGAAAGGTGTTTTAAAATTGAAAACAACAGAAATGCTAATTGTGATTCACTTATATTAATCAGGTAGTCTTTATATTAATTGGCTGAGGAGATGCAAGTTATTTCCAACCAAAACAATTCACATCTACAGTTCTGTTCTTTTTTTCCTTTTTAGTAGATAACAAAAATACACATTATTTCTTTATGAACATGCAGACAGTCGGAACCATCGTCTACAGACTTCAAGCAGCAGAGTTCTGCCAAATGATGGGGTCCTGAGAGGCAGTGGCTGTGACCTTGGCTGCCCGACTGTGCCTCTGACTCCAGCTGGGCGTCCATTAGAGGGCTCCACAACAGACGCTGGCATCTGCTGAGAGCCAAGGGTCGGATGATGTAGACACACACATTCTCTTCCATATACGCCATGAATGCTAACCCGAAAAAAAACGACACACAAAGTAGAGCATAAATAAAACCCAGAAACAAAAATAATGGTGTACTGTATTATAAAGCAGCATTCCCATTGTGGTTCTAACGTTTTTCGTGTTACAACAACAACAAAAATTCCTTGCCAGGGCATAAAATTAAGACATGATATATTTTCGTTTAATTGAGAGGACATAATCAAAACCAATTACCAGAATCAGTGTGAAAAAAACCCTGTTCATTTTGTAACTGAGCAGCTTTTAGAACCACCAAAAGATGGAAAAAAACGAATGGCTCTGAAGTTCTCCTATTGCTGTTGAAAAGCTTTGTCCTATGTCTTTGCAGAATGTCTCTAATTCACAGATGTTTGAGAAGATTTGGATAGTCAGAAACTCCAAGTTTTTTTTCTGTTATTCCAGTCTAGAGACTCTAAAAGAGAAAAAATACACTGCCATCTCTCCCTATAAGTTGGAGTTTTTCACGGACACACTACAAATCAAGGATTGGATACTGAGAATAACTGGCAAGCTATCAAAATACACTGCCTGACCAATAAAAAAAAATCGTCACCAGAAAAAAAAGAAAGGTCACTAATATTTTGTTGGCCCACCTTTACCTTTGACTAGAGTACATATTCTTGGTGACATTGTTTAGATGAGCTTCTACAATGTCACAAGATTTATTTCCATCTGGTGTTGCATTAATTTTTCACCAAGATCTTGCACTGATGATAGTAGAGTTTGACCGCTGTGCAAAGGCTTCTCCAGCACATTCCAAAGATGTTCTGTGGGATTAAGGGGTGGAGTCTGTGGTGGACAATTCCTGTGTGAAATTGATGTCTCATGTTCCCAGAACCACATTTTTTTGCAATTTGAGCATGATGAATCCTGGCATTGTCATCTTGGAATATGCCCATGCCATCAGGGAAGAAAAAAAAAACATTGATGCAATAACCTGGTAATTCAGTATATTCAGGTAGTCCACTGACCTCATTGTTGGAGCACATGCTGTTGCTGAACCTAGACCTGACCAACTGCAGCAACCCCAGATCATGTTACTGCCCCCGCAGGCTTGTATATTAGGCACTACACTTGATAGGTGCATCTCTTCATCTACCTCTCTTCTTACCCCGATACGCCCATCACTCTAGAACAGGGTAAATCTGAACTCATCAGATCACATGACCTTCCTCCATTGCTCCAGAGTCCAAGGTTTATCCTCCCTAGCCAATTAAAGCCTTTTTCTGCTTTGTCTCACTGCTTGGTGGTTTTCTTAAGGCTACACAGCCATTCAGTCCTAATCTCTTGGGTTCCCTTCAAACAGTGCTTGTGGAAATGCTCTTACTTTCACTATGTAACGTAGCCCTGGGTTCTTCTGTTGTTTGTCTTCAATTTGATTTCACCACAAATTTAAGTGATAGCCAATCACAATCATTCAGGATTTTTTCATTGCCATATTTGTTCTTCGAAGACGATGGGCCCCCAATATCCCTCCACTTTTTAATAATGCATTGGACAGTTCTTAAATCAAGTTTAGTAGTTTAGGAAGTCTCCTCAGACGTTTTCTCTGCTTTATTCATGGTAATTATTTGACCCTTCTCAAACACATTAACATTTTTTCCACGACCATGAGATGTGTCTTTCGCCCTGGTTGTTTCATGAGGACACACTTCTTGTCTCTGGACTAAAGATTAATGGATCAGTCTTATTTCTTGGGTTATCCCTAGCCCTCCCCCACCACTTGGTCATAAATTCCCAAAGTGTTTCAATAAATAATATGTATTTCTTATATACATATATCAGAAAATGATAATGATAATTATGTTTTTGAATGATAATTTTTTTTCTTTAAGTAAAACAACTATGCAAACAAGCCTAGCCATTGGAAAAAGTGCCCCTTAAATCCAATAACTTATTGTGACACCCGTAACAACAGTAAGAATACATCCTAATTTGCTGAAGATACATTTTGGGCCAGTCTTCTTTGCAGAATATAGCCATTTTGGAGTGCATTTACTGCAGGAACCAGTTGATTAAGGTCATATCACAGCATCACAATAGAGTTTAAATTCCTAAATACAAATGATCATTATAGAACATATTGTTGTATTTAACTCTGTCTTTAAACTTTACTTTACCTCGGTTATCTTTAAACTTTGTTTTAGAGACTAAGACAGTTTTGAGAGAGCAAGCAAATTCAGAAGATATATATGCATATGGGCGAAAAAATTTCCACTGCACTGTTTGACATTTCATTGATTATTGTGGAAGCTTTGTGAAACCCATATTGTGTGCGTCATATTAAATGTTGCCTAAGGTTCAGTTATTTTTGATGCCCACAAAATGGCAGCAACAACCTACATGTCAACATGCATTGTGTCTTAAGGTTCCACTCTTATTATTGTAGATGGAGCACACTTTCTGGTGCTTTCATTAAATGCCAAGTGTCATTGGGTTAAAGACCCTAAAGATAGATTGATTTTTGTCTTTTGTTTTAGATATCCACTTAAAAAAATTACACCAATGCCAGTAACAAAAGACAAATGTAAAAGAGTTTAGATGCTAAAACCTTATCGTCAGTCTCTAACTTTAATTTTCAGGCAATGCCCACAGTCGGCTGGCCTTTTGACTTCCCTCTGACAAACGCAAGAGGGGGGCTAATTTTACCCTGCCTGCTGTCTGCAGTGGAATCACTCAGCCACAACACTGCTTTGCTGCAGACACCACCTCACAGCACGCCATCCGTCTCTCCCGCTCTGTCTCTCCTTGTAAACCGGTCAACTTCGGCTCCACAACCATCATTAAAGCGTTCTGGCTGATCACACGCTTTAATTGGACCATATCACCAGCACAAGCAAAATGGCGCCTTGTTAGCACAGCTGTGGAGCACAGCAAATGCACAAACAAACATGCAAACAAATGACGATATAACACTGCAGAAGCATGCGTGGAACCAAGGCTGACAATGACCTGCAAAGAACAGGAATTGATATGCAGACATTTAGGAAAATAGTGTAGAAGGATCAGGGGATTTCCTGTCTACTGCAGTTATTTCACTGAGTTGAAATGACTCAATGGGGAAATGGTTCTTTCCTGAGACAGTTTACTGTGTATTTCATCAGCTAATTCTAATATATATGACATCTTGTGGGGTGTTAGAATTGAATGAGTAACCAGTATTCATTAGTATAATTCGTTGGCCCTTTGGGACTCCTAATGCAACCAATATTTCAGTGCGTCTACCACTATTTTCCCTTTTAGACTTCAGTATTAATGTTTCTGATTTATTTCTTTTTTTGCATGCACATCCTACAAAAATATTTCACAATAGTTTCATTTTTTTCACTCCTATTTCTCAGTGGTGTTTAATTTCAAGGTGGAAGCTCGTGCATCGTGATGTTTTCCATTTAGTGCCACGGGACTCGAAGAATTCAGTGGGACGTTTCACTTTCACGCTTTGCTGAAGAAAAAAAAGGACCATCTGACAATAGTTGCTGCAAGTCACCTTGGCAGTGCGTCTTTCCTAACGAAGTGACAGGAAATTCAAGGTTGTGAATGCAGCACAGTCACCACAGAATCTGCCATTTTACATATAATTATTAGCAACGGTGCCCCAGCTGTTTCCTCGATGATCCTATCTGAGGATGCCCTTAAAGGTCAAATATCATTATATCTATGAGCTAAAATACCTATTAAATGTTTAAGCTAGATATAAATAGATTACAATAATTTGACTTTTAAAATAAATACGTAATTTAAAAACCCACTCCATTTCAATACATGCATGATGATTTCACTTGCCATGGTTGTAAAGAGAATTTTTTTTTTTTAACAGGGTTATCTCAAATGGTTGTGGTTGCTTATTGGCAACAAAACAAAATGATTTGATAAGATAGGTATCTCAAACTCTAGTCCTCAAGAGCTACCCCTGCAATTTTTAGATGAATCCCTGTTCCAACAAATCTAAATCAAATGATAAAATTACCTCTTCAAGATGCCCTCACATTTGCGAAAGGCCTTGTAATGAGCCATTCATCTGATTTAGGTCTGGTTGAGCAGGAATTCATCTAAAAGGTGCAGGACAGTAGTTCTCTAGAACTGCAACTGGAGACCACTATGGGAAGGCATTTGCAACAAAGAGATCAAGCGGCCAGAGTTCGGTAATAGGGTCCAGGTCCACACTAGAAGTTAAGATAAGTGGTTAATATTCTTTGATTAAGATATGAGCGTGGAGTGTTTTTAGATGATTCCAAAAGAATAAGGGCCTGAGTTATCAATATTTTGTGCTTGTTAAAATATTAGGAGGAGAATAGTCACAGTGTGATTTACTAAGCATAAAAATGTTTGCATCGGTTATTTTAGCATCTATTTTTAGCACTTCTGAAAAGCATGTCTTAATTTTGCGCTACCACATTTAACATGAGTTTATTATTGATAAATAAAAAAATTAATTCACACACAATATAAACTAAGAGTAATTAATACACTAATGGCCATAAACCTGATAGTTATGTAAATATTTACCTTTTACCGTTTTTACCCCAAAGACGCATAATAACTCATTGCGCGCTCATCATGTCTCCATCTGGTGCACTGACGCACATTATCCTAGAGGATCCTCATTAGTTTCTCATGTAGTGGGTAACCTTCCTGGAGTCCAATTAATAAAATTTAGTAATCATATACAATACCACAATGATACATGGCATTATATATGACATTTTAAAACTAAATTCAGACATGCTGCAGTTTTAATCAGTATAACCCTGCAATACGATGTGTGCATGCAGCAGAGAGCATTGTATGTACACTGCATTAATTAAATTTATTACTGACAAACGAAAAATCTTAGTAAATCACCCGCAAATTAAGAACAACCCACTCGCGCAAACTTTTAGCTCTCCACGCAATTTTGCCAACAATATCAGGAATCTTGATAAATCAACCCCTAAATGTCTTATGGTTCTAGGAAAGAAACCTCACTCCCACCTCCAAATCCGCAGAAAACTTCTCTGAATTGTAAGGGCGCTTTCACATGGTACGGGAGTCCGTACTCGGGTACGGTATTTGGTCAAAATCCACTTATTTCGTACCATGTGAACACAGACTGTACCGTGCCAGAATACGGCCAGAGAGACCTGCCTTGGAGGTAGTATCCGAGTCCAGGTACGAGCGGCCACGTATCATGTGAACACAACCCGTACTCTGGCCGTACTCAAGACAATAGACGCGCTCATGCGGAAATGACGACATCGCCGGCCGAAATTACAGAATCACCTCGCGACCATACAAATACCAAAACAACGCGATTCAAGCATCCCACAGCAACACAGCAGGTTACAAAACGGCGGGTTTACTACAACACTCACCCTGTAGATGGCTTCAGGTAGCAGCTGACCAGTAGACCAGTTTGTTTACATTCTAGGCTGTCGCTCGTTTTACGACGTCGGTACTTCTCACTCCCTTGTTTGTTGGAGAACTAAGACTTATTTGTATGCCGCCACCTGCTGTTTATTTGTAGTAAAAGACTGGATCACAATATGGTCAGAGATCCGTGCCATGTGAACAGAAAAAATTAGCATTTTCTCTGGCCGTTTTCTGGTACGGCCACACATGTGAAAACGGCCTAAGCCTCTGGGAGAGGAAATCTGGGAGCCGATCCGCCTGTACCAGCCGAAGCCGCATTCATTCGCCGCCACTGTAATTTTATTCTGCACACATATATGTAGAAAGGTTCCATGTTACAATACATGTCTAGAATTAATTCCTCCATCTAGTTATTCACAACAGCTTTATCTAGGCAGGTGCTAAACTATTAGAGACAGATATATATATATATAATTATATATAATTTTACCTAAATTATTAATCCTATTGAGTTCCATAAGCAATCCTTTAACCAAATACCTGCATTTCCTCAAAATACCCAACAGTTAGGAAGGTGTTTTCTTTTCTTTAAAGGCAGGTTGTGAAATTTTCGGCCAGTAGGGGGCAGTGCAAACCTAAATTATCACAAGCCTGCGTTATCTGTGTCTTTGAGTAAGAAACTCAACAACGGAGGCCCAAGAGGTGCTATTTTCAAATGCTCAATTCCCTGAGAATTATCTATTTGCAGCAACATGATGAGCACATCAGTCTCTCTTTCATCACTTGGAACTAGCGAAGAGGTAAAAACGTATTTATGGTGAAACTTTTTTGCATTTTGAGGGGAAATCAATGTTTTAATAGCGGGCGTGTTCCGTGTGCTTTGTCCGTCCGGGCTCTTGTAGAAGTAAAGATCACGTCTAATATGGCTTTCCTCTGAAAAGAGGACCCGAGCCTATGTATTTTAAAACTGATTTTTAAAGTCATATTTTACAATATTTCCAATATTTTGCAATCAATGTGCTTTACGTAATTATCATTACATAATATTTTAATGGCTATTTTCTATGTTATTGTCAAGCTTTTATCCTGTATGTTTTCCCATAAAAATGTGTTTCTTCCAAGTGTTTCTTCCAAGCTGCAATTGAAGTTTGAATCACATTTTTACTTGTTTTAACCACATTTGCAGCATTAGTTTCTAGTTATACTGAATTGGGTTAAGTAAAGACCTAGTCGCTTATTCAAATAAGCCTATTGTAATAAGAAGACTTGCTGGGGAAAAGGAAACAATGACACTAATCAGTAATAATGCTGGTCAGAATAGGAGTAAATATCAAGTCTACTTGAATGCAGCCTGAATTTGTTGTGAAGTAGTTATTGTTAAAAGGTAATCAACCTATTCTATCTGGAATTCACATCAGTGAATTCCAGATAGAATGGGCTTACAGGGTGATGTGCTGATTTGTTAAGTGTCCAAGGTACTGCATTGTGTCGTTGGGTAAATCACTAAACACATTTTCTCTTCATATACTCTGTTAAAATATTCCTCTTGACTGGGTATGGTATTATGCATTCATGTCCGTGTCTGGCAATCCGAATGTAACGTCATCGTTTTTCAACACACATTTTGGCTAGATAGTTGGGTGCCTTGTGTAAGCTTTTTTTTCAGCAATATTATTTACAGGACATGGGAATGAAGATAAATATATAACTGAAACACTGTCAAGCTTATGATATGCCCTGTAAGCAATTGTTTTTGATAGTTTCATCTCCCATTATCTTAACGGAAACAGAACATTTCTCTCTAAAGTTTTTGATTAATACATGGAGAATCTTTTAATTATATTCTAAGATGTTAGAGACTAAATTGCAAAGGTAAAAATGTAAGAACAGCCCCCAAACCGAAGTGCATTGTTGACATTTGTCCTTACATACTCTTACACAAGCTGACAAGTTTGTTCTTCAGCTAACACATAAATCTATCATACCAGTATTTGGTGGTCTAGTTCTCCAAGTCTGGATGTTAGATGTTTTTGAGGCTTGTAAGACTGGTCTAATTACAAGGAACGTCCCTACCTCACCACCATTCTGTACCCGTAGCACCAGTATTGCCAGATTAATGACTTAGAAAGACAGAGGTTTCGCAGGCATGACCTTAGAATCCAATACAGCAATCATGTGCATAAAACTGGTGACAGCTGTGGTAATAAAGTGTTTATTGGCACTTCTGAGTGTTTGCATACCATTAAATCCTTCACAGAAAAAAAACATTAGTGCAAGTGTTGATACATTCGATGAATATGATGCAGAAAGGCTATTGTCAATGACTGGTTGGGCTGTGACAATAAATCTAGCTTACAAAAACAAACAGTACACAATTTTAGCGTAGCTAAAATAGGATAAAACTGCCATCATTTCCAGACTATAAGGCACACCTGATTATAAGCCGCACAAGCCAATTTTTGGGAAAAAACACAAATACATATACAAGTTGCTCCTGATTATAATTCACAGGTGTTTTAATGTTTAATTACCATATGTAAGGTTTTGTGCAGAAGGGATTGTCAAGAAAGTGATTTGTGTTTGGGGAAGCTTTGATTTTATTAACATTTCAACAAGGTGGAAACACCGCAGCCATCCTCTCTCTGTGTTCAGCCAAACTTCCAGAAAGACTTCAGTGACACACCATCTGCTTTTATTATCTCTAATGGCTTTTTTGTCTTTTTGCATTGAGACAGTTGTTCACGCTGGCCGACACTGCCAACATCTCAATATTGATTTATTGATGCCAAGGCTACATGAAGTTGCTCTATTTCCTTCGTTAAAAGCCAGATTGTCTTGAAAGGTCCAGTGTGTAACAAATGTGGCTTTTTATTGATAAAAAATCAAGTACTGATCTCTTAAATACGTATTTTACTGTGGTCTAATCACAATAACATTATCAAGAAAGCGTTCCCGTGTCTTAGAATACGTTGTTAATAGATACAGAGGGTGAACCGCCCCCCATATGAAGCTACCATGTTGCAACGCCATCTGATACTACGTTAGAGGTTAAACACGTTTTAGCCAGTGACGTCGGGGGTGGGGGGTGGGAAGAGGTGAAGAGGTGAAGAGAAGAAACGAGCAAAGAGCATATAGAGGAACGGTGGAGTGTTTACCAGATGGAGACTATCTATGATGGACACGAACTTGAAGATGGAGGTTGCTGGCTTTCTGCTGGTCATGTAAGTTAATTACATGAAACAATGAAGTTTATGTTAGCGTTATGTTTGACAACGGAAAGGTTAGTCCATCAAATACTTATATATCTTCAGTTTAACTCGGACAACTTACTCCATGGCTTCCGTAGCATTAATGACGTGTTATAACAGCGAGAAGCCAGAAAACACTGCTCAGTTGCTTGCATTCACTGAGAGCACCAGTGAGGTAATTCTTACACACGGGGGCTTTAACTTAAAAGTGGCATTACATTAATTTGTTCGTTTGTTTTCTGTAATGAGTGTTTGTGCATGAAAACCTGGTTTTCGCAAACTTTCTTGCTCTCGTAAAGTCTGTTCCACTTTTGCTTTCATTGTTCATGCAAACTGCCTCTGTCATCTTTTTTCGTTCTTTGCCTCTTAAAAGCAAGTATCCCTTAAAAGTGAAGGATGTAACCCGTACAATCCATAGATCAAGGAGGTCCTCTAGTGGCTGTTAGCTATAAAAATCTGTAAATGAGCCGCACCGTTATATAGGCAAGGTTCAAAGCATGGAAAAAAGTAGTGCTCTATAGTCTGAAAGTTATAATAGTTAATAATAATTTTCGAAACTAAGAAATCCTTATTTCCATATATAGTCAACCACTATTTCATGCTTGTCTAAAAATGGCCAGATGCCAAAGAAGCATTAAGGATGTTATCTCTCATCTTTTACAGGCAGAATGTGTTTTTAAGAACCTGTTGTCAGTGTGGAATTAATTACTTGAAGCACTTTAGATTTTAAATCAGAAGTGATCAAATCCAGTTCACACTTTCATTATGTGGCACAACAGCTTATATCATCACAATGTTCTGTATTCTGTTCATTGCTTATTCTTTCCTGTGTAGATATTTCTTACTATTCACAACTTTGTTTGTGCAGTCATATTCTACCCCACAGTACATTCTGTTGATTGGTACTACTACGAACTTGCTTTCAGTAAAGAACTCGACAGGATTTAACTACTCCTTTTCTCTGTTAATCCTGTATCAGGTCTTTCTATTGTAAAGACCATCTAACTCTGCTGTTCTTATTCACATGATTCTCTCTAGTTGCATCTTTGTCTTTCAGGTTTCCTCAAATGTCTGTGTGACAGTGTGGAGGTCCTGTCACTGTGGCTCCGATAGATCACGTGCCCCGGCTGCTTGGCCACAGGGATTCCCTTTGGCTGACTGGTTAGCGCACATGACTTTCACCTGGGAGTTGTGGGATCAAATCCTGCCCAGGCCCTCGTTGTGTACCATGTCACATTTGGCGTTGCTGGCAGGATCCATGTGAGACTGGTAATAAGTCCATGGATTTGAAATTGGTGGCACCCTGCACGGGAGCTCGAGGACATGCTTGTGATAAGAGGGGGAGAGATGTGACAGTTTAGAGGTCCTGTCACTGTGGCTCCGATAGATGACGTGCCCAGGCTGCTTGGCCACAGGGATTCCCTTTGGCTGACTGGTTAGCACACATGACTTTCACCTGGGAGTTGTGGGATCAAATCCTGCCCAGGCCCTCGTTGTGTACCATGCCACATCTGTAAACTTTTGTTTTCGATAAATCACCTCAAGTATGATCCCACTATCTTCCCTGCTGCTGAGTCCTCAAGAAGCTCCACAAAACACAGCAGGCTCATTAAATATTCTCTTATTTTAGCACCTAGAGAAAGCTCCAAATTGGATACTAACTTTTGTGTTGTTAGGTAGTCTGGGAATTGGGACAGAGAAATATTTGAATCTTGCCAGAGTCTCTGAAATGGTGCCAGACAAAACACCTAAAATGGACCAGGGTATCTTGCAGGCTTTTGTGCCGAAACGTTTTCAGCAACCCAACAATCAGTCTTTACCAGTAAATAGTGACTATGCAACATTGTTTTTACTTTAAAATAAGAGTCCCAGAGGTCCAAGCTTATCATGCTCACTTTCATATTTTCATCACAAAATAGGCAATTGTTTCGCAATGCTGATTCTCAACCATGACACACATGATTTATATGTTATATGATTGAAATCATGACTGCTGAAGCAGGGAAACTAAGCATGTAGGGCAACATACCTTGTGAACCAGTGTAGAAAAACACTGGCTTACACCTAACTAACATTGGGTGTGGTACGGATGTGGTCCAGTTTCCATAGCCATATAGACTGCAATTCACATCGACTGCAGTTTTTGTGCAATTCGTATCAGAAAATTTGCTCCAGCGAGAGCACCAAATCTCGGTGGTGAACTCGAGTTCACCCGATAACAATCATGCATATGTAGAGAGGACGGTAAACAAAAGTGACACTTTGCTCATACTTTTATTGAACATTGTTTATTCTTTGCAATGGGTAAGTATACTCCATGTTTATATAGTTTGATGTGTTTTGAGGGGCAATTTACACAATAACGTTGCTGTTTTTGCTTGAATTCATGGGTGAAAATTACTGCATTTACACGACAGGGCGAGCAATCTGATCTTGTTGAAAATGATGTGGCCTTAGATAGCTGTGTACTCTTTGTATGCAGTGTTCTGTAGTTTCCCCCAGTTTCCCCCATCTTACCCAGAAAAGAGCTGAAGAATGACAGGGTGCGCAAGTTCAATATGCCGTGAGCAGATGGTGGTGACGTCATTGTTTTCGAAAGTCCTTGGCCTTGCGTTTACATCACAATCAATCACCCAATGTTGTCAGAATTATCCACTCTAAAACTTAGGCCGAATCGCAGACAAAAACCTTTGTTTCGCTGAAAAACGTTGTGTAAACTGCTCCTAAATTAATTAAGTTGTATGTTGCTTTTTTTGTCTTTTCAATTTTCAAAAGATGTTAACATTAACAAAGGAGCCAAGTTAAGATGCTTCAGTCATTTTCTATTACCACTAAATATGTTTTATTTTTTAACTTAATATAACCTGCACTTGACATCCAGAAAAAATAGACTTCATGCTGAAAATTAAAGGAGCCCCGCACCCATGTCAATTTTTTGATCGGACTGAATTTTGTTTTGTTTTTGTAGAAGCGGACTCCTTACTCCTTAAAAGATAAAGTAATTTACTGACTGCAAAAGCATATTGCTTTGAGTGATATACTTCACTTTGATGAGAAACATGCCATTTTTATACATCAAGACATTTTCAGGCCTCTATCATTGAAATATTATTGGATGGCAGTTAGCCCGGTCACTGTGCAACAATTAGTCTAAATCGCACTGATATTCCATTTTCAATGGAACCACATCAACTCTTGAGGATTATATCCAGGCTAAAGTAACAGCTCATGAGGTAGAGCACAGCAGTGGGTTCAGCTATATCCAGCATCAAGGGGTTTTTCAGCTGCCTTTTACATCTTGGAGAAAATTCATAGTCATTTATTCGTTATGCTGCAATTGACTGGGGACCTGTCCAGGGTGTACCCCATCTCTCACTTGGTGATCACTGGAGATAAGCAGCAGCAAAAGGATAAGTGGGCATAGACAATGGATGGACGATTTATTATGCTGTTGTTTTTCTTTCTTACCATTCTTGCATTTCATAGTGGTGGTATATTTATCACCAACTACTGAGTAGGAATTTAGAACAAGTGATTGGTAAAAATAGACCCTAAATTTTCTCTACATAAAAACAGTACTTCTCAGAAATGTCGATAGCTAAAGAAAGTTGTCAAGCCCATCGTGGGTTATTCTCCTGTTTATCTTTGACTCCTCGTTTTGTATGACCTACATGTATTTTAATATCATAAAACTGCATCCTGATAGTTTTCAAGACTTTTTCAATATTGTTCTGTATTACTTACTTAGCTTTAGATTTTTTAAGAACTACTTGTGTTACAGCTGTTGGTAGATTGAATTGTGAGTAAACAACACTTTCAACACCAAAATGCAAAAGAAGTGTTCATCTTTATGTCCTTGCCTGCTTTTTAATTTACTGGCACCACCCTTTTGTGTTTCGTGTTGCACTCACCTTGCAGTAGTTTAACGGCACATTTTCAGTTTTTAGTTTGTTCAAGTTCAGCGTTTTTTCTCTTTTGTTTTGCAAAGACAAATATCCCTTTTAAAAACTATGGTCTGTGAAGGTCATTGCAAAGATGAATGTACTCATTACAGTAGTTTATTTTTTTGAATTGTCTACAAAGGTTTAGCTAAAATAGGTCCACATTATGGGTTGTCAGATGTTAATATTTGTGTGACAGTTCAAGAAAAGAAGTCTGCTGCATAGTCTGCTCAGCTCACCCCTTTTCAGCTCACACCAGAGAACCAGTAGAGGTCTATGGAGGCTGTGATGGATAGAATGATGTGTTTGTGCGTTGAATGAGCTTAAATCTGAAGGTTATTCTGTTTTTGTTAAACCTAAAATCAGTAAATGGAATAGACAGTGGATAGCAAAAGTTTTGATTCTGATAATTATAGACAGCATGTTTGGCCCAGTCTCACCTTCTGCTTCGCTGTCCCACATGGATGCTGGATTAGGTCACCTGGAGGGGGTGGGGTGAAGATAAATGACATCTACCTTGCCCCAGTCCTCCCTCTGCTTGCTCTCTCTTGCTCTACCCATTTTGAGAAGGTCATAGAGTCAGAAAAAGGGAGAGGGCGCTCTTCCCCTTTCTCACTTTGTCCTAAATAATTTGTCCTGTTTAGTGCACAACACACAGAAAACACTACAGCAGCTCTCTTGATGTAACCTTTCCAAATGAAACACCACAGTTCTCATCCTTCTAGATTGCTCAAAGGATGATTACAGTTTTTAGTTTCTTTTTTCAAACGACATCACAGCAGATGGTCTTCTAAATACTACACACTTGATTTAAAAGCAGATCAAAAAAATCTAATTTATGCGTAGAAATATGCATTCAGTTTATTTCAAGACAGTTAAATTCAAGCTCTTAAACTTTACTTCTAGAAAACCCATACAGCTGCAGCAAGTCACTCAGTTGCTCCTGCTGGATGAGCATGTTGTGACACTAAATAGCTGACTGTATTAAAGTCTTTTTTTTTTTCAATCCTTCATACTGTTCATGCATGTAGTGACATGACAATCCCAATTTCTTAAAGAAAGTAAATTTTAAACTTTGGAAATCTACTTGGAAAACTCATTCTAATCTTAAAAATCTCACAAAATGGAAACAAAAGATAATCAGACAATAAAAATACATTTCTTTCAAACGAAGGAAAAACACACAATGTATGTTTATTTTAATGCAGTTTTTGGGATATCGATCAAATTAAGTTGACGTTTTTATGCTTTTTGATTCGGCTTTTCACTTTCATTTATAGTTCTGGACAAAAAACTGGATAACCATTTTTTCAAGGATTTCTGAAAAGAAACTTAAGCTTGTTTCCTTTTTGACCATCCATGTGTTGGTCTATTAATCTGAAAAAAAAAATTAACTGTGAAGGCCTTTGAATGCCAAAGCAACACAAAGGGCACAAAATTACCTGTACAAATGTTTGTATAGGGTAATGTGTGAGCAGTGGTTCTTGAAAGAATAAATACCCTTGCCCTGGTTTCGGCACCATTTTAAAACTGCACACGCATACCCACTCATTCTCTCGCACACACAAACATATATACCCACAAACACACACAAAGTGCATGACTCTGATCTATTTGTCACCAAGCTGCCACTGTGTTTTGTTTGGCTGTCCTTCAGGAAGAGTGTTTGTGTGTATTTGAGAAGATTTGATAGTTTCTGACCCTGAGTTTGTGTCTGCACTCCAGAGAGACTTAAGTTTTCTACATTTACTGTTTCAGATTAATAAAAAATAGTTGTAGTAGTCATCTATTCCAAATCTATTAAAAAAACAACATTTTATAAAATGTTAAAAACTGAAAAAATAAATCCCCTTTACATTTGCATTCAGACCATCGGATCTTTAACATTTGTTTAAGGACAGATTTCACGAGGACGTCCGTCTGTCCGTCTGCCCGTTCGTCCGTCCGTCCCTCCGTCTGTCTGTTTGTCTATCTGCTCACCCGCCCACAGAAACATGAAAACGTTCAACAGGTATGAATATTAAGACATATTATAATATTAAGACATTTATTTGGTTTCATAAAAATATTACTCTGTTGCAACATGTCAACCTCGGTTCCTACCTGAGAACTTAGAAGTGAGAAGGGTTGTATTTTTTCTCTGTTTTGACAAGTCTTTGAGTCCATTATAACACCAATAACACCTGCACATAATAATGCATAATGATGAGTAAAGCAAAAAATGCAGGAAAATGTTGGTGTCCTGGTATAAGGTGGAAAAAAACAAGAATGAGGCAAGGGTTGATTAACATTTTTTTTAAAATCAAAAATAACTCACATTTAGCAGTTGAGCTTTTAATGTGGCACTGGGTGGACTGAAATCATACACTGACTTGCTAATACCTAGCAAAAAGACGGATGATTCGCCAGAAACACTGGTAACACTGAAGGGAAATATCCTGTGTGAGAAAAAATTACTATTTTGCCACCCATGTAGTTCTGCAGCAATGAGCTCTCAGAAGCATATCCAGAAACATCCTCATGCTGATACTGTTTTGCACAACACACAGACATTCTCTGCAAATGACACTAAACTAAAAATACATTTCCTGATAATAAAGAAGTGTGACCATTATCTTTCTTTTTTTAACTGTAAGTAAAATTCTCCTGAATCTGTTCTAATTCCCTGACAAGTTTAGTGTTCCTCCCTGTTCCACAGCCCCTCTTGTACTAATCTTAAAGCCCCCAACAAACTGCTCGAGTCTCCATTTCCTACCCTGAAGGGCCGGTAAACCGCTGAGCCCTTGATAGGATGTGGTTTGAGAGCGTTGGAGGGGAAATAAAATGGAATGACATATCTCTTCAGAGCATTCAGAGAGGTGGTCACACTAATAGTACTGCTGTGTACTTGCAGACCAGGTCAAACCATAATCCTGACTTCTTAGTGTCTTTGTGCAGCTAAAGGGGGTGAAAAGGTACCAGAAATAGGAGCAGATTGGCTTGGGTTTCACTAAATACATTATATAGTGACTAAGAAATAAAGCTAACTTTTGTCTTACTTGATATCAAGATAAAAAGGTAAGCAATTAAGAACATTAATGAGTCATTCAATTTTAATAGTGATAATTAATGCACTAACTGTCACATTCGTTGTGCAAACCTGGTAGACACATATTTATAAGACTTTCTCAAAGACTTGCTGCAACTGCAGCAAAAATGATTCCTCAAAGTATCAAAACAGCAACCTGAATACATATGCATTGCATATTTTTCAGAAATGTATTTGTTAAAAAAAAATAAAAACAATTATTATTTTCCCTTTGATTCTCAATTGTGTGTAACGTTTCCAATGGTCTGTCACATGGAATCCTCATGAACTACATTCAAAGTTATAGTTTTAATTTGACAAAGTGTAACAAGAAGTTCAATGATATTTTTCTGAGGCACAAAGAAATAGAAATGTCCTTTTGTAAAATTACAGGACTAAATTTGATTTTTCTACTTACTAATAAAAAATTTAATCAATGTGTGCATTCATACAGCATGTGTGCTTTTTTTTACCATGGCAACACAAAATCAAAATAGATATTTCTATTTCTTCCCTTTGTCTTAGGAGGTACACTAGATGAGAACTAACCATAGCTTGCTGGTATACATAAATGTACTGTTTATAATATCTAAAAGGATAATTGGAATGTTTAAACAAAATACAACGTAGTCTAACATTTTTTCCCTTTAATCATCAGAGTATATAAATATGTACAACTGTTTCCTGGGGTTTAGCTTTTATATTTGTGTATCTACTGTTTTTACACCCTCCTTATCTTTTTTTAAATTACAATCTTCTGTATATGCACACAGTATACACCTGCACACAGAGCAATCAGATGAGTATGAGTGTGTGTGTGTCAGGTTCTGACTCGTTTGTCCCTGCAGCTGTCTGACACCCCTGTGTATGACCTGACCATAGCTGTTGCCAAGATACTGAAACTCCTATGTGTATGTACGTCAGTATGTGGGTATAGATGCATACATTGTTCCTGATACTTATTTTCTGATCTATTATTGAAATCATCTGAATGCTTATCATGCTTTCTGTCACTTCCCACCGCACTCCCAAAAATCCATACATAAATAAATAAATAAAATAAAATCCGGGAGCAGGAGATCGACAGATGGATTAGGAAAAACGTCCGCAGTTATGCGGGCGCTGTACTGGTAAGTCATGGTGAAGAGAGAGTTGAGCTAAAAGGCAAAGCTCTCGATTTACTGGTCGATCTACGTTCCTACCGTCATCTATGGTCACGAACTCTTGGTGGTGACCGAGAGAACAAGACCACGGATACAGGCGGCTGAAATGAGTTTCCTTTGCAGGGTGGCTGGGTTCTCCCTTAGAGATAGGGAGAGAAGCTTGGTCATTCAGAGGGGGCTCAGAGTAGAGCCGCTGCTCCTCCACATCGAGAGGAGCCAGTTGAGGTGGCTCGGGCATCTGGTCAGGATGCCTCCTGGACGCCTCCCTGGTGAGGCGTTATGGGCACGTCCCACCGGGAGAAGGCCTAGAGGATGACCCAGGACTTGCTCGAGGGACTATATGTCTCCCGGCTTGCCTGGGAACGCCTCGGGTCTCCTCCCAAGGAGCTGGCCGAAGTGGCCGGGGAGAGGGAAGTCTGGGTCTCTTTGCTTAGGCTGCTGCCCCCACAACCGACCCCGGATAAGAGAAAGAAGATGGATGGATGGATGGATGAACTGTGGGGGAGCTAAGATGCTAAAGTAAATGTTTATCATATAGACAAAGCATCTGGGTTTTCTTTTTTTCAGTTTTCAAAGCTGCTATAGTCGACATGTACAGACCTGTGGCTGGAATTTAAAATAAATGGCCTTAATAGTAGCATCTGCCTGATAATGTCTTATACCTTTAATTGATAATTCTTCTGATATTGTTATCATGTCTTGGAAACTGAGCTTTTATAAGTCAATCTAAACCGAATTAAAATGAAATTAACATCAGATGTGAGGCTTTGAAAGAAAATAATTTTCAAGACATATTTTCTTAACAGCTATGTGTTTTCTACCTAGGAAATGTTTTGACCCCTCCAAAAACAAAAAGATGACAAATAAAAAAAATAAAATAAAAAGATATATAATTCCCAGACTAGGTCAACATTAGGTTTGGGCAGATACAAATGTAAACACAGCTCTGGCATTATTTCTCATGGTAAAAGGAACATTATTAACCAGGCACATTTGTTGGCTAGAAAAGCTTTATAGCAACAGTTCTTAGTGGCTAGGATGTCATACTACTGACAAAAGGAAGCCCCCTATACTGAACGTCTCTAGAAATGTTGAATGACTGAGTTGTTTTTGGAAAACAATATATTCAATACTGTTTGTTAAAGGCCTTATTCTCTTGCTTTATTCAATAAATTCTCTGTGGTCTTTAATTTAAACGAATGCCTTGTGTTTCTTGAAAAAAATGCTCCTTGCTCCTGTTTCAGGAGGTTGGAGTTTGTGGAAACAGTGGGAACCTCAGGATTACAAGTCACACTCAATATTTGTGATATTAAAAAAACATCTAGCCTCTGATTATCTAACAGAAATGCAACTCTTATACTGCCTCGAACAAATAACTAACTTAATGTGGAAATATGCGCAACAAGCGCCCGGGTGAGATTCTATCCCCATACTCCTAGGTGAGAGTCATGTGCACTAACCAGTCAGCCAAAGGGATATCCCCCTGGCTAAGTAGCCAGGGCATATGATCTAACGAAGGCAAAATGACAGGACCCCACACTGTCACATCAACTAATTTCACTAGTGGTGCTCCAAAACAAATTGAAAATCACATTTTCATTTCATGAATGAAGGAGGCTGACTTAGTGGGCAGTATTTTGGGGCAACATCGGGGCTCTCAGAATTAATCAAACTACCTTCACTAAACACAATATTTTCAGGGTCTGTGGGGTGTTGGGAGTAAATGTGGCTTTTTAAATTAGGATCTTCTGCTTTCAATTAAATTATCTCAAACATTTCAGAGAAATTACTTAAAAAAAACACCAAGGGACAATTTACCTCTCCACATACAGTATATCAGTTAGAAATTTTCAGCATCACCTTAAAGATTTTGTCTTATAAATCTGGCAATGTATAACCTTTTGATTCCTTTAAATGAGTAAACTGTTCTTATAAAAGTAGTATTTACTAATAATAATAGTGCAGTTCACTTTAATTGATATAACCCCCAAACAGGAGATATCCGTAAAGAAGTCATCTTCATTTTTTTTACAATTAAATCTTTTAAGGTAAAACACCTCCCATCACTCTCTAAACATCTTTCTTAGACTAAATTAAGTGTTTTTCATTGTCCTTGCTAGTTTGAATACTCTCAAAGTTAAAACTTGTACTTGTACTTGTAGATTTTTAAGCATAAAAGTATTGTTATGCAGCATTTTTTCATCCCCAAAACGCTTGCCTACATCTTTTTCCATGGAGTTGTCTTTTTTCGGGTGAGTAACATAGTTATGGGTTTGTGCTGTTTTACTCTGGACGACAACATTCGTATAAACAAACGTGCTATATTTGGCAAGCGCTGGATACACGACATGGAGGAGATTCACAATTGCCTCAATCAGCTGCAGAACACAATGAATGTTAGTATACTATAAAGAAACCATGTAAAATTGTACTATAAAAAACTCAGCAAAACGGCGAAGTCACAAAAGGTGAATGAGGGACCACTGTATTTAGTGTGTTTATTTTCTTATTAGGTGTAAGTTACTTACCGGGCTGGCTCTTCCTCTGCTGCATGTTTTTGTCTCAGATGTTCATTTAGAGAAGTCATGCTTCCGTGCCATGCTAGATCCTCTTTTCACAGCGTCTAGAGTAAAGCCCTCCCACACTTTTGATGTCTTTGTTCAGGTTTTTTCTTCAGTTGTATTAGTTCTCTTTTTCTCTTGTTCCTTTCCACCATCTTGCTCAGTGTGAGCATGCACGTCAGCCATGTGCGTGGTACATCATGAAAAACAAGGGCACCTATTGGCCGATTTCTTCTTCTACTGCTCCACTGGTAGATCGGTGGCTCATTAAAGCCACACTTTGGCTGAAAATATAACAGATTGTAACCAATGAAAGAGATTGTGTTAAAAATAGACCACTTAAGGCAGGGGTGTCAAATAAATTTTAGATCAGGGGCCACATAAAGGAAAATCTATTCCAAAGTGGGCCAGACTGGTAAAATGATGATATATATATATATATATATATATATATATATATAAATATATATATATATATATATATATATATATATATATATATATATATATATATATATATATATATGTATATAAAAGAACTATGAAGAGATAAACATCCCTTTAACTTAAGAATATATATATATATATATATATATATATATATATATATATGTATATAAAAGAACTATGAAGAGATAAACATCCTTTTAACATAAGAACAGCAGCAGGGTTCCATTCACAGATGTGCAGGTGAATGACAGCAGCAGATCTAAGTGTGGTCAGACCACACAGTGCAGTAAAATAAAGTTACGTAGTGCAGATGGTTCTATCCTACATGGGTCTTTAACTGAACTATCGGGTCTTGTTATTGTTCATGAGTCTGATGGCGGAGGGGAAGAAACTGTTCAGGTGGCGGGAGGTGTGGGTCTGGATGGACCGTAGCCTCCTGCCTGAGGGGAGGAGGGAGAATAGTCGGTGTCCAGGGTGAGAAGAGTCAGCTGTGATCCGACCCACACGCCTCCGGGTCCTGGAGGAGAACAGGTCCCGGAGGGATGGGAGCCTGCAGCCAATCACCTTCTCAGCAGCACGCACGATGCGCTGCAGTCGGTGTTTGTCCCGGTCTGCGGCGCCGGGGAACCACACGGTGATGGAGGAGGTGAGGATGGACTCGATGATGGCCGTGTAGAACTGCACCAGCATCTCGGTCGGCACCTTGAGTTTCCTCAGCTGCCGCAGGAAGTACATCCTCTGCTGGGCCTTCTTGATGAGGGAGCTGATGGTTGGCTCCCACTTGAGGTCCTGGGTGATGGTGGTGCCCAGGAAACGGAAGGAGTCCACGATGGAGATGGGGGTGGGAGAGTCCATCAGGGTGAGGGGATACGGTGGGGCTGTGACTTTCTGAAGTCCATGATCATCTCCTCTGTCTTCTGGGCGTTCAGCTCCAGGTTGTTGTGATTGCACCAGGAAGCCAGCCGGTCCACCTCTCTCCTGTAGGCGGACTCATCACCGTCTGAGATAAGTCCGATGAGGGTGGTGTCGTCCGCAAACTTGATCAGCTTTACGGACTGGTGACTGGAGGTGCAGCAGTTTGTATACAGCGAGAAGAGCCAGGGGGAGAGTACACAGCCCTGAGGAGTCCCAGTGTTTGTAGTCCGATTGTCCGAGACAATCTTCCCCAACCGCACGTGCTGTCTCCGGTCCGACAGGAAGTCAGTGATCCACCTGCAGAGGGAGTCGGGCACGCTGAGCTGGTAGAGCTTGTCTCGTAGCAGTCCAGGGAGGATGGTGTTGAAGGCAGAGCTGAAGTCCACAAACAGGATCCTGGCGTAGGTTCCTGGGGAGTCCAGATGCTCCAGGATGAAATGGAGGGCCAGGTTCACTGCATCATCCACAGACCTGTTGGCTCTGTAGGCGAACTGCAGTGGGTCCAGGAGGGGGGCGGTGATGTCCTTGAGGTGGGGCAGAACCAAGCGCTCAAATGACTTCATGACCACAGACGTCAGCGCCACCGGCCTGTAGTCATTAAGTCCTGTGATCCGTGGCTTTTTGGGGACAGGGACGATGGTGGAGGTTTTGAAGCAGGACGGCACGCGACAGAGCGCCAGGGAGGCGATGAAAATGTCAGTGAACACGGGGGCCAGCTGATCCGCGCAGTGTCTCAGGGTGGAGGGGGAGAAACCGTCCGGCCCGAGGGCCTTCCTCCTGTTCAGCCTCAAGAACTGTCGGCGCACATCCTCCTCCTGGATGGAGAGGGCAGGGGGGGAGGAGGGGGGGTCTGAGGAGTCCTTTGATGAAGTGCTGGGGTCGTTGATGGTTGGGGTGATGGTGGGGGGAGCAGAGGTGTGAGGAGCAGACGGCTGTTCAAAGCGGCAGTAGTGTGTATTCAGGCCCTGGGCGAGAGTCCGGTCGTTCAGGGCCTGGGGGGCTTGGGGCTTGTAGTTTGTGAGAGTCCTCAACCCCCTCCACACGGCTGCAGAGTCATTGGAGCTGAAGTGTTCCTGTATATGGTTGGAGTACACAGATTTTGCTCTTCTCACTTCACTGCTGAAGTGGTACTTTGCTCGTCTGTATGTACTCGTTTACTGTTTTAATATGATCAACTTTAGACATTAGGCTGGAGCCTGAGGACAGTAGGTCCAATATAGTACAAGCACAACATTACTTTTTATCATAAAATGCATCAAGTGTATTTGAAATTCAGAAGAACAAAAAAAACTTTTTCGGTGATTCGCAGAACCGTTATAAAAATCACAGAACTATCAGGGGGTCTCATGCAACATTTTAAGTGTGGGTGAATAATTTATTGCCATACAAACTTTATTTGGTTCCTGATACCTTGCATCTTTTCGCTGTCACCAGCACATCAATATCAGGTTTCACATCCTGAGCGGCAGCCAATTTTGATTCAAATGTGATTCAAGTTCTTGTGTGTGAGCGCAGCTTTGTTTTATTTATGCTTATTACAGAAAAGTTTGCTCACAAACATATGTGGCTCCAAACACGCACAACAGTTTTGCAGCAAGGGCTGTCAAATTTGGGTAACCTGGTAAGAGGTTCAGATAAAATGTGTCCAAAGGCAAGTCTATTATTTCAAGCTGGATGCTGATGGGGAAATCAAAAACCATTGAAGTCTTTCTCCAGTTCACCAAAAATCTGAATGCGAGCTCAAACTACCGTAATAGCCCCATCATTTTGTCTTTAAACCACTTCTTGTCTGCCACATGTTGGGTCGCTCACACATTTTCAGACAGAAGAAGTGAGCTGCATCACCACTGGCGAGTTGCGTCTGCAACAATGACAGTTTCAACTTGAAAGATTATATGCTATCGTAATACTTTGTGATAACTTTGTTGTGCCCTAGAAGCTGTTTGCTCAATTTGTTCAGGTGCTCTGTAACATCCACCATAAATGCAAGATCTGCATCCATTCTGCGGAATGAAATTCTAACACTGGTTTGCCCTTTTCTTCCATAAACTGTTGAATTTCTTCTCGTAAATCAAAGAAACGCCTCAGCTTAGCACCTCGGTATAACTAGCATACCTCAGTGTGGAAAAGCAGGCCATGGATGTGGTCTTTCTCTCTCAGAGGGCTGTCAAACTGACTGTGATTCAGGCTTGTGGATCGGATGAAATTAACTGTTTGGATGACCACCTTCATGACGTTGTGCATTTTAAATGACTTGCAACAAAAAGTCTCCTGGTGCAAAATACAATGAAAAGTCCAAAAATCCCATCCTCCATTTTCAGATTGCACTTTATTTCTGAACTTTGTAAGAACACCCGCTTTTTTCCCCATCATGGAGGGCGCACCACTTGTAGCAAGGCTGACAGCGCGGGACCATTAAATTCCGACTCCCTCCAGAGCATCGACGAGTGCAGTGAAAATATCGGCTGCTGTCGTTGTATCGGTCATCGGCATCAACTCCACAAACTCCTCAGTGACGGTCAATTTCTCATCAACTCCACGGATGAAAATCGGCAGTTGTGCAATATTTGTAATGTCCGTGCTTTCATCAATCGCAACTGAAAACGCAAGAAATGACTTGACTTTTTGCTTCAACTGGCTGTCCAAATCCACTGAAAGATCGGAAATTCTGTCTGCAATTGTGTTTCTTCTCAGGCTCATATTTGCAAAAGGCTGCCGATTTGCAGGGGAAACAATCTCTGCTGCTTTCATCATGCATGTTACAAACTCACCGTCACTACATGGTTTTGAAGCCACAGCGATTTCATTAGCAATGAGGTAGCTAGCTTTCACTGCAGCCTCACTGATATCTCGGCTGTGAGTAAATAGAGACTGCTGCTTCTTCAGACCCATCAACAGTTCATTGACCTTCTCTCTTCTTCGCTGTCCTTGAAAGTTGTCGTATTTGTCAGCATGAAGACTTACATAGTGACGACGAAGTTTATATTCTTTTAGCACTAAAACATGCTGTGAACACACCAAACATACAGCTTTCCTATTCACTGTCGTGAAAAAATAGGATAATGACCTTTTTTTTGAAAGACTCTGCGTCCCCTTTTCTCTTTTTTGACAGAGACATATTGGGGCAATGAGGTTGCTAAAGCACAAAATATTTAAAGTAAAAGTCGTGATAAATATCGCGGGCAAATCACAGCTGCTTATCCGAACACGCTGCACTTGCTTGACCTACTGCTTTGGTATATCAAGAGTTTGCTTGCTTAAGACAATCGCTATTGCGCTATCTAGTGGACGCATTTGGAACAGCAGTTTCTTTCATTGAAATATTGCAGCCTACTTTCATACAGTAATTTAAATATCATCTTGCGGGCCGGATTTAATCCATTTGCTGGCCTGATCCAGCCCACGAGCCATATGTTTGACACCCCTGGTTTAAGGTAAAACGTGATTATAAAGCAACTAAAAGATGACTTAATTAGTTGTCAACCATTTTAAAAATCAAATATAATTGATTAAATCAATTAGTTGTTTCAGCTCTACTGCAATGAAATACAAGAAAAAGTAAATTTAGAAATCAATCATAACTTTTTCTGATGTAGGTTTTTTTTTTTTTTTTTATTTAATTAATTTTTTTAATGTGTCCTGTCTAGCAGTTTGCTACTCAGAATTGGTGTCCAAGTACAAGCCCAGCAGATTTACTTTCCCAAGCAGAGTATTACAGTTTTCCTATAATACTCCACTTGATGTATACGTATGAAAAATCTTTATTAGTGATTACTGTGGGTTCACACTGGTAGTCAAACATAACTGCAATGACTTCTGCTTTGTTTATTTACAGTTCACTAATCTTTTTTTCATTTTCTCTTCTCTGTGTACCCCTTTCTTATTCAGAACTTCCCCAATTACCTTTAAACATTTTTACTTTTTGAACTTTACAATAATACTTTCAGATACAGATTAGGCTAACAGTTTCCTGATAGATTTTCAAATTCTCTGGGTCAGAGTGAGGACAATAAAAGCCTATAAACCCTACTTACTGCAAATGATAGTAAAGTATGGATGGAACATTTGTACACAGGGGTTACCACCTGTAGAATTACAAGAAAAAAGGTTTTCTGAATAGGAAATAAAAAAAAAAACGTTAATTTCTATGCATTAAATTACATAGTCTTGAGGATAATGATTTGAATTCATGCAGTGACCCAATGTGGCCCAGTGTACATTTTAGTTCTTAGTGGATTGAGACTTGACTTGCAACAACTGGTTTCAAGTTCCCTTTATTCTTGTATATTAGAACAGGTTGTCTCAAAATAATATATCCATCTAAAAATACAGTAATACATTATTACGTATTTCTTAAAAGTAAGCATTTAGCTTTGCTAACAGGGTTTAATGCAATTAAATTAGTTCAGGATTGGACAAACAATAGCAAGTGATTTCATGCATTTTTAATTTTATCTACATTTTCCTTTTTTATGCATTTGTAAATTATATATTAAAGTAATGTTTTGCATTTTAGAAACATTAATAATGATTAAAGACAGATGAGAAAAGCAATGATTATGATATAAAAAGGATGTTAACTGACAAATGGCTGAACTGATAATATAAAACTGAATATCATATTGTTCTAAATAGCTATAAAATGGGGGCAGAGAAGTAGAGATCTTAGTATAAATTTTACTGCAACAGAGTTGTATCAAAAGTTACAAAGTTACATTTGTACCCTGAAGCCGTAAAGTCAACTTTAAAAAAATGCTCCCACAAACAGCAGGGATCCTGCCTCCACCTACGCGAATACACAAACAGAAAACCAATAAGTAAAAAAGAGCCATGTGTTTTCCAATAAACTTGAGTGCCAAAGGTTCCCACTCAAGCACACTTGACATTTGAATATATATATGCACAAATTCACTACTTCTTACACTACACACATTGCAATTTACTGCCCCACCCAGAACTAAACAATACCTATGTAGTTTCTGAAGCCAAATAAAAGTAAATTAATCTCTGTATATTGAGCCTCAAAAAGGGGTCTTTAAAAAATAAATTTTACAAAAGATTTCCCCCCCAAAAAAGGTTATTTGCATAACTACCTGGTGAAAAAAAAGAGGAAAACGTGGTACTGGAGTTTAGGATTAACTCTTCTTTTCCCATTTAGCCGTTTTTATACAACTTTCTGGCATTCAGAAGTCTTAAATGACTTTTTTTCCCTATTTTTTTTTACATGAGTTATACTCACCAAAATCTGATTATTGTATCCATAACAAAATTTGAGGTAATACAGTAGTGCAATTAAAACCTATACTGTACATGCACAAGAACTCTGGTATATTGTTTGGACATTAAAAAATGATAAATGATATACATGTCCAGTAATATGCTACAAACTCTTCACTAGTGTGATGTGTCTGGTGATTCTGACCTTTTAATCATTCATGTGAAGTGTTTCTGTATGTATGCTCAAACTCTGTACATACATTTACTTGATGCTGAAATGCTGACGACATAATTGTGCAAAGGTTTTGGGGAAGTTTAAAAACATGCTGTAAACTAAGAATGCTTTTAAAAATGGAAGTGTTAACAATTTATTTTTATCAATCAACAAAATGAAGTATATTAACAATATACTTGGACATGGTTTTTAAAGGAACTCTGCTGGTAGGTTGTTCCAAGCATCTTAGAGAACTAATGACAGATCGTCTGTGCATGTAGGCTTCCTCACATCCTGTCTTTTCATATAATCTCAGACACACTCCATGATGTTGAGATCAGGGCTCTGTGGGAGACATACCATCACTTCCAGGTCTTCTTGTTCTTCTTTACATTGAAGATAGTTCTTAATGACTTTGACTTGCTTTAAAATCTTAGCCTGGGAGAGACCTTGCTGATGCAGTATTACTACCTTGTATCTTGCTGCTCTGCTCAATGTTGCAATGACATGAAGCTATCTCCCACAACCTCACCTTGGTAGCAGAGTTTGATTGTTCCTCACCCAGTTTCAATCCCCCTCTACAGCTGTTTCCACTTCAGTTAATAACTGTGTTTAAACGTACGTATGGCATTGATGATCGTTAGCACCTGTTTGGTAAAACTGGTTGGACATACACCACTATAATCCTACAAAATCCCTGACTTTGTCCATGTTTACCTTTAAGATTTGATGCTGGTTTAAAAGCATAAAGTAGAAACACCAAAAATGTATTTAGATTTTTCTTTTGCTTGCTCTCTTTAACTTTTGTAAACTGATTAAAAAATAAACTGTACTAATTCTTTATTTACAGCATCTTTTCACACGTGCCTAAAACTTTTGCACATACCTATCTTTTGAAAATTTGCTGACTTCCAGTTAATGGTTATGATTTAATGCAGTTAGTTGTTCTATTTTACGTATACGTACTAATGTTCTGATGTCTTTACCAAGGTCTTGAAACAGACAAAGCTGGCAGCCTCAGATTAAAGAGAACTGGTTGTAATATTCAGCAACAACTTGGGAACCACCAGGTCTCCTGCTGAATTCAAAATACTGATGAAAGGCCACTGTCACTGTCCAGAGAAATGTCAATTTCCCTCAAAATCAAAATTTCAAGCTTAACTGACACAGTTAAGCTGCCCACATGGGCAAGCCAAATGACTTCTGGCCAAATACTGTAACTTCTGGTGTTCAAAGAAAACTAAATTATTAGCATATTTGAAGAAGCCATTGTGAGGCTTTCAAAGGTAACATTTGCCAACTATTGGGAAAAATGCATACGTTGTTATAATCAAAGACTCCCCGGTATTTAATGATTAGACATTTGAGGTCATTCATGTCAAATGTAAAGTGTTCAGGTGAGCTTGTCTCATTTCAACCAAACATTTGCAACTTTAAATGTTCTTAAAACACTTATGTCATGCATTTCACTATGCATTACCAGACTGACCAGACAAAGCATCAGCACAAATAGCAGTCAGTCTTATGTCAGCCAGTGATGAAGCTAAACAAGCAGTGAAATATAAGTAAAACACACTTCATTTTGCTATATGATCCACAGAGGAGCATCTCACAGCTGAATAATGCTATCTGTCAGAGTGATTTATGTTGTTACTGTGTATGTATGAACGTATGAACACACTTGCGCTTGACCCTTTATGCATATTTGTAGGTGTGTGTGTGTGTGTGTGTGTGTGCGTGTCTGTGTGTGTGCGTGTGAGAGACTATGTCAGAGGAAATGAGGTGACCTGCTGCAAGCAACAGCAGCATTCTGACAGAGTGCCTCGTCAGATGTCTGGGGACAGCCAGCCAGTTGGATCTCTTTTCTCTCTGCGGGGCCAAATGGACACAAACAACAGCCATGTGAACAAAGATATGCATTAATGATGAAAGAAAAAAGAACACACGTGAGAGCTGTGAGCCCATGAAACACACTGTGACTAATGCGCAGACACAGACATGCGCAGCACTGAATCACTTCCCTGACATGAGTTAATCTATGCCATGTCTGTATTTTTACTTGGATTTGTGGCTTTTATTTGACAACGAACAGAAGTGGGGGAAGACATCGAGCAAAGATCCACCAGGACGAGACTCGAACCCAGGACGACAGCAACAAGGACTGAGGCCTCCGTAGGGTGCCTACTCTAACCATAACACAACATGACATCCCAGTGTATTGTTCTGTGAACATCATATAGATTCCTCAGACAGGCATTCGGTAATCCATGTCTGCATAAATATACACATTCAAATCATGGCCTTAAAGTGTTTGAAAACACTGGATCTGCACCATTTACACACAAGCGTGTCGCAGGTAGGCGGAATCTGCAGATTATTTAAATGCCACATCAGCTGGCACATACACCGGATATCCCACTCAGATTAAGCAGTGAGAGAGCTAACGCCTACCTCGACCATATGGCTGATAAAAAATTTAAGTCATAAAAAAATTAATGACTAAATTCAGTCAGTCTGCGGGAAAATGTGCATTTTGGGCAGCAAGCATTTATTCTTCTGTTGCATGTTTGCCTTGTCAAATATGAACATTTAAAGTTGACATTTCTGTCTTCGATATAAAGAATAAACTAAACTCTCACTGCGTATCTTAACTTTTAGCCATGGTTCTCGCTGGTTATGCTAAAATGAGCTTGCTGTCTTTAAAACTGAGCTTGCTGTCCTTAAAACTATCCTTCAATAGCAGTTGCACCTTAAAATTATTACATGAAATGTTAAGTTGATGAACACAGAAATAATACATTTTATAATAATAAAATTGAATAAATTATTTCTCTATTAGTTGTTTACATCTTCCAACGGGAAACTAGTAGTGTATATTTAGTACTGTAATATTTAACTGCTTACCTGGCACTCCAATAAGGTCCGATATCTTCCAGTCTTTGTAAAAAGACGGAGAAGGTGATTGGTTGATACCCTGTGTTTGCTGCCCCAAAGTTCAGTTTTCCCAAGGTCATGCGTGGACTGTCAGTCAGCGCGTCCGAGCAGCAGCTGCATGGATGTGCTGATGGTTGCTGCGCCGATGCACGCAACTTGCTGCGTGGCAGGTTTACGCCCACTTGATGCGTAGGTACCATAGACTTTGCATGTTATCTAGATGCCCTGCTGCCTGGATGCCCTCACCGGTATGAACGTGCCATAAGTCTGATCCTGATAGCTGCTTCTACTTTATTCTTTAAAGCTGAAACGATTGCATGTTTCTCATTTCATTTATTTATTTGACAGGGACATTACTATTCAACATAGTACAAAACAAGCTTGTAGCTGATGCGATGCAAAAAGAGTATATAGCTAATGCTAATTGCAGCTACTTTATTAGGCATATCTGATTAAAATATCAGAAGAACATATTAGAGCAAGACTACCATATGTGGTAGGGTTTACAGCAGAAACAGCTAATAGCATATTTGGTAGGGTTTATAGCATGGACAGCATGTCTACAGTAAGATTAGAACAGCAGATTAGAGCATATTAAATGATAACTATAAACATAAAACCTTATCACTTACCTATAACGATACACGGTAAAAAATTATTTACATACACAAGTTCAATGCTATTTACAAATGGGTACATTCCTGTTTTGATTTCAACCAAGGTTTATTACAAGATGTGAACATTTTAAACTCGCTCATGGTTTTAAGTTCAGTGGGTAATGAGTTCCACAACTTCACTCTCTTATATGCCAAAGCAGACTGGCCAAATGTGGTCTTACGGTGAGGAACTGTACAGCTGTTATTGATGGAGCATTTGGTGATGCTGTTACTGTTTTTTCTCTGAATACATGAACCGAGACATTTGAAAGTTAGTTTGAGAAAACATAAATCGTTAAAGATTTCAAAGCTTAACAATTTATACTTGTGAAGAATATTGCAATGATAAAAGCAATTTGGCTTCTTGTCCATAATCTGTATAGTTCGATTGTATAATAACCTAATGTAATTACTGGCTGAGGGAGTGGCCTGATCCCATGCTGTCAGGCATGAAAGAATATTATAGCGTGCATGTATAGAGGGCGGCAAGGTCGTAGGAAGGAGTTCAAGATTGGGGGGACACAAGTGGAAAACTGTATTTTCCTATTTATTATTTGAAGTAAAAACAATCTTACATTTGTACCAGGCTTTTACAACAGTCATAAATACCAAGCCTTGTTTAGACCAGGAACTGATAAATTGCAGCAGATTGTGTTCAAAACAGGAAGAAAGATAGTTTAGGGCAGGACCCCCAAAAAACGGGTGTCTGCAAATCATTTTGGGGGAGAACCAGGCTGGGGGAGTATATGATACTGTGGCACACAATGAATTTTTATGTACTGGGAGTGACCATGTCATGTGATTCTTGTTTCTTTGTGTTCAATAAAAAGAGATGAGCTCTGTTAGTCAGCGCACACGCACATTCGTGAGCCCGACCTGCAGGTTCGTCTTATAACAAACAGATCAGTTGTTGTTGTCTTTTCTGCTTTGTTTTCTGGAATAGATATCACTTTACGACCCTGCTGAGGAATGCTGGATCCTAAAACCGAGAACAGAGCTAATTGACAGTTTTGGACTTAGTCCACAATAGAGGAACACTTTAATATAAAATTATAACTCCAGCATCTTATATCAACTGAATAGCAAAATAATCAATTTGCTCTTAAAAACAAGATCTACCAAGTGGTGAAACACCTACTTTTTAAAATATGTAGCATCTTTTTTAAAACACAAAAAGCTCTTTTACAAGTAGTTTACGTCATGTTTCTCATATTATTTAAACTTTATCAAACCATCCTCTGATCAGCAACATTTTCAAATCCCCACATCCTTCATTAAGCTGTAGCACCTGCAGCTCTGCAATGCCGTCTCTTTCTGTCTGACCCTCACAAGTGTCATCATGAACCACGTCTGATCCCTAATATAAGAACAGTGGACATGAATAAGGTAAAGAAAAATACTGATAGAGGGCTAGTCAAATATTAAAATCCTGCTTATTGTATTATTTACATTTAATCATATAAACTTTTTATCTTTGAACCCTTCCTCTCACCACCAACAACCTAGAACAGAGTCCCCAAAACGCTACATTTTCTCACATCAGTCAGCAGAGAGCTACCACATGACACTAAGATGTGAAAAATATAAACAAAACTACATATCATCTATCCTCCTTCATTGTTCCACCTACCAGCAGCTCTGCAGCATTGGCTCTGCTCGTCTCACCTTCGCTGATTTCAGGATTAATTTAATCTGATCTCTAATATGAAAAACATTGGACATGATTAAGGTGTAGACATACTGATGTAGGTCTAGAGCAAAAATGTCAAAATCATGGCATATCAGTTTGCTCTGAGAAACAAGATACCACATGGTGAATTGAATGCTTTTAAAAACTGTACAATAATTTTAAAAAAACACAGACAAGGAGTTTAGTCATGTTTGTTGTATTACTATTGTAGTATAATCAATTACCCTTATCAAGATCAAATCACCAACATTCTCAAATCACCTTCACATTGATTAGGTTGTAGTAGTTGCGTAGTTGACAAGGCCGCTGTCTCTTTCAAAATAAAAGCACGCGACTAAAACATTTACAATTAAATATTTTTCCAAACAAATGTAGTTCAAGTTGGAGTCCAAGAGAAGTGCAGAGATCTGATCCCTTTTTGAGATTAGACCGCAGATGTTTAATTGTCCTCCTAGTATACCTTTCGGTTTGCTCCCAGGGTCCCAGAGCACCTGAGCATGATTAACTGTTTGAAAGAAAATATGTTATTTTTGCTTCTGCGTAGCATGACTGGTCATACTGGAGCACATTTTTGCCATCTTGCCTCCCCCTCCATTAGCACGCCAGGCTGCCACACTGTTTACTGATTGAGAATAATCACGCATGATTCTATGTCCATTTAGACCCGTAATCGGTGAGCTCTGTGTGGTCTCAGCACCTGCGCATGAGTCTATCAAAGAGTGTGACTCACTTGTCAGGCTGGAATCCGTTGTCGACAGGCGGGTAAGTTCAATAGCAATGCGCTCCTCGGCTTGAAGCAGCACCTGTGGTGCGGGGCTCCAGTGTGCGCAGAGGCCGTGCCTCCATATCTCCACTGGCACCTAGCCTCACCTGCTCCACAGAGCTGGCCTGCCACTCCAGTGAGCTTGGGTCAGGATTTAAATGTATATCCCCCGCCAAAAGCGTGGGTATTAGTAGTATTATGGATGCGTGTACTCTGCCCTGCTGCTCTGTAGCCTTGTTGTCCTTGCTCCTGTTGCTCTTCCACCAGAATGACTACCAGATGGAATACAGTGTTGTGTCCATATCCAAACATGGAGAGCTTAGTTTTGTTCACCATAGGCTAAGCCGGCTGGGATACGGATAAGGTGAAAACTTGGTACTCCTAACATAGAACAATAGTAACAAAAGTGATAAAAGACAGATGACTTGAGTGGAGCCCAACAAACTACCCCTGCCCTTGGCAGCCATCTTGGTGGTGGTAGCTGAAAGGCTGCTGCTGCTGGCTTGGTTGGAGCTGAAAGGCTGCTGCTGATGGCCTAGTGGTAGCTGGAAAGCTGCGTTCATACCGGCCAGCGTGTCTAGGCAGCCAAACGCTCAGATGGACGAAAGTTGACGCTTTAAAATTAAAGTCCTACTACTTGCACACCTTGCAGTCTCGGCGCATCACGTCATTTTGTCAGTGGGCAAGCAGGGATTTCTCTGTTATTTCTGCACTTTCCTTCTCTCTGCTCCACTCTTCCCTGACTAGTAATGCGTATTTAATATTGTAGTTGCCCTAACTGGGTTTGGCTAGCAATAACTAACATAATAATAAAGTTAAAAGAAAATATTTAACTGCTTACCTGACACTCCAATACCTCCAATAGCATCTCCTCCTGTCCTGTCTCTACCATCCTGCAGCTACCGGCACCAGACATCTCGTCCTCAGTCTCACCCACATTGAGTAGCTCCAGTGGGAATCTCATCGCTGATTGGTTGCTGCCCCATGTTTGCGTTTGTAGGACTGTCAGAGCAGCAGCTGCATGTATGTGCTGATGTGTACGACTTGCTACGTGCTAGCTTGATGAAACTGACGCCCACTTGCTGCGTAGGTACCATAGACTTTGCATGTAATCAAGCTGCCCTGCTGCCTGGACGCGCTGGCCTGTGTGAATGCACCTAAAGGTTGCTGCTGCTGGTTTGGTGCTGCTGCAATTAAACCATCCATTCACTGTGACAGAAAATGCTACTCAGTCATCCATTCAGCAGTGTTGAATATCAACAGATTCCCCCTTTCCTCCACCACTGGATTAAAAAAAAGAAAAAAAAGAATTGTGTCAAGTGGTGATATTCAGTTTTTCACTAGAAACCAGACACCAATGAATTACACAAGTGACAGGAGAACTTAACAAAGCTTTCTTTTTCGCAGACACTTGCTCAACTCTTCCTGAATCAACATGTCAGGCCTCCAGACTTTTGAAAATTGTAAACTTTTTTTTCAGGAGTGAAGGTTAAGCTTTAGGAATAGGAATAAATGTCTTTCCAGTGGGTTTGTTAAGGTGACTGAGAAATGCAAACCACATTTACATTTTCAGAAAACAAAATAACAAATCTGAAAAAAAAATTTTTTTTCAGAAAACAAATTAACAAATTCAAAAACAAAATAAAAATTTCAGGAAACACTTTTACAAGTGCCAAGACAAAACTACAAGACTCAAACACAAAAAGAAAATCCCAAAACAAATCAACAAATCAAATCTTGACGGAAAGGGATTGTGTCAGGCTGATGTATGCTGCGTGGAGGACGAAGGACCCAGGCGCAGAAGCAGAGTTCAGGTAAGGCGATTTATTAATGGTGCAGCAACATAAGGTGAGACGATACACGCAACAGGTACGATACATACGACAATGATCCAGCCAGGAATGAAGCGCTCGCTGGATCTTAAATAGGGGGAGACAAGGAGGAACAGGTGAAAACAATAGGAAGTGAACACAGGTGCAAACGATAGGAGGTGAGGAGGTTCAGACAGGACAACACAGGTGGAGGTGATGATGAGTGAGTGACAGGAGCTGAGTGTAATCATGACAGGACCCCCCCCTTTAAAGGCGGATTCCAGACGCCATGGAGGAAAAAACAAAGAAAACGAAAGAGAAGCACCCTTCCAGTGTGGTTGGACGGGGGCCTACGGCAGGGGGGCCTGAGTGTCTGTAGGTGTGCCCCTGGAGTTTGGGTTGTCGGGGGGACGGCCTGAATGGCGTCCTCTGGCCGGACGGCCTGAATGGCGTCCTCTGGCCGGACGACAGACTGGAGGGCGTCCCCTGGCGGGACGTGAGTCGGACGGGCGGCCCGAATGGCTTCCTCTGGCCGGACGACAGACTGGCGGGCTTCCCCTGGAGGGACGTGAGTCGGGCGGGCGGCCCGAATGGCTTCCTCTGGCCGAACGACACACTGGCGGGCGTCCCCTGGAGGGTCGTGAATCGAGCGGGCGGCCTGAAAATCCTCTCCCGAGGACCCAAAGGTCCAGCGGACGGCTGAACCGACATCCCTTTGCAGGACGTGAGACTGACAAATGTCCCCTCTCGGGACGCGGGACAGGCGGACTGCCCGGAGATCCTCTCTTGGGGACCTGAAGACGAGGAGCAGGTCTGGGAACCTGGAGACGAGGAGCAGGTCTGGGAACCTGGAGACGAGGACCAGGTCTGGGAACCTGGAGACGAGGAGCAGGTTTGGGAACCTGGAGCCGAGGGGCAGGTTTGGGAACCTGGAGCCGAGGAGCAGGTTTGGGAACCTGGAGCTGGTGCAGCGGCGGCTGAGGACCGGTGCAGCGGTGGCTGAGAAGCGGCGGCTGAGGACCGGTGCAGCGGCGGCTGAGAAGCGGCGGCTGAGGACCGGTGCAGCGGCGGCTGAGAAGTGCCGGCTGAGGACCGGTGCAGTGGCGGCTCCAGCAGCTCTGGCGGAGGCAGCGGCAAATCCAGCTGCTCTGGGATCAGAGACTGAAGGGGCTCTGCTGGCTCTGGGGGCAGAGACTGGAAGAAGGAGAAGGTTGAACATGCTGATTCAGTCGCCAACTTCGGTGCCGAACAGGCTGATGCAGACGCCAACTTCGGTGTCGAACAGGCGATGCAGACGGCAACTTCGGTGCCGAACAGGCTGATGCACACGCCAAATTCAGTGCCGAACAGGCTGATGCAGACAACATGGGCGGAGCCAGAGCACAGCTCGGAGCGGGAAGAACCAGCGATGAGCTGACTGCTGCGGGAAGAGCCGGTGATGGGCAGATTGGAGAGAGAACAGCTGTTAGCGTGCTGTCGACACGCTCCTCCACCCTGGAAGCACGCTTGCCTCGACAGCGCCGACCTCTGCGGCGGGATGGTGGAGAAGGGTCGTTCCTCCATGACCCGACGTCAGGAGGACGGTACGCTGACTGTGTCTCACAGAGGCCGATCTGCTGCTCCGGGAAGTCATCCGAGGGGCAGTTTATCTCCCACGCCTCCTGGTAGACCCGCCCAGCCTCGCTCCGCAGCGCGGCAAGGTCCTGGGCAGAGAACACCCTCCGAAAATGAGGAAGCACCTTTATGATCTCCTCAGATCCGGAGAGTCGCAGAGGCGCGTGAGGAGAGGCGGAGATCCTGGACAGATTAGCCCAGACGTCCTTCTTCAGGGCGGCGATTTCCTGGGCGACGGCTTCCACTGGGTCCATTTTTTCGGGCTGGATCATTCTGTCCAGCTGATGTATGCTGGGTGGAGGATGAAGGACCCAGGCGCAGAAGCAGAGTTCAGGTAAGGCGATAATTTATTGATGGTGCAGCACCATAAGGTGAGACGATACACGCAACAGGTACGATACATACGACAATGATCCAGCCAGGAATGAAGCGCTCGCTGGATCTTAAATAGGGGGAGACAAGGAGGAACAGGTGAAAAAAATAGGAAGTGAACACAGGTGCAAACGATAGGAGGTGAGGAGGTTTAGACAGGACAACAGGTGGAGGTGATGATGAGGGAGTGACAGGAGCTGAGTGTAATCATTACATATTGTCCGAAATGCCGGAAGTGATGCTGTTGCCTTGTAGTCCAGACATTATGATTTTTAGTTCAGCTATATCGGGATGTTTTCCTTTTTTTAATGACAACACAGAACATGATTTATGAAGTGTCTGGTACATTAACCATGTTTTACAGAGTAAGTTTCAGCAACTTTACACCTTTGTTGGCCGAAAGTCTCCTTCCCTGAAATGTTAAGGCGTCTCTCCACTAGTACCTTTTGCCGAGCCGTACTGTACCGTTACTATCGCGACTCGACACGGCTCTACTCGTCAAACGTTGCTTCACAGTTGCAACTAACAAGAGCGTCTCAAGTGAGCGGGTGCGTCATATGGTGGGCAGCCCCAGAGTACGTAGCAGGAAGTAAACAAAGGCTCGGAGAGGAAGAAGAAGTAGCGATCCTAAACTTTTTATTCTGTTCGTGGATTTCTGTAGTCCCACGTCAGAGAGAAGCCTCTCTTATCGAAGAATACACACCCCTGAAAAGCTGCACACTGCAAGGAAAAACACAATGGAGTAGTACAAAGGAGTCTGAGAAGTTCTGCAAGAGAATGACGCGACAGGAACCCGGCAGCTTGTGTGGGTAAGCCGATGCAAATACTACCCCAGTGTAGTGGGCTATAAATACGCGCTTGGTATTTATTTATTCACTAAAACCCAGCGTAAAAACCTATGTTAACAAGTTGGCTTTATTAGTAAGTATTGTGTGTGTGCGTGTTTCAGATGACTGCTCTGTGAAGTTGTCGCAGCCGACCGTCGGTTTGGTTATTTAACTGGGCCTTGCAGTGATGAGACGTTCTTCTGGGTTTTACCGAAGATCAGTGGCTGCAGAACTTCAGGATGTGGGAACAAATTCATCTATATGTGCAGCAAACTGTGTCCAGCTCTGGAGCAACACGGCTTTTCGCCTCTGTGTCCCCTTAAAGAAAGGAGCTGCCATATACATGCTACGAATTCTATGAATTACAACGCACAACTATATGTTTTGTAATAAAGATGTGTGCTTTGAAAAGGTTTTCAGTTTTTTAAAATCAGCACCACTACAATGCGTTTTACAGATATCCCATCCTTGAGTAGGCTTAGGCTTTTCCTCAGCTTTTAAATGACTGCAATTTACTTATTTAGCAGAGCAAGACTTTTTTACTTTTAACAGGCAGAACAAATGTTGCTATCAGATTTTAAAAATGTTGCTAAACCCTGATGCCAGATATAATATTGTAAAATGATTCCACCAACCAGCATGTAATGAAAGTGTAAATGATAATACAAGCGTATAGCTTGGAAATTTTTATTGGACAGGTATAAAAAAGTTCAGATACAAAAGTCCCAGTGCACATGTCTGTGGGTCATGGTTCAGTGTGCAGCAACCCAGGAAGGTTTAATTGAAGGCAGATTGAAGGCATCGTGTCATCTCCACCCTCCGTAAGCCGCTTTCCTGCTTCTGCTCCATCAGAAGAAGGTGTTGATCCCGCTGCAAGGGATCACAGATATTTTTTTTAAGTATTATGCTTACAGTGCATTTAAAACATAGACTAAGAATTAAAATTAAGGAATAGAAACAAATATCTCACTGTGCTGCAGAAAACATGAGTAGGTCATTCATATTTACAAAAACAAAAAACGGCATCAGAACTAATAAATGATAAAAATGATAATAAAAAGAACTGTCATACTGAAGATAATATGCAGCTGAATAGCTTAATATTGTGAGTAAAACATACAAGCGGCATGAAATTTGCTTCTTACCGAGCGTACGAGACAGCGAGTTCAGGACTTCGGCTCGGTGCGGCTCAGCCAGACGTCTGCCAGTGGAGAGTAAAAGGTACTGAGGTTGAGTCGATCCGAGTCGAGTCGAATCGTACCGGTGGAGAGACGCCTTTAGTTTCCCCTCTTATTGGGAGTTTAAGCAGCAGCCAGGAAGGCGGAGCAGTTTTCACAGCACTGCTGACGGATGATAAAATGTGACAGTATGGAGATTCTGTTACTATGGCTCAGATTAATCATGAACCCTGGCTGCTTGGACACAGGGATATCCCTTTGGCTGACTGGTTACCTGACTCTCACCTGGGAGTTGGGATCGAATCCCGCCCGGGCCCTCATTGTGCACCTCGCCACATTTGCCGTTGCTGGCAGAATTCATATGATACTGGTTATAAGTCTGTTGATTCAAAATTGGTGTCACCCTGCTTGGAAGCACGAGGACCTCTAGTTTAATATAGCGTGAACAGGAGACCCATGAACACTGAGGAGATCGTGGAGGCTCCAGTGGGTAGAGAAGAAACTGGAATATAAAGATAGGTAACTAAGGTGCTAGTCGTGGAAGGGGAACCAGGAACAAACTTGAGCTGAGGTGTATGGAAACTTAGAGCAAGGTAGATCTGAGCAAGGAAACCTGGAGAAGAGACAGAGAAAGTATGTTTTCTAAATATCAAAGTTAATGTAAAATCTTCATTTTCATAAACAAGAAGCTCATGAACTCACTGGCGTGTTGTACCAGGTTGAAGTTATCATCAGGCGTTGAATGACTAGCTGCCATTTCCCTTTATCCTCCAGTTGATGGTGATGATCTGCAGGTGTGCAGAGACTCACCTGCAGATCCCACCCCATGAGCACTGGTGCCTCCCTTGCACCCTCTAGTGGACAACTTATGGAATACAAAAGGGCAAAATTCACCATACAGAGCAGGAATGGTGTGCTCTAACAACATTATTATAATCTCAAAAATCTTAGCCTTCCAATAATGTATGATTTGTATATGTATTTTGAAAGAGTGTCACAAAAAAGAAAGGTTTAACACAAAAGTACCACCAAAAAGCCACAAAAGTTGAAAAGCTGACTGTTGACACATAAGCTCTCTTTGAAATGTTTGACAACTCTTTAATGCAAAGTATCCATTAGGCAGTGCTTTACTTATCATTACTGGTCCTGCATTGTTTTCAGGCTATAAAGTGTAATAGATTTTTGTTCACAATTTCTGACAAGATGAGAGAAGTTATGGTCAAGGTTTTTGCTTTGATTGCTAATCATGTTTATTTTGCAGTTCTTATAAAAAAGCTGGTTTTCATGTTAACTTTATAAATTTTTTTGTCTGTTCTGATAATGATGCAATTATGGACATGTCCCTGCAAAGCACCCAAAATGGTAATTTTGTGCTTAATAGATTATTTTCATTGCTTCTCAACAAAAAAAAACCAAGATGATTGTGACAGAAAAATCTATATTTAAACTGATCACCAAAGTTCCTTTGTGATTGCTCAGTTCAACAATAAGCCCACAGAGGGGATTCCTCCCTCCATATTGTGGTTAGGCTGCAACCAATCATTGGAGAGAAAATGTTGGCTTCTGAAAAGGGATTTTATCCTGAGAGCAGAGTAGGTAGAGGAAAGAAGAGTAACTTAAACAATATGAAGTTACCCCTAAATAACATTAAAATACACAAATAATGTGACTTAATCATCATTGTAGTAAACGTCAGTTCCATATTTAAATTAATAACTTTTTTACTTCCTTTCTCATTCTATTTCGGATCAAATTAAGGTAAATATGATGGCATAAATAATTTGAGGCATTTACAGTTAATATTTTCCATCATTAAAACATAAAGGTCCAAAGCTGAAGTTTCCCATCTTTTAACTGCTTTGCGTGTTGTAAGAATGATGGACTGACAGGTGTGCACAACACATAGTTCATAAATCATTGATTATGAAAAAAATAATTGGGAATAAAGTAGTATTGTTCAAATGGTTTCTGATCCCTCCATCTGGGGAGATCCCAGGGGGTGAACAGCAGGGATTACAACGCTCCTGGCTTTAAGTATCTAAAATTCACCCCCTTAAAGGGAAAGTTCTTTTTCAAAAATTGACCTCATTTTTTGCGAATATTAGGTTTATTTACTCACCTAGACAATTTGGTGCCACTTGGAGTCCTTAAAAGAGAAGTTTATATTCAGTTGCGATCAGGGTATATCCATAGTGGGAGTCAATGGGAGCGCAAGATTTCTAGCGTCCAATATGGTATTATCTGTCCTAAAATTTCTGCACATTACAGCATTTTGAATTGAATGTCCCAGTAAAGAGAATTTGGGTTTAACTGCTTTAATTCGTATTGGTTACCTAACTTCTACAATAACAAGCACAAAAGTGATCTGGGACTATTACCTGATTTTTCCTCCTCGCCATGGTTTACAGTAGATTAAAGTGAATCATTGCACTATAAAAGTACAGTCTAATCCCCGACTTTTCCCAAAGCACAACCAACGCAAACATGATAACCTCATTAACACTCTCAGGTGATTCACAGTTTGTTGTGATATCACTCACAGTGCAGTATATCCCCCGATCTGTCCTCTGAGATTTGCTGCTTATTCTGTCTGACAACACACAGAGTTGATGTTTCTAACCTCTGCTGCAGCAGCAGACAGAAATTTGTCCTTCTCTTTCTCCAAACTTTGCAGCAAAACATGCAGCAGCAGACTTCTCTCCTACTGTCAGGTGTCGGTCCCAGCTCACATTTTCAGAGAGAGATTGGGAGAGAGAGCAGGAGGCTCTCGCACTCATGAATAGTTGAACACCTCAGAACAGGACTAGGTGGTGGATGAAGGATCAAACCTTGCTTGGAGCAGATACTGTATATAGCAGACTCCTTCTCACTTATTCCTGCGTACCTGCTATGACCTCACATTTGTTAAAGCCTCCATAAGGCACCAAAAGCAAACAGTGTACATTTCTTAGTCAGAATAATTGTTACAGAACATCAGACATTTTTTAAGATGATGTTGCATTTGGGAGCTGCAGGAGTTCTAATTATGCCCAGGAAAAACTCAAAACAATCTTTTATTCTATCTTTTCTATCTTTGTTGTTCTTTATCAAAACAATTTGTTCAGAAAATCTATGATTATCACTTTCAATGCAAACAGTTAAAAATTATTTTTCATATCCTCAGAATTGTTTTGTAAATTGAAAAAACACCAGAAATACCATCAAGTCTTTACCAGGTTTTCTACATAGAGCTAATGTTTCTAACCATATCACTGTATTTTTGCTATAGTGTTTTATTTATTTATTTTCTTTATCTTTTTTTTGCTAATGATATTGGCACCTTGTGGTCCAGCTTGAATATTGTAGCAGATTTTTTTGGAATATCTTTAACTCTTTAGGCGCCGGGTTTTTTTCTTTCTAAAAAATATTCAATTTTGATATCACTAGTTTAAAATGTTGTAGATTTAATATGGTTATGAATAAAGGTATACTGTAAATGAGAAAAATCTTCAGCATGATCCAAAGTTTGTGATGGGAGCATATTCACACATCTACTTTGCATATTACGATGTCATCAGGCATTGGCAATTTTGGTTTTGAATAATTGTATGGGCGTTTATCTTTTTTACATAGTTTAAAACGTACTTTATTTTGAAAATTATTGTTTTAATTTTTCTATACAGGCCGATGTATTTTCTACATATGTATTTTTTAATATTTATTGGCATTATTTTCAAGAACAGGTGGACATATCTGTTTATTTTCTCTGTTATGAGGCTCCATTAGTCTATTCACTACATATAACTACAGAAAGGAAATTATTGGGCTAAGAATTTTACAGATCCATGCCCACAATAACCAACAGGCTCATCAATTTTTTCTGATCCACTATTGATGATCTTCATCAAACTCTTCCTCATACCTCCCCATCATCATCGTCATTTGCAGTGGGAAAGTGAACTTTACTGCTGTTTACCAGCTTATCAGCAGTCTGATTTCTCTCGCTTTTTTTCTCTCGCTTTTTTTTTTTTTTTACAGCGTCTGCTGCTATTTCCACAGATTTTTACATTCCTCCTTATTTCGATCATAAGTTTTTTAAGTTACAGATGCGTTTCCATTTTATTATGTTACCCTAACCTAACAAGTAGTTTTTTTTTAGTATGGAGAATTCCGTAAAGAAGTGATCTTTATTTTTTAAGGTTGTAAAACACCTCACAACATACTTTAAACATGTTTCTTAGACAAAAATTTAATGTTTCTCATTATCCTTGCTAGTTTAAATCTCTCAAAGTTTACCTTCCTAGATTTTTAAGCATAAAAGTAGCTCCCACACTTTTGATGTCTTTGTTCAGGGTTTTTCTTCAGTTTTATCGCTTATCTTTTTCTCTTGTACCTTTTCTGGCTCTGCCATCTTGCTCTGTGTGAGCATGCACATCAGCCATGTACGTAGTACGTTATGAAAATTAAGGGTACTGATTTATTCTTCTACTGCTCCCCTGGTAGATCTGTGGCTCATTACTGCCACACACTGGCTGCAAATATAACAGATTGTAACCAAAATAACAAATTGTGTTAAAAATAGACGGCTTACAGTAAAACGTGATTATAAAGCAAGTAATCAATGACTAAATTACTTGTCAACTATTTTTAAAATCGATTAATCGATTCGTTGTTTCAGCTCAAGCATTAACACATTGTCGATTAATTCATAGAATTAACGTGATTTACGCATGCACCCTATTCAGCCTTCAACACATCCGTTCTCCTTCCTAACCAGCCAGACTATATCTGGATGGTGAGGAACTGTTGTGTAGCAGAATGTGTGTGTGTGCATAAATTACATGTGATTATACACTTATTATTAAAGTATTGGCTTTGAGTTGATATGATTAAGTTCATAAGTTGTTGCTCTTCACAACAAGAGCATGATGACATTTGTGGAAACTTGACGAATCAGAGCGTTTTATCTGCTGAGTGTTTACTTATGGGGAAAATAGTAAATTATGAGATTTGATTAATAAGTCTATATTACATTTGATTTGTAGTGGATTTTCAAGAGTTATTGTTGCCTGGTTAACAATAATTTGGAAACAATTATACCAATAACCTAATACTCGGATAATTGTTAATTTAACTCAAATTATGAGAGATAAAATGAGCCAAAACGGAGCACCAGCTTCTTAATCTATGTAATAAACAATAATAATTATTAAACCAGACTATCAGAATTCAGAAAAATGAATTTGTTTGACTGATATATTCAACTCAGACACAGACACTAAAGGGAAGCACTTGAATTTATCTTAATTTTAAGAAATGTGTAAATCAAATGCTCGCACAATCACAAAATAATCCAATCTTGTTTAAAATGAACTATTCTACTTATTCTAAATGATGGCTCTATGCTACTAGAAGAAGACCAATTTACTGCAGAAGGCATAAATAAAACAACATCACACGAAAATACAGCTGCACATGCTTATGTAGTAGGCGTGCATGGGGCGGGGGGCAAGAGAGCGACAGGTGGGCATAACTGACCAGGTGTGAATTTAATCAAAGCATGCGCTAGACTCCAGGAAAACAAAGGAAAACATGGTGATAGCTAGCTAGCTTTGTGGCTCAAACAAAGAAGCTATCAGATAATGGCAGCGGTTTTTCTTTTCTCTCTCCGGAGCGACCACACTACACAGTGCAAACTCATTAAATGAACACAGCAAACACAAAACAAAGGACAGCACACTTTTTCTGCTCACAAATAAAACAAAACTGAGTAACTTTAAAACAAACAGCCCATTCTGTCATAAAACACACACAAGTTAGTCTGCTAATCTGCTCCATCCAGACTATTGAGAAAATTGAATTTTCCTACTTTGGGAGTTCTTCAGTCTGCGATCACAGGATAAGGCGTTGAAGAAAATCTTTGTCCTGAGTAAAAGAAAGGTTTAATTTCTTCACCTCAGTTTGTGCTAAGAGGGGAACAAGTCTAAGCGCTCCGGCGGCCAGTCGGAATGTGCCCATCAAACTGCACCGGCTGCGGGCAGCTTTGGTGTGGATGGTGCTAAGAGGAGGGAAAGCCTGGGCAGTGCAGGGTGACTCTCTTGGACCAGGCATTAGAATCCACTGTTACGGATAGCTCATGAGTACAGGGAGTTTACCTTAAGCGCCAATGTTGAATGCCAACTGAAAGAGATCGATTTTTCCTCTTTCAATATTGAAAATAGGGCCGTGCGGTATGGTAAAATTTTTATATCACGGCATTTTTTTTAAACATATGGGTATTATGGTATTTAACAGTATTTTCTTTTATTCAAGATCGTTCATATCCACATTATATTATAAGAATGAATAGTATAAAAATGTGGGTTTGAATAGCCCATTTTACTGTCATATGGAAAACATCATGTTGTTTTTTCCAGACACAGTTGAATGATATGAAAATAATTAAAATTGTTATGATTCTAGTAGACATTCTTGATGTTTTAAGGCTGGAAGTATATATATATTTTTTTAACCTCACGTTGGCTCAAGCAGGAAATTGCATCTTTTAATGGCTTTGTATGTAGTATTGAAGAATCCCGCTAGGGGGCAGAATACAGAGTCAGACCGGATCGTGCCAAAGAAGAAGTAAAAAAAAACATGGTGACCGTAGGAGATTATTAGCTGGTTAATATTCAGATAACATAAAAAAAAATCCCATAAGTATCGTAGATGGTATGTAAAACATATTTACCATTATTTTTGATTTCCTTCCTACTGGTTTTGGCGCCTTCGACGGTGTTTACCTAAAGGTAAAGGACGGTCAAATAGCGCTCAACACTCCCCCCTACTGGTTACTTGCAATAGTGCTTGTAAAAGATATGCTGTTCGGTTCTCGTCTGACATTTTAGAGCCAATAAACTTCTAAACTACAAATGTGACTCTCTTTTTGGAATTACTTCCTCAGCATTGTGTGCTTCGCTTTGGTAGCTCCTGCCAGCAGATGTACTTAGTTAAAAACTTTATTTTTCACACTGTGGTGAAGAGCGTGTAGCAGTGATTCAGTCCTGGGTGAAACACTTCCCCATTAAATTTTCCAGAAGTTGTCTGAGCTATTCGCCGGTATAGGGGTATATTAAAAAATCATATCATAACGAAAATAAACACCGGTTTTTGGTATGAACCGGAATACCGGCCAGGCCTACTTGAAAGCTTAGTGGAAGAGGATGCCCAGCTGGCCCTTTATATAGGCTTCGGTGGACTCATCTAAGATGGTCGCTAAGGTAGTGAATTAGCTTGTCTTCGTACTGACCAGATGGCAGCTGGTCCGGCCAATGAGCTTGGGATAAGATGGTGGCGGGTCCGGTGCAAGGGATGCTGGGAGACTGAGTCCATTTAATATTTACTGGACTGACCGAACAGATTTATGTGCTGTTTAACACACACTGCTGATATCCAAATTCTAAGTTTATCCGTACATTCATCTCCCTCCTCACATGTATACCACCCAAAACCTGTATCAGCAGCTGTGTGAAAATAATAAAGAACAAAATAAATATTACAGCCATTTCTCAACCATATCTTCTCATACTCTGAATGGCCAAAGTGGACCTCTGGCACAAACTCTCAAGGGAAACAGAGTGATCTCACTCTAAATCATTACCCCGATAGACAGCTCAGTGTTTCCTTCACTGCAGTAGCAGTCTGTGTTGCTGCAAAACTGTGGAAGCCTTTGACTGAAAATACCTTGTTGTTGTAGGATAGCTCCATGAAGTGGACGAACAGGGTTGTCCAATATTAATAAGAAATGGTCAGCTTTAGATACAACAAAATGTTAACCAGGTAGTTTGCTCTAGCAACTTGCTGAAAGAGGAACATGTTGAAAGGGCCATGTGTGAATGTGATTGTGGAGTTCAAACCAAAAATTTTATTGCATCCTTTATTTCATAGAAAAAGAGCAGCAGCATCCGGACATGTCCTTTAGTTACACACTGAAATTTGTATTTTTTTGGTCAAATTTAGCAATGTTAATTAATCATGTTTAACAGTGATTCATTCATAGATACCCTGTGATTAATTAGATTACATTTTTTATCATTTGACACCCCTAAATTTAACATTTTGGATTTAGAAAATCTTACAGTTGGTATATGTACAGCCTGGTATATGTATATATTTAATCATTGGGGTCTTTACGCCGTTTTAGTTGGCATCTCTGTAGATTTTTTTTCTTTACATCTACGATACAGTGCACTTTTCTTAGATGGTGAGCCAATTATCTGTGCTGCTATATCAGATGTGCAGGAAGTAGCATTATTTACATAAGGCGGCAACTGTCCTATGCTATCCAAATGCAAGATAAATATGCAATACGGTAAGGGGAATAATTAATTATGGCTTTAAAAGCCTCTAAACTGCAACTGTTGGCAATGTATTCTGTCTGTATGGATGTGTCTGATAACAAAGTGTCAAGAAAATATTTTTCTACAAACTGCTGCTCTGAAAGCAGAGACAAGCCTCTACACTATCTATTCAGTTAGCAGGTAGTCATAAAGACATAATTTTACAGGAGATGCACAGCTTGATAAAAAGATAAAGTCAAGGAGCATCCCAAGATTTATAGAAGAGAACAAAACTTGTTGCAGTAATGCTCCTTCAGTGTGTGAATACTTTTTTTAGTTCAATCAGTGATGAACATGTTTGAATTCCTAACTGTTAAAAAATAAAGATGTCCAAAACAGGCACACATTGTAGCTTCAGTGACAAGCAAAATTGGGAAGTCTTAAAGTATGCATTTTACAAGCTTTCTTTCCTGACATCACAGTGCCCTAATGGACCCATTACCCAAGCAAGCATTGTGTATACCTGCAGGATACAGAGACCACCATGGGGCTGAGGCATCATCTACATACACAGAGATGGTGATGGCTGTAATTATTCCAAGCTCCCATCCTCAGTCTGTGCCATTTTCTGCAAAGCCGAAAGTGGATGTTCGATAACTAAAGTGTACATCTACATCGATGGCTGCTCAGCAGGTGCCCATGCAAAAAGCTACACCCTGCCTGCACAGGCCTGTTCAGACCCCCAGGAAGTGAGACAGAGAGGAAGAGACGGGGAGAGTGGAAAAGACGTCGGAGGTCTGCAGAATATGAGGATGGAGGCAGGAGAAAGGAAGAAACACAAGTGAGGAGGAGAGTGGCTATGATTGCCAGCCAGCATGTAGCCAGTAATTACAATGTTGTGTTCTCTTTCCCTTACCATCTCAATCTTTCTCTCTCTTTCTGCCAGCCATTCACACATTTGTGTCTTACAAGCCTGTGTGCTCAAGGTTAATGGGAAGTTGGATGCAATCTGCTAAATAAAGACTTAAATTCACATGACACATGCAGTCAGAAGATTTCCTGTCTGCCTGAGAATATACAGTCATACTGTTTTTTTTAACATTATTAGTGTTATGCTTTAAAACTCACATGCGCTCTAACATGTTTTTACAGCCATCCATTCCAGTTAGAGAGTGTTTTAATTACCTCCACTAAGGAGGTTATGTTTTTTCCCAGGGTCTGTCTGTCTGTCTGTCTGTCTGTCTGTCTGTCTGCTAGCAACATAAGTTAAGAAGTTGTTGGGAGATTTTGCTGAATTATTAAAAATCTTTTTAAGAAATGCCTACAACGGGACTAGGAACACGTGATTAGAATTTGGGGATGATCAGAAAAACATCATTACCAAAAACGAACATCTGGTCCACTAACAATGATATCACTGCGAATCTAGCTGCTAAAGGTATGTTTTCATAGTCAGGGTATCTAAACAAGTTAGAATTACATCACAACATTGGGTGAGAGGGCTTAATTTCAAAGAGACAGTTATATCAAGTCAAATCAAACTTTATTTATAAAAAATATAATTTGTAAGTGCTTTACAGATTACCCCACTTACCCCCCACCCCAACCCAGAATAAAAACATGATCACAGCTATACCCCTCCTCCTCCCGACCCATTTCCCATGCATGCACAATCCTAAAAGCAACAGTAAACAAAAGCAACATTAGGCTGAGTACAGATAAGCCAGGTCAGGAAACACCATCATGGGAGCCATCTACATTGGCAGCAGCAGATCAACAGTATCAGCCTAGGCACTGACCCAGGTCGCCCGATGGAGGTAAGAATGAGAGCCCAAACTCCATCTAACCACTACCTGGAGAACACCCAGGCAGCCATAGCCAATGAGTCAGAGGGCTCTCTCAGAGGAAACACTGGAAGGAAGATCAAAATAAGAAGTTAAAATATTAAGATAAACAGTAGATAATGAGATAGTAAGTAGTAATATACTGAATAATAACATTTAGAATTATTTAGGGTAAAACATTGATAAAATGTAATAAAATGAAACATACAGAGCAATTAATCATTAATAAATAATAGTTTAAAAGCTTGACTTAGAATTTAATCAAGTAAAACATGCAGAGCAATTAAACAGATCTTAAAGGGGCTATATCATGCTATTTAACGGCTTTCAACTTCTGGGATAGACATATATATGCTAAAATGTTACCGTTGGTGTTATAGAGTATTAATTTGTCCTAAAATGTAACTTGTATCCTGTAGTTAATGTTGGACCACAAAGTAAAACGGCCCGTTTCTCTATAATCCCGCCTCCTGCATGAACCCCCCACCCCTGAGTGCTCCGCTCTTCTCCTCTCCCTTGCAGAGCCGCAGCAGCTCGGACTGAGAGAAACAGTGGTGAGCTGCATCTCAAACAGTATTCTGAAAGTGAATTTGAAAAGCACACAATAAAATTCTGTTATATTAAGGGATCAGATGTTTGGTGTATTTTATTTTATTTTTTGAAAAACCGAGTCAGTAAAGCCTATTTCAGTTGCTAAATCTCCAGGGTTTAGACAGAACCGAAAAAAACTAGCTTAGTCCATTAAGCAAATCTTTCCAGCCCAGTATATAAAAAGCCATGGGTGTTGTTTGCATCCATTTACTGAAAATTCTGAGATGCCACACATCTATGAATAAACCACACAAGGCTGTTATAAGATCACATAAGAAGCTTGATAAATGGCTAACACACATTAGCATTAGCCTTTACCGACTTACTTCTCTGGCCATCATGCATCTTTTTTTTATCCATTTGCTGTTCTTTAGAAAGGTAGAATAAAATCCAGTAATCCATGTAGCCAAGCAGGCGTTTTCACAGAGAAAGTAAAAAATCCAACAAAAATAATGTTTTAAGCTGCCAAAAACCGAAGCAGCCATGAGCTGTGAGAAGGTGGAGGGTGTGTTTGGAACTCTAGCATAGGTAAGCCGCTCTGCCTGCAGACACCTGTAGCACTCAACTTTGAACTAGTGATGTCACTAGCTGAACACTTTGTTGTTTTCTAGAAGAGGGAGGGGCAGCTGCTCAGAGAGCAGAATTCAGGAGGATTACTCAGACATGCGTGAACTAAGCCAAAAAAAACCCCACTCTGGTGGGTTTTTTTTATGAGAAATTTGTATTACCAGATGGTTGAAAACTCAAAAAACTTGATTTTGCATGACATAGGCCCTTTAATAAATAATATTCAGTTCAAAGCTAGGCTAAAAAGGTAAATCTTGAGCCTGCTCTTAAAAACATGAATGTTCTCTGGCCCTGAGGTCCTCCAGCAGCCTGTTCCAGAGGTGAGGGCCATTATAATGAAAAGATGCTTCACCATAAGTGCATGTCCTGACTTTAGGGATGATAAGGAGATGGCTGCTGGAGGAGCGCAGAGACCACAGAGGTTCCTATGGTAAAAGCAGCTCTGATAGATACGAAGGCCCAAGACCATTAAGACACTTAAAGTTAAAAGAACCTTAAAACTAATCCTAAAACATAAGAGGAGCCTATGCAGTGATTTTAAAACCGGTTTAATGTGGTCCTGCCTCCTTTTCTTTTTAGGACACGTGATGCTGAGTTTTGTAGAAGCTGTAAACCTGAGGTAGTCATTACAGTAATCGATTCTACTGGTGATAAAAGCATGCATTAGCATCTCCTTATTGGCCCGAGAGAGAAAAGGGCAGACTCTGGCAATGTTATTTAGGTGATAAAAATCTATTTTAGTAATGTTTTTAATGTGAGGGATAAAATCAAAAATCATGCCCAGGTTCTTCACCTGTGAAGAAAGTTTAAAAGACAGTGATCGTAGTTTTGGTAAAAGTTTCTCTATCTGAGCTGAAGGACCGATAACTAAAACCCCAGTTTTGTCCTGGTTGAGCTGGTAAAAAGTTTTCTGCCATCCAGGATTTGATGTCTAAACTGCAGTTAAAAAGAGCATATATTGGCCATGTGTCATCAGGAGACATTAAGATGAACACCTGTGTATCATCAGCATAACTGTGAAAATTAACTACATGTCTTCTGATGACAACACCAAGAGGGAGCATATAAAGGTTAAAAAGCATTGGGCCTAAAATTTAACCCTAGAGCACACCACATGTAATCTTGTGGATCTTAGCAGGAATCTAAACTTACCATAAAAGTTCTGTCCGTGAGATAAGATGTGTACCACTGATGAACAGCTCCACACAGGCCGATCTGTTTTAAATGAGTTAAAAGAATAGTGTTCTCTACTGTATCAAAGGCAACGCTTAGATCCAGCAGAACCAACACTGTCACCTTCTAAGCATCGTAATTTAATTTTAAATAATTTAAAATCTTGACAAGGGCCATCTAGGTGCTATGGTTCACCCTAAAACCAGACTGAAATTTCTCTAAGACATTATGAGCGTTAATAAATCATTAACTTGATTAAAAACTAGCTTTTCTTTGCTTAAAAATTGTAGGTTTGATACCGGTTGGTAGTTGCTAAAATGATTAAAATCTAAATTGCTCTTCTTCAGCAGTAGCCTCACTACCGCCCCTTTAAAAGCGGCAGGAAAAACCTCCATCTGAAGGGAGCAATTCATTATGGTTAAAATCTCGTCTCTAAAAGATCCATAAAATTGCTTAAAAACAAACTGGGGATTGGGTGCAGAACACACGTGGTGGACCTTACTGAGGGGAAAAGTTTATCAAGAGTCCCGGATTGAAGCCTACTTTTAAAATCATTCACAATTAAATCAGAGGGGGAAGGTAAACATTTTAAAAACTTAAAGAAAGCCTGCAGTCACTTCAGTGGTTAGATGACGTTTCCTGATAGTTCTCACAGAAGTTTCTAGTTGGATGGAACTGGTGATTTTAAGAAACACACAGTAGTGGTCAGAGACAGCCAGGTAAACAACAGAGGACACACCGGTGGAAGGGGCCATGTGTGATGACCAACACCAGGGTGTGTCCTCTGTTGTGAGTCAGCTGATAGATATGTTGACTAAAATCCTTGTAATTAAAAATATTTTAAAAATCTGTTGAAAGGTTATCTATATGTAGATTAAAATCGCCAGCTAAAGTTATCCTTTCGTAAGAGTTGTGCAAAATTTATGAAAATTCTCAAATAAAAAGGGCAATCTTTTTCGCAGGTCTATGAACTGTGATACATAAAATCTGAGGAGTGCTAAAAACAACTGCAGTATATACAAAAGTAGTAAAATTATCTAATAAAACAGGTTTGGCAGAAAGGGGTGATGAACTTATAAAAGCATCTCCCCCTCCCATTGAACTATTTCTAGTTGAGTAAGTGAAATAAAAATTTGGCGGGGAGGCGTCTGTAAGAACAGCAGGGGCATCTGTACTCAGCCATGTTTCTTTTAATAGTAAACACTGAAGATTAGGATCTAAAATAAAATCGTTTGTTATAAAAGTTTTATTCAGCAGAGGTCGAGCATTTACCTGGTGTTTTTAATACTGGTTGGAAATGGAGTGACTGTATGATTTACTGGAGGTGGGAATTTTGGTAACTGTTTAAAAATTATTTGGGTTGCATTTGTTCAGTTTTTGATTATTTGTCCATTCTGTGCTGATACAGATTGTCTAACAAAACCTGTAGAGCTATCCACCGACTACTGGTCGGTGGACAGCTCCCCCCCTCTCTTCATCCGAGTGTCCAAAACATGCGGCAACAGATTAGATGAAACGACAACCAAGTCGATCATCCAGCTGCGGCCTAGGGTGTCCTGGTGCCAAGTGCACACATGGACACCCTTATGCTTGAACATGGTGTGTGTTATGCACAATCGATGACGAGCACCGAAGTCCAACAACAAAACACCGCTCGGGTTCAGATCGGGGGGGCAATTCTACCCAACCACGCCTCTCCAGGTCTCATTGTCATTGCCCACATGCCACGTATTACTGCCACAACTCTTAATTCAGCAACATTACATAAAAACATACAGTAGAGCTTCTAAGATGCACATGTTATTGCCTTTATAATTTAACATTTTTTTTTTATTCATAAGAGCCACAGTGGAGGGACAAAAGGGCCACATGTGGCTCAGGAGCTGCAGGTTGCAGACAGTTGCTCCACGCATATTTGTTATTTATACAAAGTAGAACACTCTGGACTTCAGTGCAATCTCAGGCTTCTGTTTCTGATTCATTGTTCCTTCGTTGACTTTATCATAGCCTCTAATTTTCTCAGCTTCCTTTCTCCTGCTGTCTTGCATCATTTCTAGCATTTTTCCCTCTCTTTTTCATTTTTCTCTCTCCAACTGTCTTGCTCATTGACTTAGCCATCCTGCTTGGCTTGTCTGCCCCGCCTCCATTCTTGCTCTTTCAATCATACATGCTGATATGCACACACGTAGGCTGCGATACATGAGCATGTCCTCTCCTTCCTGCTGCTCTCCTCCCACTCATTCACCCCCTATCTCAGTCTCTCGCCTGTCCCGCTCTCGTTTTTATTACCGTCTCTCCATCTCTGCCTCCGTCTCTCTTTGTGTTTATGAACGGGGCTATATTGAGAGAGTCTGGCTGATAGACACAGAGGGAAAAGAGCGGGCGAGAGTGCATGATGAGGCAGGAGAAGAGAAAGAGAAACAGATGGAGTAAATGACATGCAGAGCAAAGAAATACAGTTAGATAATGTATTAAAACATGCGATGCATCTGCCCCAAAAAAGTGTAAATAATACAAAATAAATAAAAAATTTAATGAGATGTTTGTTTTTTATTAATATTTTCAGCTCATTAATATATTAATGAAAAATTATATGTGATTAAAAATACAATGGTTAAATGGCTCCACAACATATCAGTAATATAATAAAAAAAGATTAAATTGGAGTACGCTTTACATATACATTTTAAACACAAACAGAATCCCTACAAAGAAATCTTCAAATGTGCATAATTTTAAAATGTTATACAAAATAATTTTAAAAATAATAATATTCAGAGATTACGTTCCGTTTAGAGGGTTTGCCTTGTTTTAGTACATTTCTGCTGTTTCTGTTTCTTAATGATCATTTTTATTCTTTCACTTCAGTTATGCAAAACCTTTTGTTGATCAGTCATATTAAATCACATTGAATTATAGCAAAGTTTGTGTTGGTAATCAAACAAAGTGTAATAACTTGCAAAGACTATGAATACTACTTGGCACTGAAAAATAAAGATTTGAGCATTGTTCCAAAGTCAGAAGGAGGGGGGGGGGAATGAAAGAAAGGAAGAATAAAGAAATCTAAATCTTTAAATAAGTGTTGTGTTTTTTTAGAAAAAGTTTTCATATAAATTCTTGCAACTTTGACCCATAGATACTTGCACAGTGGGAGATCATTACAGTAATTTAGTTTGATTTTCTATAAATCTCACAAAACTATTTGACTCCTACTTGCATCGGATCTAAATTCACAAATATCTCTTACCGGTTCAAGGAGCACCAAATCCAGATCCCTAAGTAACAGAAAGTCCTCAGATGAGTCATCTTCCTCCTTCCATGAGTTTATATTTGAAAGAATACAAGGAAGCCTCAAGCTCCTTGCATCTTAAAGTTGGAGGCGGACAAGTCATAACGGTAGCAGCTGGAGTGAATCATTAGTGCAGAAGTTTGTGCTGTTTGATGACCACTTTTACGTCTACTTTTGCTTCTCTTGTAGCATCTGTTGTCTCCCTTTGGGGACAATAGATGCTGTAACTGGAAGCTAGATTATAAAAGCTTCTTTATCGTGGAGTGTTCAAAAACTTGTTCACAAGTTTACATTGCTGATCTTTCTTTAAGGTTTCTAGAACCTAGATAAAGAGTCGATGAAAGGAAATGCATTTTAAAGCTTTATGGTTTGCAAATATTTTTGAGGAAAATAGGTGTGTGTTCCTTTTCATGTTCCTCAGATAAGGTCTTTTTTTATCTTTTTTATTTTAGCTTTCAATTAGATTTGGTTTAAAAAAACATTTTAGTTGATGCTTTCTCAAATTATTATTATTATTATTATATTTTACATCAAAGGGGGCCTGGGATTAAATAAAAAAAGGCATCTGGCTCTAAAATTACATCAGCTTTTGGTGAGGCTGCATTGTTTAAAGGACCACAGAGAAACATGATGTTAGAAGGCTAGTGAGACTGGACAGTGTTTCACAACTTTGCAGAGTTTCTGTGTTAATAGTTTTGCTGAACACATAGCAGTACTAATTTAATGTCTAAGCAGCATGGTTTTCTTTTGCGAGTAACACTCATGACGCCCAAATACAAATTATTCCCAGAGGACTGGGACAGTCTGAAAGTGGCCTTCATGTTGTGGTGGCAAAGTTATGGACCTGACCTTATGTGGCTTTCTGCATGTACGAAGGATTTTGGGAAACTCCACAACCTGAGTCACTGAACCTCTTACTCAGAACTCGCAAAGCTGTTATTTCAGGATTCTTGAGAATGACACACTATAAATGTTATATTGTGGTGGTCTTTGTATCAGAGTTGTTTTTTGTTTGTTTTGTTTTTGTTATTAATGTCCTATTTCATTGTTGTTTTTTGTTAAATGTTTTGGTGATATCTGACCTTTTTAATTTATATTCTGGAACACTTGAAAGTACAAGCTTATATTTGAAATGTTAAATCTGAACGAACACACAAGAACTGAAACCTTTTTATAATATCTGACTAAACTGTACAGATTTGATTTTTATTTAAGAAAGAAGTATGTTGTGTTTTACTTCTGGCTAGCAAACTATATTTTTGTCTCTGAAACTATGAAAACTAATAACCCTCTATCTAGATGAGAAAAGGGAGATGAGAAAAGGAGTGTTTTTAGAAACCTATTGTATAACCAGATTTAAAACCTGAAGCAGCAAAGAAAATATTGAAGACCATTGTCAGCAATTGTTACCAATGACTTCGAGCACCGCTTGCAAAGATTTTAAGACCAAAAAATTCAATTCAATTCAAAAATACTTTATTGATCCCGGATTAAAATTAAGTGTTGTCGTAACTCATAACTAATTCATTTATCAGGAGTTGTTGTGGAAAATGATGGCTGTGGGGCGAAAGGATTTCCTGTAGCGGTCTGTGTTGCAGCAAAACTGAAGAAGCCTCTGACTGAAGATACTCTGTTGCTCTTGGATAGTCTCACGAAGAGGATGCTCAGGGTTGTACATAATCTTCTTAATTTTATGAACAATCCTTCTTTGCATCATTATCTCCTGTTTTTCCACAGGTGTCCCCAAATCAGAACCAGCCTTCTTTATCAGGTTGTTGAGCCGTTTTAAGTCCCTGGCTCTGATGCTGCTACTCCAACAGATGATGGACAAGGTGATGACACTCTCCACCACAGACTTGTAGAAGATTTGCAGGATCTTGCTGTAAACCTTAAAGGACCTCAGCTTCCTCAAAAAGTACAGTCTGCTCTGTCCCTTTTTGTAGATGGCTTCACTGTTGATTCTCCAGTCCAGTCTGTTGTCCAGGTGAACTCCGAGGTATCTGTACTCCTAAACCACCTCCACTTCTTCTCCCATGATGGAGACAGTCTTTGACCTATCCCTGTTTCTTCTGAAATCTACGACCATCTCCTTTGTTTTGTTCACATTCAAGGTAAGATGATTGTTTCCACACCATGCCACAAAGCGGTCCACCAGCTCTCTGTATTCAGCTTCTACTCCATCTCTGACACACCCAACAATTGCAGAGTCTGAGTATTGCTGCAGATGACAGGTCTCCGTCTTATACTGGAAGTCTGAGGAGTACAGAGTGAAAAGGAATGTAAGCAGTCCCTCAGACTGCTCCCCTCCCTGAAGTTACTTGGTCTCCAACCACTGAAGGAATGAAACCATACTTATATCCTCTGGACAAGAGAACAACAACTTTGTTTCTGCTGCTGTAAAATGTTCAGTTTGTTGTGTACCAGTAACTAAAAAGTAATTGCTTCTTATTAGAGTATAATATCCCCACCATAAAGTGAAAGTACCTCAAAGTTGGCATAAATAGCTAACCATTTAAAGTGAAACTGGTGGAAAAGAGAGCCCCTAAAGTGACTTAATGCAGAGCAAAAATCATATACTGTTTGCCACTGTTCTTGTTTAGCAAGTCCTAATTCAGACTAGTGTGAGTTCAAATTTCCATTCATGCTCATGCTTATGCAATAATTACTATTTTTATCAGGATCAGCTATCCTGGGACTTGAGATTAAATAATGGGGAAAATAAATCAGTTCTGTAATTAGGCAAACTGTGGTGCAAAAACAATGGAGCTCTTTTACTTTCTGTAAAACTCTGTGTGAAAAAGAACAACGTTTAACAAATCAAATACTGTCCTGAAAGAGATTTTGTTATTTTGTAGTATGTAGCTTTAAATTCATAGTTACTTTGTCCGCACATACAGTAAGCCTGAGCATTTGAGATGCAACTGTGTAAAAAGACATGTATAAAGGGAAATGTATTAGTATTATCAAATAAAGACAAACTCAATTTAGCTGCAGTGTGGAGGATAGAACAGGAGTTTTAGAAAAGCAATTTAATAAGGTAATCTGGCCACTTTATCTCTAAGACTTTTTCAATTTTCTCCATACTGTCTGCTATTAAGCTTTGTAATGAGAGCCGTGATCAATTCATGCACTTTTTTTTAAGGGAAAGTAGAACTTCAATGGTAACTCAGCCCTGGGGACTACTCGTATTCATCCCATACCGAGAACCCTTCTTGAAAAATGGTATGACTATGTTGTTAGCAGTCTGTAAATCATTTATTATTTTCATATCCACAACTAAAATCCAGGTAAAATTATTTAATACATAATATTAATAACTAATTGTAAAACAATTACATGTTGCAATTACTTTTAAATACATTTTCAGGCTTTTCTAATATAAAAGAAACAGAGCTTCTGTTGTTTGGTGTGTTTTTCTTGGTTTTTGTGTTTCTATTGTGTTCTATTATGATTTCTTACCTGTTAGGATTTTTATGATTAAGATGTCTAAAAACATCTAATTTATGGATAAAGACTTTACAAACATAGAACCTCAGCCTCCCCCATATTTTCAAGGCATGCTCTTATGAATTTCAACTGACAGTTGTGTGGGGATTATCTGAATTCAGCATAGCATTTAGCTATTTATGTATTGTCTAGTTACTGACTAACTCTGCGCTACAAGCTGGATTCTTGCGAGATTCAGAGTTTTTCTGAATCCACGAAAATCCATCTTGTACTGCTCCAACTAAAGCAGGTGTTCAGCTGTGACGATAGCAGCAAGTGCCCAGGCAAACCAAAACAAACATGGCCAGAGCTTGATTTACCAGCTTGTACTGCTTGTATAAGTCGTTACTGTGACTGGATTCAAACAAATCATGGTAGGTCGACATTGCTGGTGCGTCCTCCAATCAGCTCAAACTATACCAAATGGCCCTCCCTTTTTCAGATGCTTTCTGTGGGAGCAGTTCCAGATCGTTGTGTAGACTCGACACTGTGCGGGTCTATACATAGATCTGGCTTTTGCCAGGTTAGTTATTAACAGTTCTGACACTCAAAGCAAGATGCTTACTTCAGGAAAAAGAAGAATAGCTCTTTCTTCATGTTTTATTCACACACAAATAATCAACAAGTCATGTCAAATGAAAGAGGAAGCACACCATGATTAGCCTGGCACTTCAGTAAATACCTCGCTATGCAAATATCCTCAGCAGAGTAAGTCATATGTGTTGACTCAGTCATTAAAAAACAAAGAATAAAACTGTATGTGATTTAAGTGAAGTGCTTGCAAATTCCCCGGTAATTTTGAGTTGGAGCTGAAAAGACAGCCAAGAATCTCCAGGGTAGTAATACAGAACAAATTTCTGAAAATGAAAGCAAAAAGAAAAAATTGAACTGGAGAATAAACTTTAAAAATAATAGACCTTAGCTTTGTTAGGCAGCTCACTTAAGGCAGACAGTATAATTTTATGCACTAGATTACTGTGTTGGCTACACCGACACAAAACAAAGTATTGCAAGGGTTTAAAAAAATATATAGACCACATACACAATTGTAAATCACATGTTACTTCCTTTCTCTGGTTCTCTTGATATTAAGTGTGTTTTCCCACTACAAATGAGCCACACCATGGTTAATGTCTAAATGTACCAAGACCCACATTATTAACTTGTATCAAACCTTGCTTGTTCGGTCCATAGACCTCAGATGAGCTTGCCCAAATATGTTGGACAATTCAAGAAAACAAGCAGACCCAAACATCTATACAGAAAAAAAAACCATTATTATTCCGCTTTGTTGTCACAAATTAGAGAGGCTCAGGGTCACATAAAAACCTAGAAGATTAGGCCTTTTGCAGTTAACCTATTTAACAAAAGGAATTTGCTCATCACTAATTATTTGGATTGTTGACCTTGAACTTTTCAGAAGCAAATTTTGAGAGCCCCTGTGCTAAAGTTTAACATGCTTTATAAGCAAATATTCTTTGTGCTTTCCCTTTTCTTTCTTTTGTTCTCAGTTTGTAATTTGCCCAACCAAATTTTATTTGACAATGCAATCCTACAATGACAAATAAATTATCCTGGTTATTATCCTTGTTAAAGTCTACATATTGATTCTTACAGTTATGATTGCACTCAGTGCTTCCATGGTTTCATCTAGCATGATCCCCAGTATTTTTGGATTTCGGGCTTTCAAGACTTTCAACTAAGGTTTCTGTTAAACTACAAAAAAAAATAATCAAAGAGTCTCTGGGATATGTTGCTATTTCCTGTGCATTTTAATGAACTGTAAAGCAGTCCTACCAGTAACAGTAAAATCAATACCCAACAAATAAAGCTTCAGTTATCACTTTTTAAACTCTTGGCAGAACTATTAGCATAAAAAGAGGACGATATATTTGAAAGAGAGAAAAGTTGAAATGATCCAGCTTGAACAGACCTCCCTCTGTTGGGTGTCAGCTAACTTTCCAAGACACCCCCACTCCTCTCGGTCTGTCCCATCATGGGAGGTTTTGATTCACAGGACTGACAACCTTATTATGCGGCACACTTATTATTGATATTACGCTGCAGAGGCGCGGTTGCCATGGTCACCAAGCGAGAGACATTTAATTTTCTCTCCTCCATCATCATTATCTATGGGGCCATCTGTTGTGGAAAATGAATTCAGCCTCATTTGCATGACTGATAAGCACATTCTTTATCTGTCCCACAGAAGGTCATATGCCATGGATTTGGGGACTTGAGAGAGAAAGTGAGTGAGAGGGTGAAATGATGCGTGGTCTTACCTCTGTGAATGAGGCAAATGGGGTAGATGCGTCTGTTTGAGTGTTTGTCAGAGCTCCGATGTGGGTTTGTGTCTGCATAATCTGCAGACATGTAATGTTTATGTATGCCCTCTTGCCATGCCTTTGTTCTTATGTTGATGATTTCAAATTTACATAAGCATGTGGCTGTGTGCGTGTTTGCAACTGACATTATGAGTGCATGTGTGACTGCATATTTCCACATAAAAAAACTGTATGTGTGAGCAGGCACATGTGTGTGTATGTGTGTGTGTGTGTGTGTGGGGGGGGGGGGGGGGGGGGGGCAATGCCCATTTCTCTGTGATGCCCTACAGTAAGTGTCCTTTTTTTTTCAGGCGGTTTTTTGAGAGTGTGTGTTTCTGTGTTTTTTTTATGACTGACTGTTTTTGTGGATGCAGATGTCTATGTGGAAATACTTCTATACTTCAAAATATGACCAATTTTGAAGGTAAATGCGTTTGTACACCTGGGATTCAGGTGCTTGAGTGTATTCTTATTATTCCTGACAGTTATTGTTTGATCTTCTTTCCCCTCACATGTCCAAGTGTCCTTGGGCAACGCACTTACCACAAAAGTACTTGGTATGGCAGCTGAGGTAGCCATCTTGGATGAAAAGGTCTTATTCGTAAGACATTTTGAGAAACACATTTTTTATAGTTCTTTGCATAATATTCCAAGGCTTACTGTTTCTAAACCTAACAATGAGTTTTTAAGTCCTCCCCATGATTAAAATAAGATGGAAAAAGTGATAGTGCTTTATTTTACAGAAATCCCACCTGTCATCTCTACTAGACTAATTAAATTAGTGGAGCACAGTTCTGATTTCATTGACCTTATCCATCACAAACTGGTCAATAAACTCATCTATCTCAACTTGCTCATCATACTTTGTGCAGGGATCATAGACTTTCTCACCATTTCACAGCAAGCAATAGTCAGGATAGGAAACCAAACATCATCAGTCATATATGTCAACTCTGCGTTTCCACAAGGTTGGCCGGTAAATCCATCTGATTAACACATGACTGTACCCCAATGCACCCTATTACACCATAACCAAATCTGGCTATGGTGTTGGAAAATGGACATCAGCATCTATACCCTTGAACACATATTTGTTGTGAGGCTGTGTGTTTAGTCCAGTCCTGTTCATCTACCTCACCTTTGACAGTATAATCACATTTGCTAATGATATCACACATTGTGGGATTCATCTCAGAGAACGATAAGTCTCAAACTCTGGTACTCAGGGGCTGGTGTCCTCCAGTCTTTAGGTGGCAAAACTACCTCTTCAATATCTAATCAGCTTGCTGTGTCCTAGTAAATTGTGTCTGATTTAGTTGTGCTGTGGAAGATACCCATCAAAAAGAAGAAGGACACAGGCCCAAGAGGGTTTCAGTTTGAGACTCTTGTAATACTAGCACGAAGTCCAACATCTGATTGTATGGTGGAGAGACAAGTATTTGATTCTAAACACTACTTCAACTAAATATATTACTTTGACCTTACAAGAGAAGTAGAACAAACACAAAGAGCTCACTGGCCATAAAGGCAAAACATGTAAAAAAGGATACATATGCATTAATTAAGGATTTTAGGTAGTAAGTGAACATCATTACCTTAGTAAATAGAGATAAACAGAGACTCTTCCTCTGATTAAGTGTAAAAAAATAGATGGACTCCTACATCTGGTGATTAGAATGATTCTTAAAGTACTTAAGAGAGTATTATCTGATTCCCCTGAACTGAGTGGTAAGCAAGTTTCACAGGGTAAGACAGCATTTTGTTGATGTGTTGAGAACCACATGGCAGGTCTAAATGGCACAAGAATATACGTAATTTTGATGTACTGTTAGTAAGTACATGTGAATTGGAATTAAGGGTGTGAAGTTCATAGTGTTCAACTCTGTAATGACAAAGAACTTTTACAGTTATGTCACTGTCTCCTTAATTCCTCTTTCCAATATTTGAGAATTTTTGAGATTATTAGGGAATGGAATTTCGATGCTTTATGAGTGTCCCCAAGTGTTCACTTAATTATTAGCAGAATTGATCATAAGTACGTAGATCAAGTCAGTTCAGATCAGTTGTGGCCTGCAGCATATAGAGGTAAGTGAATCTTCAATAGGGCATGTAGAGCATTTCTATAGTGTTCCAGGTGATAAAGTTATGTTATCCTCGTCTTTTTTTTTTTACATAGTTGTTTTGTAAATAGGAAAGCTGTGCACATATCATGTGGTATACATGATATGTGATATCTGTCGCACTCATGTTACCGCATTGTCCAGAAAAACCATGGGACTACCAGATGATTAATTGCTTACCAGTCTGGTTTATCTGGTAATTAAGCTGTGTACACTACATTATTAAATGCTTTCAAAAGCTAATGCAATACCATTATTAGCAGAATGCAGCATATCTTCCTACATCACAAAAGTACCCAAGAGTGTGTTAGGGGTGTAACATTAATATATATTTGTGTATAAGAGGAGTATGATGTGTCTTGTCAGATAGTTGGAAAGAGTTTTGTTGTGGTTTACTGCAATGACAAAGTCTTGGTCTTAGCTTACATTACACTTGGGTTTTTGTTACTGATGTACATGAAGAAAACACAGTTTTTCCTCTGATTTGGATTGTGGAAAATATATTTGTTAAATAATTTAGTACCTTCACTTACAGACAACACAATTGTTCAATAAATAGCTTGAAACAAATCATGGCCCTTTTAATGCACCTATGTGGGGGTTTTTCTCCCCCACAGTCTCAAACTTCTAAATTAGATGTGAGTGAACATGGCTGACTGAATGTTTGTTAGTCCTGTGAGGGACCAGAAATGTGTCTAGGGGGCTGTCCGCCTCTCGCCCAGTGTCAGCAAGAACAGGCTGTAACCCCTTGACCCTCTTCAGGGTAAGTGGGTGTTGCTAATGGATAGATGGACGCTCACCCGCTGGATGCTCCGCCGTTTCAAAAGCCCTCGCCACACTGCAAAAATAAATGATGGAAACTTTTGCATCCTCTTAGCAAACATGGGCAGTTTAAAGAAAATAAAACCAAATGAAACAACAATGATTTGCACAAATCATACATATGGAGCAATATGTATTTGACTTTTAGATATGGATAATTTGCAGATCTTTTGACCTGGTCAAGTTTTATTGTTTAAAGTTTTTTTGGGCCAGAGTGGCGTTTATTCAAAGAGGAAAGAGATTGAAGGGGAAGAGAGGTGGGGTAGGACATGTGGCAAAATTTACAAGGGACGGCCATGTTGAGGACCGAAGCCTCTGCAAATGGGCCGCTTGTTCTAACCACTGCACCACACAACGCTCCTGACCTGCTCAAGTTTTAAAGGGGAAAAAAGATCAACAATTTCAAATTAAAATCAATTATTTGGTTGTTTGAAAATAGATATAGTTGTCAATGCTTGGAGTCGCACATTGGCGGATTAGTTAGCGCGGTTGCCTTGCAGAAAGAATGTGCTGGGTTGAAATCGTAGCTTGTTATTTTTTTTCTGCATGGAGTTTGCATGTCTTCCCTCTGCAGGTTTTCTTTGGGCACTCTGGCTTTTTCCCACAGGCCAAAAGCATTACTGTTATTTTATTGACCCCTCCAAATTGCACTTGTGTGTATGTGCACAGATGTTTATCCTGTGTGTCTCTGTGAGGCTCGGTAATGGACTCATGACCTGTCCAGCGTGTACCCAGCCTCTTGGCCCATGTTTTTATTTATTGTGTATACACAGGACTGAACTATTGCTGCAAAGAGTATCCGGTATAGTATAAATCACTCGGAGTATTAAAGACAGCCAAGTTTCTCATAACTGATTGTTTGAATGTAACACAAAATACATTGTAAGGACTTTTTTTGTCACACTCAAGTGACATTTCTAAGTAGAACTTGAATGTGTCAAAAAACCCTTGTTATAAGAACATGTGAATGTATGAAGAAATCTAATGAATATGTTAATCTGTGAACACCTTTAGGTTCAAATGAGGTGAAAAAACACACCAGAATACTAAACTAGTTTACATTTGGTCTAAAAGTCTAACATTGCAACCAAATACATTTTTGCATTTGGCTGAAACTTCAACTAATAAATTCTCCTTAGATGCTTTCTACAGCTATCATATATTACGATTTGTGATTGTTGCTCAGAATTTTTAGGTGGAACAGTCATAATTTCAAAGTTATGGCAAAGTTAAAGCTTGGAGTTATATCTCAAAATATTTCAATATTGTTTACTTTTTAAGTCACACAAAACACAGTCAAGGTTTTTCTTTTCAAATTAAGTTTTTAATTACTCATCTTAAAAATTCTTTGTTTATTTGTGTAAATTACTCAATTTCCAATAAAGAGATTTGGGCTTAAATAATCTAAAGCTGGGAAAAGATATTTAGAAAATAATATAAAATTTCATTGAAAATTATAGATATTGCTCACTTGACTATCTAAATTTTAATTATTGAAGCTCAAAGCTTTCTTTAACACAATAGACATGAATGTTTAATTGTTTTTTTGTCCTCGGGATAATAAGATGTTTATCTAATTATTTGAAGATAACATAGAGTGTTTTATAAAGGTAAGAGGTTAACATGTATAGTTATTAGTTAAGAACCTCTACATTAGAGATCTGGGTAATGTTATCAGCAAATGAGTCTAGCTGAAAATATCATTTTCATCATTGATCAGCACATTTCTGGCATTGATCGTGATTAAACTGAAGTGACACAGGAATCACCCATCTTTGTAATCATCTCCCGATCTTTAGGTGACTTTTTTTTTGTTTTTTTTGTTTCTTGAGATAAAAAGATCTTGGATATTTTGAAATGATTGAATAATCAACCAGGGATCTCAGTATAAACACAAGAAAAATTGACGGCAGAAGTTACAGCCATTCTTTGCTTCTTAAGAAATATAACTTTCTTCCAGTAAAAGGCAATGAAGGAACTGCTTCAAATATTCCTGGATTAGATACTTGCAAGCATAGGGAATAGCATAAGTATACATTTCAAATAGAGAAATATGATTTTCTGAGAGCAAATGTACCCTTTCACAGTCTGTATGCATGTTTGGGTGTGTTTATCCCCTTAAGCGTCTGTCCTGTGCCGCTGCTGCTGTGTGCAGATGTGCTTGTGTACAGGTACAGAGGTTCCCTGTGGATTTCTTTGCTCCCTGGTCTTTTATGTCTGGCACATTTGTCATCCCATTGCAAAGACCCAAGCATCTCTCTCCCTAGTTCTCTCTCTCTTACACACACAGACACACACACACAGACACACGCACACAAAGACGCACTCATACTGTACATAAGTTGGGTCAAGCTTGTTGTTCCTTCGTTTTCTTACTCCCAATACACCAGCGATACAACCTCTTCTTCCCCTCATACACGTCTCTCCCTCTCCTCCCCTTTCGCTCCACCTGCTCTCCTCCCTCAGTCCCACTGAACAACAGGCCCTCACCTTCTCCATGCTATCAACTCAAGTCCCAAAACACAACAGGCGTCTTCCTCCCCCACTTCTTTAGCTCCCTAGTGCTCGCTTGCTTCCACTCTGCAGCATCAACACCTCTAAGCTCAACAACAAGCGCTGCTCCTCCCATCCTCACTGAGGCTTTGACGTTTGCTTCATTTTCTTCCTTTCTTCTTTACCTTTAGTTGAAACTGGAAATTTTTAGATACAGTTTAGTTTAAAATCATATATAGAGCTTTCACAGGTTGTTTACTAACTTGAAATGAGTGGTACAGGGTTGTTTATAATTTAAAAAATAGCTACTTAAGATACTAAAAGCATTTTAATTTTCTGTAAACATTTAAAAGATTCTATTCCATTCTTAATCATAATATTATTTTCTTTTTTCTTTTAATTCTGTTGGTTTTAACTGTAGCAGTATGGTGGCATTACAGTAATGTGGGACTGTCAATTTGATTTTGCATCAGATCAACAAACAGCACCCCAAAGGCCACATCGAGGAATACCTTGACTACTGAATAATGAGAATAATTTATTTTAAAGATATCAAAAAATAAAAACTCAGCAGGTCACTTTAGACCCATGTTGTGCATCAAAGGGTTAAAACTGGGTTAATAACAGCCAAACTCTGCTAACACGGTGAGGTCCTGGAAGATGTGCAATGGCAAGATTGAGCACAGTAGCAAGACACAAGGTAGTTTTACTGCATCAGCATCAGCTCAAAAAAGATTTCAAAACAGACTGGGGTTTCAAGACATGCTGTTCAAGCTCTTTTGAAAAATCTTTTGAAAAATCTCAAAGAAACAGGCAACATTGATCAAGGAACCAGTGCAGCAGATAAAAGACAAATCAAGCTTACTACCCATTGAAATAGGATCCAGCTGTGCCATGAACTCAAATCTGGCAGAAACCAACGGGACTTGGTACACCCATCTACTGTCTCAAGAAGTCTGGCCAGAAGTGGTCTTAATGGAAGAGTTGTAGCCAAAAAGTCATACATCCAATGTGGAATCAAGGCAAAGCATCTCAAGTATGTATGAAAACATTGGTGGAGAAAAACAGCAGCATGTGCTCTGGACTGATGAGTCAAAATATGACATATTTGGCTGTTGCAGAAGGAAGTTTATTTGTGGAAGGGCTTGATAAGTGTCTGCAGGCAATAGTAAAGCATGGTGTAGGTTCCTTGAAAATGTAGGGCTTCATTTCTGCAAATGGAGTTGGCAATTTGGTCAGGATTATTGGTGATCTTAATACTGAGAAATATAGATACTTATCAATCATGCAATACCTCAGGGAGGCGTATGATTGGCCCCAAATTTATTCTGCAACAAGAAAGTGACCTCAAACATACAGCAAAGGTAATCAAGAGCACTCCTCAGCTTAAAGAAAAACAAGCAGTCCTGGAAGTTATGGTATGGCCCCCACAGAGCCCTAATCTCAACATCATTGCGTGTGTCTGTGATTGCATAAAGAGACAAAAGGATGTGAGGAAGCTTACATCCAGAGAAGATCTGTGGTTAGCTAACATAAGCTGTTTGGAATAACCTACCAGCTGAGTTCCTTCAAAAACTGTGCGAGTTTACATATAAGAATTGATCGGGTTTTGAAATAACTTGTGTGGTCACACCAATATTTTGTGTGTTGTGTTTACAGCATTTTTTACACCTCCCTAGCTAAAACTATTACACTATATATATAAATTCCCCTCTCGCCCACCATGGGCTGTGTTTCCCATTCCAAACTCGGGTCCTCTACCAGAGGCCTGGGAGCTTGAGGGTCCTCCTCAGTATCTTTATTGTTCCAAGTACTGCACATTTCTGGACTGAGATGTCTGAGGTTCTTCCAGGGATCTACTGCAGCCATTCCTCCAGTTTGGGTGTCACTGCCCCAAGTGCTCCGATTACCATGATTACCAATGTCATCTTCACCTTCTAAGCCTTCTCTAGCTCCGCTCTGAGCCCCTGATATTTCTTAAATCTCTCATGTTACTTCTTCTTGATGATACCATCACTTGGTTTTGCCACATCCACCACAATGGCTTTCACCTGCTCTTTATCAACCACCACAATATCCGGTTGGTTCGCCTTTACCATCCTGTCTGTATGGATCTGGAAGTCCCACAGCATCTTCGCACAGATGTTTCTATATACTATGCCAGCCACTTGGTTACGATGTTCCATGTATGCTTTCCCTGCCAGCATTTTACATCCTGCTGTTATGAGCTGGATTGTCTCAGATGACTCTTTGCACAGCCTACACCTTGGGTTATATATATATTTATATAATGGTTGGTGTGAATACTCGATTCTGATTGGCTGGAGGGTGTACATTAAAAAGTGATCATGTACACCTAGGAAAGGCGTCCCGTCAAATTGCCTGATGACAGTTGCGCTGGCTCAAATGGCAATGGAGACTCAACGTTATTTGCATTATCCTCTGGACACACACAAGCAGTAAGTAGTGCATTGGCCTTCTGAAATGATATTTTGTATCACGTGACTTAAGGTAAAGCCATCATCTCGCTTTCCCTCACTGATAAATCACTGCGGTCGGCTCGCTCTGGCCACGTTGCTTGGCAACACCTGTATACGGGAGATATTAAATAGTGCGCTCGAGTTATAAAAAAAAAAAGGTTGCGATTTTAACTCTAAAACACATTAAAGTATTATTAATTCATTAAATATGTCTTTCGTTCGTAAGTGACCACGGTATAGGCGGGATAATGCCCTTCAAGATGTACATTATCTGAAAATAATGGACTTCGCGGAAGCAACCGTCCTCCACTTCACGTCGGACGGTTCACGCCTGCGCGTTGTCCATTATTTTCTGATAATGTACACCTCGCCGGGCATTATCCCTTACACATATATATATATATATATATATATACAGTATATATATATACAGTGTATATATATATATATATATATATATATATATATATATAAATAAAATTGACTGCTCTGTGTGGCTGCATGTTGGAGTGGCTCTGTTAGCCACATATTGAGTTTTGTTATTTCGGACATTGTTTCCCCCTTTATCTTAAGGAAGAATTGTATTTATTGTGAAGTCGGAGGGACTTTTGCTATTGATTTTTTACTTTTTGCCCATTTTTTTATGATGCGTAACCATGGCAACATGGTGGTTCATAGCAGGGAGCAGCTCATTAACATTGCAAAAGCTGAAATAATACCTCAACTGAAGCCACATATCCCTGATGAGTTGAGAAGGAGAAGGCATGGATACAGAGCAGGACCGCAAAGGAGACAGAGAAGGAGGAAATTCAAACCATCTGTTCCATCAATCATAATTGGAAATGTGAGATCACTACCTAACAAGATGGATGAACTCCAAGCCCTGAGAAGGACTTAGCCTGAGTATCGGGAATGCAGTGTTATGTGCTTCACTGAGACGTGGCTTCAGGATTATATCCCTGACTCCAACATCTCCCAAGCTTTCTGAATATAAAAGCAGACAGAGATCTGAAAAGGAGCGGGAAAAGAAAAGGAGGTGGCGTAGCAGTACTTGTCAAAAACAGATGGTGTCATCCAGGACATGTTACTGTGAAGTGTAATCTCTGCAGCCCAGATATTGAACTCTTGGCAGTAAGCATAAATCCATATTATTTACCAAGAGAGTTCAACAGTGTTATTTTGGCAGTTGTTTACATTTCACCTACAGCCATTGCCGACCATGTATGTGATGTAATCATTTCTGTTGTCGCTAAGCTACACACCCAGCCCCCAAATGCATTTGTGGCAATATCTGGTGATTTTAATTATGCCTTGCTCTCTTCTACACTTCCAACACTTCAACAGTTTGTCATCTGCTCCACGAGAGAAAACAAGCCCTTGGATTTTTTTTATGCAAATGTAAAGGAAGCTTAAATGTCCAAACTAAGACCTACGCTAGGACAATCAGATCCCAATCTTGTCTTTCTATGCTCAGAATATAAACCACTTGTTCAAAGGCAACCTCTGACAAAGAGAACTGTTAGAAAATGGTTGCATGAAGATGAAGAAGCCCTGCAAGATTGTTTTGAGTCCACAAACTGGATGACTCTTGGAGAGGACATTAATGCCATGACTGAGTGTGTGACTGACTACATAAACTTCTGTGTGGATAACATCATCCCCTCCAGAACAATGAGATGCTTCCCTAGTAACAAACCCTGGATCACCAGGGAGCTGAAGGAACTGCTGAACAGGAAAAAAAAAGCCTTCAAGGAGGGAGATAGGGAGTTATTAAGGAGTATACAAAAGCAACTAAAAGTCAAGATCAGAGACAGCAAAGAGGCTTACAGGAAGAAGCTGGAAAATAAACTACAGAGGGACAATATAAGAGATGTCTGGTCTGGAATGAAAAAGATCACAGGCTTTAAGCACAGAAAGGACTGGATAGATGGAGGTCTTGATAGAGCCAAAGAACTGAACATTCTTTAATAGATTCAGTTCAGGAACAAGCTCAGCAACCTCATCTCCTGTTTCCAGCCAAAGAGACATCCCCCTCTCCTCTGACCCACACCTGTCCTGTCACACCTCAGATGTTTTATCTTCCATGTCAGTCATGAACTCTTCTACTCCCTCAACTTTGTCTTCGACCAAGTCAGGAGATGCTACTACCCCCTTTATCTCACTCTCCCACCCGTCTTTTTCTAAAAGTCAGGTGAAGAGGCAGTTGGAGAAACTAAACCGTAACAAGGCTGCAGGTCCAGATGGTTTCAGCCCCAGAGTCCTGAAGACCTTTGCAGAGCAGCTCTTCAGCCTTAGCCTGACCCAGGAGAAGGTTTCAGTGTTGTGGAAGACATCATGCCTTGTTCCAGTTTCAAAGAAAACTCACCCATGACTATAGACCTGTTGCCCTGACATCCCACATCATGTAGGTCCTGGAAAGACTCCTGTTGCCCCACCTGAGAAAGCAAACTAAAACCAATCAGGACCTGCTGCTGTTTGTTTATTGCCATGGAGTTGGCACTGAAGATGATATCATCAACATGCTTCAACCAACTCACTGTCATCTGGACAAAGCATGCAACACTGTGAGGATCATGTTCTTTGATTTGTCCAGTGCATTTAACACAATTCAGTCTGATTTGCTTTGTCCCTAAGTCCCTAAGACACAGATGGAGGCCTCAGAAAACTAGATCAATGAATACCTGACAAACAGACCACAGTTTGAGAGATTAAAGGATTGTATGTCACACCAGCTGGTTAGCAGCAAAGGAGAACCATAAGGGACTGTACTCTCACCATTCCTTTTCACTCTGTACACCTCAGACTTCCAGTATAAGACAGAGACCTGTCATCTGCAGAAATACTCAGACGACTCTGCAATTGTTGGGTATATCATAGATGGAGAATAAGCTGAAAACAGAGAGCTGGTGGACCGCTTTGTGGCATGGTGTGGAAACAATCATCTTACCTTGAATCTGAACAAAACAAAGGAGATGATTCTAGATTTCAGAAGAAACAGGGATAAGTCAAAGACTGTCTCCATCGTGGGAGAAGAATTGGAGGTGGTTGAGGAGTACAAATACCTCAGAGTTCACTTGGAAAACAGACTGGACTGGATAATCAACAGTGAAGCAGTCTACAAAAAGGGACAGAGCAGACTTTACTTTTTGAGGAAGCTAAGGTCCTCCAAGGTTTGCAACAAGTTGCTGCAAATCTTCTACAAGTCTGTTGTGGAAAGTATCATCTGAGGAGCATTTTCTCCATCATCCATTGCCTGCATTACCTACAGGAAAAACAGACAGCAAAACCAGTGAGTCATAACAAGCCAGTCCCGTCTATATCATTGGGAAAACTAGTAGACAAGAAAAGGTTGGGCATTTTTTACTCAAGAAAGGGATGGTGAGGAGGAAACTTGGAATTTGTCTTGGAACACCACTAGTAAAGTACGTTAAGTTAATTATTTGTTTGAAGGCAGCATAAGATTCACATTTTTGTTAGCTAGTCAGGGATGAGACGTTTCCATATTGAGAATAATAATGAGATAGACGTGATCCTGAGATTTTACCCCTCCCACTCGTCTGACAAACTGTAACCTCCTGAAACAGGACACAGAAGAATGATTTTTTTTCCACATAAAACGGCTCACAAGGCATTAATTGGGCTAGAGACAACAGGAAATTCACTGACAATAAATGCATGAATAAGATCTTCAAGCTGTGATGAGGAAGAAGGCTTCAAAATAGATTAATCTATGACTCCTGGCAACTTTGACTGTGGTTTTGTGAGATTGATTAACTTATCTTATACTTTAAATATTCTTGGAGTATTCAAATAATTCTTAAAGGAAAGTTTAATATATATTGTTTTATACTCTAAAGTAATACAATAATATGATTTTTCTTAATCAAAGCTTTGTGAACTATAATATTACTTTTGCATCTGAAATGGAAAAAAACTTAACGTTTTACCAGACAGCTCTTACTGTTTTTATATTCATAATATTCCTATCTATGGTTCTGCATAACCTTAAAAGTACTTGCATTTCTACCAAGTTTCATCCAAATATATCCAGATTCACTTAATTATTCCCTGTTTGTTGTGTTGTTCCCGTTCCTCCCAATTGTTTATTTAAGATAGTGGGGCAAATTAATTGTGTTTGATTGGCATTAACATAGCCAAATAAAAATTTGAATTTGGTAATATTGAATGCCCTGAGGGTGTCTGTGTCCCAACTCACAGGAGTACTTATCATGCCTTCTTCAGCTGCCTGGCAGCTTTCCTGGAGAGAGCAGAGCTTGTTGGTTCTGTAAAACATTGCTCGGTGGCATTTGACATGTTTACTGTTATGAGAAATATCCAAACAGTATCCTTCATATTCTTGGTATGAGGAGCATTTGCCCATGTTTTTGGATGCAATTCTAAATATTTATGTGGCTTCATTTGAAAATGTTATTGCTTATCTGAACGGAGTGTGGAGTCCCAAATATGCACCTCTGCCTAAAGGGCTTCTGCATTTTCAGCAGTACCCAACTCACCACGAGATAAAGAATGAATTAGCACATCTTGTCCGGTTAGGAATGAACCTAATTTATAATCTAATTATGACTATGTCTCGGGGATCAAATTAGCATTCCCTGTGTTTGCAAATCTGAGAAAATATGGAAATCATTGCATCGTTATTTCCATTTTCATTCACATGAGGGTGCACATGAAAGTCACCCTCTTTATGGTTTGAGCATGATTATATTGTAAACAGCGTCCCCTGCTTTGTGAGCTTGGCTCATCGCTGCACACATGGCTGCAGATAGCCTGTTTCAATACTCATTCATCTTCTCTGCTCTTCATTTCTGGTGCTAAGCCAGCCTCGAAGTTGGGAAAGTGGTGAGGGAGGGTGTTAATTAACAGCAAGCCAACAGTCAGTCGGAGACTTTCTTTAGGTTTACATCTTGTATCTCTCTCAGTAGTCTGAATGAGGCCAAATATGTCCCAGTGAGTGGGTTTTATAGGATTGGTTGGTTGAGTGGTATTCCAGTGCTTTCATTCTCCCATTTTGCACTATAGTTTCATTTCCTGTGTTACTTAATCTTTTCTGTGCTCCCTCATCACACATGGGTTCTGCCTCTGATTGCCCAAATGCCTGATTTTTGTTGTTGTCAGTTTCTTTTAAAGCAAATATTGGATCAAGCCAATTGTCTTTGACGATTGTTCTGTATTTAACTTAGTCTATATTGCCATCCACTCTGACCAGCATTTCTGTCCATGCTAAAGAAAAGTATCTCCACAGCATGATACTGCCAACACCATGTTTCACTATAAGGAAGCAAGAGGATCTGTGGAGCTAGTTTTTTCCACATATAATAATTTGTATCCAGGCTACTTTTCCAGCCTACTAAAAATTACAATTGAGCTAAACTATCATGTCATGCAAGTAGTCTTAATCAAAGAAGGGGTTCCCTGATAACTCTGTAGTAGCTGCACAGATTCACTCCTCAGATGGGGCAATCTGCTCACATGATAACTATTATTCATACACTTCTCAAATCTGTGTTTTATGAATGACTGGTAAGATTGTTGAATGTTAAGAACAAAACTATGCAAGAATTCACATTTGCAGTTGCTATGCAGAGCCAGAGGCAGAATGGGCAGAGTGTGCTCAGATTAGATGACAACAATTTAACTTTTGGGTTTACATGCTAAATCACTACCCTTAACCCACCATGCCCGCTGTGAAAACTGGTAGTAGCAGCATTATGTTATGGGGATGTTTTTTTTCTGCAGAACAGCAAGCAGGTAAGAGAAGATGGAAACATAGATGGAGCTAAATACAGGACAGAAGGCTGGAAACCACTTGAAACAGGAGATTAAACTCACAACCAGAACCCCATTACCATGGTTACAAAGTGTACTGATTCAGCCTAATCAAAGTCTAAACCTCAACCAAACTGTATAGCTTTGGAAAGACTTGAAATTTGATGTTAAGAGAACTTTGAGTCTTTTATTTACAAATAAACCCTTTTAAAATCATACTTAATTTTAGTTCTGCTAATAGCAAAGACTTTGTGGGGTTCCTTTGGGAAGAATCCATGTAATTTATGATGTTTGTGATTGTTACATGGCAAAATATAAGAAAGGTGTAAGGAATACTTTTGCAAGCATTTTGCTGTTTATACCTATAGCCAGCTCTGCATCAGATCATTGCTTCAGTACCTTCTGTTTGATTTCTGCATTGTTTACACTCCTACTTTGTTGTTATTGAAGCAGTCTTCCCTGCAAGTTTTTATGATTTTAGTGTAAAGTAACTTTCACTTTTTTGGCTTGCTTCCGGAGGCTTCTTCTCTCGCATCTTGTGCTCCACATTCTTCAACTTGTAAGAAAATTTTGTGTACCTAAATTACAAGTGAAGCTTATTTCTACTTTCCTAAAGCACACATTTGTGTCCATCCCTTTTAAAATGAATACACCGAAGATTTTCCACATGGCTCAGTATCATCTCCAGCCCTCTCCTCACACTCTCCCCTCCCTCCCCTCCATCTCTTCCCCGTGGGAAGATCTGACTCCGAGAGCAGACAGTCTGCAGCCCTGAATAAATGTATAACAGAGAGAAGGGGAAGGGAGGGTGCATTAGCAGGCAGAGGGAGTGCAGGGGCGGGAGAGTGTTGGGGGATACATACATGCCGAGTGTACAGAGGAGAGCCAGATACACATTAGATAGAGAGGAGGGAAGCAGTTCAGCCTGTATAGGACTAAGAATGGAGCGATTCAGCTTCCTTTAGCTGTCTCTCCTTCTCCGCACAAACACATGCTCATACACACTCCCAGTTTCTCCCCCTGACGCACACACACACACTCACACAGGAACAGTTGCTTTAGGGTATACCAGTCGGCTCTGGCAGTTATATCCTTTGTTGTCTTTGCTATTGGCTGGTCTCAGCGGCAGCACGGCGTGCGCCTCTATCACCGGGTGGGTGAATGTGTGTGTGGAGTCTGGAAGGCAGTGTATGAAGGATGCCACTGGCTGTACCCGGGTAAGTCATCTCCTTCCTTCCTCTCTCTGTCTTTTTCTCTTTCTTTTTGTTCTTTCTGATCTGCAGCCCCTCCATCTCGCCTGGGATTCTCGCCTCTCTTCTCCTGCCGTGCTCATCCTCTATACACAGCTCTTCTCTCTCAGTCTCTCTCCCTCCCTCCATCTCTATCTCTCTATGCGAGCTCCCTCTTTCTCTCAGTCTCCTCCGGACTGTGCTCCCTCTCCAGGCTGCGCCTCATTGGTGTGTCCTGATTCCTGTTTTTTTTTTTTTTTTTTTTTTTCCTCCCCATTAGGCTCCGGGCCCATTGGTCGTCTGCCTCCCAACCATTATCTTCACTCCTCCGCCCCCCTGTCATCCTTTCTGCCTCTGCTCGCTCACTCTCTCTCTCTCTCTCTCTCTCTCTCTCTCTCTCTCTCTGTCTCTCTCTGTCTCTCCTTCCCACAGTCATCTCTCAAGTCGTGAAAAATTATTTGCATGCAAGAGGAGAGCAGAACTTTGCAGTGAGCTCAGTGAGGGAATTCATTGGGAGTGAAATAAAGGGAAATAATAGCAGAGGAGGAGGAAAAGTTTAAAGACTCGACTGCACTTGGTAGGTACCTTATGCTTCGCTGATGGCATTTTGCTTCTTTTCCATTGTTGTTGGCTGATATTGGACTCAGATCCCGTGTCTGTTAGTCTTGGACTGCTGTACATGGTTTATTGTAGTTCCTGGGATCACTCTGCTCCTGAAATTTTCCGAGGTGATTTTTGCTCTAAAAGTAGAAAATGTCTTTTTTGATATAATGCAGTCAATGTCTAATGATAATGATGCTCATTTTAAAGTTTGTTCTAGAAGTTGTTTTTTTTTATTTTCTTCTGGTGTTAATGCGTGATGTCCAAACTTTGAATGAGCTTTTCTTTTAATCAAAATTTTAATCAAAATTGAATAATTCTGGTAAGAACTAATTAAATACACATATACAAATATATATGTTCTACAATATTTAATCATTTAAAACTGTGTTAATTAATTAGGTTTCTTGTCACTCTTTGGAAATCTATGCTAAAGCTAATCTAAACAGCTAGAAGAAGTGGGAAAAAAGTTTGCATGAGACTTTCTTGGTTCAAATTACAGTAAACTCTCTAATTGAGTTACATGCTTAGAGTACCTCATTCACTGGTCCCTTTTTGGCTCTGTTGTGTTTTGGAACTTAGTGTTCAGGAAAAAACAATGCAGATGTGTGCGCTCCCGATGGTGGCATTTACTGTAAAATTGCAATACAGCTTCTTTTTTTTTTGTCAGAACACAAATAATGCTTGGACACAAAGTGCTCTTCATGTCAACAAAGAGTAAAGCCAAGAGTCTGGATACTTCTGGTGATATTTTTTTGTTTTTTTCACAATTTAATTAATATTGTTTCTGGAGTTATAATTAAATTGTAGACAAAACAATTTACAAGTTGTGGCTTTGCTTTCACCGTTGTTTCGTCTCACAGTAACAATGGTTCTGGGTGTATTCAGCTCAGTTTCGCTCCATGTGTGTACAGAGACTGATATGAGCTGATCGCTGTGATGTGAAGCTGTGTTCTGCAGGATCTTCTCGAAGCTGCGGGAGGAAGTAGATGTCTCGCTTGTTATTGGGAATTCTTGTGCTTGTGCCACCGCGGTGCCTGATGTGATATGCTGAGCTGAGCCAAGGACAGGCAGACAGCTGAATGTGATTAAATTATAGTGGGAAAGCACGCTACCTGGGTCTTACCAGGTCCAGCGTTGCAGGAACTCCCTCCCTGCTGTTTCTGCTCATCTCTCTTTCCTTGCCTTGCTGTGGAATAACAGCAAATGGACCCAGCCCTGTTAATCATAACAGTCTGATTAGAGCTGGAGTTAGGACGAAACTGGGTGCAAGATTGGACCTCTGGATTATAAGATGCATTGTACATGCTTACTGTGAAGAAAAGCGCAGAGCTCTTTAGCAGTAAAATGCCTCCTGGGGATCCCCTTTATGCAACTTACAAGGGTGGGTCAGAGGGTGAGGAGCATTATTAGTCTACGTGTCTCCCATGACTGAGCACTTTTAACATAATGTGACTTTAAAAACATGATAAAAGCATGCATGAACTCTGTTTTTCAACAACATAAATGAGCTGAATATTCTAAAAAAATTAAAAGGAAGCCACTCGGATATTTTGGCCTTTTTTTGTTTGATTATCATTGGTTTGATTGGAGGAACAGCACCCTATAAGATGATTGTGATCCTGATTAGAGATGCACCGATCAATCTGCCACCGAATTGAAAATCAGAAGCAGACAGTTTTCCCTGAATGATAGTCACAAGGTCTACTACAGAGCATCAACCACCACCATATATTTTTATGAACTTTTCAGTTTAATAAAATCCAGAAAAGGGCTAAAGACATTCATATAATAAAAATATATACAGAAAATATCATACATATTAAGAATGAGTCAAAATCAACAGATTAGACCTGAAAGAAAACCTGGAATCAGTATTGGTCAGGGTTAGTCTGATTGATACATCACCAATCTCCATACACTCGCTTTATGATCATGGTTACATTTATTAGGAACTTACATAATTATTATTGAAGAGACATACTCACATATATCAATTATTAGTTCTAGAAATAATAATCTTTAAAAAATTATTTATTCTGGGATAAATACCCTTCGATGCACTGGAGAACCTCAGTCTTTCAGACTAAGACTTGCTGGTGAAGTGGATGCAGATCCACATTGTGCCGCTTTCAGCTCCACATCGTTGAATCTCTTCAGTGCAGAGCTGATGATCATGCCTCCCTGTTGTGGAAGGGTTTATATTCTACTTTACCCATCTGTATTTATTTATCTTTCAAAATAAAGAATATTTGTGGATGAATAAATGCTCTGTTCTTTTGTTACTAGTTTTAGGAAGGCGAGGAGGACCAGCCTGTCATTACGTTTGTCTAAATGTGCATGTGGAGATACTGAAGGGAATCAATGTGGTCTTCCAATCAGTCTCAGTGACATGGTCACGCTAGGGTGCAGAGGAGAATGATCTATTTGAGCAGACATATTGTCAATACTGACATCTACTCAGTGTAAGATGTAGCTGCTCCTGTGTCCTTCACACATACTGCTGCGCCTGTCAGTATACACACTATTAATCATGGTATATTTTTTAGTCTGATCCAAGCTCACGATTTGGACTTAACTAGTTGAAAAACAAGGATTTGGTTGTTTTGAAATCGAATATTCATTAGCAATGAATTAAATCGGTGTGGGCCAGTGTCAGATTCTTATACATAATGACCTTGATCATCCACAGTTTCAACATTTAGAATTTAAAACAAAAAAGTTGAAAAAATAAATCAAACAACCCTTTTTCTACTGTTGCAAAAATAGCATTTGCTTTAAGCCATTAAAATGAAATCTGCAGGACTGTTAACTTAATTTCAACAAAGGCTTGACCGAAAATATAAATTAAACACTGTAAAAATGTCATTCCCGTTTTTAAAGGAGATATATCATGCTTTTAAATCCTCCCTTTTCATATGTAAATCATTCACTTGTGGTCTATGTAAAGTAGAACCATAGTGGTTTGGTCTGAATTCCATGTTATTGTAGCCCCACAGACCCTCCTTATACTGTTCTGAGGAGCATCTTTAGAGCAACTCATTTTCGTGCTGTCCCTTTAAATGTAAGCGAAACATTTCATGCCCCGCCCCCTCCAGGTTACAGAGCGTTCCGCTCCATCCCGTTCGGACAACTTTGTAGTCTGATAGCAGCGATGCGATTACTACCTGCAGATAGACTTTTTATTGCGAAGCGATCGTCGCTAAATTCCTGTACATCATGTGTACCCCACGACAAAAACTGTCAAAAAAAGCCCAATCATTTTATTCAAAGCATGCAGTACAGTTATATCCTCAGCTAAAAGCTAGCACACATCGCAAACAGAAGCAGAATGTACAATGCTACAACTATCAAAACAATCGCCCGTACGACATATCAACACACAACATTCATGTCTAAAATAAAATTTACTGTCATTTTAGTGTTATTTGAAGCTTACCGCTTTGCTTTGTCCGTCGTTTCCGTGGAGAGAAGGAACTGACCCCTCAATCAGACAAAGTCTTTTTGGCAAATCCCTCCTGATACAGACCGAGGTTGCTGAAGCACTCGTCCTCGAAGTGCTTCGCGCAAACGAGGAAAACCTTCCCCACAGATGTCAGTATATTTCCACTAAAAATAAAATTTAACCAGGCACTTCTCAGAGGCTCTGATGCTGGGAGTCGATGTAGGGATTTGTGTGGGTTAATACACCCAATAACTGAACATTTTGACTTGCTTTCTTGTAATTTCGACATGACTGACCTTGGACTACAAAATCGCTGTGGGGGAGAAAAAATGGTGGCTTCACGAAATTGGTTACCCGGAAGTCCATTACTTTAGTTGGCAGTTCAACAACAAATGCTGTGACGTAATAGACAAGAAAACATAATAGCGAATAGAGACAACTAAACAGACTGAAAAATAGGACCAAAAAAGAATGTAAAGATATAAACACAGCACCAGAAGAGAATAAATGTAAGTTGTCTGCACTCCTAAACACCCAAAATACACATTTACATGCATTTAAGGGCTAAAGAAGTGGATTTTCCATGATATGTCTCATTTAAGTGCTTAATGCACAGAATATTATACCTTCTTGAAGGCAAAGCCTGGTTCCTGCACAGGCAGCTAGCCTGCAGCTGGCTGTTTGACAGCAATGCTGTTTCTCTGCCCCTTTTCCACTAGGGTCGGCTTTGCAGGGGCAGGGTTGGATCAGCCCGGCCCAGCACAGCCTGCTTGTGTTTCCATTTCCATTTTGGCAGAGGGCGAGGACATCAGTAGTCTAAGCGGAGCAAAGTTCCAGAAAAAGTCAGTCATCACTGACAGTTTTCCGACATTACAGAAGTCGATGCTGGAGGTGGTATGTAGCCCTCTCTCTGTCCCATTACTTGGCCTTTCAACATAAATGCCATCCATTTCTGTAGGATACTTCCAGTGTTGCACGGCATGGTATTCGTTTTTTGAAATTGCCGCCAGCAATGTTTTGAACTTGGATGAAGTTATGTCTCATCATTTTGTGACATTGCTTCGCTCTCACACTGCCATGCCAATTAGTTGTTTCCGATACTATGTAGAAAGGGTGACATCACTTTACTGGACCAATAAGTCCATAGGTGGGCCTGTTGGGTTGCCACAGCCCACGTAGGACTGAGTTAGAGGTCGGCTCGCCCCAGATAAAGGTAGTGGAAAACCGGCTCATTTGATCCGGTCCAGGCCGAGCTGACCCTAGTGGAGAAGTGGCAATGGTTTGCTAAGGGTTCTTTCAGCCAGATCTCCAGCAGTGGCATTGGAAGAAAGCCAGTCTATTCTAGATAAACACTAAGAAATCCTTGGTCATTCCAATGCTTCCCATGGGATCTTACTAAAAAGCAAGTTAAACCACAGGAACAGTATGATGTAAAATGTTTGATGTATGGCAACTTTTTAAAAATATGTATATATTTTTATCCCACGTTTTTCCCCCAATTATTTATCACCCAGTGTTCCTATCTAAGTCCTGGGCATTGCTCTCCCTCTGCCAACCCAGGAGGGCCCTGCACTGAGCTCAAGCCTCCTTCATGCTTTGAGGAGTGAGCAGGCCCTTCTTTTCACTCAAAGGGGTGGGATTGCCCCAGCTGGACATAACACGTGGAAGGATCACATTATTCAAGCCAGATCCTCCCCAACCCCTCAGGAGCCCCGGTCAGCCAGGAGCAGACAGTATACAGCCAAGGTGCATGTTTTTGTGGGAGTACTTACATTAGCTACTCATAGGAACACAGGGAGAACATGCAAACTCCACACAGAAAGGCCCTTTCGCCAACCCCACCCAGGGTGTGGGTGCTGTTGATATGGAAGAACAAACACACCCTCAGCACCCACAGCGTCCCCAGCAGGAATTAAACCAAGGACCTTCTAGCTGTGAGGTCAGCTGCGCTACCAGCTGCGCCACCATGCTCTCAACTTTTCAAACGTTGTTAATATTTTAAGGTATTTAAAAAAGTAAAAAGCAGATTTTTGATTTGATAGTTGGAGTTGGACTTCTTGTTTGGGAAGTCACCCTGCAGTCTCCAGATTAATAAAGAACCAGTTCTTTTTAAAAATATTTACACTAATATTATTCCCTGTACTTTCTACGATGGGCAATATTCTGTGGTTCGTCCAGTACTTTCTTTGACATCACATTAAAAGGAATTTCAACCAAAGGAAAGATATGAGAGAAAATGTTGGCAAATTAAAACATAGCTGTTTACAGCATTGTTATACCTTTATACTAGGTAACACCTAATGCCTTTTTTAAGCTTTCTCTTGTATACAACATGTAATAGATCTACTTTTATTTCTGTTTCTGTATATATGCATATAATAAATTAAATACAAACTTTCTATGCGGGTATTCCTCCAGAAAAAAAAAAAAAAAACACAGGTGCCCCTATCTCACACTCATACACAAACACACTAATTTTTGTTCTTTTCCTGTGGGAAAACGTGATCTATCTCCTTGCGGGCAGGCCAATTAAAAACCAATCAGGCTGCTTGGAGTGTGCTGGTAATGGGAAAGCCAAGGCAGTGAAGGAAGTGGGGCTGATTAATGGACATTTTCACCTTGTGGCATAACAGCCTCCCACAGGCATCCATCACCGCAGGGGGACTACACTGGCTTTGCACCTATCCAGGAACGTCTGACATGTTGTATAAGTTGCAGATGTCTGACTGTGTGATGATGAGCATAAAGTGCCCCGACGAGGCTGCAGTAGCTTTATATTAACCTGCCTTATCTGCAGGCCATGGAGATCATTTGATGTATGGCAGCATCCTGATTAATACCAGGCTGTGCAGCTCAGCTCCTTTTCATGGTTTGATAACATTCAGGGGATACGCTGTTCACCTGCTGTGGAAACACAACCAGTTGAATACTAAGTATTTAGAGCAATGGCAAAATTTACGGCTTGTGTTGCTTCATGTTTTTATTGTCTTTAAAAACAAAGCAAAAGAAAACCCCTGTTTTCTACAGACAAACACTTTTTTTTAGTTATTACCAGCAGACTCAAGATGCCCTTACTGAGTTAGACTGAAAAGCATTTGTGTCTTTCCCTTTGGAGCCTTTGTGAAGCTGCGAGCAGTCAAAAGAAAAGTATTAAACTGTGTGAGCAAGGTTCGTTCCATTTCAGGAGCTGCTGTGACCTACTTCACACAGCCTTGCAGCTAGCTGTAAATAAAGATTTTCATAACCTGCTTTGGCCTCTTCCCATTAGCAGAACAACTGTGCCTTGAAGAAAATTACGAGCTCAGGAGAAGCTGAGCAGAGCCGTGCTATGATATCATCAGAGCAGGGAACACGAGTCTGATTGCGTTGGTGTCATAAGATTACACTAAGGTTTAGCACAACATTTAATATAACCTGAAAGTTGCATAATCATAAGGGGCAACATTAGTCATCAGCACATATCATAAGGAAGAAAAAAGGGGAAAAAAACTGAGTGTACATTGAAACAAGTTACGGTACATTTGCTAATGTTGACAGAAGCCAAACCTGGTTGATACGGTAAGCAGGGGGCAGAGTTTTACCATTTCATCAGATTTAAACAGAAGTTTTTAAAATAGGAAAAAAAGAAAATGTATCATTTCCTGTACAGGGTTACAGGTTCTTCATTTACTATTATACAATGCTGCCACCTCTATGGATGATCTTTAGAATATTAGCCGTATAAAATATACTACCATGTGCGGATCATGGCTAGTCAGGGTCCATCCAACTAGGCAAATATATTACTGATATTCAGAAAGTGAATGCATGACTCTTAAAAATATTGCATTACCAAGTATTATATTAAAGTAATCACTTAACAATTGTGATGTGGTGCACACTGGTACTGTTGTGATGGTCACATTTCAATATATAAGATAATGTATAGAAATACTTAAAATATTCATTAATCAATCTTAATTTTATGTATAGAAAATATATTGAACGAAATATAGCTAGAGAAAACACAGTTCCTCTGCCAGTACAGTGGAAGCCCGGTATTTTCGCGTATAAGAGACCACAGCCGCCTACGAATACTTTAAATTCATGAATACTTGAGACCTCCTTTAAAAATGCTTAGAATGGCCCCTTTGAATTGTTTACACACCATGTATACCTTCAAATAGGGCTGGGCCATTAATCGAATTTTAATCAAAATTGTGATATTAAACAGCTTTTCACAATTATTGCGTGGTGTGTTTTTAATAGTTATGCCAACTGACCAATCCACCCGAAGCACTGCCTTGTTGTCAAGCTAACTGACCAAGCAAGTTGAGGAAAAAAACATGTTGTACTTAAAAGCAGGAGGCCCATGCTGGTAGGTAAAATGAAAGTGCTGTGTCAAGAGTGTACCGCTGGTAAAGAATTCTGAAGGAAAATGGACAACAGGGAAGATGATAAAGATCTCCAAATTGTTGACAGAGAATACAGAAGAGAATGCGGCAATGACACTGTTGAAGGAAGTAGCATCATGAACTGAGTATTTTGAAAATGGTTTGGATATTTCCAAGAGGACAGCTGCAAGACTAAACCAATCTGTAAAGTCTGCCAAATGACCGTTTCAACTAAGCTCGGTAATATAACAAATCTATTTAATCACCTGAAGTCCTATCATCCCTTGAGTAAGAGACATGCAGTTTTGAAGTGATGTAATGTTGTTAGCAATACAACAGTAGCACAACGCATGATTTTTAGGTGACATTAATAGCTAAGGCTATTTTTAATCGTTTTTATTATTATTGTTTTGATAAGACAAAAATCACATCAAAAATACAGATCAGTCAATATAGTGAAAATGAATGAGATTATCTTATTTTATAATCACCCAGCCGTACCTTCAAATTTGCTAATATGCTCAGCACTACCACAGAAGCTAAAGTTTACAGTCTTCCTTATTTCAGCTCTTGGTGGTACAGTCAGTCAACGGCAGCCAAAAATGAACAGCGCTTGTCAATTGGCTGCTTTGCAAACATCAGCCAGTAGCAAGTAAAGTAGCAATAGAGTTATATTCTAACTTCACAAGATGTATATTCTTTTAAATATTTTAAATACGAGCAATGAAAAAAATTCTGTTCTTCAAATAACAAAAACCTGTCTTTTATTTGAGTGCTGATAGTTTCAAATAACACATTATCGAATCACAATAGTAATCACAGTATCAATGTTTATGTCATTCACAAAGGAAGTTTGTGAGTTGTAAAATATTTAGCCGCTTGGATTGACATCTTCTGTCCACACTTAAGATACATTCTAAGTGAGTGTCAGGGGTATTGCAATCAGCAAAAACAAATACAAACTAAAGACATTGTGGGTAATCAATATTGTCATCAAAATATTCAACAATTCTACTGCTGTGTTATGCTTTCTTATTATTATGCAGCCCTGGTTTCAAACTATCAACAAACATTGCTGAGCAGGTCATTGTAAATAGCTGGCTTGTAGCTAGCTGTAAACCAGTGTTAATGCTTTTTGGGACTTTCAGTTTTGATGTGTTTTCTTCTGATCTTGGTCATCAACCAAGGGGAAATCGTCTGGTTTCAGTCACTTACTCACTGATTGGTGCAAAACACTAGAAAAGCCCGGCTTTTCTATGCTCACTGTAGCCAATTTTATGATGCAGTTAAAAATACATTTTTTCAAGCTCAAACGTACCAGGAAATTTTTTTTTTGGATGAAGTGGGTTGACAAAAAAAGGGTCATGTTCACTATTTTTGATTTTCATAGGGAAAGATATAAAGAATCAAAGGCAGTGTTTTACTAAATCTGTAATCTGTGCAGACGTTTCCAGTCCAGGTTTGACAAGTTCATAAATTTTATGAACTTTATTATGCTTTATTATGCTTGTCTTAGTAATCTAAGGTTGTCATGATGCCCACAAAAATGCTGTAAAATGTTATGTTTTTTGTTTTCAAAATAAAACGTTAAGTGTTCATGAAAGATTAACTGTTCAGTTTAATATCGATCAGTCAAAGAATGTTAGATTTGGAACTAACTAACATGATCAAATGTGATATAGATAGACAAAAACAGTGGAATAGCCCTTTATTTTACGGGAAACAAAGCTGATGTAAAATTTAACTTTTTTTAAAAGTGGTTAAGGCTTCATCAAAGCTTTTTGTTAAAATGTGTTGTTGGTTGGACAAAAAATGTTTGTATTAGTGGATTCAAAATAACAGTCTCCAAAATAGACAGTAGGTATCAAGCTTTAAAAAACTCACCAGCAGGTCCGTTGTTAATAACGATGGCTTATTTTTAATTTTATAAACAGAGTGGCACGAAGAAGCTTTAAGAGATTTCCCTTTGACTATAAATATAGTTGCATTTTAATTATAGGATCCTTTGTCATCTGCTTGCACAGTTGTTAAGAACCACAGTATATTCAACTCATAAACTGATCTAAATAATGGGAGTGACAGATTTGATGATTTTTAAAAACACTTTTGCACTTTTCTCATTCTTTATAGTTTAGCTTTCAATATTTTAATCTAGTAACTGCTTTGTTTATTTGTTTTAATAGTGGCAATGTCAAGAGCTAACTTTGTTTCGTCTGCTTATATGATAAGAATAGGTTTATGAATTTGGCTGCAAAGCCGGACACTGTTAAAGATGTGGCAAAAACAAAATAAATGATCATATCTGGAGCAAAGAAATGTTGTTCAAATGCTCTAATACTACTATTTATTATATCAAATGCAAAAAGACAACTTAACTTTGTTATAAGGTGTTGTCTAATAGGAACTTTTTATGCCAATCAAATGTCAGTTTATTGTTAATTTTGTAAGTAATTTATTCTACTGATGATGTTGGTATTGAAATGGTTATATAGAAGTATTTTTTTTTTTTTAAATCAATAAACTAAATGTAGAAATAAATTTATACTGGCTTACTGAAGCGCTCTGAAGGTTGTTGTAATAACCTGAATGTCATATAGGTTGTCATATTTGTTGTGTCAACAAACCATGTGTCAAACATATGTCAAACATAGGTTTTGTGTCTCAAATATTGCATTTTAGGCATTTATTGCTACTTTTAGGTTATTTTATTCTCTAAAGATGTAAACCACCTTGAAATGCTTTGTTGTTGAAAGTGTGCTATACAAATCAAATTGTCTTGCCCTGGATACCTGTTAGCCATATTTAGTTTGGCTTATCTGCGTTACTCTAAATATGTTTTCTGGTGTGTCTAACTGATTTATACTTATATTAAACAGTAAAAAGTCTGGAAAAAGTTTTGCAGTTGAATCAGATGTAGTATCAGCACCTCCTGACCTTTTGTTTCTCTGGACAATGATAACATGAATCATAAAAGGAGATGTTTCAGTGATAACAACACCCGCCTCCTCAGTAATGATGCTATCAGCTGAGCGTCATCACTGAGAGTCCAACTCGTCCCCAGACTCCCCAGGTCAAAGAGGCAGAGAGATCCACCGCAGAGAATCTAAAGAAAGAAAACTTAAACCAAGAGAACAGGAAGGGCCGAGCATGTGTGAAAGCACTGTGATATTGGAAAATGATTACCAAACAGGCATCCATTATTCAACAGGGCAATCAGGGAGGGCTCAGTCTGTTCATTTATGCGAGCACCATAAATCTGATTTGTCGGTTTTGATCACTCTGAAATCTCCCAGTCACACGCGGGCAATATTGGGTGAATATTATTGTGTCTAATGGGGAATTGATGACGGCATGTGACACCGGTCAAGACAAATGGATGGCTTACAGGAAAAGGGAGGGAGGGAGGAGGCTGGAGATGTTGGGACAGAGGTTTATTAACGATCGAGGTGCTGTATATTACATTTCTTTTTTATAAAGAAGGTTCAAGACAGTGACTGTTACAAGGCAGACTTGCATTGAGGGGACTTATTTTATTTGTGTGGACCTCTTTGAGATTTGTGTGGAAGGTCAAAGAAGTGCAATTAATTGAAAATTTAAATGATTTTTGGAGCTCGAGAAAGCATGCATCTGCACTGTGTTTTTATCCAAATGCTGTGTTTATGCAAATGATGGAGCGCATGTGCTCCCGCGCAGCGTCAGGAGGCAGGAGGACATGATGCGCTCTGAGCTGCAGCGTCTCCGTGAGGGTGGCCTGACCTCTGCCTTCAGCTCCGCTTCACGGGACAGCAGCAAATGAGAGGTGTCATGCATGACAGCAGCGCGGCCCCTCTTTAGGATCGACGGCTTGTCGTACACGCGCGCGCAAACACACGTAGGCTACATTGAAAAACGGCCCGTTGTGCCCACGCAATTCCACCCAAATGCATGAAAATATTCAACTTGAACCAAACGCTGGCAACAGTTGGAACATAAATAGACAAGAATGCATAAATCTTGACAACCGGGCAGATTTCCACAGAGACCCATGGGAAACACAGCCCAGATCAATTGCTTCATTTCGTGAACATGCAGCTTTTGTTTGGGCAACAAACATTTAAATTCAATTTGACCACTTAGTGTTTATGCAGAGCTTTGACCTGCTTAGAAAATCAAACTCAGACGCAAACAAAATGTTGTCACACACTCACTTTTGATTTATTTCCATTGCTCAAAGCCTTTATACATTTAAAAAGCCTTGTAAGTTTCACTTTATGCATGATGTCTGTTGTCGGGTATATTTTTGTCAGAGACGTAGTCAACAATAAATTAATTAGGAAGGGGAAGTTTATTTTTATAGCTGCATTCGTACAGAATAATTTGAGGAAATGAAAATAAATGGAAATGGAAATGCATTAAGAACAAGATCTACACTAATTTCAAATAGAACATTTCAGGAGTCCAAAAAAGACATTGAAATGCAAATTTAAGACAGTGACAGCATGATAAAAAACCCCGGATACATTTACCTTATATCTTTATAGGAAAGCTGCAGAAAGCAATATTTGCGGTTCTGATAAAAGGAGCGTGGAGTCCCTGCAAATTTCAAGTTTGCAGAGTTTGTTCCAGAGTTGAGGGGCATAAAAGTGAAATCCTACTCCCTCTTGTTCGGTCTTGTTGTTTTTTTGTTTTTGTTTTTTTCTGGTCATAGGAACACTCACTAAGGTGAGTTCAAAATTGCTTATGTTTGTCAAGCAGCTCTGAAACTATTTAGGCCCAATTCCATTCAGTGTCTAATACACCTGACTTTTTAAAATATTTCTTTTTTTAAAATATGCATGTGATGTGACTGTATTCCTTGACTGGTTCCAGATCCTGCCAGTACCATTTTTGATGAGCAGCAGCAGCATGATTTATTTTAATAAAGATAATTGTTCATTTCACATTAAACCATTTATTCTAGTAATATTTTTTCCCCATTTAATCAAAAGCTAATTTAGCAACTATGACACCTGTGTTTGTGGCATGCGCTCTGAGTTTTAGTCTCCTGAAGAGTCTAAGTAAGGGCTGTTCGCTCTAACTTTATCTATTTAGGACTAAAAAGGAAGACTCAGGTTTTCATCATTAAGGTGGAGGAAATTTCCTATTCATTAATTGATATTAAGAACACATTCTTTAAGTATGTGAAAATAATGTTGTGATATAGTAACACAGAAACATGAGTGCAGACATATTAACAATATAATAATAATAATAATAATAATAATAATAATAATAATAATAATAATAATTATTATTATTATTATTATTATTATTATTATTATTATTATTATTATTATTATTATTATTATTATTTATGAAAGAGGACTGAGAATGGATCCCTGAGGAATCCCACGTTACCATTGTTTGCTTAGAATTTTAATAATAATATAAAACTAACATCCATCTCTGAAAATATGAATAGTTAGTACCAAATAATTATATGCACATACTACAACGTATAAAAGACTGCTGTAATTAGTAAAGGGAAAAAATTACTATGTGTCATTTGCTGATAAAACATATTAAGGCTGTTCTTTTACATGATTTGTGTAGTATTTTCATGTTGGTCCTTTGTATTGTACCTATTTTTTATGGAAAAGATAATAAAAAAATAGATTATAGATAAAGCAACAATCATCTTCTCGTCTGCTGTTGAGTTTATCCTTATTGATTTGAACCTTCACTGGAGAAAGTTCAGACTAAAATTCAACATCAACCTTCAACAACTCAAATTAGATGCTACTAAATTTATATAGTTGGTACTCATATTATTGTTATTATTACTGTAATGCAAAGATATGAGCTCTTCCATCTCTTGGACTGCAGTCATGGGAGGGAATAAAGGACTGTCTTGCACAAAATGCAATAAGATTTTTTTTCCATTCGTTTTGTAGGGAAGAAATATGTAGAAGGATTTGGAAAAAAAAATAAAAAAACATTGTAATTTAGTCGTTACTCTAACCAAGGCAGTGCTAATATTGTGCCTTTATAGTAATTATTTCACTGTAGGAAACTTTGCGGATTATACTTAAAGTCATTTTCAAAAGAAAGTGCACCCCTTCTAAATACACAAACCACTGATTTTTTATGATTTAATTGACACTTTAATTTAAAACAATAGAGAGGATCCACTGGAGTTATATCTAGAAAGTGGGAGTATCCAACTAATTCACTCTGGACAATGTAAGTGGTTGGACATGATAACTAAAATGAAGAAGAGCTGCCATGCAATTGACTTTCACCATTTGATTTATTTGGATTAGGGTGTTCCAATATTAAAACAAATATTTTGGGTACCCAAACCCCACTGGCCAAGGCTATTATTTTTGATGAAGTATTTAGAGCATACACTTTCCAAAATTATAGAAAACTGTATAGGACGTTTGTGTAGACAGAAAGGTACAGCCACCATGGAGTGAGATGAGTGTTTCATAGATTTGCAAAGTTAATTAACAAACACTGAGGCTTATCATCTTGGTATCATGTTATTGTTGCAGTGTTTCTACCCGATGAAATAAAATTGGATCTGATTTTCTGCGAAATTATTTCAGTATGTCAACAATGCAAGAGCCAATCTTGCATTGTTGACATACTGAAATAATTGTGTTTTACCAAGGTGGTAAAACACAAATGGTTCAGACAAAAGACACAGGTGGGTAGAGCAGCTCAATGTCAATACAAAACACAAAAAGTGAGGAGTATTAACATTTATATATTGAAATGAAAGCACATAAACAGTTATTTGGAATCTTATTGTATGCTATAATTAATTTATGACATATTTAATCCAGCAAAGTTGGCATTTCTGATTAGCATGGTCTTTGTTTATGCTAAGTTTGGTCATGTTAGTTCAGAAATAAAAAATATTGTTTTTTCTACTAAATATAGGACTATCCATTCTAAATTAGTCATAAAAAGATTTCCATAAACTTTCAATTTTGGAGTAAAACTAATCAGTGCTGGATTTTTTTCTGTCAATGGCAATTTTCTTTTTTTAAGGTTAGCATTAAAATGTCTACTTAAAAATATATATATTTAGTTGGGCATTCAGACAGGGAGCATGATGTGCAAGAAGCTGTTTATTAACTGCAAAAAAGATAAAAAAATAAAATACATTTAGAAATGTCAAATTACAATTAAAATGGGCTTCTAATTTTATTCATATATGGTTTATTATAAAGTATCTGTAGATGGTACACACACTTTTCATCACAAACGTGTGGGCCACTCAGTAAGAAGAATAACAGTCTAACACAGATGACATTTGTTTACTGTCTGTGTTACTGTTGAGGGGAATAAAACAATACAATAATGTAATAGAACAAGAAGTAATTTGTTTCAAACCATCTGCAATCAGTCCATTAGTCTTCATCCGCTTAGTAATAACCATCAGCTGCAGGACCATGCTAATTTATGCATTCATTTTGCTGCACAACAAAAGCTTCTTCATTAATCTGTGATGTTTTCCTGTAATTAGTGTATAAAATGAGCTTGTAAAGGAGATATATATATATATATATATACTGTTACTGATTCAAATCTCCAGCTTCAGTTGTTTATGTGGTATAAGACGCTGCATCAGCACATTTATCATACTGAAATGACCTAGAACTTTACCTAGACCCTAGAACCAGACCCAAACATGGAGAAGCAGCTTGCAGTTTCTATGCTCCCCATGTCTGGAACAACCTGCTGGATGAATGCAAAGCTGGGGAGTCACTGAACTGTTTTAAATCAAACATAAAAACGTATCTATTTATATAGCTTATAAGTAGATGATATGACTTTTACATTCATTCTTTTTAATAACTGTTATTGTTTTTTTCAAACAGAACATTTTTTTCTGTTCTTAATTGTAATAATTTTACATACATTTTCTTTTAATAAATGTTTTCTTTATTTTAATTACTGTAATTGCTAAATGTTTCAATTGGTTATTGTGTTTCATTGATTTTTAATTTTCAAAATTTTACATACAGTTTCTTTTAGAAATGTTATTTTATGCTTTTGTTTAGGAAATATCTGTTTGAATCTTCCATGTATTGGGTTTCTTTACTGCTGAATCATGTAAAGTACATTGAATTGCCTTGTGTTGAAAGTTTGCTATATAAGTAAAATTGCCTTGCCTTGCCTACCTCCCAAAATAACTGCTGAAATGAAAAGAATTTACAACACAACAGAAGATTAATAAGTGTGGGTAATTTCCAAAATGTTCTGAACTTTCTGGTTATTGCTCCCTTGCTTCTACTCTCTCCCTCAAGAAATACCCTTCAATATAAAAATTTAACCATGTATAATTGTTGTTAGCAACAGTTTGGTATGAAATATCACCCTTTTAACCTTCCAAATTGCTAATATAACCTGACCAAAATCATTAAAGAGATAGCATTAGCATAGTCACAAGGTGTTTTGGAAAATGTACTGTAATCCCAGTGTGTTCATTTATAAGATACATACACTAGTCTCCTGTGCTTGCTTGAAAGGTGAATTTGTACGTAGACTCACTTCAAACTAGGGCATTTCTACCTTGCACCTGCAGGTAGAAAGACCTGAAGTTGTCTTCTGAAAGTGCTGACAGTGCACCTCTGTGTCTTCCAGTTACAGCTTGGAATGCTCTTCTGTGACTCACTGTCCTCTGGTCTTACCTTTATCATAGCTTGTCTGTCTTGTTTCTGTCTCTGCACGCTCATATATTCCCTGAACAGCCCTTCCTTTGCCTTATTGTCTCGCTTTCTACCCTCCCTTTTCCTTCTTTATTTCAGTTCAGTGGTTAATGAGAAGGATGGATCGCATATTTACTGCTTACAGGGGATGCCATGTTTCTCATTCCCACTCACCAGTTGTGCCCCACCGTACAATGTATAATAAATCAAATCCTCTGTGTCACCATCGCTTTCTTTACACAGGCAACAGAGTCATGGAATACAGTGTGATCTGCTGCAAAATGCTGGAGAAATATGAAGCTAAGTACTCAGAGCTGGTTCTTCACTCCCCCTTTATTGCTGCAATATATTCAGGTCAATGCCAGGTCTCTGTTAAAATGCTTCTTTGCTTTTTCCTCTCTAAGCTCCAGCATCTTGTTCGTTTTACTCAAATCTGAGCAGCCCCTTGCCCTGAATAAATAGTGCAACATGTTTTGCTTCTTTAGTCTTAGCCCTCACTGCCGTTTTGCTCGCTTGCTCACTCCCCCCCTCCCCGTTGACAGCTCTGCGCTGCCCCATGTATGTGACCTAATTTTCATACTCGGCCCAGCGTTTTCCAATGTGAGTCGCTCCAAAATAGCTTGGCTACTGCAGAGCGTGGCAAACTCATTTCCATCTTGCATAACAGAGACCAAACATTTCTCTCTCTAACCACCCCCCAACATCACCACCACCGCCACTCCACCTCAGCTCAATGGCGAGATGGCACTTACTCTCACAGGCTGAATCTGTCTTCCCACCTCACTGTGTGAGGAAGATGGTGAAATTATCATTTTCACTTACTCATTTTTATCCCACAGTTTGTGCTTTATGTCTACTCAGTTCGTCTTTGTAAATGAACATGTCAAATTAAATGATTATACAGCCTTGCTTAGTCAAAGAAGAAACAATAGAGCGATAGCTATCTCAAGGAAATTTCAATCGAACACAACTGGACTTGGTACTTTGTCTTGGAAGACGTTTCACCTCTTGGATATGAACACTCTTCAGACTTACCAAGTCCAGTTGCGTTTGATTGAAATTTCCTTGAGATAACCATGACCTGGGTGAATGAGAATATTCACAGACGTAATAGAGCAATAGGAAGTGATTCTTATTCTAACTGTAAAGGCAGCGAGGCTAAATCAAAGAGGTCCCAAAAGAATTCATGAAAACATTTATGAGATGTAGCTTTGCTCCATAACCTAAAGTGTATTTCATAACAGTATCAAGATAACTATTCATACGCGATTAACAGCCCATTAAGTGTTGAGCCCTTCATTATATTGCATCAAGATGATATTGTACAAGACTATAAGGACTGAACATATCTACTTCTTGTCGCTGAATCGGCTTTAGATGGGGATTGTAAGGAGCTGTGGGCTGACAGAGATGGCTGCGGCACTTCTCAACTTCTATTGGGTGCCTTTTGCGTAGCTAATGTAGAAAAATGGAAACAGATGGAAGGCATGATTATTTGATCTGCGAAGAGTTCCTGGTGGGCTTTGTAGTAACTGGACGAGACTGCTTAGAGGTAAAAGAGTGGGCTGTATCTGTCTGTTTATGTGTGTGTGTGTGTATTTGTGTGTGTGTGTATGTTTGCGTGTATCTGTGTGTGTGATCTGCATTTAGTGTGCATGGATGTGGGTGGCTGTTGTCTGTATTTGATTTTCTATGTGTGTGTGTTTTGTCCATCTGTTCATGTGTTTGGATGTGTTGCAGGCACCTTTGTGAGTGTTTACACGCTATTGTGTCTCCCTCCAAACATATGGACCTCTAATTAGGAATGAGCAATGAATAGTGATACAGGTAGCAAAGCTCATTCTTTCAAGCTGTGTTTATGGCTCTGGTCTCCCGCTTTGCTGTACGGTGCATTGTGAAAGCATTCATATCATTAGAACTTTTTTCCCCGCAAAGGTTGTTAGTCAGATATGATTGGAAGAAGAATGGAGCAAGTTCCAAGGAAATATTGGAAGAAAAAACCCTCCTTCCTCTAGCAGACCATTAATTAAATTTAATGCAATTCATTTTATTTATACAGCCCTATTTCATAACATATGCCATCTCAAGGCACTTTACAATATAAGTCATTTCAATTAATTTATTCATACATTACAATCAGTTTAAAAGTTTTCTATTTAAAGGAAAAGTTTTTTGTGTTTTTGTTTTCAACCTGGACCTTATTTTTTTTAGCAGATTTTACATTCCTTCACTCACCCAGACAAGTCTGGAGCTAACAGGTTCTGTTTTGCGGGAGTTTATATCGAGTCGCAATCAGCGTATATCCATATAATGTGAGTCAGTGGGAGCCGGAGTTCATCGTCTGTAATAAGGCATTATCTGCCCCAAAACACCTTTATTCAACCATGTTTTTTTAGTAAATGTATGTGATATTCCCCTGTGAGTTCAGAACATCTCAGAGGTGCTAAGGTATTAGCATGTGAGGTTTTTACAGGCTTTCAATGCAACCGATTCCAACGTACACTAACCTGGGATTTCAATGACGTTGCACCCACCACCATTACAGCTATAGTCTGCTTAGGTTACAGAAAGGGAGGCTGTAGAAGCTGAACATAGTCCAATTGGTCATTCAGTTTGTGCATATTAGAAACACAAAAACGTGAACATTATTTATGTTGCATTAGCAAGTTCTGTCTAACCAACCGCTGTAGAGCACACAGCAAAAGTCCTGCTCAGACTACAACTGGTATGGATAGAGTGAGTAACTTTGAAAGGCACTGTATATATCCACAATTGGAGTAGCTCAGTTCTCTTTTGTTTAAGATTCATTTTATATATAGCCTCAGTATATATCTATGGATTACAGTGTCAGTAGATCTGCTGCAGCCTGAAAGACAATTTCTAATAAGAAAAATATGTAATACACCTGTCTGGTTCTGTATTGTACAACCCACACACAGTAAAGACATAATTACTCAATCTTTGTGTTCTTCTATTGATCTCACTGTGATGACTGAGCTCTCTCAATGTCTCCAGCACACTATTCAAAGCTCCATATTTGTGTCCTCATCACAGATTGGCCTTGACATGCCATAGGCACACCAAAGATTACTCCATGTATCTAGTGTACAGAAGCATTCATGCTGCCGGGACAAAAAAAACCCACGGCTTTTCCCTTTTGCCTCTGTCGAATGTATGGAGCCTGAGAATGGGGTGCATTATCACATGTGGCGTTCTGTCAGGAGAGGGTTTGGAGGACGTGGCTGGCTGGTGTGTGCATGCGTGACTGGCGGGCCACACCTGTCAACAGTGCTCCAAAGGCTCAACAGTGATGCTATCTGACAGGCTGACTGCCACGGAGGATGTGTGTGCGTGTGTGTGTGAGACCGTTTGGATGAGTCACTGTTGTGCCTCCACTGCTGTGTTACCCTGGAGGACCCACTTGTGTCTGACTGGTGGATTTGGTGCATGTGTTGTTCTGTTTGTGTGCATTATTTTTTTAATTTTTATTCCTGGCTCTGTATTCTGAACATATTAACAGCTGGCCTCTTACTCACACAGTAAACAATCACATTGAACCATAAAAATTTTTAGCGATCTAGTCTCGAGTAGTGTTTGCACCGTGCCTCTGCAACACTTTCAAATATGTAATGTGATGAAACACTCACACTCTCCATCTGCTGTGGGCTGGTCTTTGTATCACAGAAATCTGATTTAATTCATGCAACGGATTTGCATTAACGAATATTACCTTTGCCATTCTAATGCAACATCTATTTGTAATGCAAATCAATTTCACATTTTAACTTTTTTGCCCACTATCTCATCCATTAAAAGAAGTACTCTCTGGATGTGACTGCCAGACAGCATTCTTCAGTCATGACCACTGCACTCCCAGCATTATGAAGCAGTCGTACCTTCCAGTGCTCTCAGGAGCAAACGCACTTGGCTGAAAAATTCAGCCCAGCTCCCAGCGTTACCTTGCATGTATAATTACCGGATACGCTGCCTGCTGCTGATAACTCTCCCAAACAATGTTTGAAGGGGAAAGGCGGCGATGAATTCCCAATGAAGTGTGAAAAAGACTGATTAAAATTGCTGTGGTCAAAAGCCAGCGCTCCAGTGTGTTCTGCTCTCATGGACCAGGGGAGATGGGGAGACAGGCTCTGCAGTTGAGATAGCAAGGTCTTTTTTCTCCCTATGTGGCTCACGGGAATGAATTTTTGGTTTCTATTTTCGTCCACAGCAGAAAGAATATTGGCAACTAAGCTTATGTCTTGGCTGCTGCATCCTTAGTGCAACATCCTCCATGTGTACCGAGATGAACACTCTTCAGATAAACTATTTCGAAATACTTACCACAACCATAATGTTTTACCCAAGAAGGTACTTCTTGGGTAACAGTTAATATCTTAACTGCAGTAGATAGAAGTCCAGTTAATCTAAGTTTGAAGAATCAGCGAGTAGTCTAGCTACGACGAATGTTCTTTATCAGACTGGAACCTAAAGAAGAGTTAGTTTCTACTATATAGAGAAATTCAAACAGAAAGCTTTTGTACCGTTAAAAGCAAATGCTTATTATGAAAACATTAGAAAAACCTTAAATGTGTTTACATGCACATCTAAATTGAGCTACAGCAATAATCAAGCTAATACCTTAAAAAGAATGGGAGCATTTATCCAAGTTTACATGTCAGTAAATCCAATTATAAATAAATTAGTATGTTTGACTCCACAACAGTAGGTGGCGAGATGTACTCTTTTGTGCTTGCATTCTTCTGGTTGGCCTAGAGTACATGTGTCAAAATTTGGTGTGCTAAGACCATTTATGTGGCCCTCTGCACTCTAGAAGAACATATAAATAGAATCTTTAAGTTACATTTATGTGCACCTAAATACTTTTTTCATTTAAATCCGTGTTTATTTAATTAGCCCTAAATCACATTGTGAAAAGATATTCAGTATAATTTAATTTTAAGAAGTACTTGTTGAACTTTAAGAAGTACTTGTTGAGAACGATTTTGCTTAACATTTTAATGGTTTGTTAATGATAGTTTTAGCAATACTCTTTGCCACAACCGGCCCTTTAAGGATATTCATGATCTTGATGTGGCCAAAAATGGAAATTAATTTCACACCCCTGGTGAAGAGCATCAGAAAGTCTGACGATGTAAGATGGTTTTAAATGAGATCGGTTTTCCACGATGTGTCTATACATGTCTTTCTTTCATTCAAGATGAGAGAATGCAAAACTTTTAGCAGAAAGACTGAACAGAGTACAGGAAGGGAGCTTTGTTTTATCATTTTGAGTTTACAAGTTTTAGCTCCGCTCAAAAAAAGTAGCCATCTTTGAAAGATCAGTTATACTGTATCTATTGTGATAGTTCTCCCTTCTTTGTGGTTTAAAGCAGTATATGAGCCAACAAACTGAATCAACACTTATTTTTTTGGAAACCTAACAAATCTAATTATAAAAAAGGTAGGAAACTATTAAGACCAACAAAGACTAGAAAAAGTTTTAAACTTGAGTACATTTCATTCAGCAATTACAATATGTTATCTTGTCTTGCAAAACTTACTTTTCAATATTTCTGTTCTTGTAAGAAATAGACTAACCAAACAAGCAATGTGGACACCACATTTTGTAAACTCAAAAATTCATATTTCCCTGGCAATATTATCAAAGTACAACTCTGGGATTTCAACTTAGCCAACACTGTTCGTAATTAAAATGACTTCAAGTCAGAAGTCGCACACATGATATCATAGCATTAGCTAGCTCTTAAAATACTCACCAAGACCTTGTAGAGCTTGTCCGTATGCTGGTTCTCAATTGACAGACTATTGTTTCCCCCCAGCATATCTAACACTTTCGACATGACCAGATTTATAGTGGTTTTCTCCACGTTTAACGCTACTTCCTTTATTCTGGAAGAAGAATGTGACGCTCACTAAACTCACGGCCATTTTTCGCTTTCCTCTTCAGTTGTAGTCTACTACATGTTTTCACACAAAACCGAAAGTAACTTTTGTCGTGTGTCACAAATGAGCGCTTTCTCTGCATCAAAATGTGTTGTTAAAATTCAGGGAAATTATATGTTAAATTTATGGAATATATTAAAGAGAATCAGAAAATAACTTTTAGCACTTTCGTATTGTTGCTATTTTTTGACAACAGGGGACCCAAGGACTGGAAGTAGATAGCCATAATTTAGGCTCCCCAGTCACCTTTTTAGAAACCTACGGGTGATGGGACTGAGGCTCTATTCATCTTTATACAAAGTCTATGGTGTCTGCAGCTGTCTAAGTGTGCAGTGTGGCAGTAGAAGATTACATTTTTTGTTATTGAGCAAACAAAAAAAAATGGGGGTTGGTATATGTTTTCTGGCAGATCCCCCCAGTTTATTTTAATGGATTGAACTGTGAAATTCCACTTAACCACAACAACATGGTTCTGAGATTTAATAATATCTAACATAGGCAAACAGCTAAAATAATTACTTCCTATTTTTTTAAATAAATGTAAAAAACAAATACAATTTCAAACTTAAAAGGCCAAACAATCATATCCTTGGCTCCTCAAAAAAGCTTACATTTACTTTACCAAAGCCTGTAAATATCTCATTCATCCAGGTCATGGTTATCTCAAGGAAATTTCAATCGAACGCAACTGGACTTGGAAATTTGTCTTGGAAGACGTTTCACCTCTTATCCAAAAGGCTTCATCAGTTCATACTCGCCGCTGACCAGGGACCTACTTTACCAAAGTTACAGCAAAGGAGAGACACTTTACAGATAAACGTTATAGGTTTTTATATTCACAATTTGCTCCTCAATGTATTGTTATACCTCAGTTTCTGAAAGATGAGGTTGATTTTTCCCTCTTTATAAGAACAGTTGAGCGTTATCTTTCCAGTTATGTTTTAAATAACACACACGTCAAAAACATTACGCACCTGTATATATTTGTAAGTGTTCACATGTGTAGCCGTGTAGGCGTCCAGGCATCTGTTTGCAGAGGGCTGGGAGGCAATCTCGTTCGGAGTAAGTGGGTGTCAGGCCCAGGGCACCTAATTACAGCCTGGGCTCCCACAGACTGCTTCTCCCACAGCCCCCATGTTTGGGTGCATCTTCCCTGGCAGAGTCAGATGTTGCACTTCCCTCATCTCCCGGGCTTTGGTCTCAGGGGGTGGCTCCACCTGATTAGCCGGCTCAAATGAGATCCCCAGCTAGCTGTCTATGCCGTCATTCTCTCAGCTGACAGTCTGTAGATGAGCTGCCAAACAGCCACACAGCACGTTTAGCTTGTTAGCGTGATCAGGAGGTTTCTATATCATGTCTAGCAAACTGTGGAATTACAAACCTGCAGGGACCTAATTTAGACTACTGTTGTTGAGAAACTAGCTAGCTTTTTACCTCTGGGCTAACAAGGCTTGGCTGACAGAGAGAGGGTCATTTTTTTTTTTTTTTTTTCTTGTACAGTTCAATAATTGGTGGTTATTAGTGAGGAGCTCTGGCGCTGGTTAACCCTTTCCTTCCTGAAAGTGCAGGACACTGTCTTTCATCTCATTTCAGAGGAAGGAGAGATGGAGGCCTATGGTGGGATGGGGGTTGGGGGGGGTGTCTTTTTTTCCCATGCCAACAGTAGATGGTTTAAAGCAGGCACACTTTAAAGAACAACACAGCTGCCTTCTCTGCATCTGGGCACCAGATTGAAAGAAGAGGGAGGACAACAAGAGGAAGAACAGGAGGGAGAGACTAAAACAGAGGGAACAGGAGGGAAGAAAGAAGAAAGAGGAGCAGAGAGAAAGAAACAAAGGCTGACATAGATAACATCTATCAGTGCAGCAGAAACATGGGCTGGGTTTATCATTATAAATATAGAGATATATACCCAACATCCCCCCACTCCCCCAACTCATCCTCAGTTTTCGTTTCCAGAATTTGGAAACCACTAACTGGGCCAATCCACAACAGGGATTAACTATGGAGCTGCAGAGGCATTTAAATGTGCTCACAGCGAGCTCCGCGCTTACTGTCGGAGTGATGGTAAACACAAACACCAAGGTTTCATGCAGAATAAAGAAATCAGGAAGCATACCGTATACTTCATTGTTTTTAGTTTTTCTTTTTAAACGGGATGTCAAGTAAAATTTGAATACTATAGAGGAGATGGGTTACAAAGAGAATGTAATATAGCAGCGTCACATTAAAGTAGCTATTTAAGATTTAATGTTTCTGGTACACTTTTAAATACAGGCCGTTGTTGCAAAACACAGTTTATGACAAGAAAATCTACATTTTAAAAGAAACTAGTAGAATGTATTAACCAGTGGGAATACACCAGTATGACACGTAAAGTAAAAGACAAAAAAAAGATATTAGGGTTGTAAACCAAACAGAAAATGAAATACTTTAAGTATTATCCTAATTTTTTTATTAAAGTCTATGTTCCTTATCAACGCGCCCACTGTGATCATTTTACCAAAGATTGGGTCACTGGAGTAACTGGTCCAAAATAAAAAAATCTGGCATTCCTCTCTTTAGCAAAACTCTTCAGCCCATTCTGGTGGTTCCTCTGTTTTTCCTTCACCAAAGGAAACTTATAATTGTCTGGTTCCTTTTTATTGGGATGTGCCCTGAAATGCCTCCAAAGAAACAGATCAAGGCGGGACCCCGATCAGATGCGAAACACTGAAACTCATTGTAGCATCTTGTTATTAGAATCTATTAGAATGTAATTCATATTACATGACCACAGGTGAGGTGTGGAACTAATGGGATTGGCAAAGTGAGAGTTTGCTTTTTGACTAGCCTTCTGCAGACAAGGCTACCAACTATCAGTCTGTCAGTGGTCTGAAAACATCCTACCATCACTTATAAACAAGACACATCCATTTGAGCAAATAATCCTTTTTCTAGTTAAGAACCATGGGAATCAAATTGGTGGAGCTGACTTCTGTTCCAGCCACATCACGCTACGAACTGCTCCACTGTACACTCAAGGGTAAGGCTTAACAATGCCAACAGAACCACATCATCTGCAAAAAGCAAACATGACATCCGAAGGATCCCAATCTTAACACCATCCTTTTCATGACTTCATATTGAGATCCTTTCTATGAACACCACACAGAAGACTATAAAAAGAGGCAACAGAGTCAACCCTGTATAAGGAACTATTTTGACTTTATGTTTAGAATGCATACACTGCTCTTGCTTTGGGTATGACCAGAGTAAGACCAGATTGTTAACTATCGGTTGATACATTTACTATATCAAATTGAAATAAGTTCTTGGTTTTGATACATTATTAAACATGTTTTAATAATCTTGAAATCCACATCACCAATCAGATCGGATCAGGAGAAAAATAACACGTTCTGATCTCTGGCAGATTCATTGGTTTATCTCTAAAAAATAAAACAGACGTCTTTCCTTACTTGTGGATGGTGTTTCAGAACATAAACCAGGATGGAAAAGAGTGTTACATCCTATTATTATCTTACAGTATGTTTCAAAGGTCCCTTGCAACACAGCAAGCTTGTTTTCTCTTCATTGGTCTCTCTCTGCCCCTCTCCCATTTTCTTTTGTTCTACCTCTTTTAGAGTTGTCCTTGACTGCCGACCGAGCGTGCAATGCAGTCTTTGCTTGAGAGGAGCCAGTCAAATGTTCTCCCCTCTCCTGTTGAGACAAGAATAGGAGAGGACATGGAGGGATAGAGATGGATTGGATGGAGTGAATGGGGTTGGAGAGTCTGCATTTTAATTCAGCTAACATCTTCTTGAAGCCACAAAGAGCTGTGAACGAGGCAGGAGGAACATTAACAGGAAGTTGGAGTGATGACTAAGCATTGGGAGATGAGAAAGCTTTCGGCATCCTTTGGAAAGACAGTGAATGAGGAGTTATGTGCCAAAAAAGAAACCCTCAAACAACTGTTATGAATCACTCCCTGGACGAGATGAGATGAAGCTTGTGCTTCATTGTAAAACATCAGGTGTGAAATTGCGCATGGAGTTTTCTTTTATTAGGGCCGTTTTTCCACTACTTACACAGTCTACATACCAGCAAAGATGTCAGCTGGTATGAGTTGGTCCTATTTTAACTAAACTGAAGTTAAGCTAATCCATAGAAGGTTGTCTAACCCCCAATGTTTTTGCTGAAAGATTTTCAAGATGTTTATTGATTCCTTTTGTTTTACCTTTTCCAGGTTCCAGATTTTCATAAATCTTTCTGCTACAACAAAATAAAAAAAGGGTGTCACGTTTAATTTATATATGTTTCATTGTTATTTTATTGTTCCATCAATGGTTGATTAAACTGTCTGGCATCTGATCACGAACATATATCTCACTAGAGGTTAACCTATATTAGCCCCATTTTTTTTTTTGCTCTACATCAGTTCCATCTGTTAATTCCTTTGTTGTCAAGTTCTTGCTGTACCAAAGCCTAATGCTAAATGCTTAGAAAATACCCAAATTATATATTTTTTTACTTTATGAGAAAAAGGGCTTCTACATATATTTTTTTTAAATCACAAACATCACAAGCTTCTTAGATTCATAAAACTGGTTGACTTTGCAACTTTGTGGCTATATTTAGCAAACGTTCAGACCCCTCTTGTACTTATTTGTCTAAAGAGCAAAAATTAAAATTTAGACTTTTTCTAGTGTTTTTCAAGACTTTTGGCGACTAACATGAAACCATGTAAAATTGTTACTCTTCTCATTTAGCAGAAGGCACCGCCATGGGCTTCTTCACCATCTCAAGGCACTCACAGACATCCAGGTCCTTACGTAGTAACAAAATGGTGTGTAGCAGTCAGATCTGGCTGTTGCAAACAAGCACAAATATTAATGGTTTTGAGACTTGAGCCTAAGTCAGCAGATTCACGCTCCACGAATTACTCTCTGTTTTTGTATGGGTTGTCACAGCGCCACATAAAGTCCTGATACGGTCACTGCAGCATTGTAGAGTAGTTCAAAAAAAGGTTTTCAGAAACATTGACACTTTATGAGGAAACGACAAGAAGAATTTGTTTTTGATGGCAAATCTTGTTTTTCCCCATTTAATTAAATGTGTAAAGGATATAAATACAGAGCCCCTAAGGGGACATGGGAAAACAAAAACAAAAAAATTGGTTTCTTGTGCACAGCACTTAGTATCTTGTTGGCATTATATACTACTGTAAGTGGTGCGCACAACCGGGATCCAGTCGTCTTACTCTGTAAATAGCAAAGTACTTTGTCGTAGGCTATAATATTACATATTTACATATAAGTGTTCGTTAATATACATTGCCCCTGTTGTAAATAAACTCAAACAAGAAAATCCTTCCACCTCCGTGCATTTCTGTGAACGTTGAAAGCACATACATATTGAAAGAATCCATCCCCAGCCTCTACAGCGACTATGGAATCCGCTACAACTATTCATTATTCTTATATAAGTCACCTACTGTATTCATCCATTTGACATTTCACTACAAAATAGAGTGCAGTTGTAGGCTATACAGTATCTTTATTCAGTCAATAAAAGTTGAAAGACAGTGTGTTTTGTTAATTTTTAAACATCACTTGCAGCCAGCAGACTGGGAACAATGCTGACTTTGTTAACAGTATTATTCTCACAATCTACAACAGGATAGTTTGATGAGACCAGACTCTGCACTTATAGCCTACAACAAAGTACTTTGCTATTTACAGACTAAGACAACTGGATCCCGATTTGGATCATACACTTTGAACGTATTACGATCTGATACAAGAAGGTGAAATTAACTCCATGTGCTTATGTGTGGCGGTCAACAAAAATGTACGGCTACCCAGCTCTCTTCTCTTTCTATCAAAAAACAGTGTGTGACAGTCCGACAGCCACTTCTTAATGTCACCGCCTGCACCCAAGTGACTCCTGTTACCATCACCATCACAACCAAACAAAGTGTAAACCCAGTGAAAACACACACAATATCTTTAGTTATGGCTCATACAATAGTAAATGTCTTCTCAGTCTTCAAACTACTCTTATGTTAATGGTTTTTGTCCCAAGCATTTTTTTAAACAAACTGATGCCCTTGTTTAAGCCATTTAAAGTATCCTGTGCATACAAGTTACTAAGTGGTGCATACAACTTACTATCTCATGCGCAGCAGTTAGTTTCTTGTGCGCACGAGATACTAAAGTTTACACACAGGAAACCAACTTTTTTGTTTTACTCTTAGGGGCTCTGTACCTGGGGGCTCCATTGATATATAAATATATAAAACATAAACATAAAACTGTAATAAAATACTTAGGGGCTGATTTATCAAGATTCCTGATAATGACTGCAAAATTGCGTGCAATGCTAAAAATTTGCGTGAGTGGGTTGTCCTTTTTTTGCAGGTGATTTAATAAGATTGCTTGAGAAATTCTCAACAGGCGCAAGCAGCAGTATTCAAATGAGGAGTTTGCGGCCGCTACTGCGAGCTGCACCACGGCTAGAGAGAGGAGGAATAATGCACATGGATCCATGTTGCATCTTTGCCACAAAAATTAGGCTAAAATGCTATGAATTCTGTTTTTCGTTTGTAAGTAATAAATATAATTAATACGATGTAGATGCGCTGCTCTCTGCTGCATACACACATTGTATTGCAAGGTTAGACTGATTAAAACTGCAGCATGTCTGAATTTAGTTTTTAAAATGTCATTTACAGTATAATGCCAATTATCATAGTGGTTTTAACAAGCGCAAACTGTTGATAAATCAGGCCCAAAGTATGTAAAACAAAATTTCAGTAATACTAATACTTACAACTTCATCCCTAGTCTTGGTTTCCAGTCTTATGTGAGGGATAATGTGAGGAAGTAAAAGGGTAAACTTATGTAAATAACAATGTGACTTTTCTGATTTGTTTCTCAAGACTTAATCTAAAAGAAAAGAAAATTCCATTGTTTTCACTCAGCCTTATACATATCTTTAAAAAATAAAGCAAAGGATCTAAAGTATACATTTAAAAATGTAATAAAATAAGTTATACTATTCTTTCTTTATTTAAAGACCTTTCACCTTCAGAGTAGGGTTAGAGGTTTATGTTTGCCATTTTGCATTTCATCTCAACAGTGAGAAAGCTAATAAACAGATGGATGGGCAGACAGGTAAACCAGCAGATAGACGCACAGGCAAACAAATAAAGACGCTCACAGATGACAAATAGACAGGCAGATAGTTGGACAGATTGGCAGAGCGGCTGACAGGCTGGCCACTTTCCGGTGGAGGAATATTGGACGGAGAAAGCGACTGGCAGGGAGACAGGGACGTGGACAGATAGACAGTAGGACTGGAAGAATAACAGAAAACCTAAGAGGAGAGACGGGCACACAGAGCAGCAGACAGGCAGGCGGAGAGGTTGCCAGACAGACATGCACTGTTGGTAGGGAGCAGGCAGTTGGCGTAGGAAGGAGACATGGGGACGGCAATGGCCTCTGGCAGAGAGGCAAAGCAAGATAGGAGGAGACAGAAATAGTGGGAGTGAGAGGGAGAGGGATGAGGTCAGCGCACGGCTGGCTGGCTGACTGTTGATCTGTGGCACAGGGCTGGCAGAAGAGGCTCCTCGGGGAGAGAGCAGACTCCATCTACATCCCCCAAGCCCTCCATCCCTCCATCACCCAGCTGGGATGGAAAGACAAGCATAGAAAGGGAGAAACTTTTCACAAACATTGGAATGGTAGGTGTGAGAGATGGCAAATATGTAACAAAAACAGGATTTATAACAGGAAACAGTCATGCCATCACTGGGAAACAGAAATCAAAGTATTTAATCTTGGTAAGTGTAGAGGGATTTAAAAAGACGCTCCCTTTTTCTACTTTAAAGGACCGTTTGAGAAAATTACCGAGAATAAAAAAAAAACATCACCATAAAGACTGCATAAAGACTTGTTCATGTATTTGTATTTTCAACTGAAACATTACAGACTCGGACAGAGCCAGTAGTTGTGCATTTTAACCTTTCTCATAAAATCAAATCACTGTGTTTGAAAAAAATTGAAATTGTTCTGGTGTTTTACTTTTCTAAACTCTGATAACTTGATGGCATATTCAAAGATGAAATTTGTATAAAACATATGCATTAAAAAATAGATTTTTGTAAATGTTTGGGTTTTACTTTGGGATACCTCACCTCTAACAGAAGTATGGAAGAATTGTGTATGGTTTCACCTATACCATTTTTGAAAAGCTTTAAGCCGCAGATTATGATTTTTGTCAATTCTGATTTCATATTCGCAGAGAAGTAAAATAAAAAAGTGGAAAAAAAGGCAGAGACTTCGATGATTCACTGTGCGACAGAGCAGTCATGGGTGTTACTAATATTTTAAAACGAAAACAAAGGGACTATGGAGTTGACATTTTAAACTGATTCTAGCATCCTAAATTAGCCAAATTAGCTAGGTAAGTTTTGAATCCAGTATGCTCCATGACATACAGAAAGTTAAAAAAAGTTAAAAAGAGCAACTTTTAAATCATCCATGGAGCTTTCATGTTATCTGCTAAAAGTCATGATCTCTTTTGCTCTCTCACAGCCTGGTTATATTTTGGCTGATACTATACAATTATGTAACCTGATACAGAGAAAAGCTAACATTGACTCTTTTTTTCTGTGACCCTAACGCTCTTCCATTCCAAGGAGTGTTGTTATCAGTGGAATCTGGTAGCACTTATGTAAGGTGTGTTCACTAATCAGAAAAAAGGGTCAGATTGTTGGTTGATCAGAAGTTTTGTACTAGCCATTAAAGCTGAAAGAAGTTTGATACAGGTCAACAGACAATTTTTTTTGAATCTCCACAGTCCAATGTACAACATGGAATTTGCACTGTGCTTGGTCTCAGCTCCAGACAACCCTGGCCCAATATAAACTCTTAATTTACCCATTAAACTCACTTTTTTAAATTCTGAAAATGAGAGTGCATTTTAAATTAGCAGTATTTAGCCATTAAAAAGGATTAGTCAGAGCCAAATGAAGCAAACAATCTCTATTTTTTAATTAATGAAAGATTTTAGAGGCAAGCACAGTAAAATGAACCAAAAATGACATTATCGAAAAGTTGTGTACAGCAGTTATTGATTCCATGCTTATATTTCCAGACCGGTTAGTTTAAAATACTTTAATGCTCCCAGAAAACATCACTATAGCCTGTGAGGTTTTCTCAGGACACAAAGGAAATGTTAGATTATTATGGTGGTTTTGACTTACCCTGTGTTTGGACAGTTGAAATATCAGATAAGTATGTCGATATGTGATTTGATGTGCTGAGGATGTGTTTTTTTTTTTTCTCTGGCTTTCACTTGGCTAGAGTTACACGAGGTTAATGTTACAGGCGTGCGTGGGAGTGTGAATGTGTTTGTGCTCGTGTGTGTTTTGCTTCAGGGTGCAAAGCTGCTCCAAATGTCCATCTGCCGAGTTCACAACCCACCTGAGCCCACTCACATATGCACAAGTGCGTCCCCCCCTTTCACATACACATTTTCAAAGACACAACTGTTCTCAAATTCAAACAGGCAGATGCAGAAACTACCCCAGAAACTACCCCAGCACCTCAAACACTCAGCGCATACCTGTACAGGCTGTGCTACCCCTCTTTCAGCTTCAATCCTAGCTTCATTTACATAAAAAACATCCCACCTTTTTTCAGGCTGTCACCTTGATGTTGCTGCAATATGCAGTGTGATATCAACATAACAAGTTTCCCAACAAGAATCCAGAAATGCACAGATACATATTTCTGAACAGGTGTTGGAGAAGTATGAGGGAAACAAAAGCATGCTGCGGAAGATGCCGAACACACACAAACCTGCACACACGCATACCATTCTAATGCTCGATCCCTGTATGCACGCACACACACAAACACACATTAAGACAAGCACACAGTAAGTGTTCGCAGATGATTGTTTTTCAGCTTGTATTTCAGTGTGGGCATGTGTGCTTGGTACAGCGACTGCCAACTAAATAATTATTGAAATGAGCGGGCAAACTGGCAGAATCTCGGAATCCAAATGTGTTGCCACATTTATGAAGATGCGATATATTTGTATCAGGCACAGTAGTGGAGGTTTATTTTCTTGGAATAAAGAGAAACAAGGTGTACCAGCTGGAATGTCTAGATAACTGCTGCTTCATGGGAGCAGTCCCCAATTTTTCATAGACCATACACAGTGAAAAGCTCCTCTTGGAGAAGGGCATTCACTTTTTTTTTTCTCCTATTGAAACAGGGATCTTACCTTTTCAGAGGAAGGATTTGTCCTGTTTGGTGACACATATTTACTTTGTGGTTCTATGATCTGTCTATTTCTGTTTTTGTTTCATGAAGAACTTTCCCATTTGATTGGGAGTTTTTGTACTGTCAGTCCATTTATTCCCTGTCCAATAAATAGAGCAGGTACCATAACAAAATCTAATTTATTATTTCCTTTAAATTTTTACTCACTAATGGACATGTTAAAAAACCCATTCTAACAGTAGACATAAAATAATATACTATGGACACTGCTGGTCCAAAATGACGTGTGTTCATGTGCAGGGTCAAGATTTTTGTGTATTAGAATTTCCCAACTAAAATGGGACACAATGCTAATGAAGAGTGTCCACATGAAGCAGTATCTGTTGGGATTTTCGTGGTAGATTTTACTTTCATTTCTATGCAGAACTTGTTCTTCATTTTTTTGTGTACCTGCACAAGTGTATTTCAAGTATAACTATGGTTTTCACAGAATCAAAAAAGTAATATATCTACCTGACAGAGGCATTATTAGCATTATATTTAATTAAAACAATTAATCAATTTTTTTATCTGTCGAATATTTTCTGTTGCTCAGGGTATTTAGCTATTTTTATTTTTTTTAACTTATATAACCTACCTCCTACAACTAGCACCTGCCCTGCAGCATACAGGTAATAGAGCTAAATAAAGCCTCCCACTCAGATGGGCGGTTCCAACATCAAATAGATCACAACAGTTGGTCAAGAGTTTCCCCCACACCTTTGCTGGGTCTTTGGCTTTCCTTGTGTTGAATAGCATCTTGGTGGTGAAGAAGGAAATGCAGAAATATATAGAAAAACTAACTGAAATACTAAATAGTAAAGTGTAAAAAAAGGAAAATCCCATTTTAATGATTTTTGTATGTTTTGGCGTATGCAGTTGTAGATTTTTTTTATTATATGAATTATTTTATTCTTAATGTGTGTGATTCAGTTTTTATTTACATACAGCCCATTCTTTCTATTTGATTGATCACTTCTTAGCATCTATAAATTAAGTTCTTCTTTCTTTTTTCATGCAAATGCTCATTCTGTTTATAAACCTACAGTAGCTATATCTCAAAATAAATTATGTTTGATTATATTTCCAGAATACCGGGAACGCTTTTTGTCTTGTATTTATTTGTTTAACTTTTTTATATTTCTTTCTGTTGGCATATTCTTTTATAGATTTATTGTTAATATTCATTCCTTTTTCCTGGGACTTAAATGAAAATTTTATTTGTTCACTTTACTCTTTGGCTGCACATCTGGTAACATTTGGACATTCCAAACTCAACCTGACAGTAGTTTCAACCTTTGTTACAAAATAAATACAGGTCAAATATGGTATTTTGCCAGCTTTTAGAATACATTTTTCTCTTGTAATGCATGGTTGTCCAAACTGTGGTCATTAACAGCAATTTGCAGTTGGTACAAATTTGCTCATTCACTGCTCTTACTTTATTTTTTAGGACAATAGTTTCACATTCAAATTAAAATATTTTTTAAATTGATGTTTTAATGTACAGAAGGAAATATTTTATTACCCATGTCTTTTATTTAAATTTCAGAGTAAAAGGACAGCAGACATCTGGCACCTTTAACTCTAAAGCAAACTTAGGCACACCCATTCACTGAATTTCTCTAAATACAACAAAATGTTTCAGGTTTGCTACACTTTGCAAGTCTAAATAAAACTTGTTTAATTAGTGTCATAAACAGTATTTAATTTGAGAGGGGTTAGTTCTGTCTTGTTCATCCAAAGAGGCACTTCTATAGTTAGACAAAAAAACTAACAGACTAAACCGACTAAAATGATCCAGAATCACAGAAAAAGTGATGCAATCAGGGATGTACTGCAGATATCAGCAGCCTTTCTATCTTTGTAAACATTCTCTGCAAGCTTGCAGACGGGGCTTCAGGCATTCAAGAGGGCACATTATTCCTGCATGTGTGTCTGTGTCTGCACGCTCCTCCGCACTCTCGGAGCTTTTCTGAATTACCGTATGATTCATTCAAGTCGAAAAAAATTCCGTCTCATGTTGTCCAACACTTTTTGACTCCCCCACTGGAAATATAGACCTTATTTGAGGGGGGAAAAGTGAGGGGATGTTTTTCCATTAGGCTGCTATTTTTGGTGCCACAGGATACCCATTGACTGTGTAGAGGTTTGTCAGTGACGAATGTGTTTGTGTGAGAAACATTGGTGGGGTGCCTTCCCACAGGAAGACATACATGCATGTTTGAAATGGGAGCGGGAGGTATGGGAGATATTTAGTGCCTTTCTATCTTGCCTGCAGGACAGTAAGAAGGAGAGCGTGAACACAGTGTTTTCTCTCTCTCTCGCTGCCTGGCTCACTCCCCTGCGGTGATTTAGTGTGTGCATGCCCATTAGCTTGCCTGAATGTGTGCGTCTGTGTTTGCCTCACTGCCATGCTTCGGTGAGATACAGCGTGCCATGCTGGGGGTCTCTTGGTGTGTGTATGTGTGTGTGTGCCTGCCTGCCTGCTGTCATCCTGGGGTAAAGCCCCGGGACATATAGGGTCATGTGACAGACAGGCCTATCTATCTGCTGCCTGCATCATTGGTATTCTGGGTACACACTTGCAGTCAAGCACGGGGTGGGGGTGGTTGGCAAGAGGGAGACAGGGTAGAAGAGTGTGTGTGCATATGTGTGTGTAGTGGGAGCTATGAAGATGGAGACAGGATGATAGAACATAGAGAAAATAACAATGGAGCTCATCAGTTAATTGAGAAGAGGGCGCAATCAACTGAAAACAGCAACACTTTGCAATCAGTCATCAAATCAAGACAGGTGTTGGACTGTATAGAGAGACCACATTATTCTAGATGTTTTTCATGTGTTTGAAGCAAAAATCCATATCAAGATGGGAATGCTAAAATTATAACAAAAGAAACATACTCATACATACATACAATACAGCAGTAGGTGGAAATTATGACACCTACAACTCATTTAATTAATATAAGATTAATATAAGAAAACTCTATTCATGGTTAGTGTTGGCCTAATGAAATGTTGCATAATATTTTGAGATTTTAAAACACCACAGTATTCTTCCTCAAAAAATTAAGTTAGCCTAACTTCGGACTATCGATTAGTTGTGTTTGGGTGAGTCTGACGAAGTAAGGTTTAGTTTTTATTATGGTCCCACAAGGAATGATACTAGGTTACAGAAAAGACACAAGTTATCATTTAGAGGGAAGACGCTCAGTTTTCAGGAATGAATGAGTCTGGACTGCATTTGATCATTTCCGGTCTAAAATGTTAAATACATCGAACAACCAAGCTGTTGGACACTAGCGATACTAGTAGCTTTTTCAGTGCTTTCTAATAGGTCTGGACTGCATTTGGTCTGAACTGAAATAGTCCTCAAAATACAGTTTGTGTTAGTACAGTTTTTATTTGTAATAATTTATACTTTTTTGCAAAGAAAAATAAATCATTATCATAAGTATGATAGAAAAACTAGCATTTTGATTGTTTATGATGTTAGATTTAGTTAAATAAAAAACAACAACTATATACAACTAAACAACAAACATATCTGAGAACATCCTTACTTTAAATGGTGAAATAAAGCGATTTGTTTAGAAAAAAGTATAACATTTACTGCTTCCCTCGTTTTTGGTGGAAGACACACGATTTTATGCAGTTTCTCATGCAACTTTACCAGGTGGACAACAGCTTTGACTGGCATAAATGTAAAACTTCCATATTAGTGTTAACATACCAGCATTGCCAAATGGGACTATGTATAAGAATGTTTATTCTGTCTTCCTCCATCAAAGTAGATGAACAAGTCCACTGAGTAACCCAAGAAGAAAATCATGTCGTAATCTGCAGTCAGACCTCAGATGAAAGAGGAGCCAGTGTGGGCCAGGAGATGAGCAGTAATCATAAGCATCTATATTATGACTTGCCAGATCCAATACTTTGCAACGCTGTATGCAGATAGCTAGCCCAATACTACAAAAGGCTTTGCTATTTTGTCCTTCTATCTGTTGGTAAGGAAAACACAAATCAGCTTTTTGTCTTATTTTTTTCATGTCCAAAAATGCAGTTCAGCTAACTTTTAGTTATCAATTACCAGTTCTATTTCCAGTTCACCTTAGTCACATTTTATATTAGCATGGGGAATACCACAGTGACTAAACCATAGAAGAATGCCACAAAACAATAACACTCCAATAGGCTGTTTCTTAGCAGTGGCAAGCAGTGCATCAGTTTTTCACATTGCCCAGGGTTAAACCCCAATCTGATATGATAAAAGATTGCTAACCTTCAAAGATGCTTTGCCATCCATTTCCCCGTGTAGATCTACTTCCCTGGATTGATCCCTACCTCTGTCTCCTGAGGAAGGATCATATGCTACTCTGTAAATAAGGATTTAGCCTGCACTGACAAACAGCATTGCACAGGGGTATCAGGCCTGGGATCTAATATCGTTTCTCAGCAATACATTCAGATTTGCTTATTCCAAAAGGTCTGGGTACAAGTGAAGCAATAAATGCTGTCTAGAAAGATAATTCTGCTTGATTGTAAGGAGTACAGGAGCATATTTTATTGCAGATTTATATAATTCTTTTTAACTTTACTGAAAAATTCTAAAGAAAATTGAGGGTTAAATGTTGAGATCAGATGCTTCAGTTTAGTGCTTTCCAAAAAGGTTTGATAGCAAGTCTGAACCGGAGCTCAACACAAGCATGTTTGCTGGCTGATAAGAAAAGAAATAGTGATACTTCATATAGATCATCTTTCCATGGGTTGATTTTTTTAGTGGTAGAATATGACACATCTAGATTTTTATGAGGGTGTTTAAACAAGCCACTGATCTTTTTAATTATCTTAAGTGAATTGCTGCTGTTATGGAACTTTTCATGCTATTCATGCCAATAATTTGACCCTTCCCAACACACACCAACGCCATTCAACGACTACGAGATATGTCTGTCGACATTATTGTTTATGAAATGAGAATCAAGCAGGGAAGCACCGATACTGGTATTGAGGCCGATACTGTTCTAATGTACTGTATCTGTATCAGTTAAAGTTAACCAATATCATGAGCCGATACTTAAAATGTGTGAACTCTGCAATAATTTTACAGAAAATGTGTATTTGTGTATCATGTCAGTTTGAAAAAAATAGTATTGTTGCATCCCTAGAATCAAGTCATTGCACCAGTTGAGGGTAAATAACGCAAAACGAGGCTCAAAACCAATTTGCTGTTTAAAATCCCCTAATGGGTAAATGGTCTGATTCTAAAATTTGAATTATTTTTTCGTCCATTTCTAGCCATTATCTTTAGTTGTTACTTATTATGAAACCTGCCTAGTATGAAATACTGCCTTATGAAACATTGGAATTACATTCAACACTAAAAGTAATACTTCATTTATACTCTTTCTGTGTCTCTGTCAAAATAAAAATAAGAGCAACCTTACCAGATTTTAGCAGCATATTTAATATATTTAGTGAGCATAAATGTTTTACAACAATTAGAAACTACTATCCTGGAAATTACATACGTGAAATAGTGAGCCCAAAGGACAATGGCTGCAATGAATTTGTGTTCATTTAATTACAATGCTGGAAAAATCCAATAAACTCTAAGGGAGGTTTTAATCTTATTCTAAGTACCATCGTAAGTCCTCATTGAAGGTTTTTTTTCAAAAAATGGTTCCGGAGTTGCCATGTGTGCTCATCTCCTGATACCTATTCTACTCTCCATACTTGCCATAAGGGTGGTAAACCATAAAACTGGTCAGTTGCTGATAATTATTGCATCCACAAATCCAATCAAGTTTTGCTAAGATGTTTGCAGTTTGAAACTTTTAAAACAAGAAATGAAAGCAATTCAGTCACCACTTGCAAACTTAGCCATTCAGGTACTTTTCAAGTTGGTGGTAAAACCTTTCTGACTTTGAAAGGGAGTAACTCGAAATAACACAATTTAGGGAATTCAATTCACTTTTATTTATATTGCGCCAATTCACACCAAATGTCATCTCAGGGCACTTTACAACAAAAGTAATTTCAATACAATTATACAAACATTCATTCAAAACAATGGACAAGAGAAAAGTTTAGACTTACCTATTGCTGTGGTGGATTGTACATGTTTCCCTGGCCTTTTGGAGCTTCTGGAGCCACTATATGCCCTTCCTTCTCAGTAATACATAGCCTAACATTACCTGAACCAAAAATGTAACTGCCAATGCCTTTACAACTTCATTTTGAGTTTGAAGGTTTGCTTGATGTCACTGCTTAGCCTCACAGCACAATAGATTCATAAGAGACCAAAAGTAGGCTCTGCTGCATTAATAGTCCTTCCTTGGACTTCATACTGCAAAGTACATATAAGAGAGCAAACAAGTCCTTGTCCTTTTTCTTGATAATCCTAGAGACAACATCAGAAGCTTCTTACCAAGGCTAGGGAGCAAAATGACTAAACTACTTCTCTCTTCAGATGAAAGTTTTTTTTTCTTCATTTTATTTGAAAAATCAAGGTCCCAGAGCCCAGAATAAAAACAAAGAGGCACATAATCCATATTACTTGTGGTGCAGACTGAAGTTTCCACAGTCACAGATGATTTAGGGAATCGTGTTTTCTGATGGTGTTGGTCGACTGTGTCTTATCAACAGCAGAATATTTCTGAGGACTTCATTACTTCTTTTCAATAAATTTTTGGAGATGCTGATTTCATTGTCTAGCATGACTTACTACCTGCCAACACAAACAAAAACACCAGAACCTGCTAATGACCATAGTATCAGTTTGTTTGATTGGCCACCAAACAAACCCAAATCCACAGATAATCTATGGAGTAATGTCAAGAGCTAAATTAGAGGCATCTGTGCCAAGAATGCAGATGAAAGCTGCTATTAAAGCGACCTGGGCTTCAGCGATGCACCTGTTTCAGATTTGCCTATCCTATCCTTCGTTTTGTAATGACATTAACGTCATGACGGATTATTTATGGTCGTGTTGCACACTGAACTCTTGAATGTATCCAATGTAAGAGCAGGCATGAACAGAGTGGGGTTTTTTGTCTATAGGCAGAGGCGGCGCTTCGTTTTCCTGTCTCGGCTGTGTCACTCCTCGACCTTGGTGTTCTATAGCTGCTGGGGATGAGAGATGGTGTTAACACTTCTAAAGGCGTAAATCACCCCTCTCTAGCACTCTGTCCCTCCACCCCTTTCCCCTACACTCTCTCTGCTATGTTGTTCTCCTCGGTTGCTATCAGTGGTAAGAGGTGATTGGAGTCTTCCCGCTCTGATAATGGGCCACATGTACACAAGCCTCTCTTTTTCTCCCAGACATGCACCTTTTTACAGCTGCTGAGCTGAGAGAGAAAGCAAGAGAAGGAGACTCATCAAGTAATTAAGGCCCTGGCTCTCCCTTGGAAATTAAAGGAATGGCCTTTTGCTCTGTTCTGTCTCTCTTCCATGTCTCTCTCCTCATCTTCCTGCTGGGCTGATTGCTGTCTGGCTTCTTTCCTCACCTGAGTATTTCACTCTCTCTCCAAGGCAGCCAAGGCACAGTGTATTGTGTTGGTTATTACCCCACTGTGGGTAATTGCGGCGGCTGTTTGCCCGATGTTATTTCCCCCACTCTCTGCATTCGCAGAGCAGACGCCTCCCTCGAGAAACAAGAGTGGGAGAGCAGTTTTTTTTCTTTTCTTTTGCATTGTGTGTGCGAGCATTTTTGTCTTATCGGTAGGGTAAAGCTAATAACGAATGTGCTGCATGTGCTCCAGGGTGCATTTATATATTTCTTTATAGACTCCCACAGACCACTGGCTTGAGTATCTGTTCTGTTTGCAAGCACGGCAAAGCTTGGCAGGTCAAGCTCGCAGTCAATTCCATCTCTGAAGTCCTTGAGGAAAAAAGTGTGTCAGAAACTGCTTTTACCTTGGATCGCTCTTCCTCCTTAATAGGAGCAGGTAGCGTCAGGACACCTTACCACCTGATAGCTTCTCTAACCCTCCAAGCTGGAACTCCTCAGATATCCTCAGCTCTTTCTAATGATGTTATCCTGAAACAGGGTTAAACTGAAAAGCAATTAGTTTACGTGTTTTTGTGAATTCCAGCAACCGATTTCAGATAAATTGTGATTTGTGTTCATTAATTGTAGATTTATTTGGTTGGCTCTGTGTAGGTGAGCAGTCTTTATATAAGGGAAACTGAAGAAATACATTCTATGTGATTCGAGTCAGCAAACGGAAATTGACAATATGATTCTTTTTTTCTTTTTTTACATTTGTTTTATGGCCTCTGAACTGATAATTTTATAAACAATTTTCAGAAAAATTGTTGAAAATGATTGAAATTGTTGAAAAGATGACATTCAAAACACGATCACTTGTGTTTTCAAAGACCTAGCTTTTATTTTAACGTAGCTCAGGTACAACCTATTTTGTAGGAGATCTACTTCACATGTCCAAGATGTGATGAGTGTTTCCAGGACCCAAAAGCAGGTCTGAAACAAACGCGGCAGACAGGTGACAAACTAAAATCATCAGGAAATCCACCAAGGGCGCTGCAAAGACAGGCATTTTGGATGCATACATCAAAAAGTCATGCCCCAGCGCTGTAAAGCGAAACTCAGAAATAGTGCAGACATTAGAACAAAGCAACGTACAAATATAAGAAGCTGAGACCGAAAATTAAAACAAGAGCTCATATTTTCTGCAGACATAAGAGTGGTGTTAAGTAGATTTGGCAATCTCCAAATAGGAGCAAAGACCTGGATAACTATTCAAAAGGGCTATCAGTCATTATTGCCTGACCTGCTCTGCAGCAGCATCTCACATCTGATCAATGGCTTTGAAAAATGAGAGAAAAAAACAAAAAAAACAATACATTTGTGTGAGAGGAAATCTGGAGTTCTGCTTTTCTCTAATCTCTGTGATGCAAAAATAGTGTAGAAAACAACAACAATCACACACATTCTTATATAAGCTAATATAAATAATCTGAATATCATCTGCCAATACCTAAATCTGGTAAAAGACAATAATCCATTTTTTTTAGAAATTAATTGTATTCATTGGCAGTATGTATTTGGTAACAAAGAGTTTGATTTAAATTTTATCAATTTAGAAATTAACTACACAGTGGAATGAAATTTAAATGGAATCAGATGAAACTAATTTAAAACCGTTACAAAACTTGTTTATCACCAGAGAGACAAGACTAACGGAGGGATCAGGTTCCTCAACATTTATGTCCAAACGTTAGCAGACAAAAAATGTGACTAACTGAGAATTTGGGTGCCATCTCTTCAACAGTTAATCATACCTCACACTTGTGTTGCTGCAACTTGCAACACAATCTTTGAGAGTGCCTAAATCCCCCTTCAAGGTCATTTAACCTGAAGAACTGCCATAGTTTAGATCTCCTTTAAAAACATGGATATACTTTGAAATTTACATTTGTCATTTGTCATGTGTCATTTAACAAATGGAACAATAACGTATGAATACACATACAAGTACACCTATGTAAAAAAAAAAGAAGGAAAATTTATTAAAAGTCTGTTCACCAAAAATATTTATCATGACAGATTGTTATTGTCATTGTCATTAATTATAACTGCTAATTACAGCAGCCTCACATCCCAGTCTAACAGCAACATGTTTTAATAATTTACTCCAAACAAAAGAAACAACTAAATAGAATAATAGGAACAGAAATACCAAAACAATTAAATAAATAAAAAATAAATAGGTAAAAAATTATTGATAACAAAACTCAGGCAAATAAAAGCAGGTGTTTATAAATCTGCTGCAAGTTTTCTTTTCTCTAACAACAGCTGAGAGAGGAAAATGGTTTTGCTCAAGCTCTGCAATTTTCAATTTATTATTTCAATCTACAAGTCGTTTTTAAGGGGAAAAATAAACCTCCTGTAATGTTAAAGTTTTCTTGAATTAGGGTCATGGGATTTCCTCGGTTTGTTTCTGCTGCATTACAGTTTTGACAGTGTGGTCAGTGTAATGCCTCACTGGGATTTGGAGTGTTTTGGCGGATTACTTGAGAGATATAGTGGATCAGTTCCCCCTTTTTTTTTTTACAGTGAAACCCTGTGAATAAATAAACTCTGAGCAGTCTGGGAACAGGGAGCTCCCTTATGAGCTGCCTGACTCCTAAAATAACAACAACAAAGACTTTCTAATGTGAATATGAATCAAGACAGTGGCTCTGTACTTCCCGCGGCTGAACAAAGACAAACTAATCTCACTCCATAACGAGGTAAAAAGGGATATGGATCAAAGAAGTCAGTTGATATTCTTGTCAAGATGATCTCATATTCTGCAAAAAATGTTGCAAATAATGCACACAGGCATGCACTAATTTGTGATCTGTTCTCCAAGTTGTGCACATTAGATATATTTATGGCTGCTCCTGAAATCAGTTGTTAAAGCATTTAACTGCTACGCAGCTGCATGTTTCCAGCAATCGTTGTGTGTCAAACGGCAGCTGCAGCAAAATTAAATAGAAACAGGAAATATAATTGTGCGGTGCTCAGATATAAGTAATTAAACCCAAGCACAAAAAAGGTGAAGCATGTTTCTACAGCTGCACTACGAACTCATGTCTATATGTTTATTGTTTATGTGCTTATTTATATTTGTTCCAGAAAACTAATACAGGTTACTTTCATTAGTGTTGGTGATGGCGTTAATCAGTCTTCATTGTCCTGCTTTTAAAAGTACAGTGCTCAAAAACAAAGGCTTTATCAGTATTTGGCTGAAGTTTATGAGTCAGTATTAAAGTACATATATTTTACATTTTATTGTGCCTTAGAAGACCCTAGAATTAAAATATTTATATAATAACATTATATATTGTATTGTATTATATTATATTATATTAAATTAAATTATATTATATTATATTATATTATATTTTATTATATTATATTATATTATATTATATTATATTATATTATATTATATTATATTATATATTTTTAGAGATAAGATGAGCTTAGACTGGCATCCCAGCATCTTTAGAACAGCACTAAACTAGAAAAGTGAAGAGAGTTTCTTTGGAATGCCTGTGCTTTTATAATGTTAAAAGTACCCCTTGAAGACCCAATCTCCATGGACACACCTGGTAATGGCAGCATCATGCTGGGAAAGACACTCAAGGGGTATGGTTAGCTTTCAAAGGCAATGTACATATTTGGCACTTAGAATTCCTAATTGTTCCTTGAATGTGATCTTACTGTAAATATAAGTTGGAAAGGATGGTAAAAAGCAACACATACAAATAGTTTTTGTTTGTAAAATTAAAGAGCTTAAGGGTTATCTATACTGTTTTAAGGCACAGCAAAAGTGCATGTTAATCTAAGTATGTCAAGTTTATGGATCTTCACCATGAAACATGGTCAGGTAAGAAGCTGACCTTGTTATATTTGGACATTTTCAAACTAAAATTATCATGTCAGCCATTCCCCATGTAGAAATGTTTGTAATGAAATTACATGTAAAGCCCAAAAGTGCACTTTTAAAATCTTGCAGTGTGGCATCAACAATTCCGGTCCATTTCATTCCCAGTTTGGGCCCCTTCTGACCACAAAGTAGATGTGAAATGTGACATACTTAATCTCTGTCCCTTCTTCCGAGCTGAATTTGGTGACCTCATGGGGATGTAAATAATTTATGTACATGGATAAAGAGCAGAGGATAGATGAAGGGATCTCTGATATGCAGCCTTCCGTCACCTCCCTCTGAAATCCATCAAACGCACATTGCTACAGCTCTGTCCGTCCCCAGTCTGAGGGTAAATTCTGGGCTGGAAAAATCACAGCTGCTTCTTCATCTTTGCTGCGTGAACAAGCATCTGAGAAGAACACAGGCTGGAGAGCAGCAGAAAGAAAGATTTCATCTTCTTCAATGTAGGTCAGGCAGCCCCAGTCAGTCTCAAAGCCTGAGAGAAGAAACTCGCTGTGTGTGCGCACACACATCGCATGAATAAAGCATGCTTTGCTCTTGTAATAAGTGACTATATGTGCGCACAATTGTCTTTACCATATATCTATGAGTATAAAAGCTTTGCATATATTGTATGTGTGCGTCTTGATCATGCCATGCTCCAGTTCTGTACATTTTCCTATACTGGATACTATAGATAAAGAAGCTTAGGAAAGGCCAGACATGAACTGTTTTCTCATGAGAAAAGACTATAAAAAAAATCACACTTTAGACACACACATGAGGGATTCTGGGTCTGATTAGAGTTCCTGTAGTCCTTTCTAATGAATGTGAAAAATATCCATGTATTTGTGTGTGTGTATGTGTGTGTTTCCATTAAAGTCGAAGGCCATTTCTTCCTGTCTGTCGCTGTCCTTGGTACTAAAACCGGCCGACTAGAAAGAAGCTGAACTGCTCAAATGCTGTGAGCACCACCAATACTTGCAGGGGCACACATTGTGTTTATACTTTTGAACATCTAGTTTAAAATAATTTTTCCTTTCACTTTTTTTCTTCTCTCACCTACTGCATTTTTGTTCTGGTCCACACATACAAAAGAGGAATGTAGGCTATGTCCTGATGAAGCGTCAGAGAGCTGTGATTTGTCATCAGCCACCACATGAAGACCTTCATCAGAGGACAGACCCATCACTTACACTCTGATTATAAAGACGGGGAGGCCAGCGATGTGTGTGCTCATGTGTGCTCCTCTATTATATGAGCTGGAGGCAGCGCTGCACATCAGCTGGGTTCATATTATATGTGAACTTTGCGTATGAATGTGCATTGAATGTGTTTCACTTTGGTGAGGCAAAGTTACAGAGACTTCTTGAATATGCCTTGGCTAATTTAAGCAGAAGTGTGTGGCCTGTGTTTCTGTTAGACAACTTTGTCTGCCATATTTGGTCGTCTGAAAGTATGACATTTAGGCTGCAGGACATACTTCCTGTTAATGATAAAATTAATCTCTACTTGCATACCAGATTGGTTTTCAACAAGACGATTAGTGGTTGTAATGAGCCACATTTATTTGTTAGCTATCTAAACCCAAACAGTTGGGTAACAAGAGCCCACCTTTGGGCCTTTTGGTGGGTGCTTAACTTTTTGATTATTGATCCACAATTTTCTTGACTTATCTTTTGGAAAAGTCTCCACTAATCGCTGGACTAGTTAGGGCTGGACGATATAGAAAAGAGCATATCAATAAAGGGAATAGTCATCCATCCATTATCTATACCGCTTATCCTCGAAGGTTAATTTGCTTAAAAATGTAAGTCAAATTTGCTGACTAGTATTTTATTTTGTTCAATATTGTTACTTTAGTGTTGATTTGTGTTAAGGATTGGAACATGTACCTGCTGGTGAACTCCAGAAACTTTGTCAGGACAATTTCCTTTGCTGCTCCTTGTAACGACATATTTTGCATCCAATTTATTTGCTCTTTTTTGTGGTCTCAGGAGGGAGTGGGCTTGGTGACAGAACTGCATGAGTCTGCTTTGGTGATTGGTTTGGAGTTAGTAAGGACTGAAGTGTTAAGCTTTCTAATAGGCTATAATGAAAAATCAACTACATGTTTATCGATCAAAATATATATATATATATTAATTATTGTCCAGCCCTTGAATTTATCCATATTTTACTTACACCTTTTCAAGCCACAGGTTAAGCTTCGTCTGATTAAAAGTAAATCAACAAACAAGTCCAAGATTTAAAAGGACATGTTCGGGGATGTGTGAAAGATTAATGAATGGAAGTCAATGGCGCTTTGTCTCACACCATAAATCACACATATGATGTACCTCAGTTTAAATGATAACTATAAATGTGCATTTCAACTGTGTTTGTCAAGTGGTTTTGCATTTATTTGATTGTAAAAATTCGCAATTAAAATGCCTACAAATCAGTCACATATATGATGTCACGAGCTAGCACAAGCTAGCTCTAACTAGCACTTAAAATACTCACCGAATCCTTGCAAGTCTTCTCCCACATGCTGGCTCTCACTCTAGCAACTATTTCTCTCACAGCATAGATGCCACTTTCCACATGGCCAAATATACAGTGATTTAATGCTCCTTCATTTGTTCTAGAGGCCCTTTCTCTCCTTCTTCTTCTATAGCTGTAGAGCTGTAGTTGTAGTGTTTTTGCCGAAATCCAAAGTAACTTTTGCCGCCATTATAGCACAGCAATAGGTGGGGGAGGGGGAGTTAAGTATCACTGTAAGCTTTAACTGCAAGGAAAAAAATCTTGTCACTGCTAAACCTTCTGTGGCATGTTATTAAAAGAACTGAATGACACATATTAGCAATTTAGAAATCCTAACTTAAAGCTTGATGGCAATAATACGACAATTACCCTATTGGGAGGCTTTGTTAGATGATGCCGAAATCAATCTGTGATTAAAATCAACATCACAGAGTTTTGAAGGTGACTGTCACAAAATGTGGGTCCAAATTTAAAAAATTTTCACAGTTGTTCAGTGAAACTGTTTTCTTATCGAAACAGCTTTAGAATTTGGCCATATTATGATACAGTATACATGAGCAGAAGGAACAAAGATTGAAGCAATGAAAGGTAGGAAGCTGGCAGAGAAGAATGTAATGAATAATATTCTAATCCTCACATGAAATTCCTAATTGTTAAAATCTTTTTTATAAGACTTTATCTCATGAAATATTAATGCACCTGAACTAAGAGTGTAAACTAAGTCATGAATTTTAAATAGTGAACTACAGACCAAAAAAAAATCACATTTTCAATTTTTTTAAAATGAACTTTGAACTACTTCTTTTAAAGTTTGACAGGAACGGGATTTATTTTGCCAATTTATCTAAGCTTCAATAGATTTTGTCAAAAACGGCTTAGAAACTAGGTGTATTTTTTACCATGAGAGACACTCTTTTTATCTGAAGCTATACATGTTTTATATTTACAAGGTAGCACATACCAGTAACCAAATCCACTTTACGTTTGTTTTATTGCATTTTTTTTCTTCATGAAAATGCTTTTGGGGCTCTCCAGAGGCTGTAATCAAATACAAACCAGCCTTTGATGCATTTTTCATGAAACAAAAGACGGCAGGGTTGCTGTAGTAAATGAAAATATAGCACGAGTGTCCCATTGTTTCCCATTAGGGCTTCCTGTTAATAGCCATTTTGAAAGTTGTTTGTGCTGTCCCCATACAAGCCACTCTCTCTTTTTCCATGCTTATTATGAACACTACAAAGGCAATGGAAAGCAGAGGTGTGTGGTATGATGAAGAGTAGAGGAGGAACCCCTGCTGGTTAAAAGTAAAGTCCACGTGCGCATGTAAGCACTGCATTTTACATAACGCCTAACTTGAGCTCAGTCTGAGCTTGCGTTTGTCCTGGGGGACCGGCTTTTGTTTTGATTTAAGCTGCTTTGAGATAGGTGGGGAAGGACTGTTTGAATGTGTGTGTGCGTTACCGTCCGTCTGGCGGGCTCCCTGTGGGGGCCCTCCTTCTTCTTTGTGATTCTCCCTGTTCACCATCAACACCTCATCTGTTCCCTGCTGTACATCTTCTCAATTAGCAGCAGTGAAAAGAGATAGAATGAAAAGAAAGAGGGATAGCGCTCCACCATGTTCACTGCTAACACCTTCATCTTTTCCATCTTTATCCCTTTTCGAGCTTTAGGTTATTTCATCTTTACAGCAGTCGACCCCCACCTCTTTTTCTTCCTGCCTCCTGTTTGCTCCTACAGCTCAGCCATGGATGGAGAGCTGAGGAGAGAAATCATGGAGGCAGGCACGCATCATTAGCTATATTTGTCCCCACTTCCTGCTGCAGATGATAGATCTAGCTAATTACCCCATGTTGCCAAGCCTATCGCACACGACACGCGACCGTCGTTATGGCGGAAATCAGTGTTCGCTCTGCCGCGTGCCGCATAGCTGACGCTATATGACTATTCATGAGCCTGCAGTCAATGGAGAAGAGGAAATTTCAAATCCTGTCATGGATGTGCGTGAATGTGATTGTTCTGGGAATGATTTTAATGATGCTCTCCGTCTTCTCCCCCCCTGTGTAGAAAATGAGTTTGGAGGAGACGTGGTGAGCCGTTCATCTAAAGCTGAACGTCAGTACATCACGGTGGCAGAAGGAGCTGGGACCAAAGAGCTGTCTGAAGCCCAAAACATTTCAGGTAGATGTTCCTGTCTGCACAGCTGATCCACTTCAGCTTTCACATTTCACTTTACAATTACATTTCTAAGGTTCAGAGTTAATTCAACAATCAACCTCTGCTGTTCGTATCGTTGTCTCAGAAATTTAAACTTATTAAATAAAAAAATAAAAAATTTGTCCAGTACCCTTGCCACACTTGGGATAGGGTGCAGGTTTAGAAAGAAATAACATTTTCTACCCATTTTCTTAAATTTTCTCATACAATATATATATATATATATATATATATATATATATATATATATATATATATATATATATATATATATATATATATATATATATATTATTTTATTTATACTGTTAGAGTAATTAGGCTAAATGCAAATGTTTTCTTATTGGCACATGGATGCTAAATATCATTTCATTTAAAAAAATCTAGACATGCACTAAAAAGTATTCGGATGGCTATACAGGGCTGTGTCAGAAGAAAATATTTAAAAGGAAACTTTCTTCTAGATATGCTGAGAGTTTTGCTAACATGAGAGAGAGCAATATTTAAACCAAAGAATACGAGGTTTGAATGGAGAGCAAAACAATTGCTCTTTTATATCCTTTTAATTTTTAAACAAATCTGTGTTATGGAAAACTTTGAAATTGTGGCATAGATCAGAATGTTCTTATACACACAGAGGCAGCTGTTTGATTAAGGCTCTTCATGTTAACTGCTCAAATCACTAATATAACAAATAAAGTAAAATATTCTCCTGTTTTAGTGTCAACCTTCACATACATAAATACAGCATGATGTCAAATCAATTTATAATCAAATTTTTGTGTCTTCCTTTATCATCATTATTAACTATCCCAGTAGGGAAACGTAGTTACAACACGTACTCCAGGGATGCATAAAAGCAATAAACAATTCAACTCCAATCCAGTTTCGCACTTGATACAACATTATTATAGTTCTCAAAGAGAAAACACAATAAACTGAAATTGATATCAGTAGGTAAAGTTTCACAAAAAACAGAGATTTGAATTTGTGCACAGAACCTTTGGTGCATCTCTACAGTTCGCCTAACTATTATTCTCATCCTCTGCACACATAATGTTGGAAGAAAGAGTCTACTGCATACAAGCCAATTAAATTTCTAACACTAACAGTGTTAATCTTATACATGAAAAACTGCTTCCCTCTGCTCCGTGGGACACATGTCACTCCATGTTAAATTATTGAATGATTTGAGCCACCAGATGGTTTGAAGTTCTGTGATTTTTCTTGATGTTTATATTTTAAAGTGCCGCATCTTTACCAAAACTTGTCCATGATCATTTTTGAAACAAAACATTTTTGTTCAGTAGAATGCTGTCAAATCAGCACTGCTGATGTAGAGAATTTAGTTCAACATGTCCACATGCCAAGCAATTCTTGCATCCCAATAATGTGACTCAGCAAATATCATGATACTTTTGGATTCAAAGACCTTCTAAATTTAATATGCACTAAAGTAGAGTCGTATTAGTCATAATTGTTTAGCCAGATCTCTTCTCATAATAAAGCTGTAACCTACCAACACATAACTCCAGGGTTCCTTAATGTTTTCTTTTAAAATAATACTGACTTTTCCGAACTGCAACCAGGGTGCAGAAAGACACCCCTGTCCATTACATAGCTTTGGTTACCATTGTTATTATTTGAGGTTATCTTGCAGTTGCAGTTTTCAATAGGTGTGTTAGGCAAGGCCAGGGGTACATTAACCGCATAGTTTCCATATTTGTTTCAGAAGGCCATTTTTCATTCATTTTTAATTTTCAACAAACGGCAGTTTCCCCAGACATGTTCAACTTTAGGTACAGAGTTTACGTAACCAATCATTAAAAAAAAAAATCCACAAGAGCATCTGAGGGTCATCTCAGACCTGAACATCAAACCCAATGACTCTCTCTATCTGGCCGCTGATAGCATCTTGAAGAGTTATGGAGCACATCTGTGACTGCACCGCATACAGACCTGAAGTGACGTATGGCTGCATTTTAACCTAACCACTAATGCAGAGGGAACGCATGCTGGGATTTCCTCCCACTAAAGTGGTGAGCCAAGCTGCTATTCAGAGAGTCTTGCTGTTCTCTGATCACATCAATTAGAGAACTGTTTGCCGATTTCAAAACTTTGGCTCCAATGTGGCAACAAAGCACGGATTCTGCCTCTTTACAAGGGAGTGCAGTTCAGTGCTTAATGTCTAGCGTTCAGGCCACAGCAGATTAAATATTCATAATGCATGTAGATTATTAATCTGCTCGATGTGTGATGGCATGATTTGGTTTCTCTGTTCAGTTTGTTCAGATTGAATTTAAATTCTAATGAACAACAATTAAATACTAATGAATATGTTATTATTACCATTTTTAAAGATTGATAGTAAAAATATATTATGACCAGATTTTTTTTGACCCCGAGATTCCAAATGACCAATAACAAAATGTTGTAGCGCTACCTCTGGCCAAGGCTTACCTGATATGAAGAGATCGCTCCAGATTGTTGCATTTTTAATCATACTCTCATTTGGGAACCCTGTGAATCTAAAGATGATCTGTGTTGTACACAGATGCTCTCCTTCAATTCAGACTCAGATTATATACTGTAATTTTCTTTCAACTTCACAACTAAACTACTTTGTGGTGGCCTAATAAATAAAATTTCAATAAAATATTTTGAAGATCGCAATTTTAACAGGACAGAATGTTAAAACCTGTTATAAACACCTATGGAAGGGGCATTGCGTGTAGTGGTTAAGATGGTGCCCCATGTTCAGAGGTCTCAGCCCTCGATGTGACTCCCCTGATTTGACTCCCAGCTGTGGACGTTTTCCAAATGTCTGTCCCACACTTCTCCCCCCTTTCTGAAATCTCAGCCTCTAATAAAGGGCACTTTTACCACAAAACCTTTAAACACCTATGGAAGGCCCTGTATACATCATGTGTAGAAAAGCCTTCACACCAGCTGCATTTTGTCATCACCGGGCCATCTGATAAATAGTTTTATTGTGCTCAAATCACAGCTTTTCTCGCTCTAACCACATTTGAGCGCTGCACAGCTGCCCTTACCCACCCAACCACAGCCATTTTCTACAGTATTTATGAATCAGTGCCAAATTTTAGCCCGTCTGCCTCCATGACTTTCACCCTCTTTCTCACTCAGTAGCCACTTAGATGCAATCACCACAGCCCTTCACACTAATTCAGATGCATCGCTCAGGCACACGGGTTTGCAGTCATTGCACTATGTATGGTGTAAATATGTGTTTGTTGAGGAATTCGATTCAACCCCTAGCCTGCGAATGTGATCATGTCTGTGATTTAAGGTGGAGCTGGGAGCCACATGACCAAAGCACATTCACCAAAAACCTCACGGAGAAGACGGGGGAAACTGATAATGAAGCAACTTGCTGTGACTGATGTCTGTCTGCCCCAGCCCCCTCATTACCCAATAAATAATACTTATCCAAATCTTCAGGAGATACTGCAATATTCCCTGCAGTTTTTTGTCTTGTTTCTTCCTTTTTCAATCAAAATAGAAACCCTTTTATTGAAGGCATTCCATATAAATGAGGAAGACCTACTAATAATAACCAAAGCCATGGTAATTTACATTTTACTTTCTGTTGATACAGTCCTTGAGCACTGCAAACACATGGGGCATTTAAACAGCTGCTGTTTGCAATATCTCAATTGAATTAAATGTTTATTTCACATCCTTCCTAATTACAATTTTCAAGTAGAGTAAGAGAAGTCATACATGCGCTGTGTAGAAGTCGCTAGACATAAATAATCTTCATGGAACGCCCTACATTATGTGGACTTTTGGAAAATAAATATGCAAATTGAAAACATTCAAAGGCATTCTGACCATTGCACAGATTAAAAAGCAGAATATAATTTCCTAGAGTTTTTTTATTCAGTTTATAGATTCATTTATTATTCATTCAGAAGTATAAATTTATGCTCGTATAAAAATCCTACCTGAACTATTGAATGTTTAGTTTAAATTAACGTCATAACCTGGGAACTAAAGCCTCTTTTTTTTCTAATGCAGTGTATATAAATTTATCATATATAAAGATTTTCTTTGATACACCAACATAATGTGCAGAATTTTGAGGTGGAACCATAAATGAGAATTTTGTTTCTTTCATTTCCTTTTATCTTTTTACAAACATAGTGAGGCCTAAATCTTTATCCCCCACAACTTGACAACCTTAATAAAATCTAGAATATTGCTAATGTTAGGGTGCTTTAAAAAAACGTAGCTTACAGTTACCATAAAGATGTCAAATACCCCATAAATATTTGCCTTAGTTATTTTTAAATGCTATATTCTTACAATAATTTATATAGAATAATGGCCAAAGCTCATAATGAGAAACATACAAAATGGTGCAAATTTGATTGTCTCTATAACTCTTGGAGCTGCAGGATCAACATTACTATGTTTGTTTTTTCTCAGCATAAAGAATAATTGATCCAAGGGTCTAATTGAGACACAGATGGAGGAAGGAGTGGGGCTCAACTAATCCTCAATAAGCAGACTAACCTTCCTTACAGTTGTGACATTTTTTCTTGGGGCCCTAAGCGACTGCAAAAGCAAGACTGTGTATAAGGTGCTGCAACAAACAGTGAGCCACAGTGGAGCAAGGCGCGTCAGAGGCCTGCAGGTTTCCCGGGCTCTGCTCTGACGGGAAAGCAGAGGGAAAGCATTTGCTGCTCTTAATGTTGCTGTTGTTTCCCATTCAGCTGGATTTAATGATAAAGACCTAGTTACAAAATCAGGTCTGGTGTGTGAGTGTGCACTTTTAAAAATTTGAATTCAAATCCAAAGCAGATCTTGTTATTGTATCTAACAGACTTAAACTTCTCTGGTTTTCCACCCACCTTTCATTTCATATTAATTCAGTTAAACCTGAGAAAGGTTATATGATCAGAACTGTTAAACCCAAACTTTGTATCCTCTCCTAATGGGTTAAAAACAGCACCCACTGTTTTCAAAACTTGCAGCTGACTTGATTAGGCTTTTCTCTTTTTCTCAATGATGCATTAATGTGTAGCCTTTTTTCTCAAGTCAAGGGTCAAGCAACAGGAAAATCAATGTATTTACCGCAAAACCAGAATTATTCCGTATTTATATCCACTGGGATGCGAGCCACTGATGTCTGGAAAAACATTCTTAAGCCTCAGCTTCAGTTAGCTGGCAACTGTCGAGCGCTAGATCTGATCAGATAAGTTTAGAGGTTAGGCCTTCAAGCACATCACAATGTTCCTCTTCAACATGTTCTACTTTATCCTTGATTTATTTTAAAAAACGGGGCAGTAATTCACAAAATTACATTTTTCAGACTGTGAATGATCACTTTTTGGTTATCCTTCAAGAACATCATGAAGAACAACATGAAATAGAAATTTTCTAAAAAGTTTCTCTGTTGAACCACATAAGTTATAAGAAGGTTTGAATCATTGTAATTAATTATTAAAATGTATTCACTGTAATACACTTAAGGGTAAAATATTAAAACAAAAATGTGACATGCAGTGATCCTGGTGATACAACAGCTTTAAAAAGAATTCCATCAAAATACAACTTTTTTTTTTGGTGTCTCCAGCTGTCAATGGGCGAGAGGCGGGGTACACCCTGGACAGGTCGCCAGTCCATCACAGCAAAATAAATAATAAAACTTATCAAATAAAACCCAAAAACAGCCTGTGGACAAAAAATAGAGATGGTTGTCCAGGATCCACAGTCCCATGTTTGGGAAGAAACAAATCAGCACGAACACATGAGTGTCAAGAATGGTGATGCAAATGATTTGTTCTTATGCAGTCACGGAACATGATCTCCTTTTGAGAAATGCAATGCTCCAGGTAATTGCAAATAAACCCAAGGCCTGTATCTCACAGACCTTGTTCGGCAGATTAACATTTTCAATAGTTAAATAAGTTGATTTCTATAATCTATTAGAAAATACTTTAAAAGAAAGACCTTCCCTTTTTCTCAAGGTTGTAAGAACAAACGTATTTTGGATCAGGACATTTCATACTTACCAATAATTTAGTTCTTTAGAGATTTTTCATAAATGCTTCCCAGCAATTTACAGTACAGAATTACCACGCGTATTAAGTTTTTGATTATGTGACAGTGTGAGGTTCATGTTACTGTGGCTCCGGTTGATCATGCGCCGTGGCTGCTTGGCCGCAGGAATATTCCTTTGGCTTAACGGTTAATGGCATGATCCTCACCCAGGAGCTGTGGGGTTGAATCCTGCCTGGGCCCTCGTAGTGTGTCTTGCCACAATTAGTTACGCAATACTTCTCAGCCTATAATTCATGCTTTGATTCATTATATCTAGCCGTTTATCCCCCAGGCATAACGCAAAAAACAGAGTTTACCCCAGAAAGTTTGGTTTGTTGTTGGACACCACACAGGAAAATGGGTCTTCCCACAGTAAGAGCTAACAAAAAGCTGCAAGAACTCCAAAACCGGGACTGGAAAAACAGAAAGATGTTCTTTTGATTTTTTTCTCAGATCCCGTGGAGAGAGAACAAATTTAATCTAAATGAATCTTGATACATAATTTTAATTTCAAAATTAAAAGGTTTAGGTGTAATACAGTTTCTTGGTAAAAGCCAACGCAGCAAGTCACCAAAATCACTATATACCAACTACTTTGCATAGTGGTGGGGAGTAGCTAATATGAGCTTATTTTGCAGCCACATGACCTGGGTACCCTGCAGTTATTGAACTGACCATACATTCTTTTGCATACTAAATTATTTTATAACCAAAATGTAAAATTATTGGACACATTGGCTAAAATAGAAAAAAAAACATGTCAATGGGTTTAATGGCCCAGTCAAAGTCCAAAAATTGAACCTGATTAAAATTGAAATTTTATGGCGGACATAAATGGCATAGAAACTCAATAACCTGGAGCAATTTTATTAAGAAAACTAGCTCAAAAAAAGTCTCAACAATGATTTGAGAGACTGATGAAGTCTACAAGATATTACAGGCTAAGGCAGTACAACCCGGTGAATAATGGGATTTGCTTATTTTAACCAAAAACTATATTAAAAGTAATGGAAGCTTCTTTGCTCTTTGGTGACACATAAAATGTAGTTAAATACATTTAATTTGTGTTTCACTTCACTTCTTCACTCACCCTTTGCTTTCACCAAAATCCAGTATTGTCTGCTCCCTCCTTTCTATACTCAGATGATTTACAAGCTATCTTCGTGTTTCCTCTTTTTATTTTTCTCATGTTGAAACATTTACAGGCATTCATAAAGAAACACACCATTAGGACTGAGAGGCTCTACAGTAAAGCGAGTATGCCGTTAATAAATCATGTTTAATAAAACGAGACATCCAAACACGGCCCCCGTCATCGTCCAATCGTGGCAAGCATGAATATTTAGAGGCATCTGGAAATAACAGAAGAATGTTCAGGCGTTCAGGTTCCTTCACAATTTATGATCTGTTGTTGAGGTGATTAAACTGTATCTGGAAGATATATATAGGTTTGATAGCTATAAAAATGTCACAAAAATGCTTGCTCTGGTGTAAAAACTGTGAAAATTCTGTTTGTTATAAACCTGTTTTTTCAGGAGTAGAAATCAACAAAATAAAAAAAAATTGTATCAATGATTACAACATGATTTTTTTTAATTTAAGAATTAAAGATGCTAATTAAACATCACAATGAAAATTTCTGGCATTATTCCAGCCCCCAAAAAATTTCAAATATTATTCTTCATGAAACAGGTAGCCTTTTTGAAATAGGGTTAACAGTTATTATTTCCTATGCATTTTCCAAACTGATCTATTAGTCAGTTCCTCAGTTTTGGCGAAATATGAATCTCTGGAATTTATGTTAATTTTTAGTCATTTCCAAGAAAAATAATTCACCACTGACATTTCAATCATTGTAATCACAGCATTGTAATCACTGCAAAAGAAATTAGTCACTGTTATTCAATTATTACATTTTGTTTTTCGGGATCCAAGGCTTTATAACGCCATATTTTTAAAAAGGAGGAAATTTATTTCTGGAATACAAAAATTTTTATATCCCCCCATCATCCACCTATAAAATAGTCCCGGAAAAAAGAAATTTATAATATTATTATGAAGAAAAATTGTTAATCAAAGTAAAACTTAAAAAAAGCTGTGGTGAAGTGTTGTTATGGATGCAAAAAATAATCCCTTTAAACATCTCGCAAGCATTGGAAAAATCTCTTATATATAGCAACTACTTACAATACTTATTGACTCAAGGCAATGTACAAAAATGAATGCCCAGTGGACTCAGTGTCTGGCGACTTATGTCAGCTTTGGCTACATTGTAGCTTGCCATTACATGTTTGTGAACCACTGAATGTAGTGTAAAGCGCTTTGGGTCTCTCAGGGACTAAGCAAAGTGCTATACTTCTAGATAGGCCTTCCTTTATTTTTGCCCATCCTAAAGAGTGTTACTATCTGAACCTCTTGATAATTTCGAGCAGCAGTTGATTTTTAAAGTTAATACAGTTCATTCATGTAAAAGTAAAATTACAGGTTTTATAAATGATTTAAAGTACAATTACACTAAAACCTTACTCAATTACAGTAACGCGAGTAAATGTAATTTGTTACTTTCCACCCGTGGTAATTGTAGGTCAATTTATTTACTTACTTTACTTTGCTTGTAGATCAGAAGGAGTGAATCTTCCTAATGACACCACAGAGACTTTAGGGAATAATGTATTGACTTTTAGAGAATCTGATACTTTTTAAGTGGAAGCAAGATGTTTGGCACACAGTGGTATTGATTCAAGTAAACAATGTAGGATTTTAAAAACTTCTCTTTAATCTTTACACTGATTTTAGTTCAAAAGTGGACTAAATCTGCTTTAGGAATATGTGATTTGCCAAGTTTTACCAATATGAATAAGTAAACGTTCAAGCTGATAACCTCTTCTGAATCATGCTTTGGGATCTGTAAAGCAGTTTAGCCTGCACCACCTTCTCACTTGAATGTCTTCTCTTTTGATTATGGTAAACAGGGTCCACCTGATTTGAATTTGAACTTAGTGTGAATACAGCAGCTCTTTGAAGGTCTCAGAGGTTTATTAGAGAACATTAACTGAATAAACATCATCATGAGGACCAAGGGACACTGCAGACAGGTCAGGGATAAAGGTATGGAGAAGTTTAGAGCAGTCGTAAGTTAAATTCGTTAAAGGCTGTGTTGGTAACTTGATGGAATGTGGAGAAGTTCAAGGGTTATGAGTAGCGTGGTAACCAAAAGCGACTTTTTTAAATAATGGGAAAATGTATTTGACATTTACACCTTTAATTGGATTAAAAATCTTAGAAAAGGTGATCAGCGCTCTAATTTTGAAAGATTTACATATTTGAGTTAGGCCTCTAATGTCTGTTTTTTGTTAATGTAAATACATTTTAAATTAGTAATGCGGGATATGTTTGTACGGTCATCCTTGGAATCATTATGAATGCACACTGGGTTGATGTCAATTCAACAGATGAACTTACTAAAAAGGTTTTTTAGTTGCATCTATCCAGTAATAAAATAAACTAACAGGAATCGACTGTGCAGTCACTAAATCACTTTAATCATTCACACTAATGCAGCCCATCAGTCATCTACATGAAACCTTCTGGCACATCAGGTGCAAACTGAAATGTCTGACAGGGTGAAAATAGCACTCTGAACCTGACAGAACGTGTATCCAAATTAAAGATAATTTCCCTGGACTGTCTATTGTGTTGAACAGCTTGTTTGTGCCTTTTCTGCAGATGGAGGTGGATGCAGACGATAAGCGCCATCGCACACGCTCCAAAGGTATCCGCACAGATACACACAAAAAACACACACCTCAATTCAGGGTGACCTTCACTCCCCCAACGCAATCACGTACATATGTACACAGATATACACACATGCAGAGACACGTAGATCCTGTGCAGTTTACACTCCAGTTGCTTTCTCTTGCTGCTCACTCCTCTGCTATCTTTACTTTATATGTATCTAACGGCAACAGAAGTCCACCTTTTGAAAGCCTTGTTCAAAATAAAACACAGGCAGCATTCACATTGACACACCATCAGAACAAACTGAGGGGTTTCATTGAGTAGGAATCTGTCATTTTCTGTTCACAAAACAATGGTTCTACCAATTAAATTGAATGATATTTGAAAAGGCTGATTTGTCACGCCTCACAAGATTAGACTGTGGTTCTTATGGTTCATGTCATATGGCATGTGTTAAAGTAATCTATTATTGATGACCAAAAGAGGGAAAAAAGTGAATTCATATCAATAAAAAAAAGTAAACTGCTGGATTGGCGAATAAAATAAAATAAATGAAAATTCCAATTGCACAGTCCTCCAGCAAGATTCTAGCCAATAAAGTATACAAATACTACAGATCCTTTTTAGAAATAGCAAGCTACTACATTTGCTCTCTGGTATGCATTTTCACACAATATAACATCCCCTGAGCAATAGCTGATGTGACTAAATGTCTTGACATGTTAAAGGCAACACCTTAGATATGTAACTTCATTCATTGTTTTCATACAAACAACTTTATAAAACTTTGTCAAAAGTACAATGAAAGTCATATTTGATTTCTACTGCTAGCTGGAACAACACATTAGTTTCATCTAAAGTGTTATTGAAAAATTGACATGCGATGGTTGGTTATTGACAACAAAATGCCTCTTGGATAAAATGAGACATGGAGTTGAATTTGTGTTATAAAAAAAAAATGCAGTTGTTCATCATGACACAACCTCAAACCAAACTGCCACACATTACTGTAAACTGACTTACACTCCGGCCATTTCCCTTAGCAATTAACTCACTGAGATGTTAGTTGTGCTCTTATCACAAAGATGCCTCCATGGTTTCATTAAAAAGTTGCCTTTGGTGTATTTAAGTTCAACTTTAATTTCCAACTATATAGAACGTACATAAGTTGCTATGGCCTTAAACCAATGCATCCCTGCACAAACAGCTCAGTGAGAAAAGAAGTTAGGCCTGTAAAGCACAGTTGAAAGTTGACAGCTTGGATTCTTTACTCATATTTATGAAAGGTAGACATTTGTTATAAATTTCGATCTGGATTTAGACTGACATAACTGATATCCACCAAACATTTACAGTTAGAAAAAATAAAGGTAATTTTTGGTTTAGATTTGAAGACAGAATGTGTCATAACAAAATCTAAACTAGAGTTGTACATATAAGTTCAAATTGTACCTTTATTAAAATCCAAATTTATTTGACATTTAAATCATTTTAAGGGATTAATTATAGATGTGAAATTAGCTGATGTTTGACAAGTAAAAATAAACAAACGGACATATCTAATAATTTAATGACTTTTAAATGTGAATATTGTAAATTTCTTTTACAAATACAAGCAAAGCTGTGTTCCCCATTGTGTTCCAGATACAGTATAGTCTCGGTCGCATCATGTGTCTTTTATCAAGAAAGACTCACATTTCACTGATAGGTAATAGTGTTGCCATGACAAAAGTGTCTGACAGTTCTTGGAAACTATGATTCATGTTTAGACTATAAAATATGCTATTGAGTGCAAAATGTTTTAATCCAAGCCATTAAAAATATCTTACACCATACAGATATATATGTCGAAAGAAACTGAGAAATATTGGAAATATATATTATAAAATTTACATAAAGAATTTATTGTTAGATGTTTATATACTAATTCCCACATTTTTCCAGCTTTAATTGTTTCTTCTTTAATTTACTTTATGACAAATGTATGCAGACAAGAAGTCACAGAGATCAACATTTTAGCAGGTTTCCTTTTTAATGTGTTAATGCCGTGTGTTCAGCTGGAGCCGGAGCTGTTTCATAATGATTGTCTCCGTCTCTCTGCTTCTCCCTCAGTGCCTGTGGATCCAGCATTAACAGAACTTTTCAGGTCAGTGAGAATGGAAAAGTGCATGGCACTCATGCACACACAGACACACACACACACACCGACACATTGTTTCAGCGCAGAGAGGTATCGAGAGTACTAGTCATCTTATTACCAACTGGAGATGTTTCCTCTTTTTTCTCTTCTGTTAGTTCTCCGATCAGTGAAAGAAGTCTAATCTACTTGCTACTTTCTTTTCCTTTTTTTTCTTTTTGTTTTCACCTTTATTCTAGCTTTTTGGCATGAGGCTTCCTTTCTTTTGGCATCTTCAATAATAGATAAATTGCAAGCTTTGGTGAAGATTTGATAATCACTTTTATTCTGTAACTACCCTACAACCCGTATAACTGGTTACACCACACTTAGCGGCAACAACTGCCTTCAAGTATTTGCAATAATTGGCAATAAGTGTTTCACATCGCTGTGTTGAATTTTGTCCCAAAACTTTCTTTGAGCCATTCAGAGGTGGGCATGGTGGTGTGTTTTTGATCAGTGCTCTGAACGGATGGCTGGATATTTGCTGTCAGGATTTTCTGGTAGTAACCAGAATTCATGGTCCCACCAATTATGGCAAGCCATTTAGCTCATGAACAGCTACAGGCCAACACTTTACCTCCACCATTTTGGACTGTTGATTTGATGTTGGGTTTTTTTTATATTCTGGGTTAGTTTTGAACCAAATCTGATGGAATGTGCATGCTTTATTATAGAAATGTTTCAAGGTTATGTGAATTAATTGATTAATTAACTGTTAATAAATGTATTTAGGGGGATATGACATATAAGAGATCATTAGACATCAGAGAGGAGGGCTTTCATCTAGTTTCCTATCAGCTGCAGAAAGATGTGTTTGGTTAACCTTGTTATGAGGACTGTAAGAATGCAGGGTTTGTGGCAGAAGGGTTATTCATTCAGGAGGCAGACATGACAACACGTGGAGACAGGGTGAGAGAGTCCAAGATATACTACAAGACTGGCTGATCAACTTAATGAAATACAAAATAAAGACCATCAGGACTTCAGCTTTATCCTTGTTTATAGAAGGAGAGTCACTTATCTATTTCAAAAAAGCTCCACCTTCCAATTTTTTCTCACTAGATTATTTCTCCAAAGGTCCTCTAGATTGTATTTATTTATTTTATTTTTGTGGCAAATTTTAGACAGGTCAGTTGGTCAGCATTGCCTTTGACATTGAAACTTTCCAATGGAAGCAATTTTATACCCAGTCTCTCTTCTATTGCTGAATCATGAAATCCAAATTTAACTGGGGCAAGTGAGTCCTAATTTAGATGTTATTAGTCATTTTGGTAAGCCGGCGCCTCCTGCCAAGGTTCGCCACTGTGCCATCTTTTCTCCATTTGTGAATAACAGTTCTTACAGTGGTCCACTCATGTTGTAAAGACTTAGAAATATCTTGGTAACTCCACACTTATATATGTTAACTAATTAGTTTCGGCTTTGTTTTAGGAATTCTTTAGAAACACAATGTATTGCTTTTTGAAATCTTAGCTCGCTTGTTGTCAAAAAGATTCAATTTTGGTTTCATTTTATAATTCAACAGAATGCTTGTGATTTCTGCCTTCTATCAAGTCACTTAAGACTTTGTATGTATTATATTTACACAGTATTTCATATATAGTATTTAATATACTTTCTCTCAGTCACAGACTATTCAAGGCTGACTTTCCCCTCCAAAAAGCTTGGTTGCATTAAAAGTCCACTCCCTCCAAGAATCTGTCCATATTCATATCTAGATGAGACATTTTTTCTTTGTCGTCATGACAAAACCCAGTTTTTAGAAACAACAGTAATCAGTAGTATTTTAGAATAAAATAGAAATATACTTTATTTTCCCCACTGTTTAATCCCAAATTACCCTATCACATTAAATACCAGCCATGATCTGCTTGCAAAGACAGCTTTTACAGATTAGTGTCTTTACACTATATGAATGAGTCTGATAGGATCACAACTGGTCTCTTGTGGGTCATTTGCTGCAGTTTGGGATGCATGGAAAATGTCAGTGAGCACACCAGCAGCAGCAGTCAACTCCAGTCAGGTTAAGTTGAGTTAGTAGCAAACAATTGACAGTCCCTGAAGCCTATCCTAACTGCATACCTCTTTGTTACAATAGAGTGAATTTGTTACTGTTTAAGGTTCTAATGCTTCTAAATATTTATAGGTGTGGTTGGCTGTAGAAGATCCTTTGTCAGCATCTTTGTTTATTCTCATTAAGGGTGTGTGTGTCTCCTTTCTTTTTAAAGTATTTTATAAAAGTGCTTTTAGATTGTAGTGTAATGAAAAACTCGGCCAGGTCTCAGTTATCTATCTTTTTCTTTGTTGTTCCTTGAAAAGAATGCTGTCATTTAGGAAGTATGGTTCGAGTCATTACTAAGCGGGAATGTTTCTTTCTGTTGAGCTGTTGGAAACTGAAAATCTTTTTAGACTATTCTACAGGATTTTATAGTACCCACGCTGGGATGGGCAATACTGCAGGAAATTACATCTATTCATTTCTTAAAGGACTTTTTTACATTTACTACCACCATTCATTATTCAAATGCATTCAAATAATGTTTATTAATTATTTATTTTACTTTTCAACTGACCCTGAGAAAATCTAAATTAAACATTAAGCGTTAAGCTCTGAGAAACATTTAATTAATATGCAGAGGAGAAAGTGAGCATTTTGCCAAATAACTCCCAAAATCTCCTCAAACTTGCATAACACTGAAGCCAACATTTTGTTATATATTATGCAAATGTCATCTTATATTTTAATGTTACAACCAAAAACTCAAATATATATTTTGGGGGGATTTGCATGATATGTGATAGACCAACACCAAGTAAGGGGAAATGCAGTGTGGAAAGAAAGTAATACTTTTTAAAAATATTTTTTTGATCCTCTTTACTCTTATACCTTGTAACTAAAATCTAAGAGGCTGAATTACCTTCAGAAGTCACCTATTTAGTAAAAATAGACTCTACCTGTTTGCAATTTAATCTCAGGATTAGATGTTTCTTGAAGGTCTTAGAGGTTTGCAAGGAAAATTAGTGAGCAAACAACACCATGTCCACAGAGGAACACAGTAGAAGGTAATTGGTTTAACTTATGGAGAATTTTTAAGTAGATTAAGGATATAAAACAAGACCTCCAGTGTTGAACATCTCAGAATGCACCATCCCCTCTGTAAAACATAGCACAGGAAGCATCAGGCTGTGACAGTTTTTTGTTTGTATGTTTTCTTTTTTTCTTTTTATCAAAGACAAAGAAGCTTGTCAGAGTTGAAGAGGGGATGGGTGGAGCTAAATAAAGACGAAAACATGAGGTTTCACATGACTTGAGACTGGATAGGAATTGGTTCGATCGCAGCATATTTATATATATTATTAGGCCACGTCCACACTAAGCCGGGTAATGCCTTAAACGTATAATTATTTAGTCTACACCCCCCTATCGTCCACACTAACCCGGCGTCGTTTAAGGTCTGTGGCCGGATAACTATTAGCCGGGGAAGAGAGCCGTGTAAATCTTAATTCAACGGCTAAACGAGCTAGTGTGGACAGCTTCCCCGGATAATGAAAGGAAGTGGCGTGAATGAATGCTGCGTCAATAACAATACGACACTACAGACAAAGACAACAGCGAAGAGTAATAAATCGATCTCGTTGTCTGTCCACACCAAAAACTCTCTCTTATTCTGAGCAGCTATTGTTCTCTTCGTTTAACGGGACAAGCAGATATGTACTGTGGTGTAGAGCTTCTTGTATATATTATGTAGGCGCTGGCGTCACGTAGATTATACGATTATACGATTATACATGCCCAGTATCTGCACAGGTCGGTATGGGATTGCGCAATCATGGGAACTTAAACGGACCTTGAACGGTGCTTAAATGCTCGTGTTGAGTGGATAACATTAGGCGTCTAACTCCCCGTATAACCTTATCGGCTTAGTGTGGACGTAGCCTCAGTACGTTTACAGGCAGCAAGAAAAAGTCGAATTATTACCTTAGTCTGACTGAAATCCCCCACCCCTGCCTGTACTCGTGCACCCTTTTGGGAAGTTAGGAGACACGGAAGTATGACTCAGCAACAACCTAGTAGTAGTAAAAGAAAAATTTGGCGGCTAAGACAAACGTAAGCGGCCTATCAGTGCATTTTTGGACTGATGCAGGAAGAGACGAAGCACTAAGATTGTGAATATGTTGCTTTTATTCCACCTGCTTTCCTCTCACCAGCCTCTGTCTACTGCCTGGGTGCAGCTCGAAGCTAACCGCTATAAGTCTAACTTATAGGGGCAGATGTTGCTATCTATCGTCTGGGATGTTTTTTTTCTTGCAAGAATCATATTTTATGCTCCAAATTTGCGCTTTCAAGTGGATGACAGGCCAAATCTGAGAAAAATATGTTCATTTTGTGATATTCCTGGCTACGTGTGGACAAGGCATGTGGCAACAACAAAATTGGATGTTCACAGATCCTCTCCATTCAATTTAACTGTTGTTGAGCTGCTTAGAAGAGCTGAATGAGCAAAGGTAGCACCTAACAGTATTTATTATATTTTTATTGAATGTATATTTATTCAAATATTTTTCAAATGTATTATTAATAATTAGCTTAAGCCTACTGACCTGGTTCAACCCTCTGCAGCGCTCCCAGTTCCTTATTTTGGTCTAGAAAACTTTATTCTGTACTTCTGTTTTACTGATTCTTCTATTTAGAGATAGATTAGTTGATATGATTTATTAATTATGTGGGATGGACTCTCTGGATAAATTTAGCCCATAAATTGATGCTTAATTTTTGTTTTAACAAAAGAAGATTCCTGGCGTTAAGCCCGGCTATAAACATAGACCCAGATGAAAGTCTAACGCTAGGCCTGTAGCTTCTTACTGATTAACTGATGTTCATTCAAGCATTCTATTCAGGCTTCTTGTCCAGAGTTTGATGTTTGATCATTTGTTCTGCGTGCTTACAATGGTTGGAATAAATGCCAGTATTCCACATGTAGTTATTTTCACAGAGGACTGTGTATAACCCAACTGGGAATTCATGGGTGGATTCCTCAGTGTCCTCTACTCGTCTTTGCAAGTGTTTTCCACCCCAGTAACGTGTAAATTTTATTTTGTCCTTGGCAGTGCTAGGAGGTGGTTGCAGCTCAGATAAGCTTCCCAGCCTACGTACATATCAATAAATAATATTCCACCTCGAAGATTACTGTGTAGCCTTTAGCTGATATTCATAGATAACACAAGCTGGACTCTTCCAATCCTTCATCCACCCTCCTCTCTCACCCTATCCTCATTTTTATCAGTCTCTCACTTCTCCTCCTATCCCATCGTCTGTCTCGGCTTCTCCTCCTCACCGTGCTGGTGCCTGCAGATAGTAATTAATCAGGAGATCGATGTGCAGCCTATCTCGAAGCTGAGACGTCTATAATGTCGATAACACCGCTCGATGGCCCCTCTCCCCGAAGAGCTGATAGTCTTCGGGGCAAACATGCTTGACTTTGCATCCCGCTTGGTGCTGTAAGCGTCTTAATGTACTGAAATATTACTTCCATTTTTTTTCTGTTTGCCTAGGAATTAAATTGGGATTATGTTTTTGGAACGGTAAAGTAAAGTGTAATTGTAGTGCTGACCCAGAGTGAACATTTTATGGTTATTCTGGAAAAAAATATTAAATCATTTATATAGACGGGCCAAGTGAGAAATGTGAGAGTCCAGTTTAAACACGACTTCTGTTAGTAGGTCCTGTTTTAATCTGTATCTCTTTTTATCTGTAGTAGACAAAATATGTTTTTTGTTGTTTTTGAGTGTGTAATATGTCATTTCGATATACTTGCTGTACTCTTCATATTTGGCAATGCCATGCTAACACACTGATTGTTTGATTCTCCGCGAATCAAACGCTTTCGTTGATATTACAAACTCCAAAATACCTTTAAGAATACATACAAAATGTAATATTGTAGAAAATATGGTTCAAGATTTAGCACATACACCTGCAATTTGTTTTCATAAGTAAATTAACTGCCTTGAAAAGCTAAGGTTCAAATGCAATACATTTTATAAAACTTGACATGGATCAGTCTCTTTAGACTTTCTGAACCTCATCTGACATTCATGGCTAACTTCTGTTTTGCTACCTAATACCTTAACGGTTTTTTGCTCCAAATGGAGCTAATGTATTACGGAATTCAGCTGCAGAACAAGACAGAAATGTATTGAGATGAAGAAATTTTGGTACACAATTTTAATAATTCATCCACACATTTTTAGGAGGTCTCCTGAGGTTTTCAAAAGCATTAAATGTGCTGATATCACAAGTATGTCAGTTGGACCCTCCAGCAGATTTTATATACTCTTCACTTTTTAATTCAGTTTCATGCATTATATGTAAGTTAGTAATGCACCAGTTACACCTCTCCTGGCCTTTTGGCTTCGAGTCGGACTTTTTACACACAAAATCCATAATTGTCATGGTGCAGCTTTTGGCAGTTAGACTCTTGAAGTATGGTGGAGTTTTCAGGTTATTGAATGCGCTTTCAACGTTGCAGTTAAAGCAGCAAAATGGCTGGTAACGTATCCCTTTGCATTAAAAAATACAATTATATGGATGAATTACTTTTATGAAAGAATAAAAATCATAGTAAGTTTAACAGAGTCACTGCTTTTAACCTCATCTTGCTTTAGTGACAATAGGCAGGGTGGAGAGTTTGTGTGACACTCAAAGCTTGCCCCATAAACATTCTCCCCACATCTCCCCTCTCATTTGCATATTTACAGTCTGTCATGCTAATCATGTTTATTGGGGTGTGTAAATACGGCACATGAGTTGAATAGCAAAGGATATCTTTGTACCGAGACTTTATAGTGAAGTCGCTAGGATAAAATTTTATATAAATAATGAAAGCTCAGTCTCCCCATTTCTTGAAATAAATGGTTTCTCCTGCAGTAATCCAATTTCAAAAGACAAAAACAGCCATCTTACATAACTGGGACAGAACAGGGGTTTGCTAATTATGGTGCTAATGCTCAGTGAAGAATTCCCTTCATTTTTTTTGTAAACAAAGGCCAAGATTTGTGTAGATATTTCTGTGTAGCTGAGAAATTGGGGCTGTAACATTTTGACTGAAATAGATCTGAACCTTCCATTATTCAAGATTACAGTGTTTCTTAATGTGGTTGCATATTTATTTAAAATTTCTTTAAAAAATTACACTGGTGAATGTCTCCACACTTGAGGCTGATTAGAGGAGATAAACAGTTAATTCCCTTGATATATGGTTAAAAACACCTGGCAGATTTAAAAGATAACGATTTGTTTTTTTCCTGGATGTTATACATTACATAATCAGTCTGATGATCTGAATTTTATTTGGAGTGGTTAGGTATGGTTGATTGCTATTAAAGATTCCCACTTCTATATTTGATATAATCTGCAGTCACTGCCTGCCCTAATGAAAATGTATCTCAAACAAAATTGAGCCTACTCTGGGTGTTTGTACAACATCCACGCATGCATGCAATAGTTTAACACCATCATATGAACAGTTTAAGCATTTCTGCTCTTCCTTTTTGCAGAATGTCATCAATGATGTGCTATATTACCTTTTTTTTCTAAGTTCATGGTCATTATTTCACGGCACCAGCCCCAGTCTTGACTGTGAAGCTTGAACTTGTCGCTGCAGCTTTGACAGACACTATTGTATTGATTTTAGAGCTGGAGAGAGCAGCAATGAAAAGCTCTTTTTTCCTATTCTCCATCACCGCCTCTCCACCGACACACGTACAAACTGACGAGCGGATCAGATAATTAAAGAGCGCTAAAACAAACATGAAGATATCAGTTCATCGCTGTGCCTGAGATGCCCTCCCATCTCACTCTCTCTGGATTTGGTCTCTCATTCTTCCTCTCTTCTTCTTCCTGCCCCTTTTTGGTTCCCTTTCCCCTTCTGAAACTCTCTTCCTCCCTTCCTTCCTTTCTTTCTTCCTTCCTTTTATTTGCTCGCCCCCTCCTCCTCCTTCGGCAGTCTCAGGCAGAGCTAATTCCCTCTTCAGATGGTGCAGCTCTCATTTGCATACTTATCAAAGTATTTGGACTATCCGACAGAAGCTGTAGGAAGGTGGGGTCATTAATATGTTAATTAGCTCCTCCATCTCTTCCCCCCTTCCTGAGCCTTTAACATTGGTTCATCATTCATATCCTCCACCTCTTTCTGCTTCACATTTAGCTTTTAAGGTCCTTAAAACAGCAGAAAACTCTGCCGACATTAACATGTAGTGGTCATGGAGCATTGAGATTGTCAGTATGCAGACTACGTCCACAACTTTAAAATTTTCACTGAAATAATGTGAAAAATATAATTGCACAGTATCAAACAATCTGTATTAATCCTTACATCTTGATGCTTACACCATAATCCTAGTAGTTCAGCTATGGATTCATCTGCACACACCCAGTTTGTTTCCTGAGAATCAAACCTTAAAGCTGCCATACTAAATTTCCAAAATAAGATAGCTTAAAACACTTCTGTTCAACGCTTTAACACAGCATAGCTATTGGAACTTTTACGACATTAAAAAGAAAAAAATATATATTAATGAAGTGGTTCTGCCTTATTTGTCTAAAAAGCTCAGCCAATAACATGGCTCGGTCCAAATCCAACAATTGGACCAGCTAGTTTTCTGACTCAGCGGACAAGTAAAGTAAAGTAAAGAGCTTTTTTCCCACTCGTTGCATATACTAGCTTTTTGGAGCACAAAAAACAAACCAGGCTCCCTTAGCTTCTGGCACCAGCTCCCACACGGCTTGCAGTCTCCACCCTTTTCCTCCATCTATGCCTAGCGGCACTTGGTTTTAAGGTCCTAGTCAACCACGACTATTACTATTGCCTCGGATGCTGCGTTCAAGACCACTAGGAGATAATGGTTTTTTTTTGGTCAATCATAGCCAAACGCCGGAGATCCGGCACGGTACTGGAATACTTTGAGCCCTGTGCTACATTATGCAACAGAACACCACTGATGTGAGAAGTTCTCTGTTCAATAATGTAATGGAAGGAGAAACAGCTGGCTACTACCACTTCAACTATCTGCCATCTACCATAGTTCGAAAAGGAAAAACACAATTTGAAGTCACAGAAAAAAACAAAAGACGGGTGAGTGAATTGCGACCGGTGTTTTGTGATCTCTCCTCTGCTGTGGCGATGTGCATTCTCAAATCAGTGGGGCATGGCTTAGGGATGATAGCCAGAAGGGTGGGTGTTCTTTGACTGTATTTATGCTTTAATCTTATTTTGTTAAGTTAGTATAGCAGCTTTAAGATTTTCACCACAATTAAAAGTAACATAAATTGAAAAAGTGGATGCTTATTTACCACCCTATGGAGGGAGAAAATTTTGTAATTTGAGCTGTCTTCACAGATTTGTCCATTAACCTCATCTATTTCTATAGCAAACTCTAACAGAAGTGTTTGGCACTGGCTGGTCTCAAATGTATTTAAAAAAGCTTCAAACAGATTCAGTGAAAGCTGTTTATGGAACAGGATTTATAAAAGACCCAAGACAAATGTGAAGATGCGAAAATTATGCTGTAGTACATTAACTGAATATCTATACTACGGTTAGAAATCGAAAAATTGTTCCCAAAAATAATTGAGGAATAAATATCTACAACTTATCAAATGAAAGCACAATATTAATTTTGTAACAATTCCTGAAAATTTTCATGGACAGAGGCTGCAAGTGTGCTTAAGTCCACTGAAGTAGAAGTAAAGAAAATATTTTTTGTATCAGCCTTTTTGCATCCAAACAAATTAAAAAAAAAAAAAGTTTTTAAACTTAAACTCTCACAGAAATTTTTTATATGATTTTTTTGTAATGACAAGGTGGAAAGGCCCTCATCTCTTTTTAAAAAAGAGAACGAAAATCTAATAAAAGGGTAACAAAAGCTTCATAAAAGGATGTGAGTGATGTCACTGAGTCATAGGAAGTGCTTTGCCCACCACAAGTGAGATTGTTGTTAAGTGCTGTTAATTTCTTCGGGTAACTTTGCACGTAATGATGCTGTTCTTTCTGGCAATACTGTTACACGAAGAAATTAAATAGTGCTAAATCCAGGGAAGAATTAATACAGTCAGTCTTTAAACTTTTAGGGCACCCTGACTTGGCAACCTTTAACTACTCCTTGAATGAAAGAAAGAAAGTCACATTTGCATGTTGCTGGTCCCATTTGACAGCTGTTTGGTTTTAGCCAGGATGTTACTCACACAGATCCCTCTCTCTCTCCCTCTCTGGAGACCCATTATTGATAATTTATTTATCTTCCTTTACTACAATATATATATATATATATATATATATATATATATATATATATAAACAAAAGGCTCATACCTTCACCATATAAACCAATATATTACACTGAGTGGTTCCTGCTTTCTGGTTCTTTTATTATTCTGGATGAGCCTGCTGCAGACAGTGAGTAAGATTCAGTGTGTGTTTGCAGGTATGCAGCAAATAAAAACAGCACAATAAAGCTGCAGCCTATTCAATTGAGCCACTTCTAACTTTTCTATCTGACTGTAACAATACCTGAAACAATACTTGTTTCCCCCTTAGTTAAAGTAGAATCAGGATTCTATAAAGGAGGAATACTTTCAATGAGGACAATGAAAGTCACGGCAAATGTTACCTGACATCATGGTCTATATTTTTAAAAACAAGATTTCCTAAAGACATCGGTAATTGAAAAAACAATGTTTATTGTTGTGTAGAATTTCTTTCATAATGTTTAGGTGGTAATATCACATTGCAAACGCCTGATTTGACAGAGTTATTACAAGCCAGTGAACTGCAAATAAGTATGAAATACTGTCTTTCATTTAGTTAAGAAGGTCTCTTTCAATACTTTTACTAAACAGTTGGTGTGAAGAAAAAAACGATCAGGTTTTTAAATCTAAATTGATCTGGTGCAGAAGTGAAGACATTTTGGAAGGCACTAGAGGTTTAATATATTGTCCGACATACAACTGACTTTGTCGTTTTTTCAAAAGCAAAGTCAGTCTGCTACAGCAGAAGAGACACCTTGTTAATTATGAGGTTAATAGGCCAGCCATGCATTTCCTGTTCTAACAAGGTTTGGTTGGCAGTGCGCTGAAGATGTGTCAACACTGATGCACATGATTGACTAAGATGCTCATGACAGGTATCAGTGTCTGACGTTAATTAAAATGGCCACATTAAAGCAAATGCTAATGCAGGGCATCTTGGGAGTTCATGTCCTGAATATAATTCAAATTGTGTGTTTTGGATCTGATGTGCAAAGTGAGCAAATTCACAGTTCACACAATGCTTGCAATAAAGGTAAGCGGTTCTGGCAGTAAGAGAAAAGTTTAGATTGTTCGGGATCAGGATGATAATCATAAAGTTAGCTGTTTCAGAAATAGTATAAAGGAGATCCAAAAATATTTGAAAATAGTAAAAATCAACACATTACTTATGTGGTTAACCTCTTTTGCCTTCTCAGTTATTGTCATTATTTTCAATGTTATTCTTTCTAATTTCCATCTCTTAATTAAAGTTCACATTTTAATAGGTTAATTCAGTGTTGGTAGAGGTTGAGTCTGTTTCTGTGTTTTAGGGAAAAATAATATCTGTTTATGATATCTCATGCCACAGTCCTGTTGGGTATACTGTATACCAGGGTTGGATAAAATTTGAAGATAAATCTATATTCTATATTGTATATGTCGAATATTACTATCTAAAGGAATAATGATTTCATATTTGTTTGGACATAAGAATTTAGGTGTCGAATATTTAACTGCTTACCAATAATATGTTTGCTCATTTCAGTGAACATACAATATGTATTTTAATGCCAACTGATAAAGCTCCCATTGTCCATGATAAAAAAAGCAAATAGTGAGTCAGTAATACTCAATGCAAGTGATACAAACATTGTGATGATGGAAAAAAAAGGACTGTAGGCTAATAGCAGTTGATATTTTTATTGCAATATGTTACAATATTATTGCAACTTCATGTCTGCAAAAACACCAGAAAAAGTTTCTAGATTTGTCACTTGTTAACAAAATAATTGCTAAAGGGGTCTGATAGCTCACTAAAATATTTCAAAATTGGCAACTTTAAAAATGTTTCATATTTAAAACTTATAATTTTAGCTTAGCATTTTGTAGCATTTTGCAAGAATGACTTAAATTGAGCAAGACCTAATTTAGTATTTTAAGACATTATAATATTTGGTTATATCCCTACTAGTTCATTAAATTTCATAGCAGTTTATATTACCTTGTGTTTTCTCTTTAAAAAAAACCCTTTTGGTTTGTTGGTCCCAGATGTTGTACATTTTGAGGAAGAAGGGTTTGGAAGAATTTCAACATATTATTTTAATGCCTTTTCCATTCCTGCTGCTGTAACATTACCTGTAGGCTGTATGAAAGATTTGTCGTTAGAACTTCAGATCAGTCACTCCTGAAAGAAATCACAGTTGTTTACTAAGGGTCACAAACACTGCAGAAGAAACTGGGAAGAAAACAAGAGAGACCTATAATTGGTCAGCGTTTCACATCTACAGGTAAATTTTCTAAAGCCCACAGGAGGTGAATAGGCAGTTTACAGCCACTTTGAGTACAATATCTTGAAAGGTAGTTATGGAGTTTTTGTCCCACATTGCCTTTCCAGGCTTAAAAGATAGAAAATCAAACAGCTTCTTTTGTTCTCACAACTTTCTTTTATTGTCATGCTTCTCTTAACTATGTTATTGCACCGCTGTGATTATACTTTCTCTGTTGAGACATCTTCATTGGACTACAGAGATGTGGTGTTTTTTTAAAATAACTACTCATTTTATATGTGTTTCCTTTGTTTGATTTGTCAGACATCAGAGGTAGGCCAACAGAGAACACATTAAAGAAACAGATGAGGATTTGATAATGATGAATGTAGAACGAGGATAGAAACCATGGATACGATGCAGCGAGAGGAGAAGAGCGCTCACCTTGTTCTCAGCAACAATAAAAGCCTCACAAATCCACCTGGCCTTGCCACCGAAGACATATTTCTCTCTGCGTGGCAAACCGAGAAGGTGTTCAACTCGGCCCACACGGGGCATGCTTGATAATTATTCTCACTTTGAACGCAATTTCCTGGCTGTGGGTAATGATTGACAGATTGTATCCCTGGTGTCAGGTGGCCAGCCACGCCCCTCCTGACTACGGCAGAAATTAGAGAACAGCGGAGGCTAAATTACACCTTAGCAAAGACCTCTGGCAGGAGGACAGAGAGGGAAGCATGATGAATGAGAAAAAGATCGGAACAGAAAGGTATACGGGTGAGTCGCACAGGAGCACCGAGATGATTGGAGGAATAGCTCGGGAACACATTTGTAGCTGTGCACGAGCACATGGAGGCATGCACTGAGGTAATGGGTCTGCAGTGCTATTGGAGTGCAAAGGGAGAGACACTTAAATGCCATTTCTGCTGCTGGGATGCTGTTTACTCCCTCGCATACACACGTACACACACCGTCATCTCTACTCCCTCCACTTTGTCATGCTCTGAAAGCACTCAGACTGATATGCGAGCAGCTAGAAACCAGCAGATAGGCACAATGACTCAAAGAGTTCAGCAGCAGGAAGTGGACAAGAAGAGTGACAGATCATTGTGGGGATAAACATAACTGGCGGACATCATCTCAACAGAAACTGCTCTCACATCAATCTGCTTTTTGTCAAATACTGTACCTCCTAAAAAACGGCCGTACATTCACCTCTGTCAACTAAGGTAATAAAACGATCAAAACTATCAATGAATTGGCCACACTCGGAAGCATTGTGCGAATTTTCACACTGAAATACTATAGCATCTGGCTTAGCTCCACAAACCAGCTTGATCTAAAAGCTGTTAGAAAAACTTCAAACACACATACATCTGCTGCAGGAAACGGCCACGTAATTAGAAAACCAAATGTGCACACTGTACACTCACAGGTCACTTTTTTTAGATATTCCTTTTCAATTGCTTTTTTTTAGGAATGGCAACAAATCAAATCAAATGGCAGCAGCTCATGCAATTAGAAATCTAGATGTGACTAAGATAACTTGCTGAAGTTCTTCAAACTGAAAGGTTGAACATGAACACCGATAGTGACAGAGTAATTCTGTTCTGCTGAACAGTAGTTTTACTTATTTTACAATCAAATGTTAATTTTAAGCTTTTTTCACACAAACTAGATGTAAAACGTAATGTTTGAAATTTTAGAGTTGAATATATCTGTAAACTGATAGTTTACTCTGCAGGAAATTTTTACAGTTTAGAAAATATGCAGATCACCGTGTTTTTAAAGTTAGCAACTTAATTAATGGTAACTGTGCTAATAGGTAGTAAGGATTGTTCAAACCAATTAAAACTATCACTAAATGTATTTATTTACTTATTTATTTATTTCACTTCAGTTGTTTAATATAGCCCCAATTCCCAACATGTCATCTTATGTCACTTTGAAAAATTTTTTTTTTTATAAATTCCAATCATTTTTTTATTCCAACTGATCGTAGTTATCAAACAACACATTTAAGTCCAGTTTATCATTCAAACTGGTGAAAAACAATGTTCTATCTAAGGAAACCCAACTGCTGGCATCAAGCCATTGACTTGCAGCATTCACTCCTCCTGGATGAGCATGTGGTGACAGCGGACTGTTTCTTGCATTGCGTCGTTGACTTTGCAGCGGTCCTTCATGAGGAGCATGCATGTAGTGAGAGTGAAAAACAAAACTCCTTTGTAACAGTAAGAAACCTCCAGGAGAATCTGGCTAAAGATTATAGATGAAACTAATTTATAAATGTGTTCTTTTGGCAGGTTACACACAACTGTACGTACTGAGCATTTATGGCTGCACTCATGAATAGTTAATAGCCTTCTTTAAAGCCTGTTGTACTTTATACCCTCCTCCACAGTCTCAGAAGTCTGACTACAGATTTAGCTGCTTGGCATTATGGAATCCTAGGCATGAAACGGTTGATTTGAGGCTTAATACGTATTTAGCAATTTTGTAAATAATATTACAAGTGAAGGTATTGATATGCAATGTAGTAGTGTATCTGACAGTGAAAATCCTCGATTAAAGCATCTCTACTTTTTTATATTCTGTGTAATGTGAAATTGTATGTGAATTGTATGTGAAGTTTTACTGAGTGACAGAGTTCTTCTCATTTAGCTCTGAATATATTTTTTTAGGTTTTATTTTGAATTTGTCCTGTATTTTATAAGCAGTTTGTGCTAGACCTGTCCTCTGGACAACCAATGGAAATTATCCAATGGCTACATCTGGTGCAGTGCAGATCTTCTCCTTGGGGACTGATGTTCCTGTTTGTGATCCAAATATAGAAATTCATTCAGCATTCCCTAAGGAATGTTATTTTTAAGGTTTACATGTATTTATCTGTGGATGTAGGTATAAAACCACTTGTGGTTGTGCTATGATGGTCCACTGAGTGTTTGCAGCCAAGACAGATGGTGAACTTTAGGTCCACCTCTTCCTGAGTAAAGTGCTACCAGGCTGACATGAAGGGCTCTCGACTGAAGCGGCGCCCTCCGAATAGACTCTTCACCTGGAGAAAGGGAGCAGATAGAGATACGCACTCACACATGCTGCACATCCACACTTACGAAAGGCCTCTCAACACGATGACACAAATGTAGACATGCAAGCCCTATGCTCACACATGCACACACACCAACACATATAAACACACACACAACCTACTTCACATGTAGAGCAGCATTCCCAGCTGAGTGCTGCTCTCCAACCTGGCAATTTCAGCGGAAAGAAAATCCAACTAAAGTACACAGGGCCTCATGCTGATTTTGCAACAGGGGGCTTGAATGGCAGAATAGCCTCACTAAAGCCCTCGTTACTGATCCGGCAAGATCCAACTCATCTGGTTCAATAGCACTCTGTCACTTGCTCGTGTTTGTTTGTGTGTGTGTGTGTGTGTGTGTGTGTGTGTGTGTGTGTGGGTGTGCACATGCAGACAAAGTTGGATCCCATTTCTTCTTCTTTTTTTTTTCTTTTTTTTCCCCACAATCTTGTTAGATTGTGACAGCGAGATGCGACCCACGTGCTTAAACCAAGTAAAGAATTGTGTCTCGATGCACATCTCAGATGGAGAAACACAATGTACATGCTCTCAGACACACCTAACAGGGGATGTTTTGGGTGACATTTAGTTTCTAGGTTGCACAAGATGCTCCTATAAATGAATCATGAGTAAATCTGTGAGGTGTGAATAATAGATGGGAGGAGAAGTAAAAAACAAAGGAGTGTTGTTATTATTTGTTAATAAGACACTCTGGCACATCACTAACTAGATCTCATTACCACAGTACTTGCAGGCATGCATACCACATGCTCGCACGCGCACACACCCCACATGCCAAACACATACTGAGGTCTCTCATCCTGCGTGACTATTTTTACCTGTGAAGCCTGTCGTTGCCTAGCACTCTGTAATTACATCCCACACTTCTTCTCCAGCGGATGATTAGAAGCAGTGATGGATGGGTTAACACTGTCACCCAAAGATGCCTGGGTGCAAAGCTAATTATGCGACCATGCATGTGTCATATACCTGATACATGTGATAGCCCTGTGGAGTGAGCACGATAAAGTTGGACACTGCTTCTTCTCGTAATTAACAGATAAGAGATGATGAAGGAACTCTGCCGCTGATTAATAAATTTTCGGAGCTCAGTGGCTCAAACTCAGACAGCAGAGTGACAGACATATACAGTTCCTTCAGTTTTTCATTGTCATCCATGAAAACTGTCAAAATTCCTCTGCTCATTTATCACCCTACACTGTATGGATGATTTCTAAATGTACACCGTTTTTCTCTACCACCCCCCCCCCCCCGCCAACAATAGATATGGATTTACAGTCATGCGACGAGCAAACTGTATTTAGTGTCTCCGTACAGACAATTGTAGCGCTATTTGGACCTGGGGATTGGAGTATGTGCTTATATTTAAAAAATGTGCACACCCAGCTTTAAAGCATGTGTGCAGACAGGGATGTGAGGGGTTATGTTTATGATTGCCACGGCTGCAGCTGGGGCTGTGGGCTGAGTAATTGCCTGTCTTGGTAGGGAGAGCGTGGTAGCGAGCTAAAAGTCAAGTGCTCTCTTCCTGCTGTAGACCTCATTTGGATTCCACATAGCTAGCTAGCAAGCTAACACCAGCCTTGGGCCTGTATTATTCATAACTTGACAGATAGCTCTCACTAAAAGCATTGGAAGTGGGCCAGGGTAGTGATGGAGCGACGGAGGGAAGCGGCACTGCTGCACCTCAATCTCTGGCAGGGACAAGCATTGGAAAGGAGGAGGGGGTGGAGGATTTGGAAACTGTAGATGGAATGAGGCAGCCCAAATACATGCACCTCAGTAAAATAAAATACCACAACTAAATAAATTATTTCAGTCACTTGATCCAAACAGTAAAACTTTAAACTTCAAACAGAATTATATCTGACAATGCTTAATTTCTGCTATTTTGATTTTCATGGGCTTGAGCTAATGAAAACTCAAAATTCTGTTTCTCATAAAGTTCTACAATTGCATCAGATGAATTTAAAAAGAATATATTTTTATACAGAAATGTATTCATACTGACAAGTATGTCCCTGAGGTGTACAATATATGCACACTACTTTTGATGCTTGGTTGGTGCTTCTTTTGCATGAATTACTGCTTTTTTGCAGGGTAGTGCGGAGCTGAGCAGCCTGTGGGTTTGCAGAGGTGTTAAGAAAGCCCAGGCTGCTTTATTATCAGCCTTCTGCTTATCTGCATTATTGAGTCTGGTGTCTCTTGTGTCCCCTTTGACAATTCTTCATAGATTCTCTTTGGGGTTTTGGTCAGTCAAGTTTTCTAGCCAATCAACTACAATGTTGATACGGTGATAAAAGCATGTATTGATATTTTGTGGGCAGGAGCATAGTCCTGCTGGAAAAGGAAATGTTTGTCTCTATACAGCTAGCTTGTCAGCAGAGGAAAGCATAGAATGCTCTAATTTTTTATAACAACACCAGCAAATAACATGTCTCCCCAAATTATCACTGGCTTTAGAAACCTTACACTAGACTTTAAGCAACATTACCTCCAGAGGGTGGGACCTTGATTTCTTAACAAAATGCTAATTTTAATCTTGATTTGGTCCTTTTGTCTATTTAGCACGCATAAGAAAATTCTGATGTTATCTCTGGTTCAAGAGTGGCTTAAAGAAGGAATGTAAAAGTTGTAGCCCATGTCCTGATACAGTACTGACTATATTTGCAACCTGCATCTTGTATTACTCATCCAAACTCATGAAGGGACTTCGCGTGGCAATTCACTTAATGCTGTGATTGTCCCTGTTTATTGTGCACTTTAATAAAAAAAACAACACTATTTTCCTTCCGCTTAACTTTACATTAATATGCTTGAATGCTTTAACAATGATTTTTTTTTGGACTTGCCCTCCTTTTGGACACTGTCAGTTACTGTTTGATGGACAACGGACAACTGGGCAGTTTTCCTCGTGAGTGTTTAACATAAAATGTCTTTGTTAAAAGTCTGTGATGATGTTCTAATTAAATGAGATGCAACACTAGTGAATAAAAAGGCAAATGAAGAACAGAATTTGAAAAGAGAAGTCATATAATATCATCAGATGGCCTTGAAAAGTGTACTTTAATACTTTAATATTTGGATGACAAGGGCAAAAGAAAAACAAAGGCAAAGTGGGAAGAAAAAGCCGAAATGCATGGTGATATCAAATTGGAGAGAGAAAGATGTCTGGTAAAAGAAAGTACAGGCAGCCATCCACCCCCACCAAGCTCGGGAAGCCCTCCGTCTCCATGTGCAGCACCAGATAAGGTCGCATTAATCAAAATCTGCCACTTCCCTTTCCAAAAAAACACAGTGCATGCCATCAGCCCCCCTCCGTGAAGTATTTGTCACCGAAACAGAAATTTCCATATTTAATGAGAAAGCTTTATATCACAAAAAAACCCAAAAAACCAAGAGTGTGTGGGATGGGGGTGAAAAGAACTGAGCTGGTTGGATCTGTCAGCTCTGTCATTAGTTTATACACTTCAGACTGTGCGTGGTGCCTCTGGGTTCATTTCAGTTTAGCTCTGATTCAGCTGTTATCACTTCAGCAGCACGACTGAGCCGGACACAGATTGGTCTGCTCAAATACAATCACTGCTGTAATGGAGGTTCACTAAAACACCATTATATTGTCTGCTCTACATACCGGAGTCTCTGTCTGTGCCTGCTAGAACTTAAATATTTAATTAATTTGTTCAGCTAAATATTCTGTACTCTAACACGGTTCAAAGCAGGCTTTGAAGGCCCTTCAACAGTACGACTGCCAAATTGACAGTGGTGTGCGCGTATATGTTTATTTTTTTCTCTTTGTAAATTCTCCCCCTCATTTGCCTTCTGTGCTTTATGACAAGCCTGCAAGCTGCCTTTTTGACATTACCTGACGTCAGATAAACAGGTAGTGTTTATGCATTTTTTTCCAATCCGCTCTTTTTCTTCTTTTTTTTTTATAACTGCCTCCCAGTGAAGCAACATCTAAGGGAATGGCAGATTGTGTGTGGTTAGCGCGGAGCGTGCCGTGGGGGGTTAGGGGTGGTTGGGACCTTGGCAATGGTTAGGGGAGGTGACGCTTTCTGAATGGGTTAGCGACTCAGGGCAACCTCCAGGCTCGGTCTCATCCTGACCCCCTAACCTCTGAACCCATTTCAAAACCATTTCCGGATTTTTCTTCCCCCTCCTCCCGGCATGCCTTCTTCTCTGCAGCAGCTGCCAACAGAATTAAAATCAGTGTCATAAAGTCCTTCTCCGCTGGTGGAAATATGAGGCTTAGCAAACATGAAACAGAGCTGGACTTACGATGCAGCTCGCAAGGGACAGTCTTTACTTTGGTATTTTATGGAAGAACTACTGTAACCACCTAGCGTGGTTGCTGTGGTTATGATCAATAAATCACATGAAAAGAAGGAAAATCAGATCTGCATTCAATATATGTTCTTAATCCATATATTTTCTGTTCCCCAACTTGTCTCCAGTTCTGCAGGTTCCGTCTGGAGATGAAATCTTTAACGAAGGGTCCATTGAATTCCAATGGTATGGTAATTTTGAATAAACCCCCCCACAGTTGTACAGTATTTACACAAAAACATTTTTATTTTATTATATACAGAATACCAATAATTATTTTACTGCAAGTAAAATAAAAAAACTTTGTGATTATTGCAGTTGTTTGACTTGTGACCTATAAAATCATTTCTATTTTCATTAACTGACTTGAAAAAAAAATTGTAGAATAAACACCTGGAGCTGTATTCATAAGGACTCTTATCTTACCGCTAGGTGTTACTCCTAACTCGCGCTAAAAGGTCTTACGTAGGATTTGTCGTCTAAAACCTATTCACAAATGCACTAAGAGCTACTTTTACGTAGGACAAATCCCTAAAAGTAAGCTATGAGTGATGTCCCGTTGCTATGGAAAACGTCATTTCTTATTCATGAGTAAATAGATGGACAGCAGTGTGATTGGTTGTTGAATGACACGTGTGAAACCAGGAAATGGAAAACTTTAATGTTGATAAAAGCGTAATTATGAACAGCGCAAATAGCTGAAATAATGCCTGATAACCTCTTTGTGTCGGTCACGAGACTGAAACTTTATACAACTTACACACACAATAGCCTACTTACAGAGAGGGTGAAGTTTAAAAACGAAAAAACGTGAAATGCATCATATTATGCGACAGACTGGCATCCTATCCAGGGTGTACCCTGACTAACGCCTGCTGATAGCTGGGATAAGCTCCAGCCCATTGTTAACAGAAAATGAGTGGCGAGAAAAGAATAAGGAAACCTAACTGGTCGCAGTACCAATTATTACTACTGGCACAGTTGGTACTGGAGAGGAGGACGGTCCTCAAAAGGCGATTTGGAGCCAGGATTACGAATAAGAAGAAAAGGGAGGCATGGGTGGAAATTAGCAGAAACATAAAAACATCTTATCCAGCGGTGTCTCGAACGGCAGAAGACTGTGAGAAGAGATGGTATTCTCTACAGTCCCAGTGTCGGCTCGAGATCGCTGCTTATAAAAAGGATGCTGCTGCAACAGGTAGGCAATGTCCGTCATATAGGCCTCCCTACATATGTTGCATGAATTGGAAGACGTGCATGTTTTCTTCTTAGTGCAATCGCCATGAAATTGGCTTTAATGCGATGCAGTTGCTGGATGTCTAATGGGAAACGAATGAATTGTTGGATAATGTGTGGTCGACAGAGCGCTTTAAGAGTTTGGTGGATTGATCGGCTGATAGATGGTTGTGATATACCCAAGTCGTCCGCGTTGCAAAGTTGCATTTTCCCTGTGGCTAAACATCTTAGTTTCGCTAAACATTTTATTTCTGAACTGATCGAGTTGTTACGTTTAGTTGGATTGCATCCCGCACCACATCTGCAATAAACGATTTAGTCGGTATTGTTTGGTTAATTCCGAATCATCCAAAGTTTCCAACACATTGCGTCTGGCTGCAGCCATTTTGGGAGTCTTTGTGAATAGGTCTTAGGGAGTTAGGAGTCCTCTTGACTTCTTTTAAGGACTCCCAGACTTAGGAGCTAGTTTTAGGCCTAAAAGTGGTTGTGAATTACTTTTATCTTAAGAAACTAGGAGTCCTAAATTTAAGAGTGACACGCCCATATTTTTTAGGAGTTACTCCTAAATTCGGCAGTCAGGACCTACTTTTAGCCCTAAGATTATTTGTGAATACGGCCCCAGATGAATATAGTATTAGTTTCCTTATACCTATGGATTGGGGTACCGTACCTCGTAGAAACCAATATTGTAATAACAGGTGTTACTTAATTATTTTGGACATTTTAAATTTAATAAAACAAATATTACTATACTAACAATGTAATCAAGTTTTTAAGCCCATAAAATTCAAAAGTATTTTCCAAAGTATTTTCATAGCATAAGAAAAATCTTTTAAAAATGTAATAACTGAAGCTAGTAATTTGACAATACATATTTAGGACCACAATGTTTTGGATACAAGTACATTTGTGCAGTGTTTGTGCAATTTATTCATCACTGATGTACTGCTGGCTTACTCTGTGGTTTATACAGCTGGGCAGTTCATATCACTCTGGCCTTTCATTAAACTGACTAATCTGTAGGAATTCTTTGATGAAAATGTTTTGATATTTGGAAATCATAACTTTGTAAAACCTTGATATATTGTGGTATTTTGAAAATAGAGCTTTATGTCCCCAAACACAAGGATTTCTTTAACAACTCACTTCAAAAAGAAGATAACAATAATGCTCCACAACAGTTTCAAATAACCAATAATATTTAATAACATGTAATTATGTATGTGGTTAACAACAGAAACAATATATCATGAGTAAATCCACTAACATTCTTTTATATACTAATGTTTTTGTTTAAGCTGTACAAACTAAAACTGCTTTTAATGCCCAAGGTAACAGAGTGGTCGGAATATGGTACAGAAAGAAAGGAGTCAGGAAAATGTTGGTTCAAATTAATCGATATTGCTATTGAAATTGTTAGCAATCGTATCATAATTTTACCTGAAATTGTGCAGCCTTAATTAAAAAAAAAAACTAACGTCTTTTACAAATCGATTGCAGAAAAATGTTTACCATTTGTTAATTTCTCTATAATATTTTGATGGAAAAGTTTGAGGGCATATTTATGGTTTTAAGTCTTGATCTGTGACATGTAATCCTGTTTTACGTCCCCCGAAATCTGAAGTCTCCATATTAAATAGGGCTGCTGTATGGTTTCATCTATCCAAAGTTGCAGGTATTTATCATCCCCCTAGAAAGTTTGTAACTAATTAGACCAGTGACAGACTGGTAAACAGGTTATCCTTAGTGTCAAAGTGTGTAAAATGGAGATACATTAATGGTTCTTAGCTTGTATTCTGAATACTAGCGTGCAACTCTACAGTTAGGAAATCCTACTGGTTTTCTGACTTGCAACCAGAGCTTGCATAACTCTGAGCAATAAAGCACTTAGTGATGAAAATTTATAATTGACTTTATTGACTTGTAATCATTCAATGATAATGTCCCCCAGCAGGTAATAAGTAAACAAAATAGAAACACAGCTAATTGATCCTCTTTCAAGTGGTTCTTCCCTGCCAACCCATGCCCAATCACACCATCCAAACGAATAGGAACTGCAACAGCCTCCTCAGTGGCTTCGGCAGACAGATGAAAAAAACTAAAGAAGGGGGAAGTCCTCCTCAGAAAAAAGCTGATGGGTTAGCAGCTACCAAGCTGCTCTCCTCTTATGCATTTGAGAGTCGGGGTGATTGATTGAAGTCATTACGCCGGTGGAAAGACTCCTTACCTGGCTAATCCGGGAGTGATTTTAGCAGCAGGATGACAGATAGCCACATTACAGCCTAGAATCAGCAGCTCGATGAGCTCTTCTGCCCAAGATATCCTCAAGTGAATTATGTAAAATAGCTTGTATAGTATAAATATTAATATTCTTGTAGTTGATAATAAAATTTTCCCAAAGTTGTTTCCATCTCTGACTTAAACATGTATGTCAAGACAAAAAAAAATAATTTTACATGGGGCCCGCCAAAACGATTCTAATTGGGCTGAAGGGACGGCTATTCAGTCTTCAGTTGAAAACAGGAGCTGGGAAATAAACAGGGAACAAAAATATGAATATGATTCAAAAATATATATGGGTATTATATTTCCCTAAAACATTTTTTTTTATTTATAATTTACTGTGATGGACTGCAAACCTGAAATATATAAGCATTATAAACACTTCATGGATGGATGGATTTACTGGAATACTTGCCTATATAGAGTACCAATGCTGATACTTCTACCACCCCCCAAAAATGCAATGAGTTGGAAGACAGGTTTTATTCTCTTCTCTGCTTGTTACAACTAGTGATGAAACAAATGATTGTAAATTAGTAAAAAAATTAAATGTTGATAAAAAAATAAAAATAAAATTTCAAGGGAAAAATACAAATTTTATGTAAAATTATTCAGAGTTTCCATATTTTAAGTATCGGTTCACGGTATCAGTATTGGTTAACTTACCAATACCAGTAGATTAGAATGGTATCGGCCCCTACCTGATACCAGTATTCGTATTGATGCTTCCCTAGATTTAATTAATTTGAATATGTGATGATGAGGCTCACTTAACAACCTTCAAGCAGGTATTAGACATTATTTTCATTAAGTTCTGTATTAAAATGTTTGTTGTCATATGGGTCTGATGTAATATTCTAATCTAAAATGCCATGTTTTCATTAGCTGTTAGCAGAAGGTGAAATAGCAGAAATAAAGGATTGAAGATATCTCTCTGGGGGTAAATAATCTACATAATGTTTTCACTTAGTGGCAGAGATTCTGAAGTGCATGCAATTTTGTGTGTTTATTTGGTCTTCTTCAGGTCAAAACACACTGAAAGCTGATTTTGCAGACTGCATGTTGTCGCTTCAAATGGGAGAACTAGAACGAGACAGACTTCCCTCCATTTCCACAGCAGGCAGCAATTAAAGCAGCAAACATATTTAAGCCAAAGGTACACTATCTTCAGATTCAAATAAAAAAAAAAGTTAAATAATGTCTAAAAAAATGAATTAAATGTACATTAAATAAAAAGAAGATAATAAATTACATGCCTTTCCCTCTGCAAATCACATAACAGAATTTGTGTACCATTTTGGAAACCCATCTGGTAGAACATAAACTATCGGTGCAACCCTGATTCATTCTTCCTATCTTCAGTGGTTACAGTTTGCTCTTCACCAAAGAGAAAAAAAAACCTCATTAAGCAACAAAAACACTTTTGATCGGTTTGGTAATTAGCACAAGAGGCAGAGTAAAGGCAAAAATGAGCAGCCAACACTTCGGGTGGGTTTAGAGAATAAATGTTGGAAGATTTTCCTGAACACATAAAAATTGCCAACTGGAAAGGTTGCTTATCATTGTCCTGTGCTTATTCGGAAAAGTTTAGAGCCACCAGCAGTTGTCTAGTTGTGCAGAGATATACAGAAAACCGAGATTAAGAGTAAAAGACTGTACAAAAGATAGAAGCCAAGTTTACATTACTGACCATTTTGTGAACTTAGAGCTTTAAATTTCACATTTTGCCATCATCCTTTATGATCATATTGGGACATGAGGTTTGAGCTTTGTGTGATCATTAAAACCTGCTGGGAGACAAATTGGGGTTCAAGGTTCACCTACCAATACCAATTTCAGATAAATCATATTTCTATTCAGGATCTGAACATTTAAAACAGCTTATAATGTTCTAATACAAAAAAGCACAATTAAGTTCCATTTATGCTCTCATTACACAAGCAAATATAAGTTCACCCATTTCTTTGTTTATTGCATTTGGGTACACAAGCTCCTTAATGAAGGTTGAAAGGAATGCAAATGACAAACAGAACCCTCGACCCATATGCATCTGTGTATTTAACATTGTTTTTACAGTATATGTCCCATTATTATTTACAGCACTATAAAAAACTGCATATTTCCTCCAGACAAAAAGATAGCCAAAACATCAAAGTCCTGCATGTTAGGATATAGACTCTTTAAAAGGATAATCAGAGGAACTTTGTGTAAAAGTTTAAGTTTAATAGCAGCCTAATAAACTTCCAGTAGCTTTTTTGTTTTTTACTTTAGTTTTTAATACCCAATTTCTACTGAAAATGGATAACTTTGAGCCATCTTCACTCAGAAACAGTACTTTGGTTTTAACCTATGATTAAGGGTGAGTTCAACTAATACCCAAATGATTTATGAAAAGATATGATTTAAAATGATCAATTATAACAGCCATTTTTTAAACACTCATTTATGGTGCAGAGCAACATTTTTTTGCCTTGTTGTAAATGACTGAACTGGTGGTTATCTGTTTGGGTCTTGGTTACTTCAGTACCGTGAGTAAAGGAAGAGTTGGAATCAATTCCAGCTTCAGTTACCACATGTTGGATCCTACCTCTCCCCAATCTGTAATTTAGTAAATAAAATTTTTATATTTGTAGTAAAGAATCTATTGCACTTTGTTTCAATATCATACCGAAAACTTAAAAAATAAAAGCAAATTTGAATGTTTGTCTTTTAATACAGGTTCTTGTAAATCCAGTAAGGAAAATAATTATACTTAAGCATCGTGTGAGTTTCACAAGCAGGGATTTATTTCAAGACCAAGGCTATTTGAGGCGATATTTCATGAGTTTTAGGACAATCTGACAGTCATCCCTGTGCTTGTGAATGGGCCGAAGCTGCACATATTCAAGCTGGAGCCTCAGCCGCCAGCAAGCGGCCCAAATTGTGGTGTCTGCCATGCGCTTGCCGAGTCTCCTGCACTAAGACACTGCCTTTTGTTCTCCTCTGCTAGCGGGAGAAGCCTGACAGCTCAGAAATGATCCTAACTCCTCTTTCACATGTAAAACCTTCCTTTTTGTTTTACCTCTTCTACCGTATATTTCCCAGGTTTGTGCGCACATGGAAGGAGCCTGCATACAGAAATGCACAAAAAAAATATACATTCTTCCATCTGACTCGCCTCCTATAGCCTCTGATTTTCCTCCCCACCCCTCATTTTCTCTCCCTGCCTGCCGTTCTCTTTCATTTTTCCTCACTGCCTGGCTGACTGGCTGTGAGGATGGCGAATCCCTCGTGGGTTTCTGGAGGGTATCACCATGGAGACGGGGCTCTGCCACACGTGTCTATAGATCCTCCTGCTGGATAGGGAGCACAGTCGGAGGTGGTGCATTCCCTCCGTCTCAAGTCTGCTCTGTGGAGGCTTAAGTGCAATGAAGACAGCAGCACTGTTCGAGAAAATAGGGAGGAAAGGCAGGATTAGCAATGCAAAGAGCAATTTACACTTGAAAATCTCATAATAATGAAATAAATGCAGAGGAATGTAGGGAAGGAAGTGAAGGAGACTATAAAGATGGCAGGAAGAGAAGATGAAGGGATGGAGATGCAGGAAGCAACAACAGCATCTTCATCCATGCGTCAGGGAGACAAATAGTGTGTGATGCTAATGACCGGCTAAAGCTTTTGCCCCTGCTGCGAAACAGCCGCTAATATGACTGCTAATACATGCGCCGTAGAAAGCTGTCGCATTCCAGCAGTCGCTCAACTGTCGACTAAAATTAGCCAAACAGGAGCTCTCCGTCTCCTGCCACTCCTTTCCCCCATCTCACGTTAATACTCCAGGAACAGGAACCCGTTCAGTACAATGCCTCCTGAAGGGGCTATTCTGCATTAAGGGGGCCTCTTGTTCACACCCTAATAGAATTTGTTCAATCTTGTAATGCTAAAGATGCCCACTTTATAGAAAAATCAAGTGGTCTTTTTGTGATCTGAGGCTCTTTTCTCCTCTTGATTGCTGCCTCCCATCCTGCATGTGCTTCTTAGAGGATTTTTGTCACTCTGCCAGGGGGGACAAAGCAACTTAGAATGGTTCAGAATTTTCTCATCAACCTCTTTTTCACTCACATTTCCAGCGGAATTAGTCTTCTTTTCAACTAAAATACCACTTAATTACTTGAGGAATTTCAATTGCTAAGTGTTGTGAGTGGGTTGCAAGGCCTGTGATGAAGAACGTTGCCGACAAGGTCACTCAGTGGCAGAATTGGAAGAACGTGGGAAGCTGCGGAGGCTTCCTGACGGTTTAGTCATCATGGGGCTCGCTAGAAGCAAGGCAAACACACCTTTCATTCATATAGCAAGCGCCTGACATCTAAAGGACACTTAGGAGCTTAACTCCTACAGTGATTATGGTGAATTATATCAGTGTTCGGCCACCAATCTAACAAAAAGTTTAGCTCATAATAATGCTTATCCAAAAAGCAATCTCTGTTACATTGCTAGCATTTATTTAGAACACTAAAAGTGACATCTAATCAAAAATCATTATAAAATACATTATAAAAAAGATTTAACAGGAGTTAAGGTTCTCTCCAGCCAAAACAAAATAATGTTAGTTGTTAGTTTCTCATAGACCTATAGGAAAGCTACTTTCTACTGGCTATCATGCAGTTACATATTGCTACTGGGAATAAGGTACTGTAAGTGTAAAGCTCCTTTAGAACAATTTTTGTTATTTTTACTGATGTACAGTAGGTTGTAGTTTTGTGTGTTGTTTTTTTTTTTTTTTTCGTTCTGAGGATCAACTGGATATTTCAATCCTCAGTGAGTTCCCCCTAGTGGTAAAATAAATATTAGGAAATTAACCTGGAAATAGATAATTCCATCAGTTTAATTTTAGTTTTAAGCACAAGGCAAGGAGAGTGAATCTTTTTTTTTTTTGGTCAGACAGAGGGTTGGTAAATTCTTGTATGAAATTGAATAATGCAATTTCAGACACTAATGCAATATATCACTAACAGTTGTTTAAATGCATTAGATTTGATTCATAGGGATTGTATACATGTCATTTAGGAACTTCAGTGCTCATGTTGCAGCTCTCACATGCGATTTTAGACTTGTCCAAAAAAAAATTTCTAGTCCAGTTTAGCTGGTAATAAAATTATTTATGGTACAATGCTACATCCATATGAGTGTGATGCAGTATCAGCGAGGCAATGTTTCTTCCTAGACGAATGAAGCATACAGTATATTGAGCACAACAGCTTAGTAAAATCACATGCTTCCCTTTTTCTCAAAAGCCCAAGCTGCTATTTATGGAAGTATGTCTTGACTAGACATGTGGTCCTACAAGGACATTTGATATTACCTGGTGAAAACCAGATCTTGTTGGGCACACTATAAATCTGAGAAAGGAAGACCAGCTACACTTTTCTGTCACCGCTGTGATTAAAATTAATTCGCGCAAATTAAGGTGGTCCACTTCCAGCGATTGTACAAGCCTGTCCCTGAAATAATAAAGGGTACTTGACTCCTTTTAATGAACAAATACACAGCCTACCTCATATTATTTGCTGTCCATTACCTGATGTTGCAGCAATTATTAAGTTCGGCAACATGGCCTTTTTCTTTTAGATGTAGCTGCATTAAGACCTGTCAGGCACCAAGCCACACTGCAGCTCAAAGCTTGACAGGAAACATTGCCTTCAGACTGTTTTATTGTTAAAAAAAACAGGTAGAAAAGCAAGGCCAGGTGACAAAGCTGGAGAGGTGGGTGTGAGAACCCATGTCTATCTCCCTTTCACAGCACTTCTCTCCCATTCTACCCCTCCTCTCCTGCCAGCCCGTCTGCCTGCTGGGACTGGCCCTTGATTTATTTGGAGAGGGCCGTGGAACAGAGGAGCTAGGATGAGTGGCATTTTAATGTGCTTTCGAGATGTTTGGTCACAAGCACTATTGATCACTGTGCTGCAGCGCAGCCTCAGTCCCCCTCTCTCACTGTCCCGCAAACCCTCTCACTGCCCTGGGGGGGAGAGCTTGTCAGGCAGGGAATGAGTTTCCATGTAGGCTTAGATTAATGAAATGAGGCCCCTAGTCACGGGTGGTGCAGGGGGTCAGACCATTAAGGAATCCCCAGACTAGGTGAGATTTAGCCTTGACTGACTGAGTATGGATAGGCCATTGAATCGAATTGGACTGGAATATAAGAAAAGTAGGAAGTGTAGATTCATCAGAAATGTTTGCTGTTTCAGTTTATATCTCACCAGCATCTTTGAGCCTTTTGTTCACTTAAAGTTTCTTGTAGTGCGGATGCTGTGCACAGACAAAGGAGCTGGGGACATTTCACGGCTGGTTGAATGTGACCAGAGTCTTTTTGGTTCATTTGACAGCCCAAAAAGCTCAAAGATACCCACTGTGTGGGCGATTTCTGAAATCAGGTGCATCCTTCAGGATTCTGAGGCTTCATTAATCAAATGGAATCAGATTCCTGTGATCAATAGCCTGAGCAAATACAGAGATTATCAGATTAGGATATATCCCCCAGGTGCTGAGGAGAGTCAGAGAATACATTAAAACCTGAGGTGCCTTAATATAATTGAATGTTTAGGCTACAATTTTGTTCCCACAATGAATTCACTACAAGTGCTTGTGTTTTACTTCTCAAAGCTTAGTTCAAGTTTTTCAAATGGCAGGTGATCATTTCTTTGCCTGAAGGACATATTTGTGTTGAATCTTTTGGTTTGTCTCCTTGAGGTTTTGTAGTGGAAAGGATGTTAGAAAAAATACACATTTTAGCGTAACAGCTGAATAGTTAATGAGCACAAGTGATTATAGTATGATTCTGTCTTGGCAGAAGTATTTAAGATGTTCTGCTCTCTGTATGTGACCTTACATGTGTCGAGCTCCTTTTAAAATCTTGCAAATAAGCTTCACAAAATAAAGGTTAACATGAGCACTAACATTGTTAGTGCTAACATTGTATGCTTTGCAAAAGTATTAATTCCCCTTGTACTTTTTTCTCATTTTGTCCATTTACAACAAAAAATGTTTGTGTCATTTATTCCTACTGAGTCCCCATGAGTCAATACTTTGCAGAACCACTTTTCCGTATGATTATATCTGCAAGATGGGGGTGTGTCTCTTCCAGCTTTGCACATCTCAAGACTAAAATCTCTGTCCTTTCTTCTTTGCCAAATAGTTCAAGCTCAGTCATAATAAATGGAAAGAATTTGTGAGCATCAATGTTCAAGAATTGCCAAAGATTCTTAATTTAATTAATGCAATGCAAGACTTCTTTAAGTTTTAATTTGCCATTTTATTTCTTCCTGTCACTTCTAAATGAAAGCCACTGTTACATTGTAGTTGTAACTAACAATTTTGCCCTAATTTGTGGTATATCACATACAAACAAAGATTTGTCTTTATAATGCAATAATCAGGAAAAGATTTAAGGGATATTTATTTTGCTGGTCACTATATTTTGCTAACATAGCTAACATGTACTCTTATTTCTCCTCGGCAGTGTGTACGGCTGCCCACTGGCCAAGAAGAGGAGGGGTCTAGACAGACAAACTCTCGAAACATCTCCGAAGAGGAGCACATATCTGGATGACATGGACAACTCCACCATGGAGGAGTGCTATGAAACAGATGGGACAGAGGAGATGGACGACAGGGAGGAGGAAGAAGAGGAGGGGGCCGTGGAGGAGGAAGGAGAAGTTGAGGAGGAAGAGGAAGATGTGGAGGGTTACATGGACTATAATGTTGAACAAATGGAGCATGAAGATGGGGAGGATGAGGACAGAGGGGAAGGAGACGAGGGAGAGGAAGAGGAGGAGGTTGAGGTGGAGCAAGATGAAGAGGAGGAAGGTGATGAAGTGAGGGTGGAGGAGGCAGAAGAGGAGGAGGAGGAAGCTATAGAGGAAGTGGACTATGTAGAGGGAGAGGTGGAAGAAGGAGAGCAGAGACAGCAAGGTGAGAGCACTGAAGGAAAATGTTACAAATTTAAATGATTCAACAAATTTGGTACATTTTATATAACTTTACAGACATGGTTGTACAAATACCTAAAGAAGAAGGTGTCCAAAGAGGCAAATAAGTTTTAAGATCTCCCAGAAAAAGAAAAAAAACGATATTACTGATTGTAATTGTGTCAACATAAGAAATTCTTAGAAATTATTCTAAAGTTTCAGTTTTGTACAAGTCTGCATGTAGTTTGTTCCAGCTAATTTCCACATGACACATCAACACTCCTTTACAAAGCAGAATGAGCTTTTAAACTAAGCTAGATGAATTCACCAGGACAGGGAATCCCGTTATTTAAAGGCTGCAGACTGCGCCAATTATAAGATCCCAGTGGTACCAGTGGCAAGAAGTTGTAACTATGTTTCCTCATATGCTGCTACTTGGGACCAACTAGACAAGTGAGGAAAAAAAATACTTAAATTCTGGATTTTTCAAATAAACCATTGGCTTTTCATTTGAATTATCAGCGCCAGCTTTTCATTGGTGCAATCAACACCAGAGATGGCCTGAGATGCCACCATGTTCACAAAAGGCCTAAATCGCATTACTCTGGAACCACATAATTTAATTCAGTATCACTTTCGCTCAGTTTGTTCATATGGTGCAAGATTATAACAGATAAAAATAATTCTTTTAATATGCAGTTGTACAGAAATCAGTCCAAATTCACCTCAGATCAATCATGTTTATGACTGTTTATGAGTACAAACAATCATTTAATCACACTGATATATAAATAAAACATTTACAATTTGATTGTAATTGTTACAGTTGTGTTCTCATTAATATGAATTGTTTACACAGATTCTAAGCATCACATAATGTTAAACAGGATTTTTAAAACAGATTCAGAAAAACGGGTTTACAAGCTGGTTCCATCTGTTGTTTTCTTGACTTTAACCCTGACTGCCACCAAACTTTTTTTAGAACTGGGCATCAAAAAAGTTTTGAAATGCTTATTTACTTGTCCAGCCACTGGAGAGTGTTGTACCCAGTTTAAAGACGTGAAAACTCATGGCTTTGAACAGCAGCTTTCTATAGATCTAATCTTACTGACACCAAATCTCCCAAAAGACTTTGTTGAAAACAAACTAATTTTAACCCAGCCACTGCGTACATACTGGTTGCACCCAGCACTGGGTTATTTTAACACTGAAAGTTGGAATATGTAATCTGTCAAATGGGTTGGGTTGATTACCTAACTCACCATTTGGGTTATCTTAACAAAACCCTTGGTATACATAATTGTTGAGTATCAAATAGGGCATTGCCTTCAAATAAATCTAAATGATATTTCATCATCTTTACCTTAAACTTGAAATTACTTGAAATTACAAAAACTGAACCTACCTAGAAAAATATCACCACATTTCTAACATAGCAAAAAATCTTCAGTGTTCCCCATACATTTTTCAAAGTATGTTAGCTGCAGCCAGTCATATTTGAATATGTCTCCTGAATACACATTGCAAAATTCCGCCTAGTTTTAGGAGTGGGATTTTAGAAGCTCTTGCCCCATATGTTTGTTATCTCCCCTTCCCCCTGTGATGCACCAAACAGCAGATCTGGCAGGTTTCTCTCCAGCAGATTCGGCTTTGCACCCACGCATCACGATTGGACCTGACAGTGCCTTCAACTCCAATTAAGAGTGAGGCTCAGAGAGAGAAGTGTGTTAACCCTGTTTGGCGCGCAGCTCCATCCACCCAAAGTGTTGATGTGGCATCGCCACTGCTGCTGTGCTTCTATTTTCTTGCAGACATGTGAAAACATCTTTTCAGACTGCTTTTCATTAGAGTCCATGGCTGAGGTTTTACCCTAAACACAGAGACTGTGCCACTATCTCTTTGACCTGTCTCTGTTTCTAAGGGAGGCAAGTTGTCTCCATCTGTCTTTATAAGTGTTATACAAGAGTGTTGTTGCCAGAAAGAACTCTGCAAAACCTTCTTTTGTTAGGGCTCTATAATCATTTCACATTGAAAGAGGAGCTTTTTGATTTGCTGCATGAACTTTTTTTCTGTATGCATTATTGTTGCAGTTCTCATTCACAGCTGGCATGCAGATCCAATCTCCTGGTGAAATTTGGCTTCTCAGTCTTTCCCAATCGCATGCACACCCACTAATATGATGTCAGTAGGGTAGGACTGTCCCTCTGTTCACTCCTTAATCTGTTTTTCTTTTATATCCTTTTTGTGTACCTTGATTGCTCTTCAAATTGCTTCCCTGTTCTATATTTCATACCATCAAAAATTAAACCCCTGGTGCTGTAGGTTGCTGTAAGAAGGCTTTCACTTTAAAAATATGTGCTTGGTTAATCCTGACAGTTCCCTCTTCCTTCTAAAGCCCTCACCCACCAGTCTGCAATGCTGTGTTGCTCCTAATAAACCTGGGTGTGTGGAAATGTGTGTAAAGATGGCAAAGCCTTTGTAGAAAAATGAAAATTTTCACAAGACAAATTTATACCGTCTTTGTATCTGGTCAATGTAGTAAAAAAATATTTTCTTACATGAAATTACTTTTTTTCCTTTTATTAATATCACTTTTTCGTTCATGTTTGTTGCCATCAAAGGTGTAGCAAACTTTTGTTCTTTATGCCTCTGCATGTTATTGGGGGCCTCCGGGTGCGTTTTCTCCACAGGAATGTAAGTGGCAAATGTGACGCCAATATGAGCAATGTGTTCTCGATGGCGCAGGGCGGAAATGTGAAAGGAGAGGTTGGAAGTGCTCTAGGAGTGAGTGCTTGAAATTACTGACAGAAGAGGTTCAGTAACCTTTGCAGTCTGCCAGAATCAATTAGGCCCTGAAAAGAATTCTAAAGATGCTGATGATTTAATGAAAAAAATTACTTTACAGGCAAAGGATAAATACCTGCTTACTGGGGTTCATCATGTTACTATTTGAACATCACATTAATGTTTGGAATTTGATTTTTGATTAGAAAAATAACAGGCAGACCAGGCATGTGTCAAGTTCAAGTTAGATACAAGATTAAAGGTGATTTCTACTCCGTCTGGATAGTAATTCGATTGATTTTTATGTTTTATGGAAAAATAAAATGTGTAAAAAACCTTTTTGTTTCCAAATATTGGTCCCTATCCCACTGTCTAAAGCAATAATTCCCAACCCTAATCCTCAAGGTACACTATCCTGCAGGTTTGAAATGTTCCTTTAACACGCCTCCTTCAGATGATTGCATCTCAGCAAAAGCCTGTTGATCGGCCATCAATTGAAGTAAGGTGTCCTGTAGCAGGGAAGCATCTAAAACATGAAGGGCAGTTTGCTTTGAGGTTTTATAAAGTTGCTCTAAAGGTTGTTATTTTTATTCATGCTTCATTCATCTTTTTGTTTTTTTTAATAGGCTCAAATTTATAGAAACTTTGACATGTTTCATCTGGAAAAATACAATTGTAATGAGAGAATCAGCTAGAAAGCATGTTAAAATGACTTTAAACTGTTAAAACGTAACTTTTATAGCTTTGCATACCTTGAAAACAGTAAATGGCTCATGTCTGCAATGGGAAAACTTCTGATTTCCACTTCCCAAAACAATATAATCAGACTTTTTATAGCCTAAACTTCAAACAAGTGGACTCATATTCTCACTGATTAAATATAGTTATCTCAAGATGTTGTCATGATGAAACTATTTTCACAGCTAAACAAACTTTAGTTTTTTTTTTATATAGATAAATACATCGTAATCTGAAAGTGAAAATAAGTGAATAAATTTCCAAAGTCTTAAGAGAAACTGTCAAAAAAAACAAAAAAAAAAAACAAGACAAACTGGTCAAGACCCTTTTAAAACTGACAAGAGCTTTTTCTTCACTGGAAAGAAAACTTCAAGAGTGAAGAGGTTTGCAGAGTACTGTATGTAGCAGAAAGAATCAAGGGCCTTCTGTGAATACATGGTTCATAGAGGATCTTTGCCTGGAACTTTCCTAAACCACTACATTTGACTTCCTGCAGTGATTCACAATTTAAAACATAAGCTGCTGTTAAGGCTCTCAAAGTAAATTATTATGGGGAAGCAAAGACTTCCTTATCCAATTTAGATGGCCCAAGCCCAGAAATCTGATTTAGCTGTAAAATAGAATGACGGAAAAGGAATTACAAAACGCTTGTTCTTTCTTTCCAACAGAGGACGATCAGATGAGCACTGGTGAGGGGGGTGAAGATAACAGTGGAGGCAGTGGCATTGGAAAATCCGGTCCAGCAACAGAGAAGGATGACAACAACAATGATGAGTATGAAAACTATGACGAGCTTGTGGCTAAGTCCCTCCTTAACTTGGGAAAGATAGCAGAAGATGCTGCCAATCGTGCTATGACAGAGTCTGAGATGAATAGCAACTCGTCCCACAGTGCTGAGGAGGAGGAGGAAGAGGAGGAAGAAGAAGAAGAGGAGGAGGAAGAGGAGGATGAAGAGGAAGATGACGAGGAGGAAGAGGAGGAGGATGAAGAAGAGGAGGAAGGAGATGAAACACAACGAGAAGATCTGAGTTTGGATGTTGACAGTGATGTGGTTCGAGAAACAGTGGATTCTCTTAAACTGCTAGCACAGGGTCATGGTGCAGTTCTGTCTGACAGCTTAGATGGACAGGAGTTTGAGAACAGAACATGCGGCAATGGGGATGAAACCGTCTGTTCTCACAACGGGGGAAATGGCCATGGTGGTCAAATAAGGACCTCCAGTAATGGACAAATAGAAAACAGTGATGAGGAAGTGTGCTTAAGCAGTCTGGAGTGCCTAAGGAACCAGTGCTTTGACTTGGCTCGGAAACTGAGTGAAACAAAGCCCAATGACCGAAATGGTCCATCTCAGCAAAATCATTATTCATGCGGGGACCCCAATCAGCAATCCCAGCATCATGTTTATGGAGATTATCACAGCAGCCAAGATGACAGACGGACACTTGATAGGAACTATTCCGACATGGACAATCTCATGAAGCTTGAGGAGCAATTGAGCCCACGATCTAAGGCCTTCTCTAGCTGCGCACATGATGAGCGATATCACACCAACAGCCACCGGGACTTTGACGAGGACACCGCCTCGGTGACGTCAGACCGATCGGAGGAAGTGTTTGACATGACAAAGGGGAATCTGTCTCTGCTCGAGAAGGCAATTGCACTAGAGTCGGAGCGTGCTAAGGCAATGCGGGATAAAATGGCCGCCGAGGCAGCCAGACGAGACGGGGTGAGGTACACCCATGAAGAGCATGGCCCACGTCATGCCTACAGTGTTGAGCGCAAAGCCCGGCTACATGATGGGATGAAAAAGCCTTTCTTCCATAAAGGTGAGTCGATTACATTAGAAATGAGAAACTATCAGATACTTCCATTAGGTAATGCACACCTTCCTATTGCATTTTTTACAGTTACATTGAACAATTCAAGTTTGCCTACAACTCTAAAATTCAGCTTTTAAGTCGACACATTAATGACAAATAGTTTATATCATGTAAATGCAAAAAGTATTTTCTCTTGAAGCAAATGTGATGAAAGAGTCTGAGTGTTGGATATAAGATGTTTTAATGGTCTTATTGTAAAATTAAAGAATTGTACCTAATCTATGAGACAAATATCAGATGAGTAACGGACAAAGAAAAAGTATAGTTTCAATGCTACAGCCTGCCAGAAGTGTCCACAAGCGTCAGAATCTATGTGGAACAAACACTGCATTTTGGCTGTGAGTTCTGCTGTAGTATTTATTGTAATATTCATCTCATTCCCCAAATATCCCTTACAGGTTAGCAACACATTGACCACAAAGCACAGCGTTGCCTCTAGTAGCCCTCTGAGGTCACCTTCAGATTGGGTCGCAGATGGGTCCTTTTTTTGGGGGGAGGGTGGTTAGGCATCTGGTAATGCACTTTGAGGTGCTAAGTTTGAAAATGGAGGTGATTTTTGGGGAATTTGTTTCAAACATTTTGAAAGGAAATTCAAACAAAATTTGCTGAAGTTAACGGAGCAATGCATCGCTCTGAGCTTGGTCTTTTACTCAGGAAACAAATCCTTTTCATGTGAAACCAATACCAATGAGGAGTGGATTTTTAGGGATTGTGAGAGTTGTTTAGTATCAGAATCAGAATCAGAATCAGTTTATTGGCCAAGTATGTCACATACAAGGAATTTGACTCCGGCAAACTTTTTCCTCCAGTACAGAACTTGAATAAGTGAAATAAAAATAAAAAAAGAAAGTGGCGTATATTTTCAATTCAGTTCAATTCAGTTTATTTATGCAGTCAATTAGTTGAAAGGAGTTTAAATTAGCTTATTGCATGGATCAACATCACTTGTTCCTCAAGTGTTGTTGAAAAGATTAAGGGGAGACGCTTTTAATTACAACCTTGACCAATAAATATCTGCTAAGTTTTACATTCTACATTCATTGTGTTTTGAGCATGGAATAACTTCTGGTGAAAGAAATCTCGCATTCAGAATTTTGGCATAATGAACATTCTCTATTGAACCATAAGATGTTTAGTAATTTTATTTCAAATGAATTAAAACTGTGATGTTCAGAAGGATTTGTTTTTCCTCATGTCATAATATGCAATAATCCTCAGGTGGCTTTGTATACAAAATGACACAACAGTTCTGAAAAGAAAAATAGTGGCTATCTTATTTTTGAGAAAATGGTTTTGTTTTTGACAGGGATAAAGATTAATTATGTCGAAATAATCCAGATAGTCATATAAAGTGAGCAGGGGAAAAAAAGAAGTTCCAAGAGGTTAAAGGTCACCATCCATGTTTTGGATCATACTATGGAAACCATATCCATAAACAACACTAGATGAGCTTTCCTCATTTGACTGTGTAAAATATTTGCCTTTTAGTGTTTGGTCCTGCATTTCCTCTGCACAATAGAACAGAAAAACACATGTGCATTCAGGGAACTTCAGTGTAACCTCAAGACAAGATTTTTTTTCCAGTCAATTTGGAAATTTAAAGCTCTATCCCGGCCTGCGCTGCGGCAGTAGCAGCTTATGATGTTAAAATAGGCCAGTATGGAAACATCAGAAGGCAGGCTTGTCAGGCGTAAGTAACAGCAATTTGCGTGGCATGTTAGGACCAGAAATGTCATCCCTGTGTTGCAGCTTATGGTAAAGCTGCCAGTTTTTAAACCTATTAGTAAACAGTTTTTATATCTTTTCTTAGAATTTGATGTAAAAGGCTGCTTCTTAATAACTCCACAGTATGGCAAATACAGTTCGTTATTTCTTTATTCTTCTCATCATTTGTAACAGTAATATACAGACCTAAGTGGATGAATTATTATCACCTGTAACGATGATATCAGATAAGAACAACAAATAAGAGCATGGCAATTCACAGCTGGAAGATATTACGCCTCAAATGCCACACAACTCACAGCAGGTTTATATTGCTACTTAAATGCCAAACAAATGCTAATTTCAAGAGCCTTCCCTGGCCTTTGTGTCTGGATAATGTTGGAATAATAAGAGGATGCAAGACTATTGCAAGGCGATAGCATCTTTCCTTGGGCGAGATAGCAATAGACACTCGTTGACCAGGGTTTCGCTGTGTGATTTATAAAAACTGAGCTTGTTCATGGAGAAGTGAGGCTCCCTAAAAGAAGCATGAGGTTGAGATGAAAATTGAACAGTATCAGAATGACCGATAACGAACGACAGGCCCACTGACTGCACATTAATTATCTAGAGATGGTATGGTAATGGGGGCCATTTGCTATGCAAAGCGCAGCCCGTCCCCAGCCACAATCAATATTCCCCTGCTTTCTAATATGCCTTCCACTTGGCTGCCTCCGCTCTCCACAATAGAAGTGATGCAGGCGGGATGCATGAGCCTCACATCTGCTTGCACTCACATGTATGGAAATGGAGAATTATTTCCAATGCACTGCTGAAACATTAACAGCGAACATTGTATAATGAAGCCATTATACAGAGAAGCTGCATCTTACTTGCAGCTCAAGTTCCCTATCAACATGAAACTTCCCTTCCTGATTGTGCTGGTGCCAGACAAAAGAGCCAGACATGACATTGCACTTTTATTCCAAACTCACATGGGCGTAATGTGGCATAGATGGATGATGGCCCCAAAGGATAATAAGGTGCCTCTTTTCTGATGAATGAGACATGAAATTTCGTTTGGTGACTCATTTGTAAATGTATGATTATGTGTGCCCTGTGCCACCTCTGAGTTTTGTAGTTTCCGAACTCTCCCTACCGCTTTACTCGATTGATTTTAAAACCTCAGCCAAGCTAAGGTGTTTCACATGCAACTAAATACGAAGAGAGTTTTCTAGAATGAACTATCTATCTTTCCTCTCCTTCTTGTGTCAATCTTTATACAGTTGTGTGGCAAAATAACAAAATATAAATGAAAACGATATCCATTTCGGTAATTCAATTAAAAAACTAAAACAAATTATTGGTGGTGCTCTCATAATTCAATGGGATGCTTCTCTAAGTCTTAGTATTATTTCTGTATCCTGAAGCGTTCTGTACTCGGAATGGATTATCAGGTACACCTCATCCTGGATTTTCCATCAGAAAAATATTTGACCTTGTTTGATGGTCAAAGTATTTTAGAAGTGGAAATGATGCCTTTGGTTCAGTTTGGTTCATTTTGGTTAAAACCATATCTGATCTGGTTTCATAGAAATATGAGAGAGGTTTTAGGGAGAGAAAGACAATGCCATTTTTTGTGTGGATGAGTGTCTCAAAATATGTTTGCAATGTTATGAAACCTTTGAGGCAGAAAAGAAAATACAAATTTCAACAGAACTTAAACTTACGGATATAAAGCTTTGTTTCAAAAGGCACCAATGCAACAAAAAACAAAGGTTTGGGGTAAGTTTTTGAAAAGAGCACCTATTAAATTGATCTTGACAATATCACTGCAGTAAACAACCTGTCAGCAAAGCAATTAATGTGTCTTTGTTTTAAACAGTTCCCATCCTGCTTCCACACGTGAAGAAATAAATAAATATTGGTCTGTGAAAAAAATGAAATGAAAAGATTGATCCAAGGGTCAAAGAAAATTATTTAGTTTTCAGTCTCGTGTCACAAAATACACTCATAAGTATGTGTATACACTACCGTTCAAAAGTTTGGGGTCACATTGAAATGTCCTTATTTTTGAAGGAAAGCACTGTACTTTTCAATGAAGATAACTTTAAACTAGTCTTAACTTTAAAGAAACACACGCTATACATTGCTAATGTGGTAAATGACTATTCTAGCTGCAAATGTCTGGTTTTTGGTGCAATATCTACATAGGTGTATAGAGGCCCATTTCCAGCAACTATCACTCCAGTGTTCTAATGGTACAATGTGTTTGCTCATTGGCTCAGAAGGCTAATTGATGATTAGAAAACCCTTGTGCAATCATGTTCACACATCTGAAAACAGTTTAGCTCGGTACAGAAGCTACAAAACTGACCTTCCTTTGAGCAGATTGAGTTTCTGGAGCATCACATTTGTGGGGTCAATTAAACGCTCAAAATGGCCAGAAAAAGAGAACTTTCATCTGAAACTCGACAGTCTATTCTTGTTCTTAGAAATGAAGGCTATTCCATGCGAGAAATTGCTAAGAAATTGAAGATTTCCTACAACGGTGTGTACTACTCCCTTCAGAGGACAGCACAAACAGGCTCTAACCAGAGTAGAAAAAGAAGTGGGAGGCTGCGTTGCACAACTGAGCAAGAAGATAAGTACATTAGAGTCTCTAGTTTGAGAAACAGACGCCTCACAGGTCCCCAACTGGCATCTTCATTAAATAGTACCCGCAAAACACCAGTGTCAACATCTACAGTGAAGAGGCGGCTGCGGGATTCTGGGCTTCAGGGCAGAGTGGCAAAGAAAAAGCCATATCTGAGACTGGCCAATAAAAGAAAAAGATTAAGATGGGCAAAAGAACACAGACATTGGACAGAGGAAGACTGGAAAAAAGTGCTGTGGACGGATGAATCCAAGTTTGAGGTGTTTGGATCACAAAGAAGAACGTTTGTGAGACGCAGAACAACTGAAAAGATGCTGGAAGAATGCCTGACGCCATCTGTTAAGCATGGTGGAGGTAATGTGATGGTCTGGGGTTGCTTTGGTGCTGGTAAGGTGGGAGATTTGTACAGGGTAAAAGGGATTCTGAATAAGGAAGGCTATCACTCCATTTTGCAACGCCATGCCATACCCAGTGGACAGCGCTTGATTGGAGCCAATTTCATCCTACAACAGGACAATGACCCAAAACACACCTCGAAATTGTGCAAGAACTATTTAGAGAAGAAGCAGGCAGCTGGTATTCTATCGGTAATGGAGTGGCCAGCGCAGTCACCAGATTTGAACCCCGTTGAGCTGTTGTGGGAGCAGCTTGACCGTATGGTACGCAAGAAGTGCCCATCCAACCAATCCAAATTGTGGGAGCTGCTTCTAGAAGCGTGGGGTGCAATTTCTCCAGATTACCTCAACAAATTAACAGCTAGAATGCCAAAGGTCTGCAATGCTGTAATTGCTGCAAATGGAGGATTCTTTGATGAAAGCAAAGTTTGATGTAAAAACAATCTTATTTCAAATAAAAATCATTATTTCTAACCTTGTCAATGTCTTGACTCTATTTTTTATTCATTTCACAACGTATGGTGGTGAATAAGTGTGATTTTTCATGGAAAACACAAAATTGTTTTGGTGACCCCAAACTTTTGAACGGTAGTGTATATATATATATATATATATATATATATATATATATATATATATATATATATATATATATATATATATATATGATTAATGTTTTGTATATATATATATATACACAGTACAGGCCAAAAGTTGGGACACACCTTCTCATTCAATATGTTTTCTTTATTTTCATAATTACATTATAGATTAGCACATAATATGTGGAATTACTTTATGTACTTTAACAAAAAAGGGTGAAATAACGAAATATATGTGTTATATTTTAGATTCCTCAAAGTAGCCACTTTGAGGAATTTAAAATACTTGTTGGCAGTTCAGCTCACCCCAAATCCTCTCGATTGGGTTCAGGTCCGATGACTTTGGAGGCCAGGTTATTTCATACTTTTTGGAAAAGTACTACATAATACCATATGTGTTCATTCATAGTTTTGATGCCTTCAGTGAGACGTGCACACTGAATGAGAATGTGTGTCCAAAGTTTTGGAGTTGGATCCCATCCCCTGAGAGAGGATCCATTGCTGGGTCTCCAAGCTGGCGCATAACACACTCATTTTTTATTTATTAATTTTAAAAATACTTATTTTCTCTGAATAATTTATAATAAATTAAGGTAATATGTTTAAGTGTGTTTTGATAGCTTTCCTTTAATCTATAAACAACAAAAACGTTTGCCTATTCTACTTTAAATAACTTTTTAATTGCCATCAGTGTAACATGTAAAAACAAACTTTAAATACATATTTGTCTCTAGAATAGCAACACACTTTGAAAAATCAAAACACAATAGATCCCTTCCAGAAAGAAATTAATTTGAGTCCTGGTTCTAATCCAGGTCTGGAATGTGGCTTGCTATCAGGGTACCTCTTCTACAGATTCTTACAGTATATGTTTAATTTAAAGGGGGTTTACTTTTTTTTTTTACAATGTCAGATTAATGTTTTGTTTTTTTATATTCTTTTTAGTATCCCTTAAAACTGAATTTATACAGACTTACAGTAACAGGAAGAAAGCAACAGTTTCCTTTGGACATCTTATACATATGTTTGTCATTCTTTTTTTATACTTTTGGGGTCATTTGCTTGCCTACCGTTGTACAAGTACTGACTTGAATAAAAAATCCTGGAAAAACACTTACAGTTAATGGAAGGAAAAACTTGAATGTTAAACTCTTGAGATTTTCTCTTTTCTTAAGACTCTACATGACACATGAGGGGATATTTGTTGAACCAGGAGAGAGAAATGGTATTCATTATAAAAATGTATTATCCTTAGAAATCGAAGTGTAGCATCACACTTAGGCAGAAATAAAATATTTAGAAATGATCAATCTTTAGAACAACATAGAAAATCTTGTAGAATCGTCTTACAAAACCTAAACTAAACCCATTAGCAGCAGAAGTTGTCTACACCATTACCAATTTAGTCATTGCCTTATTGGCTAGTTATATACTTTTAATATATAAATTATGTGTATATTTACATCATTACATCCCTGATCTTGAAGCCTAAATGTACCAAGATTCTGATAAATGACCCAGTAATATCTATAACTTCGATGTTAAGTCGGGTTGCTGCTTTTATTTAGCCATGGATAGCCTATTTGCTGAATATTTTTTTTTTACATTTTTAGAGCATGATTCTAACTGGAGAAAACCAACAAGGATTCCAATGCATTTTGAACAGTTGCCTGAATGACTAAAAGTTTTTTTAAACTAGTCACCAAATTGAAATGAATGTGTTCTCATTTTATAAAGCAAATAGTTTAAAATCACTTGAGATGGAAGGTTTTGTGGCAGACTAGTGGTTGTGCTTTTATTGTGTTACCATTTTCCTGATGGCTGTGGTTCAGAACATTTTTTTGTATTTGGTATTAGGACAATGTTCAGAGTCCTGATCCAGGAGCAGCTTAAAAGCCTAGTTTATACTTCTCCGTCAGTAAGTTTGCACCACGCAGACGTATAGACAGAGACGTTTTTCTTTTTATACTTCTCTGTGGCTGTGTCCCATCAGAACAGCAGGCGATGTTGACTTCATTGCAGATCTGCCTAGCATTGCTGTGTCAATGCCGTGAGTTTATTTCCCCTGATCTTGTAAACTCATTCCCCCTGAAGGAGCATTGAGCGAAAGAAAGTACGTTTTGATTAAGCTGGAAAGCTTTTCACTAGAAGTACAGCTCATAAATACACTAAAAATCCATGTAAACAAACACAGCAGTCTGTTTTGTTGTTCTCTACACCTCCTTGTGCTCAAAATCGCCAAAAGACCATATTAGATAAACTGTCCTTTCAATATAAAACATCTTCTGCCCAAATGCTGCATTGACTATGTTTACGTCAACTATAGAGCACCGCTCTGGTGAAAATATCTCTGGCTGATGTTGGGCTGACCAATCATAGGCATATGCTCTTCATTGATTGAGATGGATAGCTGGAAAATTGGGCTCTGCTCCATCCGCGCTTGCGTAGGTGACAGACAGCCCTTGTGCCAATGGTTGATGGTGTTACATATATCCGTTCTGACGTAGAAACAAGACTTTAAACAGATACAAAAAAAAAAAGGCTTTTTGAGCTCGTCTTTCTCTCTCTCTTCCCTGCAGGCCACACTTTTCACATAGTTTTCTGTCCACAGATGTTTCCCGCGCAGACAAAAAGGAGAGCCGGTGTCCGACACCGGGCTGTGACGGCACGGGTCACGTGACGGGCCTGTACCCCCACCACCGCAGCCTGTCGGGCTGTCCGCACAAAGACAGAGTGCCGCCTGAAAGTGAGTAAATCATCCACACAGTCCCTGCCCCTGTCCTCCCTGTTCTTTAATGTGCAGGAATCAGCATGTTTCCTACATTTTCCACCATGTTTGGTGCTGTGTGGTGTGCACCTGTTTGATTTTGAGAGGTCAGATGGGTTGCAGCTGCAACCTCCCCACTGACATTTTGCATGGGGCTGTGGTTTTACTTTCTGATTGTCTGCTAAGGGTGCCGTTGTTGATGAGGTGGGAAATGAGGTCTTGGTAATTGGCAGGACGGTCGAGAGCTGTCAGTTAGAGATTCACTGGCCTGCTTTACACAGGTACAATTACTGACAGCAATGGAGAGTATAAGATAATCCCACTTCGTCACAGTGAACGGAGTCCTGGTTGGGTTTTATTTTTCTTACTGCATGCCAGTGCATGTCCGAAGGGAAAGAAAGGTTAAAAGGTTTGCTCTTTGTTCATTTTTGGAGCTTTTTGACTGTTAATAGAGTCATAATTTTTCATTTTCTTGAAACTTAAAAATGCTTGCAGACCTTGATAACACTGGGTGTGCTTCAGTCATCCATGGCATAAATCCTGTTCATTTATTTGTATTCTTCGCTCAATTGAATTCTGTTGAATAGGACGGCAGTCTCATACTGTATCTGTAAGCCACAGATCAAGAGAGGTGGTAATAAACAGTAGCCTTGAATGAAAAATTAATTTTCCCTTTAGAGCATTCAGCCTGCTGATCCAGTGTCTTTCACCCAGTGCAAACTCATCTCGGGTGTTTTTCATTGACGATGGAATGAAAATTAAGTTAGGATGTGCCATGACCCAAACTTCAGTCAAATCAAAATGTAGTATTAAAGGCCTGGGCCACAGATAAGTGTGGTTTTTGGCTCCATGCAAATTGCAAAATGACTCAGAACAGGTTTCCTGAACCAGGAGCTCCTAAGCTGCACTTGGGTAGGTCATCAACTTACTGAACTGGAGACGTTTTATAATGATATCTTCCTTTCACTGTTCCCCACTGCTATCAGTCTCCCTTTTAGTAAAACTCTGAACAAAATAACCACAAGAGCAAAATGCAAAATATACGTCTAGCTGAATAATACAAGACTTCAGTCACCAATAGGACAGTTCAACGCAAATAGAAGTGTATATTACATCTGATCGCCTGAAGGGTCGAGTCTTACTTACTCTTTCCCATTAACACATTTCCTGTACTGAATGGACCGTTTATTATTAATTCAGTGACTTTTAGGTAATTGGGAAATCACACTGTTCAGTTCAACTATCCTTGATAAAAGATGACGACGAGATCATGTCTCCAAATAGTTATTTTTTTCCTACCTGTTTGCTCATTTATGTTTTTAAGTAGACAAACAAATATTTCGTAATGCACAGATCAAGCAGACAGCAAGCAAAACCTGCATTTTTGCTCTTTATTGGTTTCATTGCATGCATCAAAACTTGAGACCAAATTCAGATGATAACAAGAAGAGGAAATATGTATTTTATTTTCTAGCAGCTAATTCCAAAGTTTACTGCAGAATAGAAGGAGGTTGTAATAGGAATATATCGGTATTGGGTTTTCACCTTCTGATAGCGTATATATATCATGATATCCCAATACAATAAAATAAAATAAACAAAACTGTATAGCTTATTTTTTAAACATGAGCATTGAGGTATTTTCAAACAGCTGATATTCTGCTCCTTATGAGCGATGGCCATGCATTGTAATACTATTTCATCCATCTGACCAACAGTATGAAGCCTAATCCTTACATACGAAAGAAATTCTGTCTGCTACAATTGTCAATCATCATATTAAAATGATTTTGAAATGTAGAGATAATATGCAAGAAAAATGTGTGGTTTTGAATCCCTTAACTATTTAAAACCTTGTTTCACCATTATATTCTCAACTAGCCTGTTTTTAGTTTATGAGTTGTACTAAATCCTAGACTATTTTTATACAGAGCCAGAATAGATATACATCCTACTTTGAAATGGTTTAAATTTATTTATTCGCTTGTTTTTGTTTTCTGTATTATTAAGATCTTAAATATCTTTATAAAGCTTAATTTTTATCAGATGTTCCTCCTTGAGCTTAGTGTTGTCGTTGTTTGCATCATACTGTCACATTGGATTCACGAAAATGAGATGAAACAATGCTAGAGCGAAATTTTCTAGATGTTTTTGTTTGTTCGCAAAATGCGATAAAGGTTGCAGAAATGATAAAGTGTGTTTTAAACAATCCATAATTAGAGTAACATAGACTATTTTAGGTTTGATTAGTTATTTTTGTTTTTGTTTTTAATGCTTGTCAAATAATCTGAATGCCAAACAGCATTGAAACTGGTCCTTTTTTGTTGTTTTCCCCAAAAACACAACACTGATTTTGTGAATTTAGAACTGTAAATCCAATCATTTTTTTGGAGCATTATTTTTTTCAGGTTTGACTAGAATTTGTATTTAGAACTAGACCAAATTGGGTATTGGCTATCAAAATAGGCTGTGATATTTTGATATCAAAAAATCCTGTAAAACCCTAATAGAAGCATAAAAACTAAACTTTCTGAGTATCACTTTTGTGTGTGAGATTAATCTTCCTTGTATACATCACAAAATATCCTAAAACCTCTATAGGAAACACTGCTTTGGATCCATTACTCATTCAATTTAGGCTCGTCTGCAAATTAGAGCATGTATTTTTTGGTACTATTGCTGTCTCCTTACAGAACTCCAGCACAAACTAGGAATATGCATAAGGTATTGTCTTGTACCAAGTTGAGAGTGGGGTGCTTTGTCCAATTACCTGCACCGAGAACCAATTAGGATGTAGGGGAAGGAGGAGGATGAGGGGTTAAAGTTTAAGGGGGTGATAATGATGAAGCTGAAGCCGATGGGTTTGGCCCCACACGCCACCAGTATTGAGACTCCTCTTCCTCCCCCCAAGCCCGCTGCGCTCTGACGGCTTCTCTCGGACATCCATAGATCATTAATCTAATTGGCTGGTTGCTTAGGGGATCTGAGAGCGTTATGGACTGTTTTAATGGTAAACGGTATTGAAGACTGCACTCTCTGCCCTAACACTGCTCGGATGATAAGAAAGCACATTGTCAAGAAGCTGTACTGCATCTGTCTGTGTCTAACATCGTAGATTTTAAGGCTCCTGTTTTGCATGACTGTAAGCTGTTTGCATGCCCAAAAATATTTCCCCTCTATTCCTGTCTGTCGCTGGCTTTGTCTGTCAAACCCAAATGACATCTTTTTATTCATGAATGTCCCTCATTTCATGAATACTAATTTGAAAGAGGCGGATAAGTGGTAGCAATATGGTGGGAAACCTTGCCTGCCCTTTCCAACTTGTGTTCATTAAAATGAAAAAGAGGTCATTTGGGTTCATTTCTTAATGATGTTTATAATGCCAGGTTCCTCACACACTAATAGCGCTCATGGGTGATTGTAAAGGGCTCCTAACCTTCCCTGTCTTTCACTCCTGTCTCCTGTCTGTGCGAAGTTGTGGCAATGTATGAGAATGTTCTTAAGTGTCCTACGCCTGGCTGCACGGGACGCGGCCATGTCAATAGCAACAGAAACTCTCACAGAAGGTAAGAGCTCAACCTATGTGAAGCTCGTATTTGCCCCCTTTTCTTTTTAATTTTTCCTTAGGGATTACTTTTGATCAACCCTTTTTGGGGTATTCTTGTTTTCATCAGGTATTTCTTTTTGTTTTCCCTTTTTTTCGGTTTGATTATAAGCAAACTCATTCCTTTTTCAATGTTTTTATGTGTATGTGTGTGTGTGTGTGTGTGGATGCTAGAAATTATCAAAACACTTCAGCTGCTTCACAATCACATAATTTAGCTGAGGCTGAATATGAATGCATATGAATGCAGCGAGTCACACTTCCCACAGTATAAATCATTCATCAGCTCAAGGCAAAAAAAAAAAAAAAGGCATCTATTAGGTGCAGGTTCGGAGGTAGGAACTGAAATACCTGCTTGGCGCTGCTGTCAGTTGGGGGCGAGGTGACGGCAAAAAAATAAAGTGTCAACCGCAGCAGATGCTCAGGGATTCGGGCATAGAGCAGCCATTAGCACCTTACTGCCACTCAGCCAGGGTGACAGGAGAGGTGCAGACCTGGGCGGACCAAGAACGGGTGACTCCATGCTGAGCTCTATGACAAACTGTGGCACCAAACAGCCCCGCACAGCAAACTTCCACTTCTGCACGAAAGAGCTGCTATAAACCTCCTCGTATTACTTCACACTTTTTCCACAATCTCACCCGCGCACGTGTTCATCATGGCAGGTGCTCATGAAGACAACTGGCTCCGGGCCATTGTCACAAATAATTTTCTTCACATGACACAGTTGACAGTCTAGATGGGGAATAATAGAGGTTAAAGCTAGCAAAATTAAGGTTTCTTCCATTTGCTTAGCAGGAAATATATCTTAGACGAACTAAATACATTCTCATAATATAGTGTCTAAGGTACTCATACCCCTTGACCTCTATATTTTGACATGTAACACTCACAAATCCATGCAGTTTTTTTAAACCAAGACAAAGTTGTGCTTTAACCAAAAATCTTTAAAAATAACGGTGTAAATAATGCATTTATATTTAGTCTTTTTTTATTTTAATACCACTTCATATAATTCAGCAGATTTGACATATGGATTTTAATTTAATAAATATTGAGGACTATTTTTAATTTTAGGTCCACTACATTCTTGTGTGGTTCTCTGCGTTTTCTTACAAACAATATCTCCTCCAAACACATTGAAGTTGAAGTTGCTTAAGGTGGATGAATACTTTTTCAAGAAATTTGAGAATGTTTCTTAAGGTTAACAGAAACTGAAATATTTCATTTGTTAACTATATGTGTTAACGAAACCCAAAAAAAAGGCTGAAACTGCTTGGCTGCATGTACTTTAATCTTTGGAAACACAAGAACAACAACAAAAAGTCTGGACACCGAAAGACTCAACAAGCAACTTGTCTCTGGCTGGACATTTCTGAAAACCTAGTGTTGTCTGCTAGAGGTCAGTCTTAGTGCCTCTCCTGGCAAAAATGAGTATTGCAAGCACAAATAAAAACACTATTTACACACCCACATACACAAAAAAAGAACTTGCCATCAGAGCAAATGAAATACAATGTGTTTTTTTTATTTTTGTTTATTCGTTTATATTTTTTTAACACTAAGAAATTACATTGAAAATCAAAATGTAAGAGACCTTCTCCAAGCCATGAATAATATCAATCTCTGGTTGTCATGCATCAAAAATAGGATTCTCCTTAGGTCCTATTCTTTTCATACCCTGGTTTTAGTTGAGCCCTGCCCTGTGGAAGCCTTTGATATTTCTTTATGTCACCTTTAATCCATGTTTTCATCATATTCTCTGGCTAGATACAAACTATTGATTTAGGAAAACAGCAGCAGATATTAAGTATGATTACATCATATAGTTGAAAATGCTAGGAAGATTCCATATTTATTAGTTTTTCTCTTTTTCAGCATTTTGTTAGTTTATTTTGGGTCTGTTTTCTCGTAAGATTATATTTTATTTTTGCTGCATGACCTGTGTTTGCTGTCTTTACTCTAAATGATTAATCCTTTAGTGGAGGTTTATTTTTTTGTCCAGTGTTGGTACCCATCTGTCCTCAGTTGCTGATGAGAAAATCTTGCTATTTGTATCTTGCTAACATAAGTTGGTACATAAGTTGTTATTCTCAAAATTTTCACAAATAAATATTTTCTCCAGATGTATGCATTCAGACATATTGATTGCTATGTTGCAGATACAAATTGCCATTGCACAAATTCTGAATTTGAAGAAAACATTAAAACTTTTTTTTTTATAAATCAAGTTTGTACAGTATATTGAATATGTGTGGGTGTCCTGTCTGCTATCTGGTCTTTGAAGGCAACAAGCTGTAGAACGTACATAAAAATGCAAAATTCGTCCATATGGGAAAATCTATTCTGAGAATTACTTTAAGCTGCCCAACCAGAAACATGCAAGCTGTTGCCAACTGTGTTGTTATTCAAAGTGTTAAAAGTGATGAAAATTGATGAGTTTGCATTTTTATTTCTGCATATTTTTAGCAGAAACTTGATGAACTGTAGTCAGGGGCTTTCAGTCAGGTTTCAAACAGGCTGACAGGCAGATGTACAGTCAGTCGATGTTTTCAGCTCGATAGACTGGATGACAATCACTTCTAACAAGGCAAACATTTTATATTATGTTCACTCAATGTGAAGGTTTAAAAGATCGTGTTGCTCCACCACAATCTAAATTTATTTTCTCATTTCAGTCTATCTGGATGTCCGATTGCTGCAGCTGAGAAATTGGCAAAAGCCCAAGAGAAGCATCAGAGCTGCAACGGCCCAAAGTCCAACCAAGCCTCTGACAGAGTCTTAAGGTAGTATTCACTCAGCTCTTTCTTCCTCATGACCAACTGAAAATTTTCACTAAACTGTGAAATATGTTGTGACATGATGCACTGATTTAAACCCAGTAAAACACTCATATCATGTGGGATTTATTTCTTCCTTTTCTTCCTCGCACATCCTGTAATTGAGACTTGACATCTCCCCCTTTTTGTTTTATGTTTAAGTTGTGCTGTCCCCTGAGAATTCATCCAAGAGACTGCATGTTCATTTCTAGTCTTGTTGAAGGCAAATCGTTTTAGATTTGAACAAAATGGGCCTGATTTAACATCATTCAGGCCTTGCGTTTCGAATGAGTGTCTTTGATAGACATGAAAATGCTGTGATGAAAAGTCATAGGTAATTGTGAATTTTTATAACTGTATCAAACAGAATATCAGGCAGTTTTCTTCCCAAGCCTAAATTAAGGCTGTGAACTCAAATCAAATGATAAAAGCATACAAAAAAGAAATAAAAGAATTGGTTGTTGATTTTTTTTCTGTTTTATTGCTTTTACTAAAAATACTCAAAGCACCTTCTGTTTTTTTTTAAAGAAGAGCAGAGCAGCCCTGCGTCATCAGTCCGTTTCCATCAACCTCCATGCATTAATCTTCCCACACCAGTCTGCTCGCTCCTTTCTTCCCTCCATTCCACCCTTTTTTTAAACCAAAAACCAGGTTTCTTCTCCTCCCCCTGGGCAATGTTCAGTGCCTCGGTCCAACTTCCACCCCCTCGTCATTTATTTTCCAGGCCTATGTGCTTTGTCAAACAACTGGACTATCCACAGTATGGTTACAAGAACAATGTCTCCACCAGCACGCCCCGCTCCAACCTGGCCAAGGAACTGGAGAAGTACTCCAAGACCAGCTTCGACTACAGCGCTTTTGATGGCAGCAACAACCACCAAGTGTATGGGAAGCGGGCCATTGCACCCAAAGTTCATGGGCACAGGGACACATCCCCGAAAGGATATGATGGTACTATCTTAAAGCAGCATAAAACTTATAATAACAAGTCTGATTTATTCAACATTTAAACTTTGTTTGAGACTGTCCGTTTGTATGAACAGTTCCTTATCTCTACTTCTGTGTATAAGAATAATATCTCCCAAAAGTTTAAAGCTAAAAAGGAACTAAATCTGAGACCTTTAGGGTTATAACAACTACTTATACTTTATTTATTTGTAATTGTGGCAGGGTTTTAGTCATATATTTCTGATTTTTCACCATAGTTACCATTTTCAGTTATAATACTCTATAGCTCTCTTGGCTAGGCCTGATTCTGCTTTCTCTGGACATGCTTTCTCATCTCACTCCCATCCCTATGCAGATGGCACTCAGGTCTATTTATCAAATGTACTGGATGTTATTTAGATGCATAGGCTCGACTCCTTTCTGAAACATGAAATATTAGCTATCAATGGGGACAGATTTTCGGCTCTAAGTAACGTTTCTGTGAGAATGATCCAGGACTGGACAGAAAGATCCTCTTCAAACATTACACAAAACACAGCTAACATTTGTATCGGCTCCCATGTTGATTTTGCTTAGCACTGGATGTTGACCTGGGATCACAATGTGTGTCCTATATGAGATCCACTTAGGTTGATGGCATACAACCCATACTGGCAGGGTCAGTTAAAGATCTGATATAGGTTGTTAGAAGGGTTTAATTTGGAATATCATGACCAATCAAGCAAAACACCCTTTGGGTCCTTCACTTTACACAGAGTTGTCCTGGATCAAACCTATCATGTGTACGAGCCATTATGTAACCCGGGACAATCCCTTCTGTGACTCATTTTATAGCCTGTTTCCTACTCATACGTGAATGCTGACTTGGAAAACTGTCAGCTTACAACCAAAAGATAATTAATTATTGTAGACTTAGTTTCTAAAATTTCATCTAATTCAAAGGTTTTATGTTTGTGTGATTCCGTGGATTACTTCGAGTTGTCCTGTATTTAAAAGTTGTATACATTTTTCTTTGGTCAAATGTTATAGAATGAAAAAACAAAAAGTTGTTTAATTTTGTTTCCCTTCAGCCAAACGATACTGCAAGAACTCCAGCTCAGCCAGCAGCACCACCAGCACCTATGCCCCCAGCAGCAGTAACAGCAGCCTGAGCTGTGGAGGTGGTGGGAGGGGCACGCGGGCAGGTGGAGGGGGCAGTAGTGCCAGCAGCACATGCAGCAAGAGCAGCTTCGACTACAGCCATGACATGGAGGCTGCCCACATGGCGGCGACCGCCATCCTCAATCTTTCCACGCGCTGCCGGGAGATGCCCCATGGCATGGGCGGAAAACCCCAGGACTTGTGCTCACAGGTGGGAGCGGGTTGGGGGTTTGCAATGCCCTTAAAATGAACTTTAATCAATATAACAATGAAATTACACTCTTCAAACAAAATATCACAATAATATCTTGTCCGACCGCTTTTAGTTTTGATTTCAGCACACGTTTGTTGTGACACTGTGTTGAAAAGCTACAACATATATATTTTCATATAGAGTTGCTTCTTTCTCACAATCCTATTGAGCGGATGGGAGAGTTTCATTGCTCTGCAAGTTCCTCTCTGGCAAATCCCAAAGACTCATGTATTCTAAGGTACCTTCAGGAGGAAAATAGACATGACCAGTTGCAGCAAATTCCAGATTATTGCTCTACCACATAGCCATGTACTATAGGCAGTATGTATGGTGGATGCATCACTTCATGTACCTCTATTTATACCCTGAGGTGCCTATCACTCTTGAACAGGGTAAATCTAGACTCATCACACCACATGACCTTCTTCCATTGCTCCAGAGTCCAATTTCTATGCTTTCTTGCAATCTGAAGCCCATTAGTCTGACTGATCAGTGGTCTTTTTAAGACTACGCAGTTATTTAGTCTTGATCCCTTGAGTTTCCTTTGCCTTGTGCAATGTTAATAATCTTAACTTTCACTATTGAAAGTTGAAACCAGCAGCTTACAGACACTCATAAGAGCAAATATGGCTATTTTTCTCACTGTCTCAAGTAAAATCAGACCAAACATCTCCTGTTTTATGTCAGTTTGTCTCATTTGTTGTGTCATTGATGTCAAAAGATACTGCAAAATCAATTAGAATGACCAAATTTTACTCTGTTTGTTAAACACCACAACAAAGAGAGAAAGGATGTGTCAGAGATTTATTTATTAATGTATTTAAAAGCAAAAGCGTACAAACATAAGTGTATATGTGCTGATCAGAAACATGTGGCCAATAATTAGTCTTAGGATTTTGTAAAGATTTCACCTGCCAATACTGATTTTATCTAATCTTGATTTGTCCAACTGAACTCTATTGTAGGATGACAGCATCTAATTGTTCAGCTGCGAGCAATCATTAATTATTTATATTAAGAGCAGAGTTAACGTATTGCAGCTGTGTGAGATAGCAATCAATGTGATGCAGTCCTTCAAAAATATTTAGATACTAAAACAAAATAAATGGGAAGCTGATATTTCAAACAAACTTCTGCATGTTAGTAAATACCATGGTTTGCGAAGGGCAGTATTACAAACCTAAAACAATAAATAAACTTGGGAGTTTTCCAAAACGCTGCCAGCTTTCTCAAATCTTGTTCCATGAAAAATAGCAATTGAAAACTTAAAGACACACTCCGTAACGTTGCAGATATTTTCCCTCTGTCACCCTCTCAAGTTATGTGACGTTACGCCACTGTCGTAAAAACAAATCTCCATGGTATGCTTTTGAAGAAGTGTATTGACGGTCTTACAAGCTCGCCAACTAAAACAACAAAACATCAAACTAACAGTTTGTCAGTTTGTAAACAATCAAACAGTTTTCCTGGCACTGTATCACATCATCATGCCCCGGAGCAAGCATTTATTACTTACCAATCCAGTAGCAACATGGCTAGCTCAGCATCCATAAATTCTGCTTTATCTCTAACATCTCAAGCACATCGGCTGACCACACAAAACAGAAAAGTTGTAACACTGGATTTTAGAAACTAATCCTACTTTGGTAAACCAAGCAACAGTTTCACAAAATAGATTGTTCACAGTGGTGAAGGGGATGATGTTTTCTCTCACCTGTGTCTTCTCCCATCTTTCTGCTCAATGAGCGAGCAGGCAGCAGGAACCGCAGGAGGTGTACTGTTATCAAGTACAATGTAACAGGGCAGCAGCCTGGTCATGAGCTTCAGTGTACAGCTTTGCGGATCAGTATGCTGCAACTTTCCTTACCCCTGATTCATAACGGGTGCAGAACTGATGTGCCTGGGTATTAATTATCACAAATAGGCCTTCGACAGCTGTGAAGCACTGGCAGTTTTCAGCTTTCAGCTCTTGCAGCCCAGTTCGTTTTCCTCTCTTCTTCTAATAGCTTCTTCTTTGGTTCCTTTGGTGGATCTGCCATGGTTAAATTCTCAAAACTGTGGGCTCGTAGCGTACTACCGTAAAGCGAAACTCAGTCAGTACATCTGGGGTGGCGGTTCACGCATGACAAGTTCCAAAGTCCGGTTAACAGAAGGAGGACCTTCCCATGTAGTGACAGCTCCGAAAACAAACATAAAAAATGTTGTTGTGTCACACTCCTTATGAAAACACGTATTTTATTGTGTAAAAGTTACAGAGTGGGTCTTTAGAAGGGTAAAAGAAAACCGCTTTGCTGTACTTCATCTTGCCACCCTGTTATCCGTTAACAGCCTTTCTCCCTCTCACAACCTCTACCTGTCTCAACATTTTTTATTAGCTGAGTCTTGCTGACTAAATTAAAACAACCACATCAAAGAACATTGTTGCAAGCATGACCTGGTAACATTAAGTATGATCCATCCATCCATCCATCCATCCATCAATCCATCCATATTTTTTTTGATATTTTTTTTATATCTATATTTTACTTTGAAACTCTTCTTTTTTGGCTTTTCCTTTCAGGGGATGCAGCAGCATATCTGTCTCCAACATATTACTTTGAAACTAAGTAATTGTTTTCTCTAAATCAAAAAAATACACAAATTGGGAACACTGTCATGGCTTTACATTATAGTAAATAAAACATGTAAGGGGAATTATGGATATGTTTTCCAACCAAATTTTAAAAGTGAAATCCTAAAGATGCTTCATCATGTATAACTGGCTTCTACTGTATAGCTGAACATCAGTTTATTTTGTTGTATTTTTTTTAAGCATTACAAGTTTTGCTGGATTTGAGGTGTTCCTGACTTGATTCTCCATCTTCACATGACTTTAGTTGTCTTACAAAGATGCAGTGAATATCGTTCCTCTGTAAAGCTGTGGTCTCTTGCTGGAGGTGATGAAAAATCTACGTCCAGATTATCCCTTTCCTTCCTTCATTATACTAATGCTGGCATAGAAAAATGACAAAGATAAGGAGATTTGAGCTGCATAAAACCATACCAGTGTGCACATGGCTTGTGAATGACCAGGGGCTGTGTCTTACACTCAGGGCTCGGCAAGGCACTTTCTTTATTTTTGTTTCGGGAATCAGATAGGAGTGGGGACGAAGCGCCGTTTGACACGGCGTGAGTCCGGCGTGTCACTTCTGAGGAGATAAGGTGACAGTGCTCCTGTATTATCTGTGCCCAGATGCTAAGCTGGAAAATGGAGGCACACAGCAGAAGTGTAACGTTGGCTTACGTTGACAGAGAGGACTGCTGGAAAATCAGAGTGAGGGAGTTCAGACCGATAGAAAGAAAGGGGGTTCAGGGGGAGAGATTTGTAAATGTCACAGCGAAGGAGGAGAAGACATAGTAAAACAACAAGGAGTGGAAAGAAGTAAAGGGGCCAAAAGCAGCTTATTCCCAGTGAGAATTTGGGGCAAAAATAAATGTGGTGGGACAAGCTTAGAAGCAGTCAAGAATATTTTTTTTTGGTTTCACCTCATTTCATTGTGTGCCCCCAGCTGCCTCCCTGTGCTTTGGGACAAGATGAGCAGGGAGCTCTCAGGACAAAATATGAGACTTCAGAAGATTCTGTTTTCCTTCCTCCTCTTTCATCTCAACACCTCACCTCGTGTCTCATGCTGTTCTTTTTCTGTCTGAATAAAGCCTAACACGCAGACAAACACACCTTTTTCTCACCTCGTTTTCTCACCTCGTTCATTTTTTTTTACACTCAGTCTATCTGGCTGTTTCTCTCACTCAATCACTTCTTTGGATTAGATGCTGAAAGACTAGAACGTACAGTGTTTCGCTCAGGATTGTAGTGTCTGCGAGAACCTTTGTCGCTCACGACCCCTGTGAGCAAGACCAGGTTCTAAATGCTTCCCTGCTCTCTGAATTACCTTCTCAGCGGGTCATGAAGTTCAGTAGCTGCTTGTTAATGAAGCATAATTTAAATTAGGTGTGTTAAGACAAAAAAACAACAAAAAATATATCTAAAACATATAGGGCAGCAGGTCCTGAGAAACAATGTGTCAGAGTAAATCAAAAGTAGAAGCGGGTTTGTCCTCTCTATAATTTTGGATTATTTTAATCTAACAAACTGTTTGGCATCGATTAGCATTATAAACGTTGGACACACTTTATCTTTATTTATTTTGCAAAAATGTGTAAATATTAATTAATTTATTTGTTTTATAAACTGCACTTATACTCATCTTCAAAAGCAATCTATTACATATTATTTCACATTACTCAGAGTCAATGACTCTTATGGAAATTAGACAAAAAGCCACTGTTTATTAGTATTTGTGGCAAACCTTATAAATATATGAAAAAGTTGTTCAAAGCTTATTGGACAACTTTCTTTATTTTTTCTTTAAAATATTTTACAAAATTGGAGCATAAGGAAAGAAAGAACTGTGACTGTTCTTTTAGTCTAGTGACTGGGATAGCCATGAAAGAAACTTGAGTTTGTGTCTAGTGAATCATTTCTGGATCAGATGGACATGTATATTGTGGTGAAATAGGTAGGATTTGGTTATGCATAGTTATGAATAACTGCTTAGGGAAATTATTAATAATAGTAATAATTTTATGTCAAAATGACCAAATTTAGTTAATGTGTATGATTACCTGCCAAATGAGACTGAGGTAATTCAACTATAGATGAAGAAATTAGTTCTTGACATTTTTTGAACAGTAAGTTACCATGCATGTGTTTGGAACAATAATAAATGACAATATTTACAAATAGAATTCAACGTTCCCGTCAAAATGCTTCAGTCAACAAATTCAATATACTAGGAACAAACAAAAATGAATTATTAAGTAAAAGAAGAATGATAAAAACCAACTTCTAAGTAAAACAGTAAAATTGATTATTATGCAAAGAAGTAGAAACAGTAACATTTAAATTGATTGTGATTTCACAGTTCAGTATGAATATGTTTGCTTAAATCCCAAGGCTTTTATTGAATAGTTTTTGAGGTGAAGCTAAGTTATTCTTAAACTAATTGTAATTAGTTCAAGGATAACTGCCGCCTTTTGGTTTGTGTTAAAAAAAACTAATTCACAATGCAAAGAGTGAAGACAACACATTTGTTGGACAAAGTAATTTTTCTTTGACTCATTTGCTGAATTACGAATCAATAACCTTTGGAGAGTTGATTCTGTTTTATGCATCCATCTCTGCAATTATTGCTCTAATTTTAGTACTATGGCATATTAAAAGGTCGTTTTCAAAAGGAACTTATAAGGTTAGTTTTTTGTGTATTTGCATTTTAAAGCATGTTTTAGACTTGTTGTCCAGGGTTGTTTGTAACAGTGGTAACTTCTACTGTGACTGTAGATTATGGACAATTCCAACTTTCCCAGTTGCTATGTCTTGACTTATAAATATAAATATACACCTGCTTCACTTTAACATTTTTGATTTCCTTCTCTTAAAGAGTGGCTAAGTAAAATGCAGCATATCATATCTAACTCATAGTAAAAGAGGAAGGGATGGAGTACTAATAAAACACCATAGACACCTCAATAAGTGGTTGGTGTTGTATTTGGACAATAAAGTAAACTAAACAGTTTAAATATAATACATACATTTTCACTTTATGGAAATTGTTAATGGTGGATTTACTTCCCCTTAACGGAATAAATGTGGTACAGCAGTAAAAGTTTGGTTTAATTCAATTGGGGTATTGTTAGTTTTAAATGCAGAGACGTGACGCTGTTATGTAAAGTCTGAAGTTTTGACATAGAAAGCTTTAGACCACAGAGAACGCAAAGGACAAATTTACACAGAAGAAAACCAGTTATAACAACAAAATCTATGGCACTAGGCTTTGGTGGTACAAACAAAGAAGTGTGTGAATAATTTAGCTGAAGTGCAGAGATCTACTAAATCTTAAAAATATCCCCACAGTTTGTCAGTATTTTCTGTATTTTTCTGTACTGATCAGTCTTTGCATCAAATCAAAACTCCTAACATAAGTTTTTAGTCAGATTTGTTTATATCAACCTGTAAAAAAAAAAAAAAAAAATGTAACACAAACTCCATCAAGCCGCTGGATAGTAGCAATCATAGTGTTGAATCATATCGTCCAAATACAACACCAACCACTTCTGAAGGATTAAAATATACTAGATTTGCCCCGTATAGATCCCCTTTGGATCAGGTTTTACCGGCAGAGGCAGTGGGTGACCAGAGCACAGTTGTAGAAGAAAAAAAGGCCTGTAATGAGAGTGGGGGATGGAGGGTGTCCTCACACATCATCTTTGGTAATTTGATATGAAGGGGTGGGCCATGTTAATTTGACAGTGATACACAGTTAAACATCTAACGAGAGGAGGCTTATCTGCAGCACACATTCATAAGAACAAGATCAGAAACTATGTCACGAAGTGAAGGTCTCTGCAGTAACATGACCTTTGTTCAGTTAAATTTCCTCCTGCCTTTTCCTTCATTTTCTGCTTGCCCTCTGCTTCTATCTCTATGTATATCTCTAGAATTCCTGGTTCAGTGTCATTACTTAACTTTTTACGCATTGGCAAAAATATTGAAAGATCAATTTATTATCAAGCAGTCTTGTGTTTTGTATTCCTACCTCACCTTTTAATGTTGTTCAATGGCATCGAACAATAAATATTATGCAGCCATAGTTGTTGCAGTATTCATGTCCAGTTTCAAATTTATCACCCTTTGTGTTTGAGTCAGGGTGCATCACACAGAGTTTGGCTTCAGACACCAGGAGAATCCACCCTTAGGGATTCTGTCAACTAGAATCAGTTTTGAAATGGGCTTTCCTCTGCATAAAACCGGCAGAATGAGTGTGAGGAAAACAGGAGGAGAGATGAGATAAACAGAAGGAGTTAGAGGCAAGGAAGGCACAGTAGCATCCAGGAATGTATGCATGAACATCCTAGCAAAGCATAAACCTTAAAGGAACAGCTCTGTTCTCTAATGGTGCTTTCACACCGCATACTTTGTCAGCGTCAAGTAACGTTGACAACGCATCTAGTTTGACGCATTTATATTTTTAAGCTGAAACCTCCAAAGCGCGTGGGCGGGCCTCCCTCTGCCGGATGTTTTAAACACTAGTGGATCGTGATTGGCTAGACAACGTCGACGTCGGGCGACGTCACTACAGTGAGACGCTCTGATTGGTTGGTGCACTGCGTGAAGTGCATCAAGTGCGTCAAAAGTTCAGCTAGCTGAACTTATGTGGTGCTTGCATTTGCTGCTTTGCTGCTTGAGGTAATGCTTGAAAAATTGACACAGCTAACGCACACAAAGCGCTGCAGAGACTCTGACACCCCTCTGATGGACCCAAACATAGACTTTACATGTAATCTTGCTGCACTTGATGCTGACCTTTGGGGCGGTGTGAACGCACCATAAGTGAGATTGTACGAGGTAGCTATGAGTAGTCGGTTTCTTTTTTTTTGCTTTTTCTTCTTTTTTTGCGGTGGACAGCATCAGTCCCAAACTCAACTTGGGTAATGCTGGTAGAAGTTGTTATGGTGGAGGTAAGTTAGCTTTTCAGAGCAGAGGCAAATAATAAGGGAATGGTTACTAATCAACCCAACAAAAAAACTTCAGGGTTCAATAAAAAATGTTGGCTATTTGTCATGCTTTGCCTGAAACAGCTGTTGTTAGTTACTCAACAAATTATTTGTAATACTGCATTATCTGTGTATATTTTGGCTATTGAAATATTCTAGCATCTATTCAGAACTCCAGCAGGGTATTACCGTCTCTCTAACCAGCAATGATCCTTCGATCATATTTGAAAATTGTATTTGTTTTCATTAATTTTTACCTTTTGCCATAGTTGTTTGAATATCAAACCAGAGAAATAAACTGCCATGTTCTATCAGGGGAAGTACAGACAGGGTATCTACCAGGGTCAGAAATAAATGTAAAAATACAGAGGCTTTTTGGATGAGAAAATTTAACAGTGGTGATTGTGGAAGCGTAGCATTCATTTTGTGATGAAAAAAGGCTAAAACAGACAGGAAAAAAATTGTATCATTAGCACAACCATTTTTTAATTACTTATTTACACAGCATAAGGGCATCCCCTTGAGTGATGTAGGTCAATTGTCACCAGTTGTGACAGCTCATAGCTCTTATTTTATTATGTAATGCTTCCATAGTCTTTGCAAAACAATGTTCACCTCTTATCTGCTTTTAATATTAGTACTGAAGATTAATATAAACATGTTTTGTGTTTAAAAAGAATACTCATATAACCTAAAACAAAAAGAAAGAAGTAAATGTAAGATACCTGACATGAAATTAAATGACCTCTTCATGATTTCAAAAAAGAAAAAAAAATCCTCCCCTTGTCTGTTGTTTAGACAGCAGCCCTTCTGGTTTGTGTTTTATTTTCATTTTGAAGCTGTGACTGTTTTCTAAATTCAATAAAAAGTTCATAAATTAATCTAAATCAAACTATATGCAGATTCACAGTTTTCTGATATTTGGAACAATTTATTCAAAAACGGCAAACTACAGCATCTTTTTTAAATTCTTTTTCATTTAATTTTATAATTGTGCTTTTAAAAACGAACAGACCTGGTTGAGATATGACCGATATTTAGCGTGTTTCAGGGAGTTTGATAGTGCTTTCAGAGGTTTACGTGAATTGCGTATTGAGTCTGTGCACTTTGAGGGGTACTTCATTCATTCAGGGGGAGTCAGCGAAACAGTCCCACCAAGAGTTATCGAATCTATTAATAGTGGAAAATACTAGACCAGTTATTACTATCGTGTGGCCCATTATTTCGATTTTCTATTTTTGATCCGAGACAAAAATTCAAAATACGAAAAAGATCATTTTCAGTTTTACATCTGATGTAAAACAAATATCAAAACAAGAAAATCACATTTTTAGATTTAGATTTTTGTTTGTCAATCTAACATGGAAAGGATGAATGATACACAGATTAACTCGGATAACGCACAAAGATTAATTTGGCACCTTTAGCATTAATCAACATCAATCACCCTCTTGTTGAGTGGATTTTAGGTGATGAAGTTGTTAATGACTTTGCATCAAGACGGGCAAGAATGGTCAAGCTTACAGTGGGATGAGGTCAAGGAAATTTTATCTTTGTTTTAACCTGTTCTAAGTAGCAGTTAACTCTCTCCATTTTCCAAACTGGGTTTACTTTGATTTCTGTCTACTACCGGTATGATAATGATGGCTCATAAATATCAACACAATCTGACTTTAGAAAGCAAAATATTATTTATAGAGCGGACATCCTAACTAAAGTGTTTATTTCAAATCAAAGATATATGTGCCTTTTAGGATAGAAACTTTAGCAGTGAGGGATAGTGAATACTTTACTCTTGTGGTCTTGGCCCACTTTGTTCTATAACATTGTAGAGTTTGTCTCTATTTTTGGGTTTGCAGCAGTCCAGTCGCTGCTGCTGCTGCTGCTCATCACTGCTCGCAACCCCACCCCTAACCTTTGTCCCTTGCGCCCCCTGTGATGTCCCATCACATTAGGTTCACACATGCCCAACACACGCACACAGTTCAGACTCCCAAGTGCAGAGCACGGAGGCGTGGAAGGCAAGAGTAAGACAGAGAGATGCACAGATGAGGGCTTTGCACAGGGTGCAGTCGTCCTTGAGAACAGATAAACCTCCTCTTCTTTTGACCTTCTTAGGAGTAAACATTGTTACTAAACACTGCAAGAGTCTGTTGTTTTTTCTTCCTTTGAAGACTTCAGCCAAAAACAGAAGATGGGTATTTACGCTGCAAGTGTACTTTAACCTATTTATACTGGTAATAAGTTCATATTTAGAAGATTTAACAAATTTTTATTTATTCCCTAGGATCAATCATGCACTGCTTTGCCCATCTAAAGATGAACATGTTTGATTGCTAATTAATCAGAACCTCTCTCTGTCTTTTATCCCCTTCTCTTCATCTCTGCTTCCTTATGTGTGATGCATCCCTCTATCCCTCCCCATAATCTTTTAACCTGCTTCCACATCTTTTCACTTTACGTGCACACACAAATGCATAAAAAAAACCACATCCATGCATGCCTTCCAGAGCCCCGGTCTAGATGTTGATGAGAACGGCACGTTGGACCTGAGTATGAGCAAAAGTCTGTGTGGCGGCGGCGCAGGGGACTCGGTACTCACCCCACTAGAGCCCATGTCCCCCCAGAGGCAAGCGGCCCTGCTGGGCTCCCGCTGTTATGGCATGGGGGAAGCTGCAGACTGCTGGGACCTGCCTGTAGACTACACCAAGATCAAACACATAGATGAGGACGAGAAAGAGGTAAATGAAGAAAATTTGCAAAGGTGTCTCCAGAAAGTTTCCTAAATAAAATACTACAGGTTTTTGAGACGATTAAAGCAAACTTGTGTAAGTGGTACTAGAATAAAGTCTTTACATTTGTTCTTTCAACAAGAGAGCTTTCCTTTTGGTTACTGCTTTGTTGCTGATTGTCGTCAGAGGGTTGTTGTTGTTTTTTAAGCTACCTAACTCAGACTATTCATATAAGAAAAATATTTCTATACTTAACTAAACAACACGAGTTACAATAACATGGCAAAAAAAAAATTTAATTTTAGGTTTAACCCCTGTTATGCAAGGATACAATCTGTTGCATTTTTGTTGTGTCATTCTATGGAAAATATCAACATTAGCACATCAAATACATAAAATAATAATTCCCCACTAATGAGCTGATTTCCAAAGAGCCATAATGCAGAAACTTTATTGCACGCTGTAGATAAAAATAATTATTTACCAAGAAACACACACTAGAAATGTTAGCACATGCAACTTAATAATTCACCCTTTGTTGCCCTAAACTCCCTTAGTTCTTTACTTCATAAATTGAACAAGGTTTTGTGAACAGTTTCCAGACATGTTGGTCAACAGCAACACTTACTGACTCACACTAAATATTAAGGTGACACTTAACCAATGCTCAGTTGGTACTATGCAGCCCAAAGTGTGCCATGAAAATATCCTCCACAAAATAAACTGCCAGCAGCATCAGTCAGAACCAGTGATAAAAAAGCAGTGATAGCATTTCCTAATGGTTATGCTAATTTCTGACCCTACCTTTTGATTGTTGATACTAAAACTGAGACTCATTAAGAATGTCTTTCCAAACCATTAATGTTTTTTGGAGCCTGTGTGAATGGTAGCCTCCATTTCCTGTTCTTTGCTGACAGAAGTGCAACCTCGTTTGGTTTTCTGGTCCATTTTCATCAACACAGCTTCCAGTTACTGCGCTTTTTTCTCACATCATTCTCTATCAACCAAGGGCACAGTTGTTTGTGAAAAACCTCATAGATAACCAGTTTCTAAAATGCTTAGTCCAGCCAGTCTGGCACCCACAATAAATAGAATCAAAAGCACTTGGACGATATTTTGATCCATTCTGATGCTTAGCTTCAATATATTTATCTGGATGCATAAATGCATGCAATAAGGTTGCTGCCAAGTGATTGTCTCAATGAAAAGTAGCTAATGTTCAAAAAAAAACTAGGACAAAGTTTGAGAAACTCAAGACCTTTTAGAATAATTACTAGAAAGTTTCTCTAAATGGTAGAAAAAATCATAATTGTTTTAACACTTTGGGTCCCCATGTTGTATGTTTGGCTTTATAGATTTTCTTCCGGTTAGGCTCATGACGCTCCATTATAGACAAAATGTCTTTTAAGAAATCTTTGTGACAAAGTGGGGAGACAGAAATGATAACAAGCAGTGGAGGGTAGACAAGAAGCGAGCACAAACAGCAAACAGTTTTGTCGCTGATGATAATTATATAGCAGCAGATGCTGTCTCAGAGGCTGAAAGAATATACTGTCTGGTTATCTCCTTGCAGCCACTGATTAAACACAGTCTCCAAGTCAAAGCTTTGCATTATTTTATTGGTCTCTTACCTTTTTGTCTAACTTTTCATTGTAGAATCATTAGAAAGTCCTAGAAAAAATATTATTTTTAGACAAACCTAATGAATCTGTCTGTTAACTGATGTTAACATCCCCATGCACAAGAGTGATCTGCCCTGTTTGTTCCATGCTCCCTGCATGCTGGCTTTCTGTTTTTATATTTCTCTCCTCTCCAAAATGAATTATGCAAAGTAGTACCTTGGGAGGGAGTCGGAATAGCTCATCTCATCAAAGAACCGCTGGAAATCAATGCACCACTGCTGGGTGCGCCTGTCGGAGTGCTGATTCGCGTGCATTTGCACGTGCATGAGCCTGCTTTGCTGTGTCTGAATATTCATAAGAGCGTGTCTGCTGCACCCTTGTCTCTTTGGGAGGGTGTCAGAGTGAGTTTTGTGAGTCCCATCCTTATAGCCTACTTTTCCCTTTCTGCGTCCTCTGTCTGCAGGCATGCATCAATCTCCTTTCCAGGGTGCCATTAATTGGAGAAACTGGTTTGAAAGCTGAGCAATTTGGTCCTTATCAGGACTTCTCTCTTTATGGCCATTATCGTACCTACACTGTAAAATATGGAAGAAAGGGAAAATGGATTAGCATCAACTTGCATCTTGCCCTGGTTGCATGCATTGTAGACAAAAGCACAGCCTCGCACTTCACATCCAACAATGGTCTGATGCCACACCACAGTGCCATCTACTGGCTTATGGATTCATTACAGGAGGCAACTCCCAGAATACTCCATACCTACACACAAGCACTGCAAAGTCAAGCATATCCAAGAGTGAGACCGCTCACACTATTCGTTCGGCATTATTTCCTCTGTGCCGTTCAATTTTTTAGCACTGGTAGACTGACCGGCTCAATAGTCACACTGGCTCACCAATTTGCATCCAAATTGTCAAGACTCTGTAGTCTGAGAGTGCATACTATATATATATGTGTGTGTGTGAAAAGTAGACAAAGAGGTAAGAAAAGTGACAGGCGTAGACGCACTGCCAAATACGAGCTTTCACCTTCAGCTTGTTGAGTGCATGCAAGCAGAAAAGCACAGATTCTGTGAAGAACATTAGTAAAAACACTTTGTGCCTTTGTCCTCTCATCAGCCCGATGATCTGGATCCCTTCCACGACCTGCTGGAGGATCGATCCTACACCACAGATATTAATATGCCAAGTCCCAAACCCAAGTATGCCCAGTGCAAGGAGAGTAAGAAGGACCTGATAACGTAAGGAGTCCTGTCTTCTTCTCACCTGAACCCCACTAGCCTCATCCCACTCATGCTCTGCCTTTTTTTACACTTAATTTACAGGTGCATCTCAGTAGATCAGAATATCATTAAGAAGAGAATTAATTTCAGTCATTCAGCTAAAAAAAGTTACATTTAAGTGTTGCATAAATTCCTTACCTACTCAGTGATAGATTTCAGTTTTTATTTCTGTTCATCTTGATGGACATGGCTTACAGTTAATAAAAATGTTATGGCCTACACAGTCTTCACAAGGAAAATAATTAATAAAATGTCAGTGCTAAAGAAGCTGGTTGTTCACAAAATACAGTATCCAATAATTTTCTTGGACAATTAAGTAGAAGGAAAAGGTGTGATGAAAAGTACAAAAGCAACTTAACAGATATCATATAGTTTGTTATATAAAAAGTAACTCCTAAACCATGGACAATCTCAGAAACATCTTAACTAGTTTAAAGAGAAAAACGACGGGACTGAAGCTCAACTAAACTCTAATGCGATACTCAGGCTTCCCCTCGGGAAGTTAGGAGAGACGGAAGTACAACTCAGCAACAACATAGTAGAAGTATAAGAAGAATATGGCGGCTAAGGCAAACGTAAGCGGCGGATCACCGCATGTTTGGACTGACAAAGAGACAATGCATTTTGATTGTGAATATCCTGCTTTTACTCTGTCTGCTTCACTCCAGCCAGCCTCCGTTTACTGCCTGAGTGCAACTCAAAGCTAACCGCTATAAGGCTAACACGTAGAGGCGAATGCCGCCATTGCTCATCGGGGAATTAAACATACTTCATTTAATAATTCAATTTTCTGAGTGGCATGTAAACTGGGACTTTAGCTCTCAACAGGGGGCAGGCCCTGAGTTCGATACTCCGAAAAGCGTGTTAGTGATGATTTAGAGAGACATCTCATCTGCTGGTATCTGCTGGTAGCTGAGTCAATGTGTTTTTTCAAGTCCGAAGTCAGGGCAACCATCTAGCATTATATTTAAGAGCAATTCATACATTCCACTTGTCACAAGTTTTATAGGGATGCTAGATTCATTTTCCAGTAGGACCTGGCACCTACCCACACTGCTAAAGTTTTTTAACTTTAGTAACCAGGATATTACTGTGCTAAATAAATCTATGGACCTTTTTCAAAAACTAAATTTTGTGCTTTTATTAACTACATTTCATAAACATCCAAATTACCAATAAATAAAAGCTGGAACTATATCACTCTATTTGTAATGCGTCTACAAGAGTTTAGATTTTTTTTATTAAATTACAGAAATAAATGAAGTTTTCTATGATATCTCAGTTTATTGACATGCACCTGTTGTTTCTTTCCTCATCCTTCAGTTAATCTCAGTGATTCATCTTTCCTGCTCTCTCCTTTCCCACATTGTGCTGCTGGCTTGCTATATGATTTTTCTTTAATGGATATCTGTATGAAACATTTCAAGCTGTCAGTATCATTCCACATCAAGAGTAGCTTATCTCAGGCAGCACTAGGTTAATCACGGACAGTGAAGCTAAACTGGAAACAATGAAAACCATAAGAATAAAAAAATCCCCTTTTCTTCCTGTGATTTTCACATTTTCCTTTCCTTCCCTTTGGGCTTATAAATATATCTATTTTTCCGGTGGCAGATGTCCCACACCGGGGTGTGATGGAAGTGGTCACTTGACGAGCAATTTCACCTCACATCGAAGGTGTGACTTCCTTTTCTCCTTGTGGATTTTAAGTCTATTTTTCTTTATTGTTTTCAGCTTACCTCAACAATGCTGTCAACCATCTGTAGACAGGGTTTCATTTTTTTCTGTTAGCCCTTTGAATATTGATGTGAAGAAGATACACAAAAAATAATTAAATATTGAGCAGATGCTTATTTTGGGTTAAACCCTGGATTAAGTTTTTCCTTAGTGGGCCTCCTTTAAAGCCTTCTAAGATCAAGTTATTTCATCCCTCAGGCCCCTTCTCACAGTCCAGTGCAGACTATGCATTTACCATTCAAAAGGTTTGAGCATAACTGCTGAGTGTTAAAAAGCTATCTAAGTCTGCATGGATCCTGAGACATGTTCAACCTCCCAAGTCCCAAAAAGTTCATATGTGTTCAGTCAGTCTTATTGAAAAGGCTTCAGTTTCTCCAGTTTATTGAAAAAGCTTCAATTTCTTCAGTTTTAGATGCTCAAAGGGTTAACATATTTTTCTTAATCAACTCCTTGCACTTAAATCATGGCTTTCTTACATTTCCCGGTTGATATTTTATTCATGCATGTGTATGTCAGAGTGGTTGGAGTGTCTTTTTAACCATTATTGTTCATTTAGAGTAATCTAGTATTCTGCTGGTGTATTTTTCAGTCTCTCAGGTTGTCCTTTGGCTGATAAAAGCATTCGAAGCATGCTGGCCAACAATGCACAAGAACTCAAGTAAGGTTTTAGATGACTAATTAATATTTGTACTTTTTTTCTTCTTTCTTAAACATTATCAGTTTTCTAATATTTCAAAATGGTCAGTCAGACCTCTGGAGACAAACTCAAAAATTGACTTACTGACTTGTATTTCATTACATTTAAGGTTAACCTATGAGGATTCATTATTTTTAAATTTTATACTTGTTTGCTCAAGCAACAACAAAAACATGTTTCAATATACCCATGCCAGGGATTCCTTGTTGGTCTGGAACAATATGCAACTACAATTAATTATGTTGTAGGTCTAGATCAGTATGCAAATAGAAAAATCTCAGACAAAAAAAAAATCATACTGTATTCAATATCCCATTGTCTATCAATCCATCCAGTAAAAATGCATTATATCTTCCTGGGATATAAATATGGTGTGACACATAGATACACTTTTTTTTTAGCTATTAGCCATTTAGCTAATTAAAAAAAGAAAGAAAAATTGCAATTCAGCTAAAGGTAGGAAATGCCAGTTAGAAACAATTACTTCTCTAAATACACATTTAAAAAAGGTTGGACAAAAACCAAGTTAATCTTGACCAAAACCGAAGGAATAATATATATTAAAACACTATGCTTGTGCAATTGTTAAGTAAAACATATAATAAATGCAATGGAAATAAGTGGTTAGATAAAAAAAAATCTATTTTCAATTAGATTCTTTAAAAATGGTATGTCAAAAATTATTTATACCTTTTCCTATAGTTTGAAAGTCATCAATTGTAGGGTTATAGCAATCAAACAAGCGATAATTTAGTTTATCTTTTGCTATGAGTTCTAATACTATGAGTGTGGGGAAACTCCTTGCCATTAACCCAATCCTTAGCTCCCTGGAGAAATTATTTATTAGATTCAAGTAAGGACTATGGTGGGGCCGTTCACAAACATTATTATTACTACTAGTAAGAAGGAACATGATGGTATAATACAAATACTTTTCTAAAAGTAAATCCAGTGGGGTTTTTTCTTTGTTTTTATCTGGCTTTACAGTTTTATATATAGGTATCATTAATATTCTGCAGCTCTGCGTTAGGCCCTGAGCCCTCTATATGTTTTGTGCCCCAGGTGTCCGACACCAGGGTGTGATGGTTCGGGACATATCACTGGCAACTACGCTTCACACAGAAGGTACGGCTTAGAGTAACACGATACATCTTGAAATACCCTTCTCTCTCTGTGACCATTTCAGCCTCGTAACTCTGTCATTTGTTTGCAGTCTTTCAGGGTGTCCGCGGGCCAGAAAAAGTGGGATAAAGATCATCCACAGTAAAGAGAATAAGGAGGACCAGGAGCCCATCAGGTAGAGTACACACACAGATCATCAGTCTTTTGTCTGACCGTAAAACCCCAAGGTTAGAACTTCCTTCTGCCACCAACACTGCTCCCCGTTCACTGCCTGTGACACATGACTTTTCATTTCCTGCCTCAAAACGGATTTCATGTGATTCCTAATCAGTCCCACCACATCTTGTGCTGTCAGTCAGCCCTCCTGTTTGACCAAACACATCCCTGTAAGCAGAACTATATCAGTATTAGTTCTGACAAGACAAGTGTACCAAGAGTATAAAGTTTTAACTCTTGTATCAAGGTGTAGGGGGAACTTCAAAAGTGCAAGGTTGTAGCAGTTTAGAGGGAGATGGTTCTGTAGTCTCTGGAGAACTCCTGCAGACCCTCACATAGGTAAAGAGACGCGCGAGCAGAGGACAGAAGATAGAGACAGAGAGAGATTGATTGACTCTGCCTAAATCCCACAATGGGCTTCTATGGCCTCATCCCTGCAGCTGCATTGATTTCTCTGGTGGTGCAAAGCACAAACAACACACTTTGTTCATTCTCAGGCTTGTCATTCTGTTGGATTCAGTTTGTCATAGCAAATCCTCTTTGAATGCAGTTTTCATATAAAGATAAACATCTGGAAATATAACACATACAATCTAAAAAAATGCTCTTTTGAAAACAAATTATTTAAAAAAATACTTGCATGAATGAAAGCATAGTTGACCTGGACATCATTTCCTTGTTCTATGCCAATAAAATGAATACTTTCCCTGCTGATTCCAAATGTATACTGTACTTTTACCATTTTCTGGCATTAGACATTTAGAAACATTTTTACCTTTTTGCATCTGAATAGCACAGAGAGTATACATACTCTTTGATTGTTCTGAAACTGTGATAAAGCTGTCCAAGGATAAAATTGCTTACATAATATATGGTGTTAAGGAACCAGTGAGAGAGACCAGTAGGTATTTCCTTGTCCATGATTAAAGCGTTGATTACTGATTCTGGTTTCATCCCCTCTCAGATGTCCGGTCCCAGGTTGTGATGGTCAAGGACATGTGACGGGGAAATACGCGTCCCACAGAAGTGCTTCGGGATGTCCCATAGCAGCCAAGAGACAAAAAGATGGCTACCTGAATGGAATTCAGTTCACGTGGAAGTCTGGTAAAACAGAGGGCATGTCCTGCCCGACACCAGGCTGCGACGGCTCGGGGCATGTCAGTGGCAGCTTCCTGACACATAGGAGGTAAGTCATTGAAATGTATTTAGAGTACCGGACGTCAAATTACAGCCGATGACTACTTCCTTTTTTTATTAGATTTTATTAAAACAATACGCTATAAAGTAGTTCTTGGTCAATTCAAATCTATTTCTTGTAGTAGTAAATGACTCCCTTTATGAGCAAAAATTCACTACGTTGCAACTTTCAAAGCACTTAAGAACTGGATTTACTGAGTTACTTAATCTTTTGCTGCAGTCATTAAAAAAAGAAAAGTAGACAATAAAATATTAGGGTTTAAGGGTATTCTTTTTATTAAAATGTTACTTTTGGAGTGATGGCTTCTTCCTCTCTGAGTGGCATTTTAGCCCATATCAGTACAGGACTTGTTTCACTCTAATCAGATTTAGCCCTTATCTTCTCAAGTCCCACGTTTGATGCACACATTAGGAAACAAAATCATGTCTTCTTTGACACAAAGCCCACCTTCTTCATAAGTTATGATTGCTGAACATTCCAATGGTGTTTATACTTGCTAATAATTATTTTGACAAATGAGTATGGTCAGACACATTTAGGTGTGTGGAAGTTATACCAAAGGATTTTAGGAGATCCTTAAATTTGTTGTTGATGTTTTGGGGGATTTCATTTGATTGTTATATGATGTGGTGCATTTCTATTCCTAAAGATTTTCAGGTTAAAGTAGCAAAAAATACGTAAAACACAATGCCGATTTACCTTTTTTTCTTTAACCACTTGAAAAAGCTCTTCTTTTCAAGAAGCTCCAGGCTTTTCAGGCACCAATGCAAGCTTTCATTAAACACATAACACATACAACATAGGCGGTCTGTATTAACAATGTTCAGTGCATTTTAATGTGGATGCCATAAAAAAAAAAAAATTCTGAAACAAAGCTTGCTTGTGGTTGCTGCCTGCAGTCTGTCGGGTTGTCCACGTGCCACCTCCGCCATGAGGAAAGCCAGGCTTTCAGGAGTGGAAATGCTAACAATAAAGCACCAACGTGCCAGCAACGGTAAGCTCAGCCACACAATGCAGCCAATCAGGGACAAGGAATGTGAAATGGTTAACCAAGCAGAGTTCCAGTTACAGATAATAAACGAATCAGACTTTTGTGTGTGTGCGCGTGTGCGTGCATGTATATGGCAGCAAATGAACTGCCACTCAGGGGTAATAATCATATGAATGGCTCCAATCTGGAGGGACAGGTTGAAAGTAATCAGACCATTTTAAAGGGATGCTACAAGATTATCTTCTTTTTTTGATGATCATCTCCAGTGGCCTATTTTAGAGGCAGACACTGTCAAACACATCTCCCAAATGACTTAAGCAAATTTCATTAATTTTTAATGATCAAAAATCTGACAGCGAGGCTGTTAATCTGAATCATGAGTGAGTGGTGGGATTAACGCTGCTCATTGTTCCCAGGGTTGGAGCATGACGAGGAGATCAAGCAGCTGGACGATGAAATCAAAGATTTAAGTGAATCGAATTCACAAGTGGAGGCAGATATGATCAAACTCAGAACGCAGGTGAGTCACCCCCACCTATCTTCCACTTTCAAGTTTTGCTCCGAATTGAATAGTGAAAACCCGTAACGCATTGTGATCCCACCCTTTCACTCTGCAGATCACCACAATGGAGACCAACTTGAAGTCCATAGAGGAGGAAAACAAGGTGATTGAACAGCAAAATGAATCTCTGCTGCATGAGCTGGCCAACCTCAGCCACTCACTGATTAACAGTTTAGCTAATGTCCAGCTCCCTCATATGGTAAGGGCCACCAGGAAACGAGCGAGCCAGAAGGTCACAGAACATAGTTAAACGTAGCTTTTATTTGTCGTTTGTTTGCCCACGGCTTTCGGTGCATGCTTACTCTAAAGTGCGGAGCATCGCTTGTCTTTCCAAAGGCTGAGGGGGAGTTGTGAAATGAGATACAGCAACTGTGAGAGCTGAAATTCAGCATAAACAAAACAATATGTTGAGGTTTTGTTTACTTTTAAAGGGAGATAAGATTAAAGGAGTGTTTTGTGGTGGTTGAATTCTCAAAACCTGCCTTTGCATTTATTTTATTTCAGACTCAGGGTGTTTTTCAGAGATAGGAATAACTTTTCTGTCTATTTCAGACGCCGTATTCTTGTCTCTTTAGTTCGATTTTTGTTGCTCATTTTGTTGAAGAGTTTTTGAAATAATCATAGACAATTTTGTCCTGCTTCATCCCCCATACTGCCTTTCTTTTTATGATCATCTCTTGTGTAATAGAGCTATCACTGACAAAGCACTCTCTTTATGTAAGAGTCATTTTTGTTATCTTATGTTGCTTTTAGAACTCTGGATTTGTACAGATGAAAAAAGTTAAGAACAATAAAATGTACCTTTAATCAACATTACGCTTTGTCCTGATTTTTCGCAAGTCTTTATGCTGAAGGTACATTGTCTAGATCTATATCTAGTGGCTGTTTAATAGATACTGCCATCTAGTGTTTGATATAAGGAAAAGCATCTTGTTAGGATTTTTCCTTAAGGAAACCTGTCTTTCTTGACTGTCTGCAGAAACCACTGACAGAGAAAGAACTTCCTCTAAGGAATAACAGCTGCTTACAGATTCACCAGCAAGTAAGTCTCTCAGTTAAGTCTTTTAAGACACTTTTTCCTGCTGTGCATTTGAATATGGTAACCTGTGTCTTCTTGAATAGTAAAAAAAACAAGTATACACTGTCTTGAAGAGTTGTTCAAAGCCCTTGAGCATTTTAACATTTTGATATGATAGAATCACAAACTTCAATGTATTTTCTTGTGATCTTAAATAATAAAGTAGAGCATAACTTTGTGCGAGTGCGGGACACACTTTTCATATTTATTTTAGCAAAAACAATTTTTACTTATGTGAATGTATGGAGGCGCAGTTGGTAGCACCATTGCCTTGCAGCAAGTAGGCCCTGGGTTGGAATCTCTCCTTGGGGTCTGTCTGCATAGAGTTTGCATGTCCTCCACATGTGTGCATGGGTTTTCTGCAAGAACTTTGACTTCCTCAGACAGGCAAAACATGATTGTTAGGTTATTTTCTCTCACTGCGTTGATCCTTGGTATGAGTGTGTGTCAATGCATGGTTGTTTGTCCAGGATTTACCCAACCTCTACATGAGAGATAGGCACCAATTCTGCTGCGTCCTCCATTCAAGACAATTGATGTAGAAAATGCATGAAAGGATTTTCCTTCTATTTCACAATTACATAAACCCTGAGTTGGCCTTTTACATTAAAAAAATTTCTTATATATGGTTCATTCTGTTGTGATGAGAAAGAGCTGAGTCAAAAAGTGAAGCTCTCGATTTACTGGGTTCTCCACATTCTAACCTTCAAATTTAGTCATGACATATGCATGAAAATTGAAAGAATAAGATCTTGGATACAACTGGCTGAAATTAGCTAGTTTCTGTAGAAAGTTTCTGTAGGATAAGGAGTTTCACCTTCTGGCAGGTCAAAGCTCAAAGTGGAGCTGCTGCTCCTTTGCATCAGAAGCAGTCAGTGGAGGTAGTTAGGACATGATACTCCATGGAAATGCCTCCTGAATACCTACCTTTTGAGGTCTTTGTGGCAGACCCAAACCTCGTTAGAGGTACTGTATGTCCATTCTGGGTTATGAGCCTCTAGGATTCCCCAGAACGAGTTGCAGTGTGTCACCAGGAAGAGAGATATCTGTGTTCCCGCCCTGGGGAGGATATTAGTTTGTAAAATGTAATTTATGGCAACAAATCTTTTTTACATATTTAGATCAGAATTTTACTTAAAAAGTTGGTTACACACAGCAAGCTGCAAAGAGATTCATTGCATCTGTGAGACTAGAGCCAGCAAGGAAAGGAAATAAAGACATTTATATCACCACACATAATTACCTATGACTCATCGTCTCAAATTTGGGAGAGGTTTTGGAGCCGAACAGAATGTCAGAACCATAAGCTGCACGTTTACCAAAGCTGCTGGGACCTGTAGGCATATATACAGCTGTGTGTCATCTGTGTAGAGTTCAACATAGCCTATTTTTTATGTTTAAATGGCAATATTTATGCAAAAAAAGAGATGATAGTCTCAGTGAAGCCTCTTAGTTCACCATGTTCACTAAATGTTCACCACAGCTTGCAGATTGCTAGTATTACTGTAGCCTGTGCTCAGACTGCCTAGCAAGCTGGTAGTGTTTGGAAATAGGGGGCAGTTTTTCACAAGAAGAAAAAATCTTAAAGCTAATGTTCTGCTCTGAGAGTTAGTAGTTAGTATGTTGTTTGGAGTTCTAGAGCAGTCTATATTTTGCTAAGATGTGTCTGTTTTCTACAGTGGCTTGAATTCATTAAATGTGATACATGAAAAAAACATTGCTTCTTCGATTTTAAGGAATCTGTGATGGAATTAAAGTTGGTAAATGCCACATTACTTATTTTATGTTCAGATCTAAAAAAAACCTTAGAACTGGGGAAAAAAGTATGCCTCTGGACCTTTTTTGTACATTAAAAATGTGGATACATTTTTGGGTCATAGATGTCTGACAGAACTTTTATTTTTTTGGTCCTGTAGGAGTCATTAAGTGAGCAGAACTTTGACGCCTACGTCACAACTCTGACGGATATCTACACAAACCAAGACCAGTACCAGAGCGCAGAAAACAAAGCTTTGCTCGAAAACATCAAGCAAGCTGTTCAAGGGATTCAAGTGTAACATCTCAGCAGAGGGACATGTTGGTTTCCCCTAACAGAAAGAGACACAGGCAGTGACGGTTTGACCTCCTCGGTTCAGTGCAGTAATTTGATATAGTGTTATATATATTCTGAATTCTGTTATTTGGAAAAAAAGAGGTATTATGCTTAGAAAGACCTCAAGATAATTTCTTTCTCTCTTTTTTTTGTTTATGGGTCTTGCTTTTGAGGAAGAACATAAAGGTGTAAATTGCAAAATAGTTTTTGAGGACATTTACATTTTGTACGTTTTCATATGAGCTGACATAGCGTCATGTAATGTTTCTAGCTGCTCATGTATGCACATTTTTAGTGTATATTTCTGAACAGTAAGCTAACAAAAACAGAGGTTCTTTTTATTGCTCGACAAAACAAAGCATTTCAGACAAGAAAAGAGTGGACAATGAAAAACGACGAAAAAAAACTACAAGCAAGGAAGAAGCTTTTTTGTTTTCCTGTGGATGATTCTGGACTTAATGAACTGAGAACTGTCCCCCTTACCCTTCTTTATCTTCTTCCTGCGTGTAGATTGTCAAATAGTAAGAACTGGTTTGCGAATTGCTTTATTTTCTAAAAAAAAAATGCTTGAGAATCATTTGTGTTTTGTTATGACGAAGAGTAAATATGTGTCTCTGTAGGTGGGGCCATTTTTAATTGGTGCTGTAAATGAATTCCGGGGAAGAGAATTACCTGATGTCTGTATGAATGTATGAAGTTATATTGTAAACATCATTACACGGAAACCCGATGGTGGAAATCCCCTCCTCCCCATTACTGTATCTAGCAGAGCCAATTTGCATGTTCTCATGCTCATTCCTAAATTAGTTTGAGGTAGAAAAGATGTGTAAAGACAATGACCTTTAGAGGCAAGATTTTAGCCTTTTTTAAGAATTAAATCTGATCAATGGTATGTTGCTAGGATAATGAAATGTCTCAGCAATATAAAAACAAAATCATTTGTTTAAAAAGAGGTATATGCGATGCAATCTGCAAAAAGGGAAAAAAAAAGTTGGGTATATGCAATCTCTTGTTTATAAGCATAGTGGGGTAACACGAATCTTTTTAATATAGCCTATGTAAAATATTGATTTTTATACAAATCTTTTAATACGAAATGTCTTTTTAAAAAAGAGGAGGGAACCTGGACATTGAGTTTTAGGAGCAAAAAGTATATGAGTTGAACTTTTTTTTTTTTTCTGTACAACTTTGCACAGGGACACCTTCGTTTCCATGTTTTGATGTTCTTGCAGAAGCTAAACGCAGTTACCCGAGAGCCGGAGCAGAAAAGGTTTTGTAGAGAGTATTTATAGAGAGCGGGACTTACAGGGTCGCTGTCCCCACTTATGTGCCAGTAGACTATTTGCACTTCTCCTTGAAGATATTATCCTTACATATGGCGGCGTGCAATTTTTCCAGGTGACCTCTTTGGCACACGATTGGAGCAACCAACCGCTTGGAGCCACAGCAGGTGTGGATTTCCTCCCACTGAGAGCAAAAAGGGAGGAGGAACAGGGACTCTGAAATCAGACGAAAGGATGATAATTACCTAAGCAGTTATATTTTAGGCTGTTTTCAAGTGTAAAAACATTAAAGTTCTTTCATTTTTTGCTAAGTTATAGGAAGATGAAGTTATCCTCCCCCAGCAGCACTTTATATCTAATCACTGTACAAAGGATTAAATAGTCAATCAATTTAAGTTTTGACAAAGAAAAACAAAAAAAATACAGTGGAGGTGAAAGCTTGAAGACCTTCACAGACTAAAAGTACGCAGCCCTCCATTCTGTCACCGTAGTTGTTAGCGATCATCTTCAGAATTTGCCTTTTCGAGAGCTAATGCAAAAAGGTGCTCGTGGTTCACCTGATTGAATCTCATCTATTGTACTTTACGGGTCCTCGTTCAGGACTCTACTACCCATCATCCATGACTGCATACGCCTTTTTCTCCACAGCATCGTGTCTGCAGCTTTTTGCCAATATAGTAATGCTTCAGTAGAGTTATAGCTAGTACCAGTTTTTGAATTAATTCTCATTAACGGTGAAAAATGGACAAAGGGACTTTAAAGCACAAACCAGCTGCTCATCCGACGTTGGTGCATAAATAACAAATCTGAAAAAGAGTTATCTGTGACTATCTATAGGGACACACGAGAGGTTTCTAACTTATTTAGAATGCTGAATTTTCATATAAATTATTGTGAATTCTTTAGAGTTTATTACTTTCATCGAGCCGATTCATTTTGAGGTTGATTTCAGTCGCCATTAACAAAGACAGAATTTTGTATAAACTATTGTGCTCTCTCTGTGGAACTGAAGTTTGATTTATTTTTGTACTACACAGCATGGATTTGTTGACATTTTAATTTTGCTATAAATGTGTGAGATCACAAGTTGCTGTGATATTTCATTTATAAATTGTGAACTTTGTACAATTTTTGTCATGCTGGATGTTGACACATCTTACTCAAAATAAAGAAAAAAATGTGTTGCCAGAGGCCTGTAAAATGCTTACTTTTGTGTCTTCATTATGTGAAAATCTTTGCAAGAACATCGTCTGGTTGTGCTATTGTGCACACCCTAAGACAAATACTCTTTTGGACGTTTTGATTCAAGTTCCAGATTTAATTTTCTTGAGTACACACCTGCTTCAGTTACAGTATGGCGAATAGATGAACCTGACATTAATTTCCGATGTCCCAGTAAATGTTTGCTCATTTAGAAGAGGGATTGTAAAGGAGCAAAAGGATATAACTGTATATAACAATATTAGTCAGGACAAGAGGAAATAAATCCCACTGTGTTTAATACATATACAATACTGTCATTTATAATCACAGAAAGTATGTACAGTTATCAAACCAAACAAAAACATTTTGACCATTTGACCAGCTTTTGGGGGAATATATCCACCACATATGAGTTTGTGTTTCTCCAAAACCTTCAAGTGTCTTTAACAGAAAATGAAGAAAAAATAAAATGTTCTGCAGTTCAGTAAGTCTCAGCATACTTCACTACAGAAAACTTGAAGCTCGGCAATGCGTTAGTCAAACTCCAGACCCAAACACTACAGAAAATCTATAGAATGACTCAAAGAAGGCTATTGATAAGAAATGTTCTCACCATCTGAAAAATTTGAAGATTTTTTGCAAATTAGAATGGGGAAATATTACCAAGTCAAGATGTGGAAATAATTATGTCCTGAAATAAATCCAGATGGGCAGACAATTGCTTTCTATTCAAACACCCTTTTTATCATGGATCTAGAAATTGAAAACAAACTAAATCTTCACTTGATTTTCTGTTTGTTTTGTTTTTTATATGATGGGAAAGGTTTTTCGACTGCATTCATAATTAGGGATGCAATGATACCGATACTGGTATACCCTCTAATGTACTCGTATTTGTATCGGTTAAAGTTAACTGATACCATGAACATATACTTAAACTGCTGAAACTCTGCATTAATTTCACAGAAATTTTTACTTTTTAACTTGAAATTTTAGTTTTGTGTTCATTTTAATTAATATTTTTTATTTATTATCTACTTTGCCATCATTTGTTGTAAGATAATGAAATAAAACCTGTCTTCCAATTCACTGCATTTTTTTGTGTGTGGTACAAGTATTGGCATTGGTACGCGGTATCAGCAAGTACTCTGACCCAAGTATCGGTATCGTATCGGTTTGAAAACAGTTGTATCGTTGCATCCCTATTTATAATGTTTCATTAACAAAAGGTTAGCATGTTATTCTAAAATGGTGGTGACAGTGTGAAGCTGGAACTCCTTAGCAGCAATAGGCACCTTTCTGTATTTGAGGTAAATAGACTGATCAATATGACCCAATATCCTGAAAACCCACCATTTATTTTACAGTCTTTGAGGGGATTTTGAAGTACCAAAGAGACATAGATTCAAATGTAAACACATTATATAAACCAATAATGAAAATTGTGCCTTACATGGCATGATCAACAGGTAAACTGAATAAGAATGAGCAAGAATTATGCAAAAAAAAAACAAAGCTTTATGCAAATTTTTTATCCTTAAATCTACCCATCATTTATCCCTCCTATCCTTGCAGCATTGTATGAGAGCTGGTGCCTTTCTCCAGTGGTCACTGAGTAAGAGGAAGACTACACCCTGGATAGGTCACCAGTCTATCACCATCACATCAACATCTCACGTATATATTTTGCTAAATTGTATTTTTATTGGTGTTATAATTCTGACTCAATCTTAGGGGGGGTTCCCGTCTCTTTATGCTATACAAGGTATCTACCATAAGGTTGAGCTGAAATGATCTTTTGGACTCACTATTGTCTCAGTTTTCTGTACTTCCACTAGACCCCCTTTAAGGATGTAGCAGCATGATCTGAACTAATGAGGCAGTTGGTGTTTTATACCCAATTAGCTAAAAATAAATGCCACCTCTGAAAACACAGGGAGGAGAAGAGCAGATATGCGAAAATAAGTCACTTTGCTTTGGCTGTACTTTTCAACTATTAAGCCTGGATGTTGATTTCCTGCTGCTTAAATAGTACACTGCTCTCTTTTAATTGGCATCAAAGAACGGTCATAAAGTTTGTTTCAGGGTTTATACTGAAACCACAAGGAACTCAAACAAAGCCTTTGCTAATCAGTGTGGTGCCTGTCGTCAGTCAGTATGAGGAAGTTCTAACAATAGCAAATAGAAATGTATTGTTAGCAATAGGAAAAGCTGGCAATGACGGCTTGTCTTGCCAGAAACAAACACAACTGCCTCTGCCTTATAAAACCCCACAACATCAAAGAAGAGAAACAGAGAAGATGCATGATTCCAGTTTGAAACAGAAGTTGACTAAACGTCAAATAACAGGAACATTACCTGGGAGTATCTTGTTTTTCTACCCTTGAGTACCAACTCTTTTAATGTTCTTAACTTTTAGCAGCCTGTAGGTCATCGGGTAATCATCTTCCAGCAGATGGCAGCAAATCCAATTTGAAAACGTCAAACCTGAGGCGAAAGTAATTAAAAGTAGCATACAGTTTTTTTTTCTAATCAATTTGCTACTATTTTCACAACCTTGATGTCATTTTTCACAACTCAAGAAGCAAAACTCAAATTGGTTATCACTCGTAACATAGGCTATCCAGTGTTCAAAACATTGCATTGTGCATTCACATCTTTACAGTTTGTTACAACCGCTATGACCCGTTTGTCAGAACCTTAAACTTTTTCAAAACTGTTAACGCATATCACACCAAAAACACACACTTCCCCAAAGAGTTAATTTCATGCTCAAAATCACACAGTGTAACTAAACACAAACACACACTTCCAAAATACAATAATACACCAAATCTACCAAAGCACTGACACACGTTGTCTTCCAACAGAAACATTTAGTCAGTCACAGTGCAGTGTCATAAAAAACACTGTCAACTGATGGAAAAAAACAAAATGAATCACTTTGCATATGTCAAATCAACTTTTTTACTTTGCATTTTTCAATCAACAGATTATTTTATTGATCATAAATGTAAATTAATGTTTGTGATGATGTTCTTCATTTTTCATTTTGTGGTCATGAATTATGTTCCTTTTTGTACAACACTCAGTACAAAAAGTGAACGCCCCATGTCCGAGCAACTTTGCAGAATGTTAATGAAAGAAGAAGACAGTAAATTACAGGATTTGCCATAAACACTTTACTGTATTGCAAATGGAAAAAAGTCAGCATTTAGCTGTCATTCATTACTATATTGTTAAAAATGACATCTGCTTGGTCATCAGCATTGGGCCACATATTTTCATCAACATCAAAAGATACCTCACAAGATCCGCCCATACAGTAAATATAGGTGGTGTGATTGGTAATGTGATTGAAAGAAGCCCAGCACCTGAGCTGGGTGAGACGGGAATCAGCTGTGATCACTGTAATCTTCAATCCATTAGTTTTGAACATGAGGTTTTCTGTTTTGACAAACCATGTGAAAGCAACTGAAAATTCACCAGTTAACATCTACTGTTTTGGTCATGATTGAGCTTGTGTTTAAAAGGAGTTAAAACTAATTTTAAAAGTGTAGAATGTGTGTATTTTGTGTAAAAAGAAAGAGAATTGTATTAATTGTGTAGCCCACACCCGTGATGTTGTAGTAACTGTGCGAATAGTTTTGAAAAAGCGTTAAAAGTATTGAACAACGGGTCATATCGGTTGTAAAAATCTCAAAATAAATTTTGCACTTGCACAAACGTTGGTTCCAAAAGACAAATTTACTGTGAAATACCATTGAAACAAAACTATAGATCACCTACACACAAGCAACCTATAGTTTCACTAAGTCATTGTTTGTATCATTGTTAAATATTGTAGCCTACAACAAAATACATTATACAAATGTCATTATTCAAAGATTCAAAGTCTTTATTATCATATGCAATGTGACAGTAGAATTTTTTTTTCCCTGCACAATGATATTTTTACTTTTCTTCCCGTCCCAGATGCCAAAAAACCTAAACCACCTTTATGGTACTACATAGTGATGGGTAGAGCAGCACCGGTGCATCTGCGCATGTATCAAACTCATAGAGTGAACAATATACATATATAAAAAGTGTCTCATATACAATTCATAATCAACATCACCTTCAGTTTCGCTTTTTAAAAAGATGTGATACACATTCACATGATGTCTCATGATATATTTTGAATATAAGATTTTAAACTTTGATAAACATATTAAATTATGCAGTGTACAGTATGGAATACAATTGCATAAATAATTTTATGGTATGGCCATTGAATCCATAGATTACTTGATTTTCCGAATTAGGTTGCCTGCAATAATATTAAGATCCAGCAGGTGTCAGAAGACCAACAGCGTATCGACAGTATCAATACAGTTGGGGCAATATGTCGAAATGGTACACGAGGCCTCATCTACCCATCTCTAAGTACTACATGTACAGTCAACACATGTCTGCAAAAGTAATGCAGTATTAAAAATAATTCACAGTGGAATCAAGTTTGTAATATACTGATGCAAAGCACCACAGTGAAATGACAACAAAGGTTTATTTGAATCAAAGCAAAATAATTACAGTAGTAAATAGTAAAGAATATACGGCACTGTAAAACACCAAATGCTGTGTCCTTTAGCTTGCTTGCACTGTAAGAAACAGAAGAGTGATTGCTGTACTTCTACGTCATCAACTCTATTTTCTCATCCACATCACAATGGACGGTTGAATTAGCCAAACATCTTGGAAAAAAACCTTCGGGCATGCGAATCCAAGCCTGGTCTGCCGTGATGTCATTGCAGGCATCGTCCATGGCCCTGGAGAAGAGTGACTTGTTCATGAGGGTGCTTATCTTGAACCTTCCATCTCCATGCGGAGAAAAATTCCTCAATTGAGTTGAGGAAGGGAGTATATGGGTACATATAGGGTAGTGAATCGTGCATTGGCCTAAAACCATGCATGCACCACATGAGCATGTTGGAACATTGTCCCACACATTGTCCCACACAATGACATAGGTCACACCTTTATCTTCACAAACCTGAATGAGCTCATCAAGGAAGGTGACAAGGAGAGCTGCTTAATATGGTCCAATATGAGGTCTGCATCCCACCACACCATCTTCTGAAAAAAATGTTGGCCAATTAAATTCCGACCTTTCCTCCTTCTCTTCTCCTTCTAGATGTTGTGTTCTGCCTCATCCAAATATATAACTTTGTGGTGGTTGTCATCAGCATCCAGCGCCATCACCCTCTAAAAATACATTATGGAACGAGATTTAGAGATTAAAGTACAATGTTGAATTTTTGGGAATGTTTTTACAACAGCCAAACTGAATTTATCCTGAACATATTCAGTCCTCTTTGCTTCACTTTGTCTGAATTCTTTCAAAATGCACACGATATATTTATTTTGTAGATACCTGATGCCTTTTTAGTATGCGTGCAATAGTCTGCATGGATCCCACATTTTAGAATATGTCTTCATTGTCCAATATATGCTGCCGAATTTCTGTGAGACGAATATCATTTCTGGCCTGGACCAAATCGATCACAGCCTGCTCTTTTTGATCAATTAGAATTTTGCATCTGCCTCCACCATTCAGCCTGGTCACAATTCTTCAGGGAACATTATAGTAAGAAGACACTTGGTCACATCACCTATTCTGTGATACAAATCGGTATAGAGTCATTTGACAACCAAGAATAGCATAATGTTTAGTGGATTCTGATAATTTACCATGCGGAATGTTCTGATTATTGAGGCTACAGTTGACATTCTGAGGTTTGGTTGTATCATTGTAGCCGCCTCAGTCATTGTCATGCCATGATTTATGATTTATGACATAGTAGACATAGTCTACAACTATTGTCCCAATTTCATTAGATACTATATGCTGTTGGAGCTGCCGTCTTGGTCTGTGACCTTGTCCTCTTCCATGTTCCCCCACACCTCTCAAAAGAGGCCCACAACCACCTCTCAGAAGACGGGCATGTACCCTGCCATTCCTTTGACCAAACCCGTCTTCCTCGTCCTCCTCCCCCCACTGCTGCTTGACCTCCATTGTAACCTGGATCACCTGCTGGCTCCATGTCAACATGCTTTTGCAATTGGATCCAAATCAACTCTTTATATACTCATTCCACAATGATCCCAATTATCAGAAATGGACAGCAAATTACAAATTGACCTATTGTTTGATTGTCTGTATCCATTCAACATTGAGAATATTGCAACAGTTACTTATCATTTAAGCAGTTGTATCAATTCATAGTTAGTTAATTGAAAGGAAATGAATAGACACTCGTTTGAAATGTAATGTGGTAGTTGCATTTTGAAATAGTAGTACTTTGATGTCCAGTTGTATCATATTGAACAGGTGATTATTGTTGACTGAACAAATGATCTAAGTTTTATGTTTGTATCCAAGCAATTGAGAAAAGGATTAGAGTTTTGAAAAATGTGCATACTGATCATTGGTTGTGACTCTTGTGTCTAGGGTTGTGAAAAATGACATCAAGGTTGTGAAAATTTTAGCAAAGTGATTTCATAGGTAAAATGTTGTGAGGCATAACATAAATACTATAATCAAACATGTTTAGTGGTCCATTGGAGGTATACAGAATAATCTTAAATTAATCAACAAATGAAATGACTTAGAATATGTCACCAAAACATCAAATGTTACATTATATAACATTTACAATGCTGTCCAGTTGTTGCACTCCTACAAATGTTATTAAATGTGGCAATAACAATACAAAGTAATGCATAGCTGTAAATGAAAGTACAATCCATTATGGTTTTAAGTCATTTCAAACAAAAAAATCTTAAAATGTTTTGTGAATTTTGAATAATACCAAACTTCATAACTTAATAAAGTTTAGTGCAATCAAATTTCCGCTAAAGTCTCCTAATTATTAAATAGAATCTACCCTGTTATAATCCAATCTCTTTATAAATACATGGTGGTGGCAAAATGCTGTGCAGATGCAGTCCTTCCTCTGCAGAGCCAGTTATGTTGCTCTGTATAGTCAAAACATCAAGATCTAATAAACTTATTGCACAAACTCAACTTGTATTGTAAGTCTAACAACAAAGATTACTGAGGAGTGCTAAAAGTTTCTTTGAACTGAATGTTCTGGACAGAAGGAAAGATTTTGTGTTTTTCCTGTTTATCGATGCAGATTGCTGCTGGGATAGAGTCTGTTGGATGTTTCTTCCTGTTAAAAGGGAGTCATACCTTTCCATCGCCACCTCATGCTTCGGAGAAGGGATTGTTGTTAAGTCACCAACTCGCTGCAGCTCGTTGAGGTTCTTTACATAGACGTTTGACCAATTGACATTAATTGGACTGTTGTGCATTATATTTAGAATCAGATTGGACAGTGTGTCATTGGATCTAATCTGTCTATACAGTTCTGTGAAAAAAAAAAATTGGAACTCTGTCTCGGATGCTATTTTTCCAACACCCTTTCTTATTTTAAATTAGGGTCACTGACCTTATCTGAGGCAAGTGAGGCACTTTAGATGTTGTTCCGGGTTATTTTCTGACTCTGTTTTCTTAAATCCCCAGTCTGTCAAGGCAGATTGCCGCTGGTATACTGAGCCAGGTTGTAAGTTTCTTTTTGGTAAAGGGAAGTTTTTCCTCTCCACTGTCTCGTTATAAGGGATTCCTGTGGTTGGAGTTCACATTAACGGGGCACAACTGCAAGTCAATGTAGTTGATGTAATCTTCTGGGATTCCCTAAATAAAAAACCTTGAAACTGATTGTAAAGTATGTATGATTGAACTGAAATTACTTTTCTTGGAAACTGCATTGAGATTACATTTGTTGTGAATTGGTGCTATTATATAAATAAAATGAATCATCTTTACCTCTTGAATGACCCCTGAGAGTAAAGGTGAACCAGCTTATAACCTACTACTGTGTAAATTCAACAATCCGTTTCACGGTTTTGAACATCGGATTATGGCGTTGATGATGCTGTTCTGTGTGACTCTCTGGAGTCCCAAAGTCTGTTTAACCCTTAAGAAAAGATAATTGTCATTTAGTTTGTTTATTAGATTTTCTGTGATGGGTAATTTTCTTTTTGCCTAGTTTGTGTTATCCTCATTATTGTAAATGTATAATGTATAAATCAGATTCCAATACAAGGTAAAAAGTTAAACTAGTGGGAAGGAAGTAGTTTACATAGTGCAAGGTTTGTTTGTACAGCTTTCCCTCCTAATAATTCAAAACGTCATTGTAAAATAAAAGTGGGATAGCTTTTTTTAAATATAGGTTTGATTTTCATGTTTCATTGGGCAGATAGATAGATAGATAGATAGATAGATAGATAGATAGATAGATAGATAGATAGATAGACAGACAGACAGACAGACAGACAGATAGATAGATAGATAGATAGATTGATAGATTTGCAAAATTCGGGTAATAACTTTTATAATAACCCGTCTAAAGTGAAGGCATTTGCATCGTGTGCGTGTAGTTTTTTTTGCATTTTATCTATTTAACTTTCGGGTGGACTTTGTCACGAGAGTAACCCTGCCCCACTTGCGTGTCTCGGTGTGTGCGTGAGTCCGCCTCTCCAATAGTGTGTGTGTGCGCGCGCGTGTTCGTGTATGCATATGTGTGTGTGTGTGTGTGTGTGTGTCCGTGTTTGAGCGGGGCAGCTGGCGCTCTCAGCTCTCTGCTCGGCTCTCACTGCTGGAAATGGCGATCCGAGCTGGCCAGCTCTGTTCTCCGCGTCTACTGCTGGCGCTTTGCGTGCTGATCGCCTGCGGACCGCAGTCTTCGCTATGCTGTCCGAGCCGCTGCTTGTGTTTCCGAACCACGGTGAGATGTATGCATCTGAACCTGGAAACCGTGCCGGCCGTTTCTCCACAGACAACCATACTGTGAGTATCGTTTCATTGTTTTGTTTTTTTCCTCTCTCCCCCTTCTCTCTCCAAACTAACGGAGCCCACCACCGGGAAAAATCGGGAATCTAATGCATGCTTAGGGAAAAGAATGAGTTTGCAGCACTTAAAGATATTCTGTCAGTGATTTATAAGGATTCCAGTAGCCTAACTTGTATTTTAAAACAAACTTTTTGCATTTAGGAAAAAAACGCTGTGGAGATCTAAGAGCAACGGTTTATAAAACCTATCAGATGTTTTCACCTGCTTATTTGAGTTCATTGAGGATTAGAGCTGCTAAAATGAAATTCCACGACGTTCAACATAAGCCAGTAACATGTTCTTAATGCATATATTAAATGGGCAGTTCATTCAGGCTACAGGAAAAATAATAAGTTGTTTGCTTGACTTAATTTCCAGCATGGAAATCTATCGAGACCATCGACTTGTTTTATTGTCTGTTCAACCTTCTCTGATGAAAGGAAGGAAATTCTTCTACCTCAACAAGCAGTCTTGAATGGCTCCTCCTTGTCACGAGTCTGCTAAACCATTTCCTCTCAAAGACTGTCTGGACATAAAGCTCAGTATCTCCCCCATCCAGATATATGCCAGTCTGAAATCTCCAGAATGCTATCCATTAAAACATGGTCCTATAAATAGCAAATTCAATGGCAATAAATGGAGACAAGTCAGCCATGTAGCACTAAAGCCGCACTCTCAGAATAAGTTCTGTCAGCCCACAGCAGTGGACACAGCCCTGTACGGATTCCCCTCAAAGGAAAGATGAAAGTCATATGTTGGGAACACAGCTGAAGGGATTGCATTTTAGAGGGGTGATCAGAGCAGGAGAGCAATCTGTGGTTTCCCACCAGCTTTTATGCATGTGGGCTTTGAAGCTGCAGCCACTTGTTGCTCCCCCCACTCTTCTCTTCACTTCAGTGGGCTGTCATGTCAGGACGTGACTTTCTATCCAGGCTTCTTTTAGTTTGCCATCTAAAATCTTCCTTGAACAATTGGCTGCCTCAAACAGGGCAACTACGGCACTCATGGTGAGACTGTGAGGAAGCCTTTTTATACCCTACAATTTACCAAGTCACATTAAAAAGCTATGTGTCTGCAGATTGTAAAAGAGAAAATGCAGTGGTTGAAGTCCTGCAGCTTTAGATTCTTTTAAAGTTTTGTGCTATAGTGACACTTGACCTGGGATATCCTCCGTAAGGATCAGGACTGTTTACCCTCCCCTGAGAGGCAGCACAACATTCTAGGCACACTAGAATATGATTAAAATTAGTTGTTAATTTTCCTTCACTGTTAAACGCAAAGCAGGATTAAGTGGTGTAAAAAATCGATTGATAGATGTGAAACACAAAGTTTAACATAAAAGTTACATCTTAGTCCTTCTTTACTTTCCCCTCTGTTAGTGTAATTCCTATTCTGGGTGTTGGATTACAGAACTCTGCCTGCAGGTTATTTTTCTCAAGTATTAGGCAAAATATCCAGGGATAATGACAAACATCACATCAGGTAGGCGGATAAGGCCCTGTTATTTCTATAATCTTTTTTGTTAAATTGGGGATTAATGTGGAGGATAATTGTGTACCCGCTGTTAGCTTTTTTAACCTTTTTTAATCTCTTCACATCAGACTTCTTAAAACTCAGTGTTTCATGGTCTTGTACAAAAGACAATGAAAGACACAAAAACATAAAAATTGTATATATTTTGTGCCAAGAGCTTATTTAAAGTTCCCCCCGTCTCCAGCCCTTGGCTTTTGCATTACTTCTGGCCTACATCATAATGATTCAGCTGTTTTCTTTTTGGACTGTCTGTTTGAGGGGCGACAGAATATTACGTTACCTCTCTGTAATGCTGTAATGAGGCTGCTGTATGCCTTCTCACATATTTGCTAAAACTCTAGGCATTGTTAAGTCTATTTTTCTTTTTTGCCAGCATATGATTTGAACTCTTTCTGTCACTTGCATACAGTTTTAAAATGTTTGGCCTGAAAAATCTGGTTCTGATTTTTGTGAACAGATGTACTGTACTGTGCACATTATGAATTGGATATTTGTTGTGGGAGTATAAAAATGACAGAATGAAGACTACTGAGCCATTGACAGCATAGTTAATGCCTATATGAGTACCTAGGTAGACTTTTGTTATGATTCCAGAACTGGTAGTAACCAGTAACAGAGCATTTGGTCATATGACTTAATTGGTTCCTAAAGTTATAATGACAGTCGGCTGGAGACATTTATGGTTTTTCAGAGCACTAAAAATAATTTTTTTTTTACAGATTTTTTTTTTTTTTTTTTTACAGATTAGTGTATGTACCAATCGTTGTAAAACAATTCATAAGGTCTGTTGCGTCTATGTTATGTGTTTTTATGCTTGTATAAATCTAAGCTGGTCCAAACCTCAAAAAAGCTATTTTTTAAAGTTTCTACAGAGAAAAAAAGAGATGATTAAATGCGGTTAATCAAAAATAATTGTAACCACATCCTTTTAGCTTAGCATGGATAGAAAACTTTGAAGCAGCAAATCAAGTACAATTTCCTTTCTTACTTCAAAAAAAGAGCCAAACCTAAGTCATCCTCATATCCAGGCCACCTAAATGTAACCTAAACATTCTTCAGCCGACAAAGTTACGTGTTAACAGTAATTTGTTAGCACTTTAAAAATCCTCACCATCATACAATTTCTTCTGTTTAAAATAAAATGATAAGATGCCACAGAAGGTGTATGAGGCAGAGGGTAGTACCAAACGTCCCCCTCTCTTATGTTTTACCTGTCAGTCACATGGCTTAAAAATTGTTGCTTTAATTTTCCCTCACTGGCCTTAGAGATCAATTTGACTGTTTTGAAGTATATATGTCCGATCTATACTTTTGCTTCATAGTATAATTGCAAAAGTAATGATTAAAATTTTATGTTATTTTGCTCTACAGGTGAAACTGAAACAATGAGAATATTGTGCAAAAGTTAATTTATATCAGTAATTCAACTTAAAAGGTGAAACGAATGCAAAGTGAGATATATCAAGCCTTAAACTGTTACAATTGTGATGATTATGGCTTATAGCTTATGAAAACCCCAAATTCAAAATCTAAGAAAATTGAAATATTATATTACATAAAAAAACAAGAAACAAATAAATAGATAGAGAATAAATAGAGAGATGTCTGACCTCTGAAAAGTATAATCATGCATATGTACTCAGTACTTGGTTTGGGCTCCTTTTGCATCAAAATTCTGCCTTATTCTGTGTGGCATGGCTGCTATCAGCCTGTGACACTGCTGAGGTCTTATGGAAGCCCAGGATGCTTCAACAACGTCCTCCAGCTCTTCTACGTTTTTCCATCTCATGTTTCTATTCTTACTCTTGGACTAGAGAATCTATTAAGTTCAGGTCAGGCGAGTTTGCAACGCAGTAATCCCATGGCCATTGAACCACTTTTTGGTACTTCTAGCAGTGTGGGCAGTTGCCAAATCCTGCTGAAAAATTGAGCAAGCATTTCCATAAAGCTTGTCTGCGAAAGAAAGCATGAAGTGCTTCAAAATGTCCTGGTAGATGGCAGCGTTGACTCTGGACCTAAAGCACAGTTGACCAACACCAGATGACATTGGCTTACAAAATCCACACAGACTGTGGAAACTTCACACCGGACTTCATGCATTGTGGATCCTGTGCCTTTCCACTCTTCCTCCAGACCCTGGGACCATGGTTTCCAAATTAGATGCTACATTTTTTCTCATCAGAAAAGAGGTCTTTTACCACTGAACTGAGTTGTCCAGGAGTGGCTTGACAAGAGGAATACCACATTTCAAGCCCATGTCCAGGATCTGCCTATGTGTGGTCACTCTTGATGCACTAACTCCAGCCTCAGTTCACTCCTTGTGAAGGTCCCCAACATTTTTTAATGACCTTTTCCTGGCAATCCTCTTCAGACTGTGGTCATCCCCTGCTGCTTGTGCATCTTACACATATTTCCCTTCCACATAACTTTCTATTAATGTGCTTTTATACAGCACTTTGGGAACATCCAGCTTCTTTTGCAATTACCTTGCTTTCCCTCCTTATAGAGAGTGTCAATGATGGTTTCCTGCACAACTGTCAGGTCAGCAGCCTTCCCCATAGTTGTGATTCCTACTGAACCAGACTCAGAGACTAAAGGCTCAGGAACACTTTGGAGGTATTTTGGAGGAATTATATGATTAGAATGTGACACTTTGAGCCAGAACTATAGCCTAAATAGCCTAAATTGTCTGAGATATGAATATTTGAACAAATAAAAGTTTAAAATATCTTTCTTTCCCTGTAATGAATCATATCTCAAATCATATATTAGTTTCACCTTCAAAACTGAATTACTGAAATAAATGAACTTTTGCACAATGTTGTAATTTTTGTATATCATGTTAAACATGAGAGAGAGAGAGAGAGAGAGAGAGAGAGAGAGAGAGAGAGAGAGAGAGAGAGTTAGTTTATGGAATGCAAAGGAATAAATCCCCAAAGCTTTACTCATTTGCACACAAAAATAGGGCTCAAGATAATTGTTGATGGGATTTCCATTGGCCCTACTCCCATGACTTACTAAAGAAGAACAGCTGGCAAGTTTAGAGGAACACCTTTTTTTACTGAGTCAGTCTACAAGAGTTTGAAAGGTGAATCACTCATACTGCATTAGATTGATTCCTCTTTGCTTAATTTAAGCTTATTTTTTATTGTTGAATGCCACATGCCATATGACAATGCTTTCTGCTCTGAATCCTTTACAACTGTTAACTGTTACAATTTTCCTTATCAATAGTACTCTAAGAACATACACAATATTACCAGAAGTATTAGATCACCCATTCAAATCACTGAATTCGGATGTTCCAGCCATGACCACTGCCACGTCTATGTATACTTTTATACCAATTCATGCAGAATGCTTTTAAAAACGTTTGTGAATGAATAGGGGGTGGCATGATATATCGTACCACTGGACTCTAGAACATATGGAGCCGAAAAATTCTCATAATAAATAAACTAATGCAGGGTATTTCACAAATGCATATGCTCATTCGGAAATGCACATGGTCTGTTTCAAAAATGCACATGCTCAGGTTCACAAATATAATTTTCAGAAACACGTAATATAAATTCACAAACGCACACAATCTGTTTCACAAATGCAGACAATCTGTTTCACAAACACACACAATCTCTTTAAAAAAATGCACACAACCTGTTTAAAAAATGCACACGATCTATTTCAGAAATGCACACAAGCTGTTTCACAAATATAATTTTCAGAAAACCTTCAAATATATACTCACAGATCATACAAATCCCTGAATGTGCATGAACCGACCACTTCTCATTTGTGAACGTCTCTGCATTCGTGAGATAATTCCATGTGGTGAGTTCTGAGACTCGCCCAGCGTGAAGAGACAACAAATGTCACCATTGGGTAAGAAATCTGTCAATCAAATTCATCACTACCCTGCCGTGTTCGCTTTTAGCCAATCATATGGCTCCTAACATGTTCCATCTTCATTGTGGGCTGAACGTATGGACCCCGGCATTAATGACTAATTACTAACCCGTTTCCTCGGTTTATTAAACTGTGCGCACGGACTCTCAATCTATTCCCTCGGTTTAATAAACTGTGTGACCGTGTGGTGTTCTGTTTGCTTGATAACAGGTCCTGACTGCCCATGATGTTTATAATGTGACTGTAGCATAGTGGTTTGTTTTGTTTTTTTCTGATAAATTATAGAGCAGTGTTTTATTAGCCAGGGTCCATCGTCCTTCCTGTTTTAGATGTGTCTCTGGTCCAGCATACCTTAATCAAATGTCTGAATTACCTCTTCAAGTGGTCATAAAGTCTGCTTAGTTCCAATAAAGAGCCATTAGAATCAGTTGTGTGGCAGAAGGAAAACAGTTAAACATGTCGGGTAGTAAGCCATCAGGACCAGGTTTAAGAGATAGTGGTATTGTTCACAAAGCACAACACTGAGATAGATGAATGGATCAAATTGATGGATCCAATTTATTCAATTTAAATTTTTTTAGTAGTTTTCAAAAATTGGGGAGACTGCTTTACAAATTCAAGTAAAAAAATTCTTAGGATTTTGACATGAAATATCTGAGCAAGTAGCCTATAATCACCGTATAACCCAAATATTATAAGTCATTAACTTAATTTGGCTTAAAATGCATTGCAAACAAAGTACTTTGTGGAAGAAATGTCCACATTTAGTGGAAAACCATATGTGGGAGTCCAGCTGCAGACTGTGTTTGTATCTGCTTGAATTATGAATCTATCTTCCTGTGTGGGTAATTGAGCCTGGTAGACTGTTCATTTTCTGGCCATGTGTTTAGGCAAAGCCAGACAAGGTATGTCGACCTTTTCACATATTTGTTAGCATTACTTTTTTTTCAGCTTCCCTCTGGCCTTGCTGTCAAAACCCATTAATGCATGTTAACAGACCTCTTTAATGAGTCTATCTAAAATCTAAATCTAAAACAACACAGCAGTGTGCCTCAGTAACTTAATTTTTGTTATTGTTGAACGGGTTTAAAATGTTCAGTTTTTGTACTGGCTATGAGGTGAGTAATTTCCCCTACAATTTCCAATTGTACCTAAACACAGGCAAAGTAAGATTACAGACTTCCATGACAAAGGATGGTCTTTACTTGTTGTAACATTGAATTCATCAAAGGTTTTTTTCATGCCTGCAAGAAGAGAGTTAACAAGGCTTTAGCTTTGACAAATTGTCCACAATTAATTTTTTTAAAATATTGATTAGATTTCACCATGAATGTTATTTTTTACTTTTGCAAAACCCAAAACGTATCACTAAAATGTCACTTTGCCACTTAAGCATTCAACATTTAGTTCAGAGTTGGTTTTCAGTTGAGGTCGCAGACTTTGAGGACATTCTAATCAGCTGAGAATTTCCTTCCCGTCAGACGGCAGCTGAGCTGGTCTTGTCCTGTTTGCCTGACCTTATTTAGCTTTCTATACAAAGAGTTGCTTAAATACCATCTGACAAACGGTGCAGTTAACAACCAATATCTTGCTATTAGCTCTGACCCATAAATATGTAAATGTAGGAAATGGAACCCTCTTTTAGTAAATTTAATACATTGTCAGAACGACCTCAGCTGAAATCTGAAGTATTGGACCAATGTGTGCTATGTGTGATAGGTGCCGCCTGAATCAGCACGTAGCCTTGCTCATTTATCCTCCTTCCTCCTCATCCCTCAGGCCCAGAGGAGGCAAGACAGTGTCTGCCTCAACATGTCTGGAAAATCTGTCCTGCAATGCTACCATGCAGAGAGGTTTTTCCTAAGAGTATCACATTTCCAAGGAAGGCAACTCATTCTGAATGTTCTTGACACTTTCTAAACCACAGGCAGGTTTGAGGTTCACTGATTGTCAAGTTAGTACAGTTCCATAACCTTCTTATGGGTTAATTATGATCCAAAAAGCTTGTTAATTTAAGTTAGGATGTCACATGACTCAGCAACATGCACATAAATGAGAATTTAACAAATTTTGTCATCGTCCATTGTGATGTCGGTCAGCCATCATGATGGAGAGCCACCATCGTGATGCAACGCCCTCCACCTTGTCAGACAAGCACTATAAACAAGCACTATAAACATTGAGAATATAGGCTAACTAATGTGTTGCACAGTGGGAAATATTTGTATTTTTTTTCTTTTAAATTTATTTTGTGTGGGTGGATTTTGTGTGTTTTGTTTGCATTTGTTTCCCTCTGTGAGGCTCCAAGAGAAAAACTGAACTTATCTGGATGAGTCAGGAGGAGGAGCGCAGCAATCAGCTGCTTTGTTACAGGTGCGTAAAACCCGTTAAGCTGTACATTAAAAGAGGGCAGCGTGGGGCAGATTTCTACCGTTTCACCTGTTTTAAAAACCAAGCTAGGATCGCTGCAAAACTTGAGCTGTAGGCAGTATTAGTCAAGGGTGCGTGGATATTGGTTCCTGCCTTTTGTTTTCCAGCTGTTTTCCGCTGAAGGGCAGAGACGTGAGAGTGTCAAAGGAGATCAACTGCTCACCTTTCAGCTGACGTAGTGGAGCTGCTCGGTGGGATGAATTTATTATAAAGCTGTTACCTTGGAGGAGAACGACCTGCAGTGAGTTTATGAAGTACAGCTAAGTCGTCTTATGTACAAGTTAAAGGAATAATTTCCTTTTTTCCGTCTAAAGCTCTGAGAAGGTCCATCACGATGCTAAAATCCGCGCACACATTAAAGTTGCGTATGGATTCCAAATCAATATGCACGTTTTATTAAACTGAGTGTACATATTCTTAAACATGAAAATAATTTTTGCACCTGATCCCTGATCACCTGATTACGTCGTTTTTTCCCCCTACATTTTAAGTAGAATATTTTTAGGCCAGTGTGAAGAGATATAGTGTAAAAACAAAAAACAAAAAAAAGGTAAGGTAAGGAACAAGTGACCTCACCGTCTCCTCCAGTGCTCCTCCAACTTCTGAAGAGGAAAGTGTCCAGCGTTTTTTGACCCTTTCTCTGTGAAATGACACATAGCATATCCGTCTTCAGTGCGGTGTAGACATATACAGGCATATTTTTGGATAATGGAAAATACGCTTGGACTCTCAACCTGTTCGCGTATCGATCGTAAGATGACGCTATCGCACTCTCAACCCAGTCACCAGATGCGATTAAAGTTGAACTTGCAGGTTAAATATCCCTTTTCATTTTAACATTTTAAATGTCCAATTGGGTGGATTAAAAATAATTTAAAATTAAAATAATAAGTAAATCTTAACCTGATGGGGAACCAAGAAAAGCCTGGCCATCTGCCGGGCCTAAAGCACTGGGGGAAACCCTGCTTTACCATACCCAGTATAGCTTTATTCTGTAGTCCAACTGCCTCAAGGTTTGATGTGTTGTTTGTTCATAGACAGCATTCTGCATACCATGGTTGTACTGAAACTACTGGTTATTAGAGTTATTTTCTATAATCTCAAGACAGTTGGCAAATACAGTCAACAACACATCATTGATTTTTTTTTCTTTTCCTTACCATTCTGTGAGATGGTTTGGGCTCAAAATCAAAGCACTGATGTTTCTAAAATGTTGGTACCAACTATTTTACACCAACCACCATGCTACATTCAGACTGACTTAAATCGTCCTTTCATTCAGATGCTCTGTTTACACTTCAAGTTTTCTTCAGCATATCTAGATAGTTAGAAAGACTGAGTTGCTGCCATTTGATTGGCTGGGTTGATATTTCTGACAATGAGTGTATCGAGTTGCAGGTCCAGTAAAAAATTCTCTGCTCTGTTAAACCTTCATTTGTTATTGACAGGGCCTGAATCACTTTTACCATCTCAAACTGCTGGATTTTTTATGCTGGAAAACACATAAGCAGTGAAATATGCAGACAGAAATGTGACTGAATTCAGTTGTATTGACTACCGTTGTACAAACAACAGTCTCAAAATCATGGAAGTGGAACACTAAAGATATGATTGTAATCAGCCAAAAGTACCAGGGCAATACTGTGAATGTTATGTTAATGTTTATTTGTTCTGATAGTGTTTAATGTTTGCTGTTGGATAACAAGGTTAAGCCAAAACACTCATGTTTTCCAACAAAAACAAAAACAAGTTGATTTACGGTTTCAGTGCATTCATAGCATTAGTTCATTTAAAAAGCATATTCTTTACAATTCTAAACAAACTTTTAGTTATTTTAGATATCTCACAATATATGTTTATTTGCCAACTTGTGTAGTTGTTTTAAAAGCCTGTTCTGTATTTGCTGTTCATTAATCTTGTGTAGGTATTAAAGGAATAATCAAGCTTTTTGAACCCCATTATTCTCCTATTGAGTGAAAAACATTCAATGCAGTTTGCAGTTTTGCCAGCTATGGAGGTCCCAGCAAGTTCATCCTGAGGACCTAAAAGAAACCCAGGTGGGACAAGGTAGTCTTTACATGTAACCTGTTCACTGTTAAAATTCATGATGGACCAGCTATAGTGAACAAAAGTTATCTCCAAACACACGAGAAAGATTTCAGGGAAAAAATATTTGGTTACTGTAACGATTAGAAAAAAATTCCTTCAGAAATTACTAGGCGGGGTCAGGCAGAGGTCAGCAACAGGCAGGGGTCAGGCAAAAAGTCTAGAGGGCAGAACAGAGCAAAGGCTTGAAGGATGTGACAGAGGCAACAGACGAACTCGCACGGAGCAGGCAGCAGCAAGGTGCTTAAGTAAAGAGTTTAGCAGGTGTCAGCAATCAACAATCAGCCAGTGCTGCAGGGGAGAGAGCAGGAAATCAGACAAGCAGGGCAAAATCATGACAGTTACTGCCCACTAACAGATTTAAACCTAACCAAACACAGCATATTAGGACAAACCTCATATGCTATCAAGCATGGTGGTGGAGAGGTGATGATATGGGCTTGTCTTGCTGACACATAACCTGGGCACATTGTAGTCACTGACTAGACCAGAAACTCCTCCATAAAGCAAAATACTCTAACCTCAAAGTCTAGTCCTAAACATGATTCAAAAGCTGTGATGGAATTTTAATTGAGCGGGTCATAAAAAACCCACTTGCAAATCCGAATGAATTAATCCGCTGTTGTATGGAACAGTGCAATAACATTATAATCAAAATCAAATCAGTTTATTAAGGTGCTGTTAAATGACTAAACGTCAAAACGTCGTACCGTCCAATTAACAGTAACAGAAATGTAACAATAAATTATCAATTAAAACAGGACATATTCAGAACTAAACTAACAAATTCCGAGATATCCCAGGCAAAAATAAAGTAAAATGCCTGATGATGAAAATGTGTTTTGAGGTGGGTCTTAAAACTTTGTAACGAGGTCGCCTGCTGCAGCGGTAGGGTATTTTACTACATAGGTCCACAGATGGAGAATGCTTGAGCCCCCTCGAGTTTTCTCCTTGACCTTGGTACCTCCAATTAAAGTCTGTCTGCTGACCTGAGGCTCCGGGCTGGATTGTAAGTGGAGAGCAGCTCGTAGAGGTACAGTGGGGCAAGACCATTCAAGGACTTAAAAACAAAAGCTAAAATCATAAAATAAAAAATATGTCTATAAAAAGAAACTAAATGGTTCCTTTCTTGAATATCATCATATGTTTTGTGTCTTCAGTGGTGTGTTTTATGCTTTTATTTTTGTTCTCCTCAACAGAGGTTGCACTAGATATTTCTCTTGTCCGTCTTTTTGACCGGCAGGGTCAAAAACATCTGGTCCCAATCTATTGTTATCTGTCAAATTTTAAAGTAATTGGGGTGGTTGCCTATCTCCAGCAATAGTCCGATGAGTTATGCCTGTTCAGTAGTATCTGTTAAGTAGTATTCAGCCAAGACAACCTGATTATAGAACTACACATAAAAGTGAAATTAACCGCCTGTGCTATTCTTGGAATACCTGATGCGGTTCCCTCACGTTATGGAATGAAAATGCTCACTTTCCTTTTCTTTTTTTTTGTATTCTAATAGTCAGATTATTGCAGAAGTTATTGGTAATCATAGCAGACTGCAATTACGTTGTTCACTTCGGACAAAAAGTTTAACATGAGGAGACATTTCTTTCACATTAGCGACCATAAATCCAAGACTCTCAGAACAAGCCATTTACTGACTCGTAAACTACCGGAGGAGTGCCTGCAGTTAAAACTGCAGCAGGCACCACAAAACATCTGTGTTTGGCGCACATCGGGCTCTATGGAGCGTGTCTGGGATGGATGGACTGGTGACCTGTCCAGGGTGCACTGTGCCTCACACCTGATAACCGCTGGAGAAATGCACTAGATCCCCCACGACCCTTTAAGGAGAAGTGGGATAAATAATGGATAGAATTTATTTACCTGGTCTCCGTGCATACGGTTGAAAAAGAATAAACAAATATGCAAATCTGGTAAAGCGATCAGAGGGAAGTCTGAAAACTAGCCTGTAAAAATGATGGACATCCTTCAGATTTTTCCGTCACCATTCTAAAAAAACTGTTAAATACGAAGGATATTTAACGCGACACCTGCACCTCAAATAATGTACTTGGACTGAACTTTGAACTGCCTTTTTGAAAGTGCACTATACATATAAACGTGTTTTGCATTGCTGTAATGCCAGAATTTCCCCTCTGTGGGACAGTAAAAGATATCCATCCATTATCTATTTCACATATCCTCAAAAGGTCGCGAGGGGGGGGCAACTGACAGGCAAACAACCATGCACGCGCGCACACACGCACACACACACACACATGTTTTGGACTGTGGAAGGAAGCCGGAGTACCCAGAGGGAAGCCACACATTCACAGTGAGAACATGGAAATCTCTTGCAGAAAGACCCAAAGCCAGGATTTGAAACCAAGCCTTCTTGCTGCAAGGCAATAGTGCTACCAACCGTACCACTGTGCAGACCACAATAAAATATATTTCTGTTTTATTCTGAATCCCAAATGGTGACTATGTCCTCGCTTTGTTTTCCAAACGAAGACGACCCTAACCTTTAGGACCACAAAGTTCATTTGTTGGTGTAGCCATCACAAAGCTCTGATCGCTATCCAATTGAAAATTTGTGGACAGACTTAAAAGGTGTAAGCAAGCTGGGTGGCCTTTAAACCTGACATATTTATAAGAATTGTGCTCGGAGGAATGGGCCATTCTACAAGAAAACAGCCAAAGAATGATTGATATCAATGTTTGACGTACTGTAAGTCATACAGTTTCAAAGGAAACTCCAACAAATACTAAGGAAGTGTATATACAATTCTGACTTCAAAAGAAAAAAAATACTCAAATGTCCACTCGTGATTGTGGGATTTAGATAATAAAAATAAGTTTGGTAATTCTGACTGACCTAAAAAAGGAAAGATTTTATTTCTCACAATGAGAAAAAATGATTATGCTCTTTTTATTGTCTGTTCAAGTAGCTGTGTAAAAACGTGGTAATGAGTAGATATTTTTTATTAAGTCTTTATAGTTCAGGCTTTAGAGCCGTGAGTAAAGAACATGTTTTTTTTCCCCTACCCGACGAATAAGAACAGATAAAATAATGCCTCTTCCAAAAACATTGATCACATTACTTTTAACCTCTTTTCTATGCTGTTGATGCCACATATGGTAAGGAGAGACTCCACTAGAGTATATGTTCCCTTAAAGATAACATGTTAAGTCATGGTACGTCAGGCTCTGCTTTCTTTTTGCAGACTCATTCAATAACAAAGACAGAGGAGACAGCTTCTAGAGCCTGCTGACTTGTTATCTTTGAGGCACTTGTCCCCCCAGAAGATTAAAGCTTAACAAAGAAATTCCTTTGAGATGAACAGCCCATAATTTTTTTAGATTTTCCAGACAGTCATCGGATATCACCCACTTTATAACATTGTAAAATATCTTCACTAATTAACCTATTTTCTGTTTCCTTTCAGAGACCTGAGATTCAACAAAATCAAGGATTTACAAACCAGCTCCTTCAGGCGCTTAACGAACCTCAACACACTGTAAGTCGCGCTGTAGTTGCATCAAAAGAACACAGCATAATTCCGGAACTGTTCTTTTTATCTCCATTCGCATGTGTGGGTTTTTTTTTTATTCTGTAATATTCAACATTACTTTGGCACTTGGTAGCTTCACACTTTTACTGGTAACCCCAACTTAATAAGAAATTTCATTTTGTTATGGTTCCTTTTATTAGTTGTCTTTTCACTTTTCATGTGATCATATAAGCCCCACCTTATCCAAACATTTGCTAAAAGGGTTGAGCTGTTCTTTTAATATCTGTTCTTAAGGAATGCCACAGAATAAAAGAAATGAATTCAAAGGAAATTGAAATATGGACTGTAAAACACCCTGATCTTTCCGTGGATATGTCAGGTACCCAAACAGTCCACACATGCTAAAACATTTGAGCAAATTTTTCAGTGATTTAAGTTGTGTGTAATGACACCTGGCATACTGAAAGTTTTGAACACATTAAGAAAAGAATGCACAAAATTCCATTGGAGGCTAAGAAACAAGCTACAATAAGCCAGTATTAAAGTACTGCACTGAGGGTTCAATTAGTCAAAGCAAAGAGACCTTTACAAAAAAGGCTCAACGTTTCACAATGTATTTATGGCTGTCATTACAGCTGTATTTCTAAACTTTTGAATATTTCTATGAGTGCCATTGGAGCCATAATCCTGAAATGTAGATAATTATTTTAACCAGCCACAGCCAGTTGCCCTTTGTAAGATTTCTGATGGAGGAGTCAAAAATAGAATAGAATAGAATAGAATAATAGAATAGTATAGAGTGGCATGGCTCCAGGGGTGGATGAGATTCACCCGGAGTTCCTCAAGGCTCTGGATGCTGTAGGGCTGGATGCTGTAGGGCCATCTCCCTCAAGGAGTCTTGTGGGGGGTACACTAAAGGTATGGGGTACCAGGGCCCTACTTTATATACGGGCTTTTAGGTCCCTGTATGACCAATGTCAAAGCTTGATTTGTTTGCCGGGATTAAGTCTGGGTTGTTCCCAGAGAGAGTTGGACTCTGCCAAGGCTGCCCTTTGTTACCAATTCTGTTCAGAACTTTTATGGACAGGATTTCTAAGCGCAGCCAAGGTGTTGAGGGGATCCATTTTTGTGGCCTCAGGATTGGGTCTCTGCTTTTTGCAGATGATGTGGTCCTCCTAGCTTCATCACATCTACAGCTTTTACTGGAGCGGATCACAGCCATGTGTTAAGGGGCTGGGATGAGAATCAGCACCTGCTATCATGGTCTTGAGTTGGAAAAGGGCCGAGTGCCTTCTCCAGGTCTGGGATAAGGTTTCATCACAAAGTGGAGGAGTTCTGGCATATGGGACTTTTGTTAAAAAATGAAATGCCTCTAGTGGCTGGGGAGAGGGAGGTCTGGGTCTCTGTTCAAGCTGCTGCCCCTACAACCAGAATCCAGATAAAGCGGAAGGAAATGAATAAATGGGTGGATATATATGTAGGCGGGAAAAGTGCATTACTGTGATATGGATGGAAATTATACATGTTTTTCAAAATTTTTGAAACAAAAATCTTTAAAATGTAGCATATTTATGTATAATACTGCTAAATAAAAGTCACACTGACCATTGTCATTAAAGAGTCACCTACAGGTTAGGTGGAATAATTCGTTGACAAGACAGTTGTTACTTTGGCCTTTATAAAAGTGTTTGGAGAAGAAATCAGTTTTTGCAAGAAAGCTGTGAGAAACCATTTTTAGAGTTTACCACAATTCATGTAGTTAAAATATGAAAATCATGCTGTGGTCAGATAACACTAAAGCTGAACTTTTTGGCCTGCATGCAATTTTTGCTGAGCATTTCAGTTCCATCCATCCATCCATCCAAGGGTCACGAGGGGGCTGGTGCCTATCTCCAGCAGCTATCGTGCAAGAGGCAGGGTACACCTAAATGATGATGATTATTATTATTATTCTTATTACTGTTTTTGTTATTAGTTAGAGTGCTCTTAGTGATTGTGTTTACAACAGGAGGTACAATTAACCCCTCAAAAACATACACAAGATGGATGTGATTTACTTTGAATACTTTTTGCACTTGTTGTTGAGTTCAGTAATGGGCGCTAGTAGGAGCAAACACCTGCTTAGATTCAAGCATATATCCCTCAGCAGGACAAAATAAACGTCTGTCTCAAATTAAGACAAATTCCTCATAAAATGTGTAATTGGTTGGGTGTCTTCCCCAACTACAGTTGCTTTCCTTGACTTTTCCATATTACTGTATCGCAGTGTTTCAATTCAATTTTATTTCATTTCTATTCAGTTTAGTTTATTTATATATTGCCAATTCACTACAGATGTTATCTCAAGGAACTTTACAAGAAAATGAATTTCAATAGCATCCTACCAATCAAACATACCAATCAGTTAAAAAAAGTTTTCTATTTAAGGAATCCCAGCAGATTACGTCATTGAAGTAAGGTTGTGCCCTGTTGATGAAGACTTCCAACCACAGAAATCCTCTCAGCAATTGCTCATACTGAGCAAGCATGTTAAGACAGTGGAGAAGAAAAACTTGCCTTTAACAGGAGAAAACCTCTGTTAGCAATATATGGAACAATCAGATCTCTGATGTATGATGTAGCTTGATTATTAAATACTTTATACGTAAGAAGGAGAATCTTAAATTCTTTTCTGGATTTAACAGAACAGAATTTGGTACTGACATTTCTTCATAGATGCTGTGTGCAATATGGCTTTTGCTTGATGACATCATGATATGCATATTAGATGAGTGAATTAGCTCCCATCACAAACTTTGAGTCATACTCAAGATTTTTTTCATTTAGAGTATTGCTTTATCTCTAACCATATTCAAGAAACAATCTTTTAAAATAGTGATTTTAAAATTAAAGATTTTATTGGCAAAACTGAGTGTAAGTATTTGTTTTCTCCGTATGCCATCATGAGTTGACTAAAGGTTACAATGAGCTGAATCTACTTTGGGATGTTTTTATCAGAGAAATCAAAAAGGTCTTAACAATAGTCCAACAGTTTGAAAATTTGTGACAAAAGATGGTGATATAATTGCAGAATATGATGAAAATTACTTCAAACAGGAAAAAAATTCTGTTTTTCCTATCATTAAATCAGAAGTTTTCATGTATTTACTGGAAGTCTTGAACAGACCTTCGTGACTTTATTCTCCATCTTCCTATACTGAATGGCACATTTTGAATGGTTTAGCTTAACATTCAACGAGTGCTAAATGTTATTCTAACAGCAGCTAACTTTCACTCCCTGTTTTTTTTTCACAGTCTCCTTAACAACAATCATATACGAAGGATTCCCAGGGGAGTGTTTGAAGACCTAGAAAACCTCAAGTATCTGTAAGTTTACTGCATTAATTTTTTTTAAATATGTTTAAGAGGCAGGTTAACCATTGGTTTTCAGACAAAGGAAAACCAACTTTACTTAATGTTACCACTTTGGGTATCTCTCATCCTGTCTTAGAGCTAAATTAACTCCTAAGATGACCTGGTGGTTCATTGCACCTGACTGTTTCATATTTTTTATGTGTTTTTGTGGTATTGTTGTGAATCATGCAGACTCTCATTTAGGACATTATTTTCTCATACTGACACTAAATTCCTGCACTGAGGACTCTAGGGTCTTCCTGGTGGAAGGATAAACGTTTTGTAGAGTGTTAGTTCAAATTATTTAGAGGATGTTGTGCTTAATTTTTCTAAAGGTAATCTCTAACTAATGGAGATATAATATAATGTGCTGCTGAGGTGTTTAGAAATGGGCAATTGCCAAGGCAGGCATTAAATTGGAGGCTGCACAAGCACCAGATACAATAATCATCTTTTGACATTTGTGCCTTTATCTAGTTATTCCTTTTATGCATGTGCATTCAATGGTGAGTAGGCTTCTTCGTCTTTGTGTAAAGAATGGGAAGAGTAGCTTGCATGCTTTTGAATTTGCACTGCAGCACCCCAGGATCTAATTTTCTCACTTCAATTGGCAGCAAAAGTAGGGGCTCACATAGCACACCATTCATGCGAGAACAGCCTCTGGGTACCAAACAGAAGTGTTTTATTTACATGACTTCTGGAATGAAAGCTGGTTAAACAGCATTAGTTGCCTTACATTCTTAGTAATTTAAATAATTCTTTTTTTATATATATATATCTAACCTAACCTGATCCTGATCTCTGAAAATACCAACTGTAGGTTGTACTAAGGAAAATATATTCTGTAAACATCATAAAGGATTTGTCTATTCTTTTTTAATTTCAGACAATTCACTCTTTTGTTCTACCAGAAATACAATGAGAAATGCTTACCATAAATCTTCTGTCATGGAAAAAATAGGGTATTCTTAAACAAATATGAAACAGCAGTCCTTTCAGTATTTTAGATATTTATTGTCTCACAATGACCCTCCTCCCTTGCACCTCTCTATCCTCTAATATGTCTAAGAAAATAATCAAACAGTATCTTCGTCCACTTCTCCTCCACATTCCTGAATTTCGAACCCCCTGACGTCAACTCCCTTCACATTGTTGAGTATAAGTGGGGGGTGGATGTTTTTTGATATCTGTTTACTAACATCTGTTTAAGCATTTAATTAGTATGTCTGGACTCTAGTTGAAGTTTTAAAAGGTAACTACGCAATTCCTCCCAATTACTAAATAATATATTAACATCACAGTGCCTGATTTTATTTTACAGAAATAACCAAAACATAAAGAATTATATTTCAAGATTTTAAGAGGCTATCACAATTTATCTAAAAAGGGTCTTTATAACACCATTCATTGTTTTGTTTTTTCACCACTTTATTTATTTTGGTGGGAAAAGACGTCATGACAACCTCCCTGCCTCTTCGGGACAGCCACAATTCTTCTCGCCATCTTTCAGGACTCCAGAAAATAAATCCTTAAGCATGTCTCAGTGAGCTATTACATCAGGACCCTTGTTGCTATTCCATGTCATGGCCCCCAATGCCCACCTCTTGTCCTCCTCAGTTTCCCTGTCCAGTGGGCCATGCCACTTATGAGACGCTTCAAAAGATGAGGGGTCATCACTCAGAGGCCCTACATTTCTGGAGAACCCTGTTGCAATACTCAAGCTGAGTTATTAAGTGTTAGAGGATGTTAGTTCAAACATATGTACTAATTTGAAGGAATAGTTAGTCGATTATAAGTACGTGATTAGGTTAGAGTTTTGATTAGATAGATTTAGCAGACTTGGGAGTTTGATCAGATTACCTTGCTACAGCTGCATACATTAACCAATCACAAATCAACTCCACAAGCTTAGTTATTGAGACAAAATTCATTAAGGCCAGAATACGGCCAGAGAAAATGCAAATTTCTTCTGTTCAGATGGCACGTATTTGACACGTACTGGAATCCAGTGTTTTACTACAACTAAACAGCAGGTGGCGGTATACAAATAAGTCTGTAGTTCTCCAACAAACAAGGGAGTGAGAAGTACCAACGTCATAAAATGAGCGAAAGCCTAGAATGTATACAAACTGGTCTACTGGTCAACTGCTACCTGAAGCCATCTACAGGGTGAGTGTTGTAATAAACCCGCCATTTTGTAATCTGCTGGGTTGCTGTGGGATGCTTGAATCGCGTTGTTTTGGTATTGGTATGGTCGCGAGGTGATTCTGTAATTTCGTCATTGATCATCATTGATTTTTTTTTATTTATTATTTAGACTAGACATCGATTATTACTAAACAATAATGGCCCTTTAATGAATTCTATCTCATATGTATGTATTTGCATAACATGCCCTCCAATAAATCCTTGTTAAAAGACTCAAAGTTGGCTGATTCCAATTACAGGCCTCAAAAGAGTACTGTTTTGTTATTTTTCAGTGGATTTCTATCTGAGAAGAAGAAAAACTTCCCCTTCTTTACTTCATGTTACCTTGAGAGTTTTATTTTGGAACATTAACCTATTAAATACTTTATAAATATGCAACTGTTAAATATTTGAGATATATTTGAGAAATGTTATTCCCTATGGTGTTGCTATGAGAGAACTTAACACTCACTTATTCGTTATTTTTTTTTTTTTTTTTCTTTCATTTTAACCACCTTAGGCAAAATGTATTGGTCTGTAAGTTTGTGTTTATTCTAGGGAATTTCGATATTGGCTTTTTTACCGATATACTGATATAGCCTAACTCATAATTTCCGATACCGATATAAACCGATACCGATATGTGGGGACCCTCCCTCATAAAAAACAAAAACTACTTAACCATTTTAGGTAACTACAATGAAATATATTGTATAATGTATACTTGAGCTTTAAAAAAATAGAAAATGTAACAAGTACTAGAATTTTAGTTAGACAATTGAAAAAGGTGCCATTTTTATTTTGTCTTCAAAAGTAGCTGGAACATTTTCTCACACAGAGAATACTGACAAAGGCCCACCACTCAGGAGAAATTTCTACTTTTAGAAAATGTAAACAACATTATACCTTTATAGCAGTGAGGTAAAGCGGAAACAACTGAAACAAGAATAAAAAAAAAACAGCAAACATTTAAGCAGGGCCAATAATTAACCTACCTTTTGATATGTTGAAAGTTGTCTCAAACAAATAATATCTCAAAAACTAAACCTCAAATCTGTCATATTTTTACATTCTGAGAGAGAAAATAAGTATCTGAAGAGTTTGATATATAATATGTGTATGGTGTGAAAAACTCATCCTATTAAAAAAATTAAAACCGATAGCGATAATTTCCGATATTACATTTTAAATGCCAATATCGGCCGATAATGACTTTAGGCCGATAATATCGGACATCCCTAGTTTATTCCCTTCTTTTAGAAGCACTTTTATTATCTTATACCTTTAGATGTTGCTTAGATATCATCAGTTATTTGAATCTCAAAGTAAAGTTTAACTTTAGTGTGTTGCTGTCGGTTGGTAAATTGAAGACTATGGATTTTTTTTTCAACCAATTTGGTGGATAAGGCATGCTTACTTAGTCCTTTTAAGTTTCTCCATTTTTATATTTATTGGGTTCCTGTTTTAGCAGCTTTCTTCCATAACCATTACATTTGATACAATGTTCTCTTATTAATCAGTCATGCCCATTTCATGGTGTTTCTTCCCCAAGGTTCATTGGGTTCATATGATGTTTTAAACTCATTCATTTTGGATAAGTTGATTACATGCATTATGTTGACACATCAAATTATCTTTTTTTTTTTCAAACCCTTATATGTATGTTCCTGCCCTCTGTCATCTCTCTCAGGGATTCCAGGGAGCCAAACACAGTTCAAACTGGTTTCTCTTTCCAGTCAACTCTTAACTGGAGTACCGCCTCGGTCACGGTGTATAGAATTTATTGTCCCCGATTCTGGTCTCAGGACCCATTTCTTCATTAAAAAGCTCAATTATATTTATACCTTCGACATCAGTCATTATTCCCAAAAACTGATACAAAGAGATATCATGCCACACACATGGAAAGACATACACACAAGGAAGCAGAGTCACGGTCAGTGAGTGTCTTACAGTTCAACAAACCACCTGATACAAACAATCTGTTAAACCAACTTTTCTGCATTAAACTTTTTTTTCTCTCTGATTCTGCGCCAGAAATCTAGATTTGATGATGAGAGGTGAAAGGTTTCCCGAAAGTACATACCAGCAACATGCAGGCTGCAGGCATTGTCCTTATCTATTGAAAAACATAATTTTTTGCACTTAATGCACTCACTTCCTCCTGGAATTTCAAATGGTTTATTTTTCTCTGTTTTGGCACAGAATGAGAGTACACTTAAAGATAAATCCGCACATCTACACTTACTCCTGTTTAAAATTAGGGAAATAGGAGTTGGCAGCGAAGTGGGTGTGGCTATGTCCCTCTTCTTCCCACCTGTTTGAAACATAGGAAGAGAAAAAAGACTGAATTACTGAAAAATAAGTTCCCAAAATTAACCAATTTTTAAACCAATGTCTCCTGAAGACAAGGCCCCTGACCTCCCTTACCAGGCGACACAAGGCCTATCACTGATGGAAACAAGAAAGTAATTTGCAGCGGGGCAGAAAGCTAGTTGGTACAATCCATGTGCTCTATTGTGAGTCAAAGAGCTTACTTTCAGACTGCCGCTGAGAGACAGAGAAAAATCTTTTTGTCATTAGACCGCAACAGTAGACTCCGGGCAAGCTTTTCCGGCTAAGGCCAGAGAAAAAGCTGCATATGGCCAAAGCCCCCACTTTGATTCAGTCTGTGCTACAATTATTATCGATAAAGAGAATGTAACACCAAATAAACATTCCAAATGTTCAAGCTGTTAATTTCTGCACCTATAAAAAAAATATTCCCTTCTCGGTTGTCCACGGTAATTGATTGACGTAGTCACCCCTTATGTTCAAAAAATAAACAAACAAAAGTTACATTTTCAAGTCAGAACTGTTCACCAAGTGTCTGCCTTTTTATCTAAGACTGTGTCTCCCTTGGAAGTTGGGGTTCACTTCCCAGGCAGCGAGGGAAGGTTTATGTCCCTCTCCCAGGTTCACTTGTCTGGAGCTCAGACCCTGGAGAGGGAAAAAATATTTTCAGCTCTGTTGATTTCGCTCGCTGAGGCAATCTGGGATGCCAATAATGTCATGAAGAAAATAAGTTCTCCTTAAACAAAGAGGGGGCATGGTGGTGCAGCTGGTAGCGCAGCTCCCCTCACAGCTAGAAGGTCCTGAGTTCAATTCTCGCCGGGGACGCTGTGGGTGCTGAGGGTGTGTCTGTTCCTCCGCATCATCGGCACCCACACCCTGGGTGGGGTTGGCGAAAGGGCCTTTCTATGTGGAGTTTGCATGTTCATCCCCGTGTTCCCTTGAGTAGTTAATGTGAGCTACTCCCACAAAAACATGCATCCTGGGCTGTACACTGCCTCCCCCTGGCCGGCCAGGGCGCCCGATGGGGTGGGGAGGATCTGGCTGGAATAACGTGATCCTACGTCCAGCTGGGGAAACCCTGCCCTGTCGGGTGAAAAAGAAGGGCCTGCTCACTCCTCAAGCAAAGAAGGAGGCTTGAATTCAGATCAGGGCCCCCCCCCCGGGGTTGGCAGGGGGAGAGCGATGCCCAGGACTGTACATAGGTAGGAGCACTGGGTGAAAAAATGGGAAAAAATGTTTTAGACAGACACCCTGTGGAGGAAACTAATTTCATCCATTTGTATCTGTGATCTTGTTCTTTTGGACACTACCCAGAGTTTGTTACCATAGATGAGGGTAGGACCGTAGATCGACTGGTAAATCGAGAGTTTTGCCTTTTGGTTCACTTCTCTCTTCATCACTACAGACCGGTAAGCACAATATCTGGTCTCTACATAGCATTTTTCCTGGTTGCATTTCTAAAATGTAACTAAGTAATTCATCCTAATTACTAAAAATATACTTTCATCCCACTTGGCTGTGGAAGTTGATAATGCAGGAAACAGATTCAGCCTTGACTTATTAGCATCATTAAGTTTTTTTGAATTAATATAATGAAACAAAAGAAACACATTCTCGTTAAAATTGATATCTTATGTAAATAACGTTTTTGTTCTGGCTCCACAGCCGACTGCATTTAGGTTGTGCTGAGCTTTGACCTACAACAACTAAAATTAATGATAATTTCTGCTGGTAATGTCTATTAAAAGCATTTAGTTACAAAAAGAGGCTGAAAACAAGAGATATTCACCTTTTCCTCCCCACTGGACTTCAAACGCCCAGCCTACACATTCCTTACAGTCCTCCCCCTTCTTTGTAATTAAATCCTTTAGTTGTTTTAGTCACTTTTAATTAGAGAGCCCCTCCCCGTCAAGCATAGTGGATATGAGGGAAGGAACCTTTGTGATTATGTTCAAGGTGTCTGTTTACCTCTTCCTGCTGTTCAGATCTTAAAGCTGGACATTCCATTTACATTTTTATCTGACCTCTTCACTTCCTTTGGAGTGCAGTTGAGCTTGCTCTGTGTCATCTAGGATGTAGTTAAAGGCGAGCTGCTTTTCTCTAGCAACCATCTCTATAAACAAGCCAACCTGAGGTAAATATAGAAAGTTTGCTGCTTGTTTTCTTTAGCAGATGCTGCTTCCTGTTAGAGTATCAAAAACGTTTTTTTTTTCATTTGTTCATAGATATGAGAACTTTAAAAGTTACACATTGCAGCAGTGTGTTGTGTTAGATACTTGGACCCATATAGAATGGTTATTTTTTTAACTAACAAAATACATAATTTAAATAACAAAAAACACTTAAGGAGAGAGGTCTCCAACTCTTGTTCTTGAAAGCCACTGTTGTTCAACTTGTAGATGCATACCTGGTCCAATACATTTGGAAGTAATATGTAGCTCATTACTAGGCCTCTGCAAGACTTCTGAGTGAGTAATTCAACAATTTGGTTCGGGGGTGTTGTAGCAGGGATGAATTAAAAGTTACAGGACAGTGGCTCTTAAGGACTGGAGTTGGAGAGCCTGGAAATGCTGATCATAGCAACAATTAAGTACAGTGATGGATCTACGAAGCTGTGGACATGCTTCTCTTAAAAGGCCCTTGGAACCTCTTAAAGTGCATGATTTTATAATCTTAAAAATACATAAACGTTTCAAAAGAATCTGATGGACTGCTTCAAAAAAATAAAAATTATTTATCAACACAGCAGACATAAACTTCTGGGTGGACCCTAAAAGAAAAGTTTTTAGTATACACTATGGACTCTAGACGATTTGGACAGATTACACGAGGAAGAATGATCAAACTTTGCTCTATTTGTTGGCACAATGTTGTGAAATTTTATAGAAGTAGAAAATCTGCCCTACAGGCAAAAGGAGTATGCAACATGTCAAAAACACGGGGTGGGGGGTGGGGGGGTGGGGAGGTGTTGGGTTTATGAGTTTTTCAAATATGTATTTTTTTTTATCTGACTTAAAAACAAATTAAATCAAGGTACTGAAATTACAAAATATTTATTAGTATCATCAATTAAATTAATTAATTTAAAGGCAATTTATATATTATCAGAAAGGAAAATAATGTAGAAACTTTCTGTATTTTACTGCTTTGGGCAGATTGAGTTATATTTACAACATTCAGCAAGATGCAATGCTTTTTTTTACGATAAACAGAGAAAAAAGATGTGTGAGTGTTACTAATGTCACTGATTATCTCTCCTTTCAGCTATTTGTACAAGAATGAAATCCAATCAATTGACAGACAAGCGTTTAAGGGCCTTGTCTCTCTTGAGCAACTGTAAGTGACCAAATTCTTTATTCACCTTTTCTGTGTGTTCGCAGTGTTCTACCTTCTTCTACCCATTTGTAAATGGCTTGATACCCCTCCCCCCTCCCGAGGATCTCTGTTAAGAAATCCCAAAGCCTTGCAAAGCTGGCATGCTTATGAGTCATAAGATGCACCAATCAAAGCATGTTTCTTAGGCTGTAGATGGTCATCATACTGCAACATGCGACCACCGATTCCCCGTTTTTGTTGTCACTATGCATGCCATTCGTGCATCCAACCCTCGTGTGCTGCGCATTGACCCCCTTAGACCCTTATGCATGAGTCGCATGATGATGATGGCAGCTTTGCCCCTTCCCTATTAAGGCTTTAAAACATAATGTATTGCAGTGTTGTTCGGCAGTCAAGATTACAGCAGAGAAAAGCTTTGGCCTACGTCTTCTTGCTGCAAACCCCCCTCCTCTGATTTGCTGCAATCTTATGTGTTTATGTGATTTTTTTTATAACCCTGCATAATGTGCGCTTTGTTTGTGTAAGAAGTTCAGCTGCTTCCCATTAGTACTAGAAATCAAACTACTTTGTCTCTAACTCCAATCCTTCTGGAGCTTTTAGATGTGTCTCTGTTTGGTGACCCCCATATTTGATGCCTGCTTTAAAAGAAAAACAACTTTTATACATTCTCAACTCAGAGGAAAATTGAATGTTGCTTGTAAAAGCATCATAATTCTAACATTTAATTGAAATTTTATTTAGCCTGGAGTCAGCAAGAAGCCGAGATTTATATTTTTGGACATTTCAGACATTATGATTTCATATACAGTAGAAAGAGAGAAAGAAAAATATTCAAACCAACTTGGCCTTATGTCAGACTACATAGGGTCAAGATTAGTACTGTGTGTTAAGTCATGCATTATCTGTAAATCCATTTTTTATAGCTTACTTTAATATAATTCACCACACCCAGGCCTGAATAGTGTCAGACAAGTAGAATCAATCAATCACTTCAACAAAACCTCTATGACAACCCAACACACCCTGATCTACCAAAGTTCAACAACAGATGGAAAACAAAGTGCTTGGTTTATGTCAATCTGGAAAGAGTGATGGTCAGGGGCTGATTTGCCGTTTAAGACCTGGACTTAAGGTATTTGGATCATGTGGAAAAAGACTTTTGTTGAACTTGTATTATGGGTGTTAGATTTATGAATGAATGATTCAGATTTTGTTGTTCGAACTATAGAAGCCACTTGTATACCTACTCCAGAGGCCATATCAACTTTGTTTTTTCCAGCACATTTGGGTTGGGCTGTGATACAATTGAAGTGTCAATTTCAGTAAGACAACTCATCATTTTAGAACTTTGTTAGAAAACACAGATGCTGCATCCTTTTGGAGCAAATTGGAAAGCAATCATCCAGACCAATTATCATCATAGAGGATGGTTCAAATATAAGGCTCTGCGATATTAAAGGGGTGTGTCAATTTGCTGTGTAAACCTCATTTCAACTCCTGTGATGGAAGCAGCATAGATTCATAGAAATAGAGAAATGTCCTGCAGAGATTTGCCTTTAGCGAAACAGTCTTACATACATTTCCACACAGTTTTGATGAAGACAGTATAAAATTATATTTTGCAAATGCCTGATTGAGGAAAAAGAGTGTACTGCAGTTTTTTTTTACCTATCCCCAGACAGATTTACATCAAAGTGTAACCAAACAGTGATAAAGACAAATATTGTCTTTTATTATCTGCTACATATTTTATGTATTTTGCCTTAAACTAAAAATACCTTCCTGGAAGTCCTAATTCCTTGGGTTTCTTGAATATATGTTATTCAGAATGGGTCGAAACATTACAAAGTAGAAAAGACTTTGGAGACTTGCTTTCTGTGTAAAGACATAAAATGCAGGAAATAATTCATTTGATAACAACCATGTAATTTGTTCCCATTATGCCTGCAGTAAAATACCAGAATGCTTTTAATTAGTGGCTCTCAACTTATCATCATCATTACAAGGATATTTATGTCCTGTGTCTTTGTTTTACTCAAACAACTGCAAATGACCTGCATAATACAATACAGTTTCAGTCCATACAGCTGTTTTAAAGAAATGCTTTATGTTGTGGTAACAAGTTTTAAATATATTGTAACAGATGCCCAGGCATGAAGTCTCATTGTGCATTGTTCTGAATGAGGAAAATCCCAAATCAGTGGTTGATGATTCATAGGTGGCTCAGCAAGGTTCTTTGTTGTCTCAGTCTCTGTGCCTGTATTACTGCTGCATCAGCATTGACTCTCAGGTGAAAGCGATCCAAATTTTAACCTCCTGTTCACTATTTTCATCCAATTTTTTCCTGCATGTATAATTTGTGTCTTTAATCTGGAAGAAATGCCCTTAAAATAACAAATGAACTGCTGATTCTAACATATTTTTTGTAGTTCTTGGTACAAAAACATATATTTTCCCCTTATCAATTTACATTTAGACTCTTTTTCATCTTAACTAACCTTAGATAAAATCTTACTAGCTAGCAATACACAATGAACTGAATTTGACTATATTGTAATCCAATTTAGACAAAAATCTGGATTTAATGTTGCTGGATTTGAATATGACTTAATTGTTGAATTGTACAGGAGGAATTTGATTGAATTGAATTGGTTTAAATCAGGTTCTGAATAAATTGCAGCTGTTTGTCATGTAAAGTGCCCATAGCTGATGTTTGTCCTGGTGCTATGTAAATAAAATGACTCCAAATACTTCCCCTTGCATCCGTTTGATGTAAGAAGACATTATTCTACTGCTTCATTGAGTTTGACTTGTGTTTAACCAAATGTACTTAAATTTGGCATAATTATGAACACACCCATTTGTCTGCATGAGTCATTTGGCCAGTATAAATGCAGTTATGACATCAAACTCTTCCCTAATTAAAGTTTGAGTTTGTTAAAAGGCACTGTGAGTGACTCTAAGGTGATAAGAGGTATGTTTTTATGTTGTGATGAAACAAGTACTTCTCCTTTACCAAAAACATCCATAATCATTCATAGGACCCAGAGTTAGTATTGGGGCCTAAAGTCAGTAGTGCGTGTCAAATAGTATAAAATAATCTTGTATTATAATAACATGTCTTTTATATATATATATATATATATATATATATATATATATATATATATATAAACACAAATTTAGTTTTCTCTGCATCTATTCCTGACTCACCAATGTCCAAACCCCATCCAGTCCCCACCCCTTCTCTCAACCCTTTCCATTTCATATGATATTTTATAATCAGGTTTTATTCTGAAATGCCTATATTTGTACATTGTGTTCTGTTTCAGGTACCTGCACTTCAACAGCATTGATTCTTTGGAACCAGAATCCTTCACCCATTTGCCGAAGTTGGAACGACTGTAGGTGCACTCTTGTCTCACCGTTTGGACAAAAAAATTAATAAAACGAGTTTAGTTAAAACAAAATAAAGCAGAAGTTGAATGTGCTCTTATACATGACCAGGTTTTTGTTTCATTATTTATCTTTGATTTGTCTTGCAATACTTAGCAGGATTTTATGAAGCTCCCTCTCCTTCTCTTGTCTCCCTAGATTCTTGTTTTATTGTTTGAGTATGGAGTATTTGCACCTGCAGCCTTGAGTGTGTGTGAGGACATGGAACACTTGCGGGGGGAAAAAAATGAGGAAAAGGGGAGGGAAAGAATTCCCAGGTGCATAGTTTAGCTGTTGTTGGGGAAGATTTCCATGGACACAGTCAAAGCAGAGACAATGGAGATCTTTGAATCAACCTCCTAAAGGAAGAAGTCTGTGACAAAGTGATAAAGTCTTGTTTAAATAAGAAAATGCTTTGTTGTATTAGCTATAGTGGCATAATGTGGGAAAACAATATTTGTCCTTTTTAAAAAATGGAAAATTACATCTCAACAGCATCCAGACTATCAGTTTGTTTGGTCAACTGTTTTTTTTTTTTTTTCTGTCTTCTGGTCAGGTTTTTGCATAACAACAGAATTACACAGCTCGTCCCAGGAACCTTCGCTCATCTTCAGTCCATGAAGCGATTGTAAGTAAAAATACTAATATTCCTACAAATTTTATGAAGAGTGATATAAATATGGATTGTTAAAATGAAAGCAGTTTGCTAATTATATTCTTCAAAAATACAGCATTTTTAGTCCTGTCAACAGCTTTTTTTTAATCCAAGTTTTATCTTTCATTCAGCCGTTTGGACTTCTTTAAGTGTTTTGGAGGAGGGATTTTAATTTTTTTTTGCTCTTCTTTTTCCACTCATAAAACTACTTCCAATGTTGAAATGAGAGTTCAGATGAGAGGATCAAAACCCCATTTAATCACACCAGCTTTGCTCTGATTTTGGCTTTTGATATTGGAAAATGTAAACCATATTAAAATTGAAAAAATATTTGAAAAAACATATGAGCTCATTATTCTATACCTCTTGAGTGTAAAATAAATGTTTAGGTGACATACTGTTGTAAAGTTGTACCCGAAGAGCAGTCCAAGCTGTGAGAATAGTTCCCACGGTGAGAACAATCTGTTCCACTCTTGTTCTGGTGGGCCCCACTGTTTACACTGAGCTGGATTTGGTGGTGCCAGACACACTGTAGTTCATGAACCATCACAAAGGAGTGTGCTGAATGCTGCTGCTACACGGCCAATGTGATCACAGGTTGAAGGCTCTAAAGGGGTATATGTGAAGGAACTGAAATCAGAACCACTCAGACTGCATTTGGAGGGGAGGTATTCTTGACCACACATGATGGTATTCTTTTTGCAGCTGTAAAACCAAACCAGTCCTGAACCAAAGGAACAGATTTCCTTTTACTAGGCAACAATGTTTGCACTGCAGTTTTGATTTTTATTTTAAGTTTAGAAAACAATATCTGCTCTAAAAGTTGTTTAGGCTTAGAGATTTTAACCCTGTGAATCATGTGAAAATGAAAAAATAAAACAAAAAAAACTAAAGCTTACAGACATCTCAATATAATTCTTGATTGAACTAATCCTTTCCTGCAATTACATAAAAGTTCAGATGAAACTATTTTATTAATTCTATAGCCGAAAATAATAGAAAATTGTGATAAATATGACAAGATATTCACATCATGTCAAAACATCTCTGGGTCAGAAAATATGATGTTTTGTCAAATTTTTCAGTGATCAGAGATCGGCTATATTAGCTGATGAGTTGTGCTGATTTTTGCAAAAGTACTTCCTAGTACGTTTGACGTGATTTCACAATAATTCAAACCTCTGTAGCCGCGCAAATAAGGACTCTTTATTGCCACAAATCAGCATAGCAGATTAAACACAATTCTAATATGGGTAAACGTCAGCAAATATGCTTAACCCTACTTTAAAATGTGTAATAAAGGCATACAAACTCACCTTCTGCATTTACATGTAACAGTAAACCAAAATAAACAAATAAAAATGTATCGCTTTGCTCCTGCAGCTGGAGAAAAAAATGTCCTTTATTTCTAAACTTCCAGGTTCCTTACTTTTCCCAAATGCCTGATTTCCTGTCTGCTCCAAACTAAACTGCTTCTGAGACGTGTCCGATTTGCGCTGCTTCGTGCCCAGTGGAAACGGTGCCATTGACTTTGATAGGGGCTATCATCCATGTACTACGCTTCACTGATATTATGCGGCGCTTACACGTCCAGTGGAAAGGAGGGGTCAATCATTTTATCTGGATGGCACTGATTTGGCTCAGGTAATAACGTAAAGAACCTCGGCATTTATTTTGACCAAGACATGACATTCAAATCCATATTAAACATGTCTCTAGGATTTCCATCTTTCATGTACGGATTATTGCTAAAATTAGAAACATCCTGTCCAGTAGTAATGCTGAGAAACTAGTCATGCATTTTTACTTCAAGCCTGGACTACTGTGATTCTTTACAATCAGGAAGTCCAAAAATTGCAATTAAAAGCCTTCAGTTGATCCGTAATGCTGCAGCAAGAGTTCTCTCTCATAAATGTTAAAAAGAGAGATCGCATTTCCCATGTTTTAGCTTTTCTCCATTGGGTCTCTGTTAAATTCCGAAAATAGTTTAAGATCCTCCTTGCATTTAAAGCTCTTAATAATCAAACTCCATCATGCATCAGAGATCTGATAGTTCCAGATGTTCAGAGCACTTGACTCTCAGACTGCATGTTTATTTCTGGTTCCTTGGATTTCTGAAAGTAGAATTGCAGGAAGATCTTTTAGTTATCCGGCTCTTCTCCTGTGGAACCAGCTCCCAGTTTTAGTTTGTGAGGCAGATACTTTTGTCAACTTTTAAGACCAGCCTTAAAACTTTCTTTTTTGATACGTCTCTCTGTAGTTACGCTGCTATGGGCTTAGACTGTTGAAGAGCAGAGTCACTACTTTTCTTCACCCTGCTATTTTTCTCCTCCACTACTCTCCAGTCGCATCATTTGATTGTTATTATATTATTTACATTATTTGTACTCTGTATCTGCAAGTATTCAGATCCAATTATCGGTATCGTATTATTATTGAAAAAAGTGATATCATTGCAGTCATTTTGATCTTAATAATATTTAGGCCCTAGCAACGAAAGCAAAGTAAAAGCCTATTGGAGTATACTCATATAAATATTTGTATCCAAATGCATTATCAGTGATGCTTCCGGAGCACCCTGCGTCCTCTGACTCTTTGCATGTGTCCATGTGTGCAGGCGACTGGATTCCAACTCTTTAAACTGTGACTGTGAGCTGCTGTGGCTGGCTGACCTGCTGAAGCAGTATGCAGAGTCAGGAAACGCCCAGGCAGCCGCCACCTGCGACCATCCCAGCCGGCTGCAGGGCCGATCGGTAGCCACTCTCACTGCTGAGGAGCTAAATTGTGGTACAGACAACATAATTAAAAAATAAATGCTTAATTTGAAACTTAAATTTGATTTTTTTTTTATCGTCTTAATGGTCCTTCTTCAAACCAGCTTTCATTTAGTTGTAGCATTAACATTTTCCCCTTAGAGGTATTTCTGAAGACTTTGACAGCACCTTGCAAAAGTATTCATACTCTTAAAACTTTGTGAAACCATATTAAATTACTCCACCAAACCTATGTATATATTTTTTTATAAAATTCGAAAAATAGATATACTTTGTATACTGTACTCTTCGCTACTTGTAGTCTCCCCTACCTTTGTATATCCTAAATATCCATGCCTCAAACTAAAACAAATACCTTGAAGTATGTGTTTGTAAGGTGGGAAACTGTGGAGGGCAGGAATGAACAGACATGAATGCTTTTCCAAAAGTGAAAATACCTATCATCGCCATAAAACTGTGTGTGGGTTTTTTATATTTGTTTAACTTTTGAAATTAAGAAGAAAAAATCATTATCTGGGAAATGAAATTATCTACACAAACAGAGATATTCTTCTGTATACTCTGCAGATAATAGTTACAGCATGAGTAAGCATTGGTGCTTGTGGGGGCTAAATACCAGTCTTAAGCTGCAGTTTATTGGGTCTGTGCTAACTTAGCTCTTCTCATATGGTTTCATTGAACCTTCCATGCATTTTGTTTTTGTCATTTTTTAGAATTTATAAAATGAAAGTGATTGTTATTACACACAGGCAATAGCTCACCCTTCTTTCCTGCTAATAGTGCATATGTTGAGTCACATATAATTAGTGTAATCCACACACTGCAGACACACAGGTGTATCTTTCTGTTCTTTGTCTGAGATTTGCAGCTGTTTTGCTCTTGAAAAAAAAAAAAAAAAACATACCCAGCTGCAGGAAACGTCAGTCTGTGGTCACTGTGACCACAAGCAGCTGTTAATTCTATCAGTTATGGTAGAGACAAGTTTATCTTATTGTACAATTTTGGTTGAAGGGATGTTTATCTGCTGTAATAAAAAGTTTAATAAACACAAACAAGTTTCTTGCTAAGTCGTGAAAAGCTTGGAGCATCATTGACTGTGTTTATCATTTTCAAGTTTCTGGGTGAGTGAGGGGAAAACACAAGGAATAGAAAAAGATGGAAAATTATATGTAAGTGATCTAAATGTTGAATCATTTAATAACAGAAGAAGTCTGTGATTTTAAATTGGAAAATTTGTAGAAACCAGTGTATATCATTACTAGAAGTCACATTGGGCCTGGCTGAGCTACAATCTAAGCATTAAAGAGTTCTTTAATTTAAACCTTTCAATCATTTCTTACATAGGTTTTAGAGACACTAATGGAATATAACATTATTTATTGATTTTTCTATTTATTTAATTCTAAAACATAAGCAAAAAAATAATAAACATGCAAAATGTGTACTTTTAATATCGTTATTATGCTGAAAATTGTTGCTTTTTGTTCTGTTTTTTTCTAGAGTTGTGAATGGAATATCATTGTTATGCTTTGGATAAATTCAGTTTGAGAATAAGCAGCACATTAAAGTACAATACAATTGGAAAAGAAAATCCAGATAACTTCACAATCTTTTTTTATTTTTTGTTGGCTCCACAACTAATTCCAATTGTAGTAATCATATTTTTTTTTCTCCAGCCCCCACTGAATATTTCAATCAGAACAAGCAAGCTGTAAGTTAACCACATTTTAAGCACAGCAGCTAAGTTTAATGTCCATGACTTGCCTACTCCTGTCTAGAGGAAACCTCCCACTCCCTCCCATTTAGCAGAAGAATGTCTTCCTTAAAACATGGACGAAGTCATTCTACACCTCCCTCCATCCGTCTCTTCCTTCATGGTCCACTTCAGTCCCTGTAAGCAGGGCAGTATACTGCCTAGAGTCCGACTGCCATAAACTTACAGTTAAAGTGCTATAGTGTTTGTATTTATTGATTTCCTAATGGTGACAAAATAATCACCATCACAGTGGTTGCTGGTGTGAGAACATAGGAGGAAACTGCTTGAAACAGTTGCTTCTGACATGTGTTGTTGAGCAAACACTGTGAAAGTGGGAGGTTCAATCTCCCTTTGGGACATTAGAACTGTTCCTGTTTTTGCTTCTTTGTGTTTTGTATTTCACATGCTTGTGGTGAACATGAATTCATATTACAACTGCGTAAAATAAGTATATACTTTAAGAAGTTTTACATCTGTTGTTATGGAAGCTAATATATGTCACATTATCTCCTGTTACCAGCAAACCTCTTGGAGAAGCAGATGTTCCTGTCCATTACCCTAGGAATGGTTCACAGGAGTGAACTGCCTATTAAATTAAGCTGAAGGATCAGAGAGATTACAAAAAAAGGAGATATGTATGGCTGAAGCGTTCAGCATCATGTTTAGAGAAAACCAAACACAATTTCAGCACAAATGCTCCCATGCCAACAGCTGGTTTGTTTTGGAGCAACAAGACCTGTGCACCTTGGAGTCATTAAATCAACCCTCAACTTGTCTGTATACCAGTGTATTGTGTGATGCCATCTGCACAAACCAGGTCAGAAATAGAACAGTGATCTCAAATTCAACAGAATCGTGGTGTTGCAATGGCCCAGTTAAAGTCCTGATTTCACCTATTTTAAACTGTTTGGATATTTTGGAACACACAAAAAATATATCTTAATCTTGAAAATTTCAAATTTCTGTCCTAAACTTTTTTGTGTTACATAAAGGCAGGAACTAAATACATACCAGTTTAATTATAATTGATTTGTCCGATTAAATTTTCTCTTTCCAGAGATACCAAGAATCACCTCCGAGCCCCGGGATGTTGATGTTACATCAGGAAACACTGTTTACTTCACCTGTAGAGCTGAGGGCAACCCCAAACCACAGATTATCTGGCTCAGGAACAGGTAAGATTCATTAAAACCTTTAAAAAAAGGTAATTAGGAGAACTGAGACAAAATACTTAAACTATAGCTGCTTTAGTTCTTAGTGGTTTATACATTTCCTATGCATTTTTTGGATTTTGAGATGTTTGCTTTTGTCACAACTTTTTTTGTGTGGCTTTTTTTAAAGATTGTATGCACTGTTATCTTAAAAGGAAGATTGGCAAATAAAAAAAAGACATGCAACAAGAAGTTGGGAATCAAACCCAGGACAGTTGCATCAATCAATTGTGACTTTTGCTTTGTTTTTACATTGAATCAAGATTTAAATAACTCTGTAAACTGGTTATGACAAGATTGTTTAGATCTTTAAATCAAATAACTGATAAAAGCTGTATGTTTTTAGTATGACCATTTTCCTTCCACAAATATGTGTTTTATATTTTGTTTATTTGAAAACGTTTCTTTGAATATTTTTGTAGATAAAAAACAAGGACACAGAAGACATACTGTAACCACAACTATCCGTCAATTTGTGTATTGTTTGTTACAGTAATGCTTTAAATATGCGGGATGACAGTCGTCTGAACCTGCTGGAAGATGGGACACTAATGATTCAAGACACCAGAGAGACTGACCAGGGAGTTTATCAATGCATGGCCAAAAACATAGCTGGGGAAGTCAAGACTGCAGAGGTCACTCTTCGATACTTTGGAGCCCCCTGTAAGTACACAACTTTCCTTTCCCTACCAGCTAATAATGGCATTATGCAGTTTTCCTCATAGAAATCTGGGGAACTGTCAGTTTTCCAGACTAGGTTGAATAGAGGCTCATTTTGAAGATAATTACATTTGCAAGGAATATTAGTTCATGATGGAAGATTTGGCTCATGTTAGTGTGGTTACTTTCAATTTTGATTTGACTTGTTGATAATTGACTGTAGCATATGTCAATGTAATTCTTCTTAACTGTGTTATAAAACAAGTTGTTCCTGTCAGCAGGAACGTAGCATTTTATTTAACAACCCGTAAAGCCCAATGACAAGAGCTTTCCTCTTCTTCACGAGCAAAGCAAGCCAACCAAGTGAAATGACAGAGACATACAGAATGCCGCTAGAGTCCTTGTCTCTGTCACCATAAATGTAATTATGATCAGCGAAGGAGGCTTTGTTCGTGAGAAGAAATCCCAGATTTGATGAACAATAGAATTTGCACAAATTATAATATGCATTTGCATGTGATCCACATGAATATAGGCTTTGAATGTTAAGCCCTCTCTGCAAAAAACATTGCACAATGCAACAACAGACATCAGGAGTTAAGTTCTGGCAAGAAATCTAAACACACATCACTTTAAAAAGCTGTGATTCGGTCCCAAAGTCAATACCAAGGGTTGAATCTGCACATGAACAGATCTTGTGCATTTCCATGTGTTAAGGGAAGTATCTAAAATGTTGTTAAACAAATCTACAGGCCAGTAAAACCCTAATTGGTACATCTCTAAATTATTCTTAAGTGAAGCAAAAGGCAGAGAAGTGCGAACTTATTTGTGTATTTTTTACTTTATAGATGCTTTCTGTTTCAAAATACAATCTAAAGAAGGGATATCTGATATCATGGGATACTTTTTGTGCATGTTTTTGGTTGAAACCAAGTCATTCAGAAGTTTCTGAAAGCTGATGTTGTGCATTTCCTTTCTGAAATGTAAACCACATATCCCTTGCTGCACACATATTTTCGCCATTCCACAGTAATCACTGCCCAAATAAGGACACAGATCCACTGCAGTTTCTTTAGACAACCATTGGAAACGTTTTGGAATTGGTCAGGGTTTGTTTTGCGTCAATGGACACAAAGGTGCTCTTTGTAAACGATCCACTAAGCCACTTTTTCAGAGCTTTTAAAACTGTTGCGAACAACAAATACTTACATCTCAGTGTTTTGATTTGCTGTAATTTCTTTTGTCTTTCAAAACATAATTTTTCATTTATTTTATTTTTGTTTTGCCTCATTTGAAAATAAAAAAACAAAAAATTTTGGATACACTGTTACAAGACTTGATATTAATACCCTGCACACTTTGCAGTGTATACATCTGAAAATTGCACTGAAATCAAAGCCTCTTTATTAACTCTTTTTTATATATTCATTCTAAAATGAAAATCTAAACGATTTTCAATTTAAGTTTAGAATTGCCTTATTCTATAATTTCCTTTATATTTGGCTTTGATTAACTGTGCAACTTGAATTTTCTTTTATTATTATTATTTTTTTTTACATAATGAACTTTTCCCTAATAAAAAATAAATGTGTCATCTGCAAAGAAGAAAACATTCAGTGTTGATGTTTGTAGCACTTAGTAAAGTTATCTTGAACTTCATTCCAACCTCACCTCTCCCTCTTCCCTTGTTCTTCCAGCTCGGCCAAGTTTTGTCATTCAACCCCAAGACACGGAGGTCCTGGTGGGCGAAAGTGTGACTCTAGAATGCAGCGCAACCGGTCAGCCACAGCCAAGAGTCACTTGGACTAAGGGTGACCGCACGCCGTTGCCTAGTGATGCTCGTATCAACATCACCCCGTCTGGGGGGCTTTATATCCAGAATGTTGTCCGAGAGGATGGAGGACTATATACTTGCTTCGCCTCCAATAATGTGGATACTATACATTCCACAGCACGTATCATTGTCCAAGGTAAACCTTTTAGATTTAGATTTGTATTCGGTGTGATTTTGCTTTAACAAAGAAACCATTAAGGTTTTCAGTCTGTTTGCAGGTTCTGTCTGGCTTGTGTCATTTTTTTTAATAAAAATAGCATCTCATCTAACAAAAGTTAAACTATATCGAATTAGATTCAGTCAAAACACCTACAGAAGCATGGAAGAGACCTGCATTCATGGCTGAAATTCACCACTTCCTAAACAAAATATAGCTATGTAATCTGCAAAGAAAAGAAGTTTCTTTTGGTACATTTTTAACAATATTGGGAAAATAAAATTTGTGTTTATTGCTATAGTAATCAGAATAAAAATGACATACTTTTGTGTCGTTTTTTCCACTTTTTTGGCAGCATCCCCACAGTTCACTGTTGTACCACAGGACCAGTCAGCCCTGGAGGGTAACACCGTGGATATTCCATGCGAGGCGAGCGGTTACCCAGAACCAGTGATTACCTGGTCTCTAGGTGGAAATCTACTGCCTTCAGACCGACGTCACACAATTCTGCCTCCCGGAACCCTCCGTATCACTCGGGTTGCGACCCATGACGAGGGACAGTATGAGTGTGTGGCAGTGAGTCCAGTGGGGACGGTGCGCACAGCTATGACTCTCAACATCGAGAAAATAGGTGAGGAACTAAAATAATTTGATGACTGAACATGATAATGTTTAGTGTTAAAGAAAAAAATCTGAAGATTGTTACATTATAAACTTAAAAAAACCCTCATGAACTTACAGAACTGCCTCAAAGGGTAATCTAAATTGGTGGCCCTCCATGACTGCGTGCACTGATGCAGAAGACTTTTCAAAAGGGCATATTGTTTTAGTTAATGAGGCTGTTGCTGTGTTATCATTTCAAACAAGAGGAGGCAGTGAGTGTTCGGAAGCTGGCAATGGTGATCCTCATCTCCTTCTTACTTGTTTGTCCTGACCAGCAAACTCCTAAATCTTTCCTGTTGTTTTTTTTCTCTAGAATTTCAAATAAACTATTGAATTGCGAGTAGAAAGTAGAATGTAGAAAGCAGATTTATATTTTTTTCTTCTTGTTTGTCCTCTGTTAGTACAAAAGATCCTCTATATGTAGTTGTTTTAATAAGTATAGAATCAGTATAAAAGCGGTTACATGCTGCTGCTCACAAATGCTATTGCCTGAAGTTGATTTACTTTCTCAAGTAAATCAATAACCAATCTCTTCAAATATTCCTCCTGAATATTCCCATACAGGAATGAACTGTAGCCGCAAATTTTTATTAATTTGTGTCCGAACCAGATGAAGGGGAGAGTGTTTAATTGGTTCTACTGTCTGAGTACTTGGTTTGAATTTACTTTTAAGGGGTAAATACAATTTTTGGCTTCAGTCCCTAGAAATTGACTGATAAAGGAAATTATGTTTCGGCTAAAATATTACTGTTGAGCTAAAACCTCAAAAGTGAAGGATTGAAAGATTTTTCAAAGAAATGTAATGCTTGCACAATCCCAGTTTTTTTTTTTTTTGTAATATAAAGCCGTTTGGTGAAAGTTGTAAGAAATTTGTTTGCTTGATAAGGCCTGTTCATATCAGAGTAACAGTGCTTGTCAAAATGGAACAGATTGAAAATGGAATCATAGATCTTTGCCCTGTCCTGGAGGGGACCAGCAGTCATCAAGCGAGAAGCAGGGTAGGCTATACCTTGAGCAAGTTGCCAGTCCATTGCACAGCAACATCGTGGCATGCAGGACCAACGACCACGCACACACATGCTCACACCTAAGAACACTTTAGAGAGCCCGATCAACCTAACAGTCATGGTTTGGAGTGTAAGAGGAAGCTGGAGTACCCAAAGGGGACCGACCCATGGATAAACAGAGAGAACATGTAAAGTGACCCAAGGCCAGGATTTGAACCCGGAACTTTCTTGCTGCAATGAAATAGTGCAACCAACTGTGCAGGCCCAGCAATTACAATTATACCTGAATTTGATGGAATTTTTTATTTTTTATTATTATCATTTTGTAAATTAGACACCAGTCCATCCCCACCAAGCAAGTATTTACACTGTATGGATGGATCTTTATGTGAATAGTGTAACACTGTAGTAGGCTGGGCTGGCCGCAGCGTACTTTTAAATTCCTCTGAAGGGTGCCTTTCTGTTATGTTTCTGAGCATTTTTCCTGACTTTATCCTCATTTGTGAGACCTCATATAATTCTTTGGTTTAGGAGCTCTAATTTGTTATGGATTTTAAAATCGAAACTGTTGCTCCTACTTTCTTTGTGGTAGGCCATTGTGTTACCCATTAATGCCACAGTTAGATGTTTTAAACATGATGTAATCACTCTTTGGAAACTTTTGGCGGCATTCTTGGCTGCTTCATACTCACTTTTTCTCTTTCACGCTTTTTAACTTGCTTTTCAACTTTGAGGCTTGGACATGAATTTAACTAATGTGAGCTACAAGCCTCTACACATTTTAAAAAGGTAAAAACCTAGAGAAAAGATATTAGTCTTTGTCTTTGATTAGTTGGTTTAGATGGTTTGTGTACTGGTTAAAAAAGAAAAGTCATCTTAAGTAATAGACTTGATTGTATAGTTCTACAGTGCTTTCTCTGTTTGCATGCCTATTCCTCACAGCACAAGCCATTACATTTTACATGTAGGGGAGCTTTATTGCCTCCTGTGAACATGATTTCATTGAGTGTACAGCTGAAATTACAGGGCCAACATCGCACAGGAAAGAGTGACAGCCTATAATCCTGAGATGACACCATGTTTTTCCATGTAGTAATGGGTGCTAACATAACTTAAAGTACATGCTGCATAATGGCTCCTCAGTGTTTAAGGCAGCGTGTTGGACCACAACCATAGGGGCAGAGGTTTGGCAACAATGCTGAGAAACAGCAGCAGGACGAGAAAGTGAATCTCAAGGGAAGCAACACTGAATTTCTTGCTTGGATTTTTTTCTTTATGCTTCTATCTCTGTAGTATTAGAAGTTTGTGTGCAGCTGTGCTCTGTGATTCCTTTAACAAATTCGCAGCTGTAGAGATGTTGTGTCCTTTTCAATTTAGTGAGTCGTTTGTCTAAGCTAATTAGAGCCAGACAAGTAAAAAATGTAATCTGTGTATTTTCTTTTACTTCCCCTTGTTGAAATATGAGAGGAAAAAGGGGGGAAGATAAAGACAGCTTGGGTTGTGAGAAATTAGACAGTACCGCATGACACAAAGACTAACATTCTGGAGGGGTGAGTGAACCTTTGATTTACAGCCTTGTGTAGAATAAAAAATCTCCCTCCCCCTCCTCTGGGGAACCAGATTTTCAAGAATGGGCTAAAAGATTTTGATAACTCTTGTGAGTGGACAGTAAGTAAACTCCCGAGGGTGTTCAATTTATACACCATCTATCTCTAAAAATGTTATTAAATGTAATATATTTCTTCATCCTTTTTCTCTCTTATGCAGCAACCCCCCAGTTCACAGTAACACCACAGGATCAGACAGTCTTGGAGGGTCAGACTGTGGATTTCCCCTGCGAGGCGAGCGGCTATCCAACCCCACTGATCATCTGGACTCGAGGTGGAAGTCCTCTTTCTTCGGACCGTCGGAACGTCATCCTGGCCTCCGGTACACTCCGCATCACTCGGGTGGCTGCTCACGATGAAGGCCAGTATGAGTGTGAGGCGGTGAGCCTGGTGGGGACGGTGCGCACCCCTGTGCAGCTCAGGATTGAGCAGAGAGGTGAGAAAATTGAAAAAGGCAAAATATTTCAAGAACTTACATTTAAAACAAACACGCAAACTTGCAGAGTTGCCACTACACATATTGCTTTAACTGCAGGAGCCATCTGTTAGAACACCACCCTGACATTAAGGTGATTAATGTTTCACAGGCTGGTAATAAAGGAAAGAAAAGTAACTGCTCAAGTGTAATGCAAACACTTGAAGAGGCTCTGTGGCTGTGAAACCCTGTTATCCTCCCTGTGGTGGTTCACAGCAAAATGCTCTGTATATATACTTTCTGTGTTGGGCTGTTGTCCAAAATCATTAACATGCGTGTGTGTGTTTGTGTATGTTTTAACTTATTCAGTAACGCCTGTTTTCACAAATGCTCCAAGGGACCTGACTGTGGAGGCTGGTCAGGATGTGCGGATTTCCTGCAGTGCTTTGGGCCAGCCACGGCCTGTCCTCACCTGGAACAAGGTTAGAATTAATCACATACACTCACTGGTCACTTTATTAGGTACACCTTGCTTTTGCCTTGAAAACTGCCTTAATCCTTCGTGGCGTAGGTTCGACATGGTACTGGAAACATTCTTCAGAGATTTTGGTCCATAAAAATATAGTATTTATTAATCTTATTACTTATTAATCAGTTGCAGTTGAACAAGTTTTTTATTAATTTTATGGTAAAGCAGTCAATGAAGAGCTTTTTATGCTGAGAACAGTGAAACTACTTGATATGCCTTGTACACCACTGTACTGCATTTGTTTTTGTTTTTTTCTCCAAAAAATAGATAATGTCCTGGGTTTTAATTGGTTGGGGGACTGCGGAAGCAATAGCTTAATTTAAGAACCACCATTGCTCATAAAGCTATGCATCCATTTTACTTCAGAGCTCTTAGGTCCGTGATCTTGACAGTTTCTGTGTCTTTTAGGATGGTGTACAGATAACAGAGAGTGGCAAGTTCCATATCAGTGCAGACGGCTACCTGGAGGTGAAGGATGTTGGCACTGCAGATGCTGGACGCTATGAATGCGTGGCCCGGAACCCCACTGGCTACCAGACTGCCAGAATGGTGCTCACAGTGACAGGTAAAAAAAAAAAATATATATATATATATATATATAAACAATGCCCTTCTCGCCCACCGTGGGCGGTGTTTACCATTCCAAGCTCGGGTCCTCTACCAGAGACCTGGAAGCTTGAGGGTCCTCCTCAGCATCTTTGCTGTTCCAAGTACTGCACATTTCTGGACTGAGATGTCTGAGGTTTTTCCGGGATCTGTTGGAGCCCTTCCTCCAGTTTGGGGATCACTGCCCCAAGTGCTCCGATTACCCCGGGTACTACTGTCACCTTCACCTTCCAAGCCTTCTCTAGCTCCTGTCTGAGCCCTTGGTATTTCTCAAGTTTATCATGTTCCTTCTTCTTGATGTTACCATCACTTGGTATTGCCACATCCACCACAACAGCTTTCCTTTGCTCTTTATCAACCACCACAATGTCTGGTTGGTTCGCCATTACCATCCTGTCTGTCTGTCTGCCTGTCTGTCTGTCTGGATCTGGAAGTCCCACAGGATCTTTGCTCGGTCATTCTCCACCACCTTTGGAGGTGTTTCCCACTTTCACCTTGGGGTTTGCCAGCCAATTGGTTATGACAGTTATGACGTTCCATGTATGCTTTCCCTCCCAGCATTTTACACCCTGTTGTGGTAGATCTGGGCCTCTATCGCTCTGGTGCTCAGAGCCTGCTCCTGTGTTGCCAGGATGAGTTCCTCTGTGGTGTCCCATAGGCCAGACCTTTCTAGCCATTTCTTGAGATCAGCCACTTCAGTTATGTTCCGGTGGTACATCCCATGTAGGGGCTTGTCCTCCCATGAGGGTTCATCCTCCAGCACCTCCTCATCTTGCCATTGTCTCAAGCATTCACTAAGTGCGTCATCCGTTGAAGCCTTGTCCTTGATGTATTTATGGAGCTTCAATGTTTCATCCTGGATATTGGCTCTTACACTCATCAGTCCTTATGTGCCTGTATAGCTCAACTGGTTAAGACAACAGGGTGGCAAGTGAGAGACCCAGGTTGTCCAGGTACTCTTTGGCCTGTGTTACGTTTTAGATGCAATATTTATTTGTTTGTCTGTTTCTGTCAGTGCCTGCAGTCAGCCGAGAGGGAGACACCTTTGTGAGCACATCCATAGAGGAGGCCATCCGTAATGTAGACAGTGCTATTGAGTCCACAAGGAGACGTCTTTTTGATGGGTAGGACATGACACAACAATAATCCCAGATACAGCATCATGCAAATGTAATTGATACCACTTGTTTTCAAGTATTTTTAGAAGTGAACTCTGTATTGAGTTTCACACTTATTGTAGGTAACAACATGGTCTTGGATTTTCTGATCTGTTTTTATTGTAGCTCTGGCTGTATGTTTAAAGTTTCTTCCCTGCTTCAAGTCAACTTTAAAGAGTTGAGTTCTTCTCCCTGCTAAATAAATGCATCCCCACAGCATAATGCTAACACCACCATGACTTACAATGTTGATTATGTGTTAAGATTTTTGTTATTTTTGTGTCACACATAATGTTGTGTATGTAGGTCTAAAAGTTCAGTTTTGGTCTGATCGGAACTAGTGTTTCTTTCACGTTATCTATGTTCCCAGCATAGAAAACAGCAAACTGTGATTCTTACAATTTTATTTGTATTCTTACAAGTCTATTAACTACTATTCATCCCTAGAATCAGAACCAAACATGGAGAAAAAGCGTTTGTATGCTTCCTTTATCTGGAACAAACTTTCTGATGACTGAAAAGCTGCTAAAACAGTGAGCTGCTTTAAGTCAAAACTTAGGGCGTTTTCACATGGCACGGGAACTGTACTCGGATAGCGTATTTGGTCACAATCCACTTATTTCGTACCATGTGAACAAAAACTGGACCATGCCAGGATACGGCCAGAGAGACCTGCCTTGGTGGTAGTATCGGAGTCCAGGTACGAGCGGCCACGGATCATGTGAACACAACCCATACTCTGGCCGTACTCAAGACAATAGACGCGCTCCACGCGGAAATGACGACACCGCCGGACGACAATTACAGAATCACCTCGCGACCATAAAAATACCAAAACAATGCGATTCAAGCATCCCACAGCAACACAGCAGATCACAAAATGGTATGTTTACGACAAACACTCACCCTGTAGATGGCTTCAGGTAGCAGCTGACCAGTAGACCAATTTGTATACATTCTAGGCTTTCGCTCATTTTATGACGTTGGTACTTCTCACTCCCTTGTTTGTTGGATAACTACAGACTTATTTGTATACCGCCACCTGCTGTTTAGGTGTAGTAGAACACTGGATTCCAGTACGGGTCAAATACATGCCATCTGAACAGAAGAAATTTGCATTTTCTCTGGCCGTATTCTGGCACGGCCACACATGTGAAAACAGCTTTAAAGTTCTTCTGTTTAGAGCTGCCTTTGAGTAAACAATTATTAGGCTTAATTGCTGTTTACTCTGTAGTTTTTACTTTCCATACTTTTATCTTATTTTTGGTTTCTTCACCACCGAATCATGTAAAGCACCTTGAAATAACTTCTTGTTGAAAGTGTGCTATACAAATAAAATTGCCTTACCTTGCCCTGCATTGCCTTTATTATTTCGAGAGATGGCTTAAAGTATATTTTTTTTAAACGACAGGGAATTTAGCCTGTATACATACCCACAGAAATTAAAACATACTTTCAGTAGATGCTTTTGGGTATGTTGTTGCACTAATTGTCACAGTCAGTGATATATTAGGATTATGAAAAGTCACTTTGCTATAATATCATCAATAAATGTTGCCAAGAATTTTCAATCTCACATGGGTCTTTTCCATATAATCTTAATACATTTTACCAACTACCATCCAGACATGAGAGTAGTATTACATTTTCCACTAATCTTAGTGTTGGTGTAGAAATGGCTGTTATTGAATGATACATTTTTTTGGTGTGTAAGACATGCAGAATAATTAATAAGTAATGGAAGTTAGCAAAAAAGATTTTGCAGCTTGTGCTACTCAATTTTTTGAAGATCGAAGAAGTTAAAACTGATGTTTTTAGCCTGAGCTAATGAAAGTTGTGTTAGGAAAATGTGGCAGGTGTTTCCAGATCCCCAAAATTCCAAGCTTTATGGGGCTTCATGATTACTAATTGAAGTTATAAATTCAATTTGATTTTGGCAAAAGAAAATGTTTTGATACAGCTGCACTATAAGGATAACATGAAAGTTAGATAAAAACAAAAAATAAATCAAATTGCTGTAATGCAGGGCACAACAGATGTACTGCATTAAAAGGTAAATGTTTCTTTTTATATTTAATAAAGGCCAAATACTAAAGCACACTGTCGCATATAGAGTTGATGATGGCCTACATGGTTGTGAGGTGTAAAGCAAAGTATGTACTAGTTCATGTTGGTTACTGACTTTCTTGCTGAAAAACTGAGCATGGAAAATGAAAATATACCAAATAATCCAAACAGCTTGTAAATGTTGCTTAATGCATCAGAGGTTATGTTTTACAAAAAATATTTTTCAGATCAAGATTATCTAGTTTGAGAAAGCCCCCACGAGGCATATATTCTCAAAAATCCATTTCAGTTTCTACTTCATCACTTATCCTTGTCTCACTTGGATTTGTCTCTTATTTGTTTTGCTTCCCTTCTATGTGAAGCTTAGATTTTTGTCAAAAGGTGATGACAAAGTCAGTTGTGTTTTTCTTGGCATGTGCCCACGTACATACACTCCTGCCTACCCAGGCGTGCAGACACACACAAACACACAGGGACACACGGAAAGAAGATAAATTCATACAGATGCAAGCAGCATAGTCATAGCTGCTGTTGCGATGAGGGGAATTTCCAGATCTGTGTAATTACAATCGCAGAATAGCTTTCTCCTTAGCTTATTATGGCAATTCAATAATGAAGATTTCCGTTGGGAATGCATGAGAAGGAAAGCTTGTGCCGCTTCTCAGTCTGACTCAACAACATCTGCTTTAATTTGCTTAAAAATGCAAGACTTATCCTTTGTTCTGTCCCTTTTAGTAACAGACTTCATATAGAAATTGATACATAGATTTAAAGATTTTCTACATATACAGATTTAAGATGTTATTTTTTTTGTTTTGTGTGCATAAATGAAATTAAGTGCAGAAAATTGCTTTTAGAAGTCACTGAAGAAATACAAAGAACCCACCTGTGTGTGTGATTGAATCGTAGTATAAATGCAGCTCTTCTGTGAATGCCTCAAAGGGAACCGATATGTAAGACCCATGATAAGTCTGGATGAGCTGCAGAGATCCACAGCTCAGGTAGGAAGGATTTGTTGACAGAAAAGCTGGTCAGTGAGCACTCCATAAATGTTTTTTTATGGACTGGCAAGAAAAAAAACTTTGTTGAAACAAAGGTATAAGGACTACCATTTTTGGTTTTCCCACGAGCCTTGTAGGAACACTGCTTATATGAGGAAGAAGGTGCTGTATGTCTGGTGGAATTGTAAAATTGCACATTAGGCGAGCACATGGTCGTGACAGCATTATGCTGTGGGGATGCTTTTCTTAAGGACAGGTAGGTAAAGCTGATCGGTGATGACTGAAATATAGATGAAGCTGAAAAAGATTTTTGAATAAATTTGAGTGAATGAAAGCTAGTAGAAGATATTGAAAATGTAAAGCTCACTGATACAACTCACATATGTATGTACGTTTTTGATTTTCCTTGTTTAAACCGAAGAGAAAATGTTTATGGTAATATTTGCTTCTTCTCTCCTGCCTTGCCCACAATTTTTATGGCCCTGTTCATCCCTCTCCTCTCATCAGTCAGCCTCGTACTCCGGGAGAGCTGCTGGCTCTTTTCCGATACCCACGTGATCCCTACACAGTAGAGCAGGCACGTGCCGGGGAGATCTTCGAGCAGACTCTCCTGCTCATCCAAAACCATGTCAACCAGGGTCTCATGGTGGACACCAATGGTACTGGTAAGGCTGGTTCTATATGCCAAACTTTAAATGTGAGTGTAAAAATGTGTGCATTACAGTACTTTTTTGCCTATTGAGCACAGCTGAATATAAGCCGCATAAGCTAAATTTGAAAAGAAAATAAATTTTTACATATATAGGCCGCACCCGCATGCTGTAACATGAGATATTTACACATATCAAATGTTATGAAGAAGATTTTTCTTCTAATTACTTCTGCCATGAAGTTTGTTTGTCTGTCTGTTAATAACATAACTCCAAAAATTATGGGACAGATTTCAATGAGATTTTCAAGAAACGTCCGCAATGGGACCATAGACAACTAATTTAATTTTGGGATTGATCTAACATGAAGCGCATGTCCAACCCACACTGAGGCCACGTCCACACTAAGCTGGGTAATGCCTTAAACGTATAATTATTTAGTCTACACCCCCCTATCGTCCACACTAACCCGGCGTCGTTTAAGGTCTGTGGCCGGATAACTATTAGCCGGGGAAGAGAGCCGTGTAAATCTTAATTCAACGGCTAAACGAGCTAGTGTGGACAGCTTCCCCGGATAATGAAAGGAAGTGGCGTCAATGAATGCTGCGTGAATAACAATATGACACCACAGACAAAGACAACAGCGAAGAGTAATAAATCGATCTAGTCGTCTGTCCGCACCAAAAACTCTCTCTTCTTCTGAGCAGCTATTGTTCTCTTCGGTTAACGGGACAAGCAGATATGTACTGTGCTGTAGAGCGTCTTGTATATATTATGTAGGCGCTGGCGTCACGTAGATTATACGCGTGTTCAGTGCGTCTTTTCGCGCATGCCCAGTATTTGCACAGGTCGGAATGGGATTGCGCAATCATGGGACCTTACACGGGGCGTAAATGCTCGTGTTGAGTGGATAACATTAGGCGTGTAACTCCCTGTATAACCTTATCGGCTTAGTGTGGACGTAGCCTGAATCTCTGCTCACCACTGGAAGAGTGTAGCAACAGCACAAACACAGTCGTACATCTCATTAAGAGACATTTTATTGGAAGAGTGCTGAAATATAGAATAAGATAACAAGATTTGGATGGAGTGAATGAGTGAATGAGTCTGCACTCTGAGGGCTTTTCTAGTTTAAGAAATGCTTCTTTTTTTTTTTTCAAACTCCACCTGAAAACTGCCATTTAACAGCATGGCATCAACACATCCCCAACACAACCATAACATGCCTGGGTAGACAATAAAACATACTTTAGTCTACCAGAAAAGTCTGTATCTTGTCCACTAAAGCCAACATCTTACAATTGATTCATTCACGCTAAGCTTGTGTGCGGCAGCTCTGTTTCCTTCTTTGACTGCTAGCTTGATTGCCTTTAACTTTAAAGCTGCACCATTTGCATTTATTTGTGTTTTTTCAAATAACAGTTCATAATCAAAACTATTCTGTTGGTTTTAAACTAATCTAAACTCTTCTTCAGCACATAATCTTTCCCCATGTCTGTCTCACTTTTGCGTTTCTTTCTATAGCACCCCCTGGAGGCAGTTAGAAAGTAAAAATCTATAAATTAGCCGCATCGTTCTATAGGCCGCAGGGTTCAAAGCATGTGAAAAGAGTTGTGTCTTATAATCTGATATTACGGTAATTTACAGTATTCTCTGTTGCAATATGGCTCATATGCTTTGATGACACTTTCTTACAACTCAAAATTTTCAAATTTGGTCGCACCTGTGAAAATGGATAAGATAATTTTGCATGGAATTACCTTCAGTATATTTTATTTAAGTGTCTAAGATTAAAAGGGGGCTAAGTTGAAATGGGTGCTGCATATATTTTCTTTGTAAAAAAAAAAATTTTCAAAATGCATTTATCGTTTTCCTTCCAGTTTGCTCTACGTTGTGTTGGTCAGTTACATAAAACATAATGAAGTAGTAAATGTAAGAGTTTCAGGGTTATACAAACTTTGTCAAGGCAAAGACATGTTGTTGTTAAGGCCCATCCAGTCTCATGTTTTTGTTAAACCAAACATTTTGATGTCCTGTGACTGTGACTTTTGTGTTAGTGTGAGCAGCAGTTTATTATATCATAGCCCTTGGAAAGACCAGCCCTCTGCCATTCCCTTTAAAGTTCAACCTGAGAGACAGATTGTCGTAATTGTGGAGCAGTTGACAAGGAGCCTGTAAACCGTTTTATTGGCCCCACAACAAGTTGTGCAAAACTAAAAAATGTAATCACTGCAGAGCTCTGGACACAGTTTTAACATGATCTGTGTTGCATGTTTAATTAGTCTTGTGTGCGTCTGTGGGTAAAGCTGGGTGGAGCAGGGCAGTAACAGATTTTTACAACATAAATAACTGAAGTTCTGCAGCTTTGCTTGAGCTAGTTTGGAGGAAAACTGAAGGAGTATTGTGTGTCTGGGTGCAAAAACACGCTGCATTTTAAAGAGCCGGGTCTAAGACTAAACTAACTTTCAGAAAATATATTGAAAATTGCTCATTAGAGAAATGGTAATATGAGATAAAACGCTATAAGTTTAACCTAAAGAGTCCAAACAAAACTAATGTAAAGAATTATGCGAGAACAGCATAGAACAAATCAGCTTCCTTTTTCTACTTTGACCTCATCTAAGAGGTCAATAGCACAGTTTCAAACACAGTTCAGTGTAAAATTAGTTATTTCAGGAACATTATATACACAGGAAATCCAAAATTGAACGTACTAAGCTTGTTTGCATATAATTGCCATTTTTTGTTTCACTTTGACCCAAACCTACATTGTTCTGTCGTTCCATCCCTCCGTCCATCCATCTATCCATCTATCTGAAAGACCTTTTATCTATATTATGATGATATTTAAATTAGATTTAAACCAGCACTGACAATTTGTAATGAAAGTTAATACCCAGAAGTAATGGAAAATATTATTAAACAAATGTAGAAACAAAGGGATGTCACACAAGAACTGCTATTTAAAAAAGTGTGAAATATTTTTATGCCAACAGATCCTATTTGATCCTGGTACTATTCAATCCTAAGGTATCTGAAATAACTGGTGAATTAGAAAAAGTCCTTAGCTTATCTGCTAAATGAATGCCCATCATTTTTTTTGCAACAAAGGCAGACATATAGTCAATAAACAAATTTGGATCTGATTTATTAACATTCCAAATAAAGACTGCAAAATTGCTTGCGCCACAAAAACTTTGGGTCTTTTGCATAACTGTAAGGTTGCTAAGGAGTGCTAATTACTATTAGTTCGGAATATGTGTGATTTATATTTTTCGTTTGTCAATAATAAACTTATGTTGAGTTTAGGGCTGGATGATAATTTGATAGCAATATCTATCGATCGATAGACCTGTGGTGTGATAGAAAAAAAGGGGTTGATAGAAAAAAAGGTTTCCCCTAATTTTTCATCATAGCTTATCAGGTAGCTCAATACAACAGTTACTACCTGCCCTGAATGAATCAATAACACAGACCCAGGCATCTCTGCCAGCCATCCCTCTCTCCTTTAAAACCACAAAAAGGAACAAACGACTTGAGCTGCAACAGAATTTGGTCCCTAAGCGAACCATCGCTGTAAACTAACATCACCTCATTCAGATGTCACAGCAAGGAGGAAGTTGTCCCAGAAAAATGTTTCAGTAGCTCTGATAAATGTCACATCCCGTTTTGAACTGATGCTCGACGCACTAACACACTAAACATAGTAATGATAACCCAAATAAATTACTACGGTCAGTAGTTTGAAACAGGAATTCACTGCCACAGTTCACTATGAATCACTGTTAAAGAGAGACACAGGAAACCTACCCAGGTCGCACTGCTAACAATACCTGTGGCTTTTAAAAAGTCCCCCCGGTTCTCCACCCGATCCCCAGAAGCGAAAAACAGAAATGGGAATGTATAGACTCGCTGACTTCAGCTCTAAGTGACTGGGCTCAGTGTTCTGAATTCCTACTCTCTTGTATAGGTGAGTAGCTGGTTAACTTTAGCAGCTGAAGTGAATTTGAATAAGCTTTATTGACAAACTAAACCAAAGGTTTCAACATTTAATATTGCAGTGTCGTAAAATGTTTAAAAGAAAAATCGTCAAGATAAGCCTTTAAATTAAATTACTGAGAAAATATACAATATAAAGGTTAATAACATTACTTTTCTTCTATTTACTGATGTTACTCAGGTCCCTTGATTTGTTTCTGCGTCTTACAAACTTACTTATGATTTTAAAAAAAGTGTTTAATAAATGACTTAATTTAATTCTGAGTTAATATTAGTTCATTGAAGAATAACAAAATGACCAGGTGCTTAAAATGCCTTTTCTACATTTTGTGATAGTTATAGATAATTATTGATATTGATCAATATGACTATTCTCTTTATCGATATGCCCTTTTTCTATATCGTCCAGCACTATGAACCCCCTGAATTGTGGTGGACTAAAGTTAAGACATGCCCTTCAGATCCTGAAAAATAGGCTAAAACAGTAGGCGCAAACATTGTCATGTTTGATAAACCACACTGCGTGTGTATCACCTACTCATTTGCATGTTCTCCCAATATTTTGTGCCTTTTAACAGAAATGGACATATTCCATATTCATCAAGGACAAAAGCGCTAAATGGATTTACTAACAGGCATAGTAATTTCTGCGCCTAGTTAGTAAATCACCTGCTGCATTTTGTTTTTTGCATTCGCTGTGAGGTTTGCGTATGTTTAAACAAGTGTTGAACTTTGATAAATCGGGCTCTTTGTCTTTCTCTTGCCTCAATCCTATGTTATTGAATTTATTCTGTGTTTTTACAGCATTTCGCTACAATGATCTGGTGTCCCCTCGGTTTCTGGATATGATTGCTAATCTCTCTGGCTGCACAGCCCACCGCCGCAAAAACAACTGCTCAGACATTTGCTTCCACCAAAAGTACCGCAGCCACGATGGGACCTGCAACAACCTGCAGCACCCAATGTGGGGCGCCTCACTCACTGCATTTGAACGCCTCCTGAAGCCGGTCTATGACAATGGCTTCAATTTGCCCAGAGGTACTACCGACAGGGTACAGAATGGGTACCGGCTGCCTCTGCCAAGGCTTGTGTCAACCACAATGATTGGAACAGAGACCATCACTCCTGATGATCGCTACACTCACATACTGATGCAGTGGGGTCAGTTCCTGGACCATGACTTAGACTCAACAGTGGTGGCCCTGAGTCAGTCTCGGTTTTCTGATGGACAGCTGTGTACTCAGGTCTGCACAAATGACCCACCATGCTTTCCAATCCAGTTCCCACCCAATGACCAGCGGCAGCTGCGAAGTGGCGCTCGCTGCATGTTCTTTGTCCGTTCCAGCCCAGTGTGTGGCAGTGGAATGACGTCTCTGCTTATGAATAGCGTTTATCCAAGAGAGCAGATCAACCAAATCACCTCCTACATTGATGCCTCCAATGTCTATGGCAGCTCGCGACACGAATCAGAGCAGATTCGTGACATGGCCAGCCACAGGGGGCTTCTTCGTCAAGGCATCATACAACGAACGGGGAAGGCACTTCTTCCATTTGCCACAGGACCACCTACAGAGTGCATGAGGGATGAAAATGAAAGTCCAATCCCTTGCTTCTTGGCTGGAGATCACCGTGCCAATGAACAGCTTGGCTTGACCGCCATGCACACTGTATGGGTCAGGGAGCACAACCGCATTGCTACGGAACTGCTGAGACTGAATCCTCACTGGGATGGGGACACCATCTACCACGAGACCAGAAAGATAGTGGGGGCCCAAATGCAGCACATCACCTACAGTCACTGGTTACCAAAGGTATCTGCTCTGATCTTAAGTTTTTGTTTATATTTTCATCACATTTAGTGATATCTCAGTATTTAAAAAAAAAAGACAATATTAACAACATGATGATAAGAAAAACATTTTTCCCTTAAGATTCTAGGTGAACCAGGCATGAGGATATTAGGACCATACACTGGGTATGACCCCAATGTTAATGCTGGCATCTTCAATGCATTCGCCACCGCAGCTTTCCGCTTTGGACATACCCTCATCAACCCAATACTCTACAGGTTAAATGAGCACTTCGAGCCTATCCAACAGGGTCACATCTCCCTGCACCGGGCTTTCTTTTCTCCTTTCCGCATCGTAAATGAGGGAGGCATCGACCCCCTCCTTCGTGGACTCTTTGGCGTTGCTGGAAAAATGCGTGTTCCCACCCAGCTGCTGAACACAGAGTTGACAGAGAGGTTATTCTCCATGGCCCATGCTGTGGCTCTGGATCTGGCTGCTATGAATGTTCAGAGAGGAAGGGATCATGGTATACCACCATACAATGATTACAGGACCTTTTGCAATTTGACCTCTGCTCAGACGTTTGATGAGTTGAGGAATGAGATCAGAAACCCGGATGTCAGAGAAAAACTACGAAGGTAACTGAACTAAGTGCTGTGTATTATTGCTGTATATTCTAAATTGTATTATGTTTGGAATATTTATTAACTGAGAGCATTTGAGTAACAAAAGCAGTGCTTGGTTCATGTTTAGATCATCAGTAAATTAAATCCAAAATAAATTGTAACATCTTTGGGTTCTTGGAATAAAACAAAATTAACATTTTAAAATCTAACTGTTTTCACAATAACACATTTATTCTGAAAAATAATAATTTCTCTGAGAAAACTTAAAACTCGAGAGTTTCCCCCCATTAAAAGTCATGCTGATTTTGGGGCAGATGGAACAAATCAAAAAGAATTACAGCATATTTCCTGTAGGACTTAAATCATTTCGTCATTTATTGCAACTACAAGAGGTTTAAGAAGCCTTGCCCAATATAAATATTATACTGGGACCCGAAATTACAGTATTGATGGGTGTGAAAGAGAGTAGTCAGAGTTACAAAGCTCTACATTTAAACAGAAATTCATCAGTATTTTTAAAAAAAAACGAATACAAAGCTCACAACTTAAACCATCATTAAAGCCGTATATTAGCAATTTACAAATGCACATTACAATAAGTTAATATAATTATCTTTCCCAAGTAATATTTTGCTCACATTTTGCTTTTTTAGTGGGTTTACTGATTGCATTTCTTAGCAAAAGATAAAATATTTTGTTTCTGAGCAGTCTTTCAATGCTCAAAACTAGTCAACCAAACTATTCACTCTTTCCAAGGAGATCATTTTGATTTATCTGAACGACATTTTTCCACATCTCTATTTTTATCTTAAAATGTGTGAGGATGCAATTCCTTTCAGAGATGAGCTGTCTATGAGGCTGCAATTTTCTCATGATATCTGAGTTGATTTTACACATTTCTCTACACTCAGAATGTACAGGAATGTCCTAATAATGTAGTGAGGGTTACTACTGTTCTTGTGCATGACAGCTTTTCCTGTATGGCAGGCTGTACGGTACGCCTCTCAATGTTGACCTGTTCCCGGCCCTAATGGCTGAAGACTTGGTTCCTGGCAGTAGATTGGGTCCCACCCTCATGTGTCTCCTTGCAACACAATTTAAGCGCGTCAGAGATGGAGACCGGTAAGGAAGTATCATGGACACATCACACTATAGAGAGGGTCTCAGGAACTTCTTAGTTGTTTCGTTGTTGTTGTTGTTTTTTCTGTTGTTGTTTTTTTCTTTGTCGGGTGGGTATTCTACAAAGAAAACAGAAAATATAATTGTATATTAGGTTAGTGCCAGATGTAATGAAATAAACAAGATCATAATAGTTGTCATTAACTATTTAGTATGTCCCACATCATGTTTTTGGGTCTTCTTTAGATTCTGGTATGAAAACCCAGGCGTGTTCACACCTGCACAGCTGACTCAGCTTAAACAAGCATCCTTAGCTCGAGTATTGTGTGACAATGGCGACAACATCACTCGCGTCCAGCAGGATGTGTTTGCAGTTGCCGACAAACCCCACGGCTACGGAAGCTGTGATGACATTCCTCAGATCGACTTGCGTATGTGGCAGGACTGTTGTGAGGGTAAGACCAGCAAAACCTGATATACACTTTGTTCAAACCAATATGATACCGATACTTCGAACAGAGTACTTGCCAATACCGAGTACCAATGCCAATACTTCTACTACACACAAAAAAATGCAGTGAATTGGAAGGCAGGTTTTATTTTCTTTGCTGCTTGTTACAACAACTGATGGTGAGTTAGATAAAAAATAGAATATTAATAAAATGAAAACAAAAATAAAATTTCAAGTTAAAAATGAACTTTTTCTGTGAAATTTTTGCAGAGTTCCCACATTTTAAGTATCAGTTAACGAGTACATTACAGTATGAGTACATTAGACGGTATCAGGGCCGACACCCGATACCAGTATCAGTATCGGCGCATCCGTACTTTCTTTATTTTAAAAAGTGTCTATAAGTAAAAGCTAATCAAGCCTGGTAAAAATGCCAGATTTATTCTGTGCTAGCAGGGATGTACAAAAAATTATATCATAGACACTGATTGCATAATACAGTATTGATACAACCCCAAATCATAAAAGGTTGGGATAGTATATTAAATGAAAATCAAACTGAAAAAAGCATTTTGTCTGACTATTTTTGACCAGTATTACATTGAAAACAATACAACAGAAAAATATTTAATGTGTTCCTCTTGAAGTTTTTTTTTCTTTCAAAATAAACATGTATTCCAATTTTGGCTCTTGCGACGTATAAAAAAAAAACTGTTGGAACAGTAAAGCATTTACCACTTTGTAATGTTGCCATTCCTTTTCACAACATTTAAAATATATTTAGGGACTGAATAAACCATGTGATGAAGTGTTTCAGGTGTGCTTTTTCCCATTCTTCCTGCAAACAAGTCTAAGTTGGGCAACAGTACAAGGGCACTGACACAACCCCATACCATGACAGAACCTGGCTTTTGGAGGTGTTGCTGATGACAGCCTGGACGATCCTTTTCTTCTTTGGTCCGGAGATCATGACGTCCATTTCTCCCAAAAAAAAGCCTTAAATTGCTCCTGTCCCAACCTTTTTTGGAATGTGTTACAGGTCTGAATGACAGGAAAGAGTGTATTTTTACAAATGAAATGAAGTTGACCAGACAAAGCAAGAAATATTTTGTGTTCATACTGTCTATATTGATTACATACAAGTAAAACTGTAGAAATGACTACTTTCTATTTTTGTAGTGTGTTTCCCATACTGTCTCAACTTTTTCTGATTTGGGGTTGTAAAAAATATGGCATTGAAAACGTATCGATTTTGGTGGTACACCTTGGACTTTTCAGAGTTGTTTTAGAGGCTGATTTCTATGAGCTTATAGATTGTTGCATCAGTAGAATCTAAAAACGTAACTTTTTTTGTCAGTTTCTGATTGCTTGTTGAACCTGTTCCCCATCAGACTGCAGAACCAAGGGTCAGTTCAATGCCCTGTCATACCACTTCAGGGGACGAAGATCAGCTGAGCACAGCTACAAGGAGGAGAAACCTGACAACAGTGTCCAGGAGACGAGGTAGCAAGCACTAAATCTTTCTCCATGTTGAGCAAGAGTTACTTTGAGATTATTGAATAGTTCTCAATCACTGTGAGAGAGTACAATTAATCTGTTTGCGTTTATGACTTTTTAATATGTTTGCACTTTTCTTTGCAGCCCTCCAAAAGATGCCCAAAACATTCTGTCAAATGAAACTTTAAGCTCCAAACTGAGCAATGAACCTTCGGTTGGTGACTTTCACGAATTTGTCTCAGACATGCAGAAGACCATCACAAGCTTGCGTAAACAGGTAGGTTTGGACTCACAATGTGGGTTTTTAATCTGTCACGGTTTGTGACTCACCTCCTTAAAGAGCTACTCAACCGCCTTCCAGAGTATTCCGCCATCTATATTTTGGGTTTGAAAAATGCGACAAAAGGAGGCGTTGCCTGGTGGGCTGAGGTACGTGCGGGGGGAGGCTGGGTGGCATCAATACTTCCTTGCTATTCCAACTCCAACTCACTGAGGTGAGACCAAGACTGGGCGTTTTTTTATACTCCACAGCGGCACTACTGTAGTCGTTAGAAATAAAGGCTGACCTCTAAAATATCGCCAATAGCAATGTCCAATTGAAATTCAAGTGCAGTGTAAAGTTTTAACCTGAAGAAGCCACTCCACTGACATTTTTTGGTAGAAAATTCATATTTTTACGAAAATGTACAAAAAAATGAAGATACATGTAGACAGTACTATTATACACATATTTAAACAGATTATCAACCAAAAAGTTGATTTGGGGGTGAGTTGCACTTTAATGCAGGAAATCCAACAAGATTTAGTGATGTACAATGATGTTTGAGACTTGTGAGGCCCTGACTCTAGAGTTTGATGTAAACATAAATACAATTTCTTTTTCAAATTCAATTTTAACCTTAATTTTAACATTCATATAAAAAAAACTTTTAGGTATGCTTTAAAACCAAACCCACCTCTATGTAAAAATGTGTCTGTTGTTATGTCCCCAGAGTTAGATAAGTGAGTAAAAAGCATTTTGTAACCAGCACAATCATTCCCCTGATCTGGCAGCAGTCTATTTGCTTGGCATAAATCAATGTAAATGAATGGAAACGACTTGCTGTTCCCATTCATTTACATTGGATTTGGCAAAGGACTTGGGTTGGCTGCAAAATGCTGTTTACTCATTTATCTAAGTCTGGAGAAAATGGCAATAGACACATTTTACTTTAGGGGTAGAATATCTGTTTAATCAATTCAATACTGTTCAAAAAATATTTTTTTCAACTTTAAATTTTCTTTGGCCTATATTTTTTTGTGTGAATTGAAAGTCATGTATGATCTTGCGTTTTCTATATACAGTATATTATTTGTATATGAAGTGCATTCACCTATCTATCTTTAAAAAGATCTCCATCACACTTTTACAAAGGTTTGGCTGCTTTGATGGAGACGATCTTCAAGGAGAATTGTTGTTCTGGATATTCCAACTGTACTTTTTATAGTTTTCAGTTTCTTTATAGTCTCTATGGACTCAGCACTGAACTCTATCCGTGCAGCACTATATTTACTTTCTGCCTTAAACTGTGCATTTTTACTGCGTACTAATGGCCATTTAGAAAGATTTTAACATATCATACATATAAATACATTATATTAGACATACTGAAATGGCAGCATGTTCAGTACATGTGTAATTAAATATGTATACTGATTATATAAAAAGAGACAGGAATGAGCATGCATCAGCTGCCTGCTTTATTTACTTGTCCCATACGTCTATATATTTAAAAAGACAATACATAAACTAATCAGTATATTAAATAAATGCAGTGATTTTGACAACAAACAAACAAAAAACAATTGAAACCATGGAGAAACTTAATTATGCAACAGTCAAATTGAAAACAATTTTTTCTATTTTATAGAAATATAGATATATCTATTTCAATAGCTCTTGTCATTATTACAGATAAGACACTGCCTCCCCTGACTGCAAGTCACTCACAATATTGTCAAACCGGTTAATAAATACTGTATCTAGTACAGATTTGAAATAAAAAATATTAATCTTAATATCACCCATGAATGTCAAAGATTAAAGAATGAAGCTTTTCTTCCGGACTTACATGTTTGCACACACACTTTCTAATAATAAAACAATAGGAGACAGGAGAATCTAACATGAAATATAACTTAAATATTGCCTGACAAAAATGGAGTGACGAGGGTGTGGACTTTAATTCTAAACAGATGTCAGAAGAAGACCACAACTCTTAGCCTTTATCTGGAACCCTTCATAGAAAACATTGCAAGAATTAAAGTTTTAGACAGTTTTTTTCCTAACTATTTTCCCAAGTGTTCTCCAATCATAGTTCAGTGATTACACATACTCGTTTGTATCATTTTTGCTTTGGATTTTTAGGGAAATGTAAACCACTGAATCATTTGAAAGAAAGTCTTTGAAAGACTAGACTCTCCTCAGCTACATTGCTTCCTCATGGTGTTATTAAAAAGTTGCACATGCATACAATATGCCTTTGTGTTCAGAACTGAATAGACTGTTATATCCATTTACTGAAATGCAATGCAGCAAATGGGCTTGGATTTTTTTGCAGCATACATTTGTTTGCTTTTGTATAATCTGAAAATAAAATCTACTTCCAAAGTACATTTTATCCATTAGTTGCTGATTGTTTTGTCCTAAATAAGTATTTCCTACGGGTCATCAATCCAAACACAGACTCCAAGAAGTGAGTGATGCTTTTTAGAAGTAAACACCAGTCGAGCCTTGTTGGCTGGGACTTAACAATATTCTTCTGTCCTAAATGTACAAAATCAGTTTGTGTTTTTTTTCTTTTGTTTGTGTTTGTTCTTACCACATAAAGGTGTCATATTATCTTGTTAATTTCCATGTTTTACACGTTTCTTGTGCTTTTGTAGATTAAAAGACTGGAAGCTCGTCTACACAAATCCACCTGCACGGACAGCGAGGGACGTGAGCGGACGGATGGAGAGCGCTGGCGGAAAGACCCCTGCTCGTTGTGTGAATGCAAAGTATGTATACACTGATGTGCAGATAACAGTCCACACCGTCATGTACTCAACACTGATCTCGTTACAGTGTCATTGTGTTTCTCACTGATGATGGAATGTATTTCTTATTTTAAACACCCCCTGACTCTTGCAGTTTTCTGCCACCAGTATGCTTTTCACTTGTCTGTTTGTCTTTCATTCTTTGTCTGATTCCAGCCGACTGTAATTTCACGCACATGTGATACACCTCACTACACAGCATGATCCTGACAACCCTTTATTTCACAATTAGGATGATGTATTCAGAGTGAATTGCACTGTTAGTTTCGCTCCAAATGTAAGGTTTTGCATGTAGGTCAAAAAGTTTCATTTTGGTTTGACCTGTCTTGAGCATCTCCTTTCACATATGTGACCATTCGCTTAATGTCTTGTGGTAAATTTTAAATGAGACATCTTATGGCTTTCTTAAAACAATGTCTTACTTTTAACCAAAATTACATCAAGACCAGAGTTGTGTAGTAAACAGCTAATGGTTGTCTCATTGACAGAATCTTCCATCTGAGTTCCTCGAGAATTATCATAGGCCCCTGTTTGCCTCTCTGATTACTGCTCTCTTTGCCTTGAGTAATACTTTAGGTGGAGCTATATTTTGGTAGATGTGTCAAACTCTTTTCATTTTTATTTTTTTATTGACTGTACAGTGCTGTGTAAGGTTTTAAAAGCTTGTGATATTGTTTTACAACCCGATCCTGTTTTAGACTTCTCCAAAACCTAATCCCTGACTCGTCTGGTGTTTTCCTTGATCTTCATGATGTTGTTTATTCACTAACCTTTCCAAAAAAAACTCAGAGACACTCTATCTGGGTGACAGATGGATTCAAAAGGATTTTTATTTCAATCCATGTTGTAATATGGTTTATTACTTTTAGTTTTACCTTTCTAATATAGTTACTGACCTGTTGTTTTGTCTGCTGTCTCCCCTTAGGACACCCAAGTAACCTGCTTCATCGAGTCATGTCCCACTGCTGAGTGCAAAGAGCCCATCAAACTAAAAGGTGCCTGCTGCCCGGTGTGCCTCCAGCAGGAAGACAGCAACAAAAATCACAAAGTGGAGACCCACCTGAAGTAACTTTCAGGAACCTCCTCAAGAACCTCCCACCCTGACAATCGAGGGTCTGAAACTCACAAAATAATCAGACAAATCGAGAGAGGAAATCGGACTGACTCATAGCCACAGTTGACCTCGACAAACCCAACAGCCTCTCAGTTATTTTTTTTATTTTTTAAATCAGGGGAGCATTTCTTTGTTTTCGTTTTTCTTTTTTTCCCCAATTTGTCCAGGGCCAACTGGCTCAGTTTCAAATTTTTCAACAAGTCAACAGGCACTACATGAGTTTGCTTCTGTAGCAGTGAATAGATTCATGGATTATATAAACAGGATGGACAAAAGCTGTCCTCGTGCACTGAGGTGCTGTTTGCTCTTAATGAGAAAATGCAGGACCAGTTGCCGTCGAAAAGCAGGAAAGGGAAGTGGATGAAAAGGCGGCAGTTGTCTCAAAAAAATTTTCTCAGGTTAGAGATACCGAAAACTGGTGCTATTTCTCTGTATTACACCAAGATAATCTCTAAATACAAACCTTAAAGTATTACCGTTTGTATACAAAGCCACCTATATACGCTCAATATGTCTTTTATTGATATATTAGACTTGAGTGGATTGTTTTATTCAAAGATTTTTAATGAATTGTTATCTTTGTATTCAGTTGTGTGCTTTTTACCCTTTTTCCAATGTAAATGCTTACATGTGAAAATAATGTGAAGCCCTGCAAAAATGTTTGTAATGCAAAAGAAACATGTCTACTGATACCTGCTCTTCTATTTGTGGGGTAGCCTTTTGTCTCTCCTTGACCTCAAGGGAGGTAGACCAAGGAGACTTTCAAATGTGGAGGAAACTCATTGCAACACCTGCAGCACTGTCCTCTATAACTGTACAAGTCAGTCTCAATAAATTGAATTAGCAATAAAAAAAGGTGACTCTATTTCAGTAGGGACATTGGACGTATTTAACTCTTAATTTTGATGATTATTAGGCACACCTAATAAAACTCCAGAATTATATTTCTTGGAAAGTTAGAGTATTACATTTGACGTGTGACTTCGGGCTGCATGAGCAGGTGAACGATAAAAAAATTCCAGCTCAGTGGCTATGTTGACTTTGGATTTGTGGCAGAGTTAAATCAGCATCTTCATAAAGCTTGTCATATTCATATATAATATTTCCTATCTGTTTTAAAATGCAAAATTTTTGTTTACTTTATACCAAAAAAGGACTATGAACCACTGTGCAAAAGTCCTGTTCCCCTTTCTCTTTTGCACAAGTAAGATGCTTTTGACATTGTCTGTGGTTCGGGAATAGCTTAATACAAGGAATGCAACTCCTTTAAGTTGATTGTACTTCTTTTTCTAACACATTATTTCCTTCCGCCCAACATTCCAAAGAGCAAGGTAGTTTATGAATTACCTTTTATTGTGTATTCTTATTTTGACTGTGTAGTGACAGCTGTCAGGTCGACAACCTTCCCAATGATAGTATAAGTCATAGCTTCTCCCGAACACTATTTCTGTATGAATCATTTATATTGGTTGTATGTAATATTCTAATTTTGAGAGGAACTGAATTGTAATCATCTGTAAGAAGGTATGAGAAATATCGTTGATTGTTTTTGAGTGAAATGTTTATTTTTATCTGTTGAGACAACAATAATTCATGACTGCAAAGCCCTACATACACAACTGACAATATGGTTGGGGTTTCTAGTATTTCATTATGGTTATATATTATAATAACCACAAAAAATTACAATGCAATTATGCATCCATATCACATACTCCTTACCCTTAAGATATAATCATCAAAATTAACAGAAATAGCAACTCATAATATGTTACCTACTCTGTAATGAACGTATAAGAGTTGCACTGTTTAAATTTAACAACTGAAATCATTTAACTCCAAAAATGTACCGATTTATTGAGATGCACTTGTATTTGAATCGATATCTGTAGAGCTGGAAAGTTGTGAATTTTCTCCCAATGTTTGTTCCTCCCCCTCTAAAGACAAAAATGGTATTGTGTAATTATTTACATTATTAAATTAGCTGATCTATGAAACTGTGTATGAATGTTGAACAAATCTGGATGCAGCGTTTAGTACTACCAGATTTACTGCAGCAGTTTTAACTTTTCACCTCATGGTTTGTTTTCTAACACAAGCAGTCTTTATTCACAACTAACTTTATTCACAACTAACAGGTCGCTCTGGTGCTCCAGTTTATACAACAACATGCTTGCATGCATTATTTTGTCTTTAACTTCAATTCCTTCCTTTTTCTTTGTTTTGTTTTTATCTTCTCATTTCTTTACAAGGACAGTTTTTGTTTTGTTTTTTCAGTGTGAGGAATGCTGACTCTGTTCTTGTTTTCTTGCCATATTGAAGGTTTGGGTCTATACTGACGTGATTTAGTTGAGCACAGACTCTACCCCCCCACCAGCCCTCTGACCTTCATTCCACTGTAATAGAAGCCATATGAGAGGGGGAGCGAGGGTGATGATGGGGGATATCATGATTGGGCCTTACATATGTACTGTACATATACATATATATATATATATATATATATATATTACCACTCATCATACATAGTGCACTGGCTTGCATTGTCTGGTGTGTTGTGCCTCTTCAGATTTGTTCTTTTTTAAGCAAGCATCTGTCACTGAAAGGAAATCATACTTCCCAGTATTTGACAATTTCAGGTGGATTGGGGACTTCAGTCACACTGGTAACATCTTCTTCCGCAATTTTTGTGTGTTTACAGTGTTTTGGTTTTTTTTGTTTTCCTGCAGCAACAGGATGAATCCATTTTTCGGCAAGACTGTCAAAGCACTCATTCACCAGTCTGCATTGTAATATATCTGGTTTATTGGGTTATTTTTATTTTACCCCTTTGAAAAGGTTCCAGGCATTCATGGAATGCACTGCCCTGCAAGACAGTACACTGTCCCTGCACCCAGCGGTCAACAAGGACATACTAGAACACATCGTAACAGTTATATTGTACTTTTGCCAAAGAATGGTTTGCACTGTATTGTACGCTTTTCAACAGTGATAATAAAAAAATAGAAAGAATCAACATTTTAAATACAGTTTCGGACATGTTTCTGCTTGTTCTTTTTCATAAGCTTTGCTTTGTAGGAGCTTAGAATCATTTGTTTAAAAAAATAATTTGTTTAAAGATGAGACCTGACAGTTATCACTCTTCCAATGAAATGTAATACTCCTTTTGGTACTTCTTCCCAAAAAATCTAAGATTGACCCTCTTATCCTGTTTTGATCAGCGATCAAGTCATCTGAAAGTTTATTTTTTAAATGTTTTTTTAGTATTTTTTCTAGTATGGCTCTAGTTTGAAATGTTGAATCTTGAAGTGAAATCCATCAGACAGTAGGCATAGGTTATTTTTGAACTTTCTTAGCCATTTTGGTGCTTTTCATCTTTTTGTAGCCATTTGTCCACTACAAAAAGTAGTCCTATGAACCAGAATATCTCAAGACAACTATATGTAATTCACAACCTTTGTGAAATTCAGTGTTTTTCCCTTTTTTCTCACCCTGAAATATTTCTAAGCATATAAAATATTTTAGTATTAAAAACAGATCAACTGAGTAAATATAGAAAGAAGTTTCAAACGATACCGTTTTCTATGGATAAGGAAGCTTTCCATAACTAACCTGATGCTATGTGAAAAAGTTAACAATCTCCTAATCTTAAAAACTGGTTATAGTGCGGCAACACAATGAGCGATAATCAATCTATTATATTGATGTTTTTCAGTGTTCTCCCGAAGTTCTGACATAAACAAGGGTGCATCCCATAAAACTTGTGTCTAAGTGTCTAATACACACTTATCTAGATTGCACCACCGACTAAATCATTTTGGATGTTCAATCATCTTTTAGTTTTCAAAAGTAATTAAAAAAATTGATATTGTTTCATATTACAGTGAATAATACACTTTTTGTATTTACTGCACATTTTTCTGTTTGCTTTACAGTCATTATCATTCTTCCCAGCTGTTTGTCATGTTAATGGGCTTTAGAGACTTCACAGTTTGCCAGATGTTTGTTCCAGCTCTTTTAGTCCAGACTTCAGTATGTCTCTAACTTCTGGTCAGATTTCATAAAATGTAATCCTGGCTACCCCATGAGACTAAAACATCTCATGTTTTAGACATGCCCTAATTTTTACCCTTAACTCCTATCAGGTCAAAATATTTTCTTATTCGTAAGTGATTATCGTCAATCAGATTTATTTCATTTCTCATTTGTACCCAGTATCCCTTATGGTAACATCATCTATTTCAGACTAAAAAAATCAGATGTGGAACTTCTGATCTAATGTGAATGTAAATATTTACATGTGACTTTTTACGTGTTATATGCAAAATATATGAAACACAACTGCATTTCTTTGTCATATTATAAAAAATAATTCAGCAAAAAAAAACAAAACAAGTGATCACACGTACAACGTTTTACCATATTATTTCACATTTCGGAAATTAGGGTTATTGGGGTTAATTATCTTGTACTTCCACAGGAAACAGAAAAAGCTATCTACATGTCAATTATTTTTTATATTTTCCATGTGGAAAATATTAGGTCAAAGTAGGATCAGCTTCTAAAACCCAGTGTTACAGCTTTTCAGTTGAGTGTGTGCAGCCGGTGTGAATGCAGCGTTAGACATACAGCGGGATCTATGGATGCAGAACTAGACGTGTTGCTGGACTGGTGATTAATAAATGCCTTTTTTCAGGTTATTTGATCATGATGATTTGATACAGTGCTGGGAAAACTGTTTGATCCTTTCCACAACTGACACGCTAGTTTGTTGTTTTGGCTTGTGAGCTTAAAAAAACCTTCCGTACGCTTCTTCAGATGCGCTCCATAGAGATTTGTTTTTAGGACAGTTACACTGCTAGCCATGAGAGGGAGACAGAGGGCAAATATCTGCAAAGTTGTGAGTGTGTCTTTAATGGCATATTGTTATTAAGTTTATAAACCACATACAGCATAACCACTTGGCAGAGCAGTTGTTAAATTTTATAAATCTGATTTAGATGAATGTTGGTGATGATCGCCAGAACCAGGAAAACACTGCACAGAGGAATATGAGAACTAAAGGAAGGGAAGTAATAGGTAATTGTTTTTTGATTAATCCAACTACTTGGATTGTAATCACTTGAAATCATACTCTGCAGGTAAGGGAGAGAGAGCTAGCTGTCTGGGTTGCCTGCTATGTCTTCCAAAGGTTTTCAGGGACACATGGAGGAAATAGATTAGGTGAGCAGGGACTGAGCAGGAAGTGCATGTATTGCCTGTAGCTGGAACTTGCACAGTGAAGGGAGACTCTGACAGCTATTAGTCATGGAAACTAAAATCCAGTGCACAGAGAAGCCAGTGAACTGATCATGAGGAGATGGTTGCGAGAAGAACTTCAGGGTAGCACAGGTTGGAACAGGTACGTTTCAAGGAAAACCCTTTTCAAGAGTCAGTTACATTAGGAGCAAGGCGGGCTAGAGGTTGTAAATGGATTTCAACACTCAGGCCCCAAATCACTGACAGCCACCTCCTTTTATCCAGCCAGTGATGAGTTCGAACGAGCTGCAGCTGTGGAGAGCAGCAGCATACAGCTCCGCCCTCTGCTTGATGGACAGGTCCTCCCTTGATTGGGACCACTGTTGGAGATTTTCTAGATTATGACAGCTTGAACATTATATGTTTTAACATGTGTTTAATTAATAGTAAAACCATGTAAATGTGAATAGTTTTCACACATTTCTCTAGTGGAAATTCTGTCTGTAACAACATGTAGGGATGTGAAGTTTTTCTCATGTTTTGGCATTTGCAAATTATATTCCGCAGCAATTTAGGAAGCAAATGTAAGGAACCCAGCAGGTTAACAATGTTCCCATGCTTAACACATGCAAATCATATTATGTAATAACACGTGAAACACATGGGAAAACATTTTACATTTAAATTGTTTTCACATTTGGGAATGTATGTTATGTAACAAAATGTAAAAAACGTGGGAAAACCTTATATATGTGAGACATTTCACCCTATTTTATTTTTAGAAATTATAATGTAGTCACCTTAGACAACCATCAGAAAAAAATCTTCAAATTTGCAGATTATATTGTGTAGTAATGTGAAAAGCCTTCTGGATGATTATCATTTCTTAGGGTGGAAATTGTTGGTCAGTGAGAAACACCACGTCCTCTCTTCTTGTCTTTACCCCTCTACTTCCAGTCATCCATCCATGTCTCTTTGCTCATATAAGGGATTAAGTGAACAGACCAGCTGGAAGAAAAACTAGACCAACAAATGAGATTTCCAGTGAAAGCACAAATAAAGGGTCCTTCATCTTTAAGGTTAGCAGAAAAATACATTATTAGGCTCACAACATAGGTCCTTCCTTAATATCAAAGCTTTAACATGTGCTCTTTGTTTGAAGCTGATCAGAGAACATTTTCTCTTTCAATGAGCCCAAGGCTGAGGTTGTTACTGATTCATCTGTATCTGATTAAGACAAACAAACCAACAATGCTGCTGAACAGGACTAAAACATCTGTCCACAATAGATATTCATCAAAGAGTGTCATCAATATGAAAAAAAGCAGAGTATTGTGGTTTTCAAACTCTAGAAAAAAACAAACTGCAGTTGCACAAACTTCTCTCACTTCCCACTCATCACATACTGGAATTTCATTTTGTCAATTGGCTCTCAGTATTGCACTTCTCACTTGCCAAGGTGGGGGATTCTTTCCCCTCTCTAATGGAACGTCATTATCATTTCCAGAGCGAGGCGGATGAAAGGGAGAGAATTGGAGCACGCTGAGGGGAAATAGGTTTAGCAGTGCAGGATACAAAGGACGGCAGCACAGAGCTGTGACCCTCAGCAGGTGGCAAATGTCATGAGATGGTTTCCTGTTATTGTTATTGATTGCAGAAGAATACAATTTTTGAGGTGCAAGTGTTTCCAAAAGCAGTTGAAGAAAGGGTATGTTATGTGAATGCATTCACTGGGTAAACTCTACAATACACGATTTTTTTCCCCCAAAATATTGTTTGCATCAAAAGTGTTTCATAGAAAATACAGAAAAGTAAACATTTCTAAAGTGTCTTTGAAATGTAGATGTATGTATAAGTAAAGTAAATGAAATGTAAGGAAATTGATACAGGTTAAAAGAAGAATAGATAGCTTGGTGCGGTCGACCAGGGTTGGATCTGTTTTGCATAGGTTCCCTGAGAATCTCACTCAGTACGTTTACATGCAGCAAGAGAAAGTCAAATCATAACCTTAGTACAACTGAAATCAAACATTTGAAACGCATGTATACACCTTAGACCGGCTTGAATCAAACCAAACTTAAGTTTAAGAATGCCATTGAGGGTCAGACTAATCTGCAAGCAACGCCCCACCCCCCGTACCGTACAGTAACAAACAGTGCTGTACTGTAAAAAGCACATTGTTTGAACAGTTTGATTTCTAAAATTGCAGATTCTCCTTGGAAAACAAAATTATGGCAGATTGTGAATTACTTTTATAATTGCACCATTTAGAAATTTTCGGACTCCAGACTTTAATACATACTTTTTTCCGTGGCTCCTGAACATGCATGTATCAAATGCATCTTATTTCTCCTCCTCTCAGGCCCCGTCCACACTACTGCGTTTTCGTTTAAAAGACCTTTTGCTTCGTTTGCACCTCCCATCCACACTAAAACGGCTAAAACGGAGACCCAAAACTGAGAAGTGTAGAAACGCTGCCGACCCCGTTTTTCGTTTTGAAACTCCGGAGGGCGTTTTGGTGTGTGAGTTTTAGTTTTAACTCTCCGTTTCGAAACGAAAACGCAGTAGTGTGGACGGGGCCTCAGTGATCATAAGTCTCCTCTGACAAGCAATAATTGACCTCCACCAGGAGGTATATGTTTTCATGCCTGTTTGTCTGTTTCTCTGTCTGTCTGAATGTTAGCAAGATAACTTTAAAAAATACGGACAGATTTGGATTGCATTTTCAGGAAATGCTCACATTGGGACCAGGAACAACTGATTAAATTTTAGGGTTGATCCGACAAGAAGCGCATATTCTAATTAGCAATATATTAGGTTTTAACAGCTAGAACATGTAAATAATACCAATTATTTTTTTAAAGATCTTTTTACATTGAATTCAGGTGTTGTATCAATATTTACATTGAAAACGTTAAAATGTGCAGATGTTTAGGGCATTTTAAATACAAAACTTTGTCATACTACTGTTGTCTTTTATTGTTTTTATGATCACAGTTGTTTCTCTTTTTGTATGAATCATTTACAACAATTTGTTTCAATATTGTAATGTTGTACCCTTGGCATTACAAGCCCAAAATAAAATTTAGCTTGGGAAAATAAAGTTTAATCATAATCATAATCGAATTAATACAACTGCAAAACCAAATTAGCATTATACCAAATTGGAACCTTTCTGTTCAGCAAGGGTCTGTGGAAATTTTAGAAATGAAACATGCATCTTGGTTCAGTTGGTGGGAAACTAGAAGTGTAAAGTAGACATTACTTTTTGTTTACCCTGATTTTAGCACCACAATGCTCTATCAGGCAGGATGTGAAACAGGGTAGGGCCGAGACTGCAACAGAGACAACATGTATCAGTCTGTATAAAGGTATTGTTTGTTTGTAAGTTCCTCTTAACCCCAGTGAATCCTGATATTGCTTATGCTCTTTCAGTCTTAAACCCCCAATGTTTTGGAGGGGGTTTTGTCATTCAATTTATTCATACACCTTTTAAAATGCTACATCCATATCCTAATTTACTTTAAGCTCATTCTTCCTTCTTATGAAAATAAGTTCACTTTTCAGATTTATCAAATCTTTCTTTATAAACACACCATTCAAAAAGTGAAACTGAAATGGAGTTTTTACACATTAGTATGATCAAATTCAATGATTTATGTCTAATAATTTGGGTGGTTATGGCTTACAGTTAATAGGAACACAAAATACTTTTTATAAGATTACAATATCACATACTGTATAATCTATAAAAATAGATAATAAATAAATAGAAGCGTTCCATCATGGCCATGTTATGTCTGACACAGTTTTCCGGCAGACTGTCTTTGACATCATCAACAAAACAGACATGGCTAAAGAATTTGGGTAATTAGAGAAAATTATGTGGAAGGATAAAATGTTCATGCAAAAGGAGCCACTGTAAAGTCAAGAGTAATCCCCCTAATTAAGTAAGCCATACATTCTTTTTAAATAGCTTTATATGAATGTTTCTAATAGGTTTGATTGTAGGGGGTTTTAGCAGCTGTACAGTGGGGCAAAGAAGTATTTAGTCAGCCACCGATTGTGCCACTTCTCCCACTTAAAATGATGACAGAGGTCAGTAATTTTCATCATAGGTACACTTCAGCTGTGAGAGATAGAATTTTGAAAAAAAATCCAGGAATTCACATTGTAGAATTTTTAAAGAATTTATTTGTAAATTATGGTGGAAAATAAGTATTTGGTCACTTCAAACAATGTAGATCTCTGGCTCTCACAGTCCTGTAACTTCTTCTTTAAGAAGCTCTTCTGTCCTCTACTCGTTACCTGTATTAAAGGCACCTGTTTGAACTCATTGTCTGTATAAAAGATACCTGTCCACAGCCTCAAACAGTCAGACTCCAAACTCTACTATGGCCAAGACCAAAGAGCTTTCGAAGGACACCAGGAAAAGAATTGTAGACCTGCACCTGACTGGGAAGAGTGAATCTACAATAGGCAAGCAGCCTTGTGTGAAAAAATCAACTGTGGGAGCAATTATCAGAAAATGGAAGACATACAAGACCACTGATAATCTCCCTCGATCTGGGGCTCCACGCAAGATCTCATGCCGTGGGGTCAAAATGATCATGAGAACGGTGAGCAAAAATCCCAGAACCACACGGGGGGATTTGGTGAATGATCTGCAGAGAGCTGGGACCAAAGTAACAAAGGACACCATCAGTAACACACTACAACGACAGGGAATATAATCCTACAGTGCCAGATGTGTCCCCCTGCTTAAGCCAGTGCATGTCCAGCCCGTCTGAAGTTTGCCAGAGAGCACATGGATGATACAGCAGAGGATTGGGAGAATGTCATGTGGTCAGATGAAACCAAATTAGAACTTTTAGGTATAAACTCAACTCGTCGTGTTTGGAAGGAAGAAGAATACTGAGTTACGTCCCAAGAACACCATACCTACTGTGAAGCATTGGGGTGGAAACATCATGCATTGCGGCTGTTTTTCTGCTAAGGGGACAGGACGACTGATCCGTGTTAAGGAAAGAATGAATGGGGCCATGTATCGTGAGATTTTGAGCCAAAACCTCCTTCCATCAGTGAGAGCTTTGAAGATGAAACGTGGCTGGGTCTTCCAACATGACAATGATCCCAAACACACCGCCCGGGAAATGAAGGAGTGGCTCCGTAAGAAGCATTTGAAAGTCCTGGAGTGGCCAAGTCAGTCTCCAGACCTCAACCCCTTAGAAAATCTGTGGAGGGAGTTGAAAGTCCGTGTTGCTCGGTGACAGCCCCAAAACATCACTGCTCTCGTGAAGATCTGCATGGAGGAATGGGCCAAAATACCAGCTACTGTGTGTGCAAACCTGGTAAAGACCTATAGTAATCGTTTGACCTCTGTTATTGCCAACAAAGGTTATATTACAAAGTATTGAGTTGAATTTTTGTTATTGACCAAATACTTATTTTCCAACATCATTTACAAATAAATTCTTTAAAAATCCTACAATGTGAATTCCTGGATTTTTTTTCACATTCTGTCTCTCACAGTTGAAGTGTACCTATGATGAAAATTACTGACCTCTGTCATCATTTTAAGTGGGAGAAGTGGCACAATCGCTGGCTGACTAAATACTTTTTTGCCCCACTGTATGCCATTTTCACTGAAATTACTATGAACATATTAATATGTGTGTATGTTTCATTTTAGTAATTTCCCTTCTTAATTGAATTACTTAAAAATAAACTTTTATTTAAATTCTAATTAAATGACATCCAGGTAAATCCCATCATTAATGCATTTAAAAACAAGTCAACAAATCAGAAAGAATTTGTCATCCTGTTTGCTATCCTGTTGTGAATTTATCGATATAGAGATGCCGAGCCAACTATGGATCCCGTACAGTACATGCTAAAGTAGGACATTTATTCTTGAGACTCTCCCTGGGCAAATGAAAGACAGACAGATAGGATAAAATTCAACTGTATGTAGACAGACACACACAGACAGATAGACAGATAGATAGATAGATAGATAGATAGATAGATAGATAGATAGATAGATAGATAGATAGATAGATAGATAGATAGATAGATAGATAGATAGATAGATAGATAGATAGATAGATAGATAGATAGATAGATAGATAGATAGATAGATAGATAGATAGATAGATAGATAGATAGATAGATAGTGATAAAGATAGATAGATAGATAGATAGATAGATAGATAGATAGATAGATAGATAGATGATAGATAGTAGATAGTAGATAGATAGAAAGATAGATAGATAGATAGATAGATAGATAGTAGATAGATAGATAGATAGATAGATAGATAGATAGATAGATAGTAGATAGATAGATAGATAGATAGATAGATAGTAAAAAATAGATAGATAGATAGATAGATAGATAGATAGATAGATAGATAAGATAGATAAATAGATAGATAGATAGATAGATAGATAGATAGATAGATAGATAGATAGATAGATAGATAGATAGATAGATAGATAGATAGATAGATAGATAGATAGATAGATAGATAGATAGATAGATAGATAGATAGATAGATATTTAAATTATGGCAACCACAGCTCCCAGTAATTTACTGCTAATTTAGACATGAATGTAAATATACAGATAATCTGCCACTAATGCTATATCACTCTGTCACCACCTCATGCATAATTGTGTTGGTTTTTTATACTTCTGAATACCACCAAAAAGCTTTATACATGGAAAGAAAAAGATGCAAAACCTTTATGATATATGCTTGTCAAACACCTTATTTTGTAAACATGATGGTGTTCTGAATCTTATACTCCTGTGACACTATTGTGTATCTGCTCTGCGTTTCAGTGGCATAAGAAAACACTTCGGTCAAGGTAAATAATTTTATAAGATTCCAAACTATGCAATTTGCTCAGAAGCTAAACTTTGCTGCATGTGCTTTGTCTGTACTTTGCCATTGCAGATAGAGCATTTTTGTTCATCCTTAAATATATAAAAAACTCTAAATAAAATATCTTGGTGACGTTGCAGTAAAGGTTAGGTACCCTGCTTTGACAGAATTGCACACAGCAAATTTGACACCTTTTTTTGCCCAAAGGACTAGCACACCAAAAGCAATGCACTTTTCAAACACATAAAAGAACCTGATGTGCCTCAAAATGTGCTCCATTTCCTTCAACTTAGATCCATATCACATATGTTTTTGGTATAGTTTGGTAGTAGCTTTCATTTGTAAACTTGTGAAGTAGGTATATAATGGCAGTTGCCATTTTTCAGTCAATGCTTTCAGTTTGTATTTGTTTTAATGTTTATATTTTAATTACTAGTCATCAATTTCCTGACATTAAATGTCTGAAAAATAACAATTAAAATGAGTTGTAATGGTTCCATCTAATTTTGATCTTGTTAATTGTAGTGTCAAGATTTGTTACGTTGAAAGATAGAAAATATAGGACAGCGAAACACCACTGTTCACAAAATGTGTGGTCATTTTCTTTCCCTGGCATCCAATTTATGAATAAACACAAGAACGCTTGCTAGCAAAGTAAGTGCAGTGATGTAGACAGGGGTTCTAACTCTCTCCTAAAGGAGGGATCAACCTCCCCTCTTTAACACTTCAGTTCAAACCACAGACATTGTCCTTACGTACATGCCAAACACTATAGTTTGTGATACTGACCATGATTTATAGTAATTCACTTTCCTTGGTGTTACATTTCTTGATGAGTTCTACTTTATTTGTAGTAAAAAAAAGAAAATATCCCAAAACTGTCCACATAATCCAATGACACAGTGACCCTTAACTGAGCTCAATCACTGATGCCATGCTTTTACAGTTAAACTCTTCCTCTGTAAACACTCTAGGAAGAATGATTCATGTCTAATTGTGGTTTCGGAGTTAAAGCAGTGACTTTATCCTTGACTACCAGATGATTTAATGGGGATAAATATCTCATGTAAAAATGCCCCAGTGGTCTGCTAGAGATGTACTTAACCTCTAAACCTCTTTTCATTTATGTGTACTCAGTTCAGCCTTGTTGCAAGATGTATATAAAATTGGAGGAGGGTTTTCTGGAATGAGCCTTCAGCCATGAGGGCTGTAACCCAGCAATGTAAACATTCTTTTACAAGTTTGTTTTTCCTTGTGATGATGAAGGCTCATATTTTATCTGACACCAAAATTCCTGAACTGAGGTCACATGTTAAAACCAGGGCAGCCAGGACTGCTTCCATAATAATGAATCATAATAAGAAACAAATTGTACAAACTCATTATGAAAATACTCAAAGAAAATGCTCAAAACTGAATTTCAACTTTGCGTCAGTATAATTAGAACCACCTTGTATATAGATCTTTTAATTTTGAAGAAAACAATGTACATGTACTGAATTTTCCTTAAAAATTTTCTTTCCAGGGACTGTTCAAAAATGCACAAATTAGAATTAGTATATCGTATCCAAAATCACAACTGGGAAATCTGACTTAAAGGAATTATTTTCCAAATTGGATGATTTAGATCTGTGGATAAAGTTGTTAATGAAAGAGGGCTGATTCAGGGTCTGGTGAGCCATTCCTGTGTTTTGTTTTGACAAGATTTATGGATCAATATCCTGTGATAACCCCTCTTTGCGGCCAGTTTCTTATTCACCAGCAGATGCCACCAGATTTAGGTTACCTTTATTTTAAAAACATGATGAATCCATACACCCTAAAAGATTACAGGACCTTTGAAACAGAAACAGGGCGCAAGCATTAAAAATCCTCCATTAGTAGGTATTCAGTACTGACATTCAGATATTCATTCTTTGTTTCTCACCTTAGAAGAAAGTTAAAAAAGGAAAACATACCCTTTAAATATTCTGGCTTTCACCAAATAGATGGTAATCGAACCGTTTATTTAAATATCTGGTTTCAACTGTGTGTAAAACCTCGATTTTTTTTCTAAAATGTTCTAGCAAGGCAAAAAACATTGTAAATAAGCAATTGACTCTAAATGTTTAAAATAATTATCAACAAAATTAAATGTAGCTCTCTGAGGGCCTCCAGTGGATGTGAGCAGAGAAACAGGAATGTCTGTATTTCATGCCATTTTCGTTTTTACTGTCTAAGAATCAGACTTCCACAGATTTCCATATGTACATTGTTAAAAAAAGTCTGTGGTTATGTTTTCAGGATGCTGCATCACAATTTAAAGATATTATGTGGGTGGAAGCAAAGTGCCAACCACAGTGATGTGTGGTTGTGAAATGAAAGTACTGACATGTGCCCAATGTGTTCGAGGCAAAAAAAAAAAAAACAGACTACATCGCTGATTACAAGCTGAATTGAATTCCCATTCCATCCTTACATATTTTGGGGCTCATCATGAAAGGTTTTAATATCTTTGCAAGAACTCACCATGAGGCGTGAGAAAAAAGTGCATTGTTCCACAGAAACATAAGGTTACCCTACAAAAAAGTCATAACCTGGAACTGAGCTTGACACTACTTCTGCTTTCTCTGTAATCTCTGTTGTCAGTTTTTTATTTAGAACATCAGATAAAGGTTATTTTGCGTACTGAAGCAAAAATTCACATGCTTTTATTCTTATCTTTTATTTTTATCCTTATTTTACTTTACTCCAGGAGAGGTGTCTGCTGCAAATTGGTGACTTGTTGCAATCTGCTAGATTTAGTTGGACAAAAAACTTTTAAACTAATAAAAAATTACCTAAAGGATTTATTGGAATGTATGTATGATTGAATTGAAAGGACTCTTCTTGTAAAGAACTTTGAGATGATGATGTGTTGTGAATTGGTGCTATAAAAATAAACCAAATTGAATGGAATTGAATCCGCCTGTTGTCTTTGAAGGTAAAAACATTGTCTAGTTACTTTATTTTCAGTGCATATTTTTTTTGCCACTTGTTAATGCCTGGAGCAAAACATGAAGACCAAATTCAGATAGAAAAAATATATAGAATTAGTAAAAAAAACATTTTGTTTAACATTGTCTCTTCACTGTATATGTAACATATAAGAGGCATTTTCTGTATATGTAACATACAAGAGGCATTTTCAGTTGTATAAAAAGATACGTTTTGTGTGTATTATAATAATGCACAGCATTATTATAATACACACAATTAAATTAAACAGTTTTATATGCTTTTACCATTTTTTAAGCTAAATTGCAATTATTTCCATTATATGTATCTTTTTATAGAAAAAGTGTAAATATGTAAATGAAGAGACCTTGTTGAAGAGATAGAGGTCTCTGAAATATTCATATTAAAGTTTATTGGGCTGTGTAGGATAAGGAAGTGGAAACATGTTTATTTTAGGCAGTGTTTAAAGCATATTTAACATGCAATTCAATAAATAAAAAAGATGATGATATTTTGGAGTTAGTATACAGGACATTATAGCCAAAAAGATAGTGTCATAAAAAATATGAGGATTAGTTACTGTTTACATTTTTTTTTAGCAATCTCGTTTTTGGACATTTTCATTCAAATTAGTTTAGTAATTATTTGTTTTGAATAAAGCACACTTTTTTAAAGGTAATGTAAAATATATTACAATATTTCAAATATAGAAAAGTAGGCAAAACAAAGAAAGTATTTTAAACAAAAACCTTTCATAAAAATGGCAAAAATGTATGAATGAAATTACTAACTAGTTCACAAGCATGCAGTTACTATACAAGGTGGATATATTTTATTTACAAAATCAAAAATATAGCATTAATAATTCTGATTTTACCAGATGTGTTTTTCCTGCGTTTTTTTGCTTTAGAGCAATGCATTTCTATTTTAATGTTCATCTGTTCTGAGTGGGAGTTCTTTTTTATTAGCCCGCTCTCTAAGAGAATGAGCTTTAAACAGGCTGAAGAGTTTGAAGAAACGTTGAAAAACAATCATCTTTCACTACACTGAAGGTCATTTTCCCCCACAAGTTGTCTTTATCAACAGGGAAGAAGCAAATTAGATAAACATAGAAAAACATAAAAATAAACATAAATAAAGACATACTACATGAAATTTAAGGTGGAAACCCTCTCTGTATGAAACACTAAAAAGGTCAAACAGATTAGTAAATTTCTCCATCATGTACCTGATTAATCCTCTTTTAAAGTGAATGACTAATATCCACTATAATAGCATTCTGTCCTGTATATGGACAATTTTTAAAATTTGAATTGTCTTCAAATTGATCATTTTTCTAAAACAGGTAATCTGTCTGACCAGGAATTATTTCCTTTTTCTCAAACTAAATGCCTTATGAAATCTGTCTACCACATGTAATGGAACAATTATTGACATTAACTTTTTTAGAAACCCACTCAAGCTTCACACAGGCCACTTTCCAAAGTATGCTTATAAAACTATCAAGCTCATAAAAAGAAGAAAAATAAATAACATTTAATACGGTAATATTGCCCAAATAAACTTATGAACTTGAGATGATTGTTATTAAATTAAGAGAAAAGTTAAAAATGTGAAGTTTGTGAAATGATACTGCATTATTGGAAGTTCTATACAACAGCATGTTTTGGGCTCAGAGCATAATATATTTTTTCTAAATCTGCATTCTGAGAAGAATCAAACCAAATAACTTAGAAAGGCTGTAAGATCTAAACCCCTCTTTTTAAGTAAGTAAATTTGGCGTCTAAAGCTATAAAGTTTTAAGAAAAACATATTCTGATTTTTTTTTTGTACTTGTCAGTTCACAAGGAGCACATTTGTATAGAAAAAGAATATTAATGTTTTTTGACCAACACTACAGACTTTACTGGAAAACAGTTACCCTTTCAGAAGCAGACCAAATGTTTCCTGAGGCATACGTACAAATACTTTTTACAAAACATTAAACTGTCTGAGAATCAATGACAAAGATTAGCTAAGTGCTGTTATAGAAACACCACTCAGCCAATATATCTAATTGTGCCCTGTGTTTGCTATGCTCAGACTGAATGGGTACTAAGCTGCCATAGAGTCTCAATGGGACCATCTAGTTTTGATAAAATACCAACAATATCTCTCCGGATCTAGCAGGGCACCATTTATAGGTCTTAGCCTGGTCTAATATAATATTCAAAAAACGAGTACAATTTGAGCAAACCTTGTAGGTATTAAATGGGTCCCCCTTTTCATAGACAAAGTTGACTGTACAGTATACCAATCTAGCCTCTTGGCAGTTTTATGCTTCAATAAAACCATACATGTTTTCCTGTTTATGAGGCTGATAATACAACACAACATGTTTTTCGCACCTGTTTAATCCAGTTTAATCTGTTTGTTTTTGGCTGGGCAAAAATGAGCACATTAGAAATTATTTTCCCGGCCTCTAAGCTTTAACGGACTTGATATGTGACAGCTCAAGGATAAGATTTGAGCCCATCACCATCTTACATATAATTAATATCTCAATATCCAATTGATGCCCTGCTAAGATCTGCATAGGTGCTTAACTGATTCTACTGATATAGTTAGTATGTGGTGAGCAGATGTCCCACACAAGAACTTGGTTTTCAGCTAAGGCCTATTTAGTATCCTTCTAGTCTGAGTCTTGTAGCCTTATAGAACCAGAAAACATATTTTTTTTATGATAAACTATTTTTTTTTCTTTTACATGTGGAGCTACCCTAAAATAACAGGAGTGGACAAATGAGAGGTCACTTGGGGAATGCATAATGGTAGTCAGGCACTAAAGGATGACATATTGTTTGAGCCCTCTGACATCCTCAAGCCTGAAATACAAATGTCAGAGGTCCCACGTGACGAACGAGCAGAATAGAGGTACTTTTTACCAAAACACCAAAGGTCAGACAATATTTGCCGGAAGTGGTTCCTGAACTTCACTCCAATAAATGCGTAGAGGATGGGATTGAGACAGCAGTGGAGGTAGGCTATGCTCCTGGAAATGGCCAGAACAGTAAGCTTAGTCTTTTCAACCTCACAGCTTCTCTCTGTAAAAAGAGACATTGTGTGGATCAGGAGGGCCACATTGTAAGGGAGATGACACATGATGAACACCACGACAACTGCCCAAACCACCCGGATGGCCTTGTGCTTCTGGCTGCTGTGGGCTCTTAGCAAGGTGCACATGATGCATGAGTAGCAGAAAACCATCACCAACAGAGGCAAAAGGAAACCAACAGCCATCTGCAGGCTTGGCACCATCACTTTCATTAGCTTTGCAGTCTTTCTATCTTTGAAAGAGAGCTTGCATGTTGAAGTGGAAGTCTGCTCCATCAGATCAACTTCTTCAAAGAGGTCAGTGTAGATAAGTGTGGGCAAGGTCAAAAACAGTGCAAACACCCAAACTGCTGAGCAGATTAGGCGACTGTACTTGACAGCATAGGCACGAGAGCCAAAGGAGCGCCTTGCCTGAACGATGGCGATGTATCGATCCCCACTAATGCAGGCGAGCAGCAGCATGCCACTGTACAGATTGATGCTGTAGGCTGAGCGCAACATCTTACAAGCCACAGTGCCCATGGACCACCCGTTCTGTTCATTATGCGCAATAAGAGGCAAAGCCACTACAAAGATCAGATCTGCCACAGCCACGTTTAACAGATAAACATCTGTCATCGTCTTGGTCCTCTTGTAGAAACCATAGGTGATCATCACAAGGATGTTTCCGATCAGACCAAAGATGCAGATGATGGAGTGAATACAGGTTTGGGAGAGGACCTCTGCAGGCGTAGGACTGAGGCTGCAGAGCTCATCGGAATCATTGGCTGTCCAGGTTGTATCATAGTCAGAAGTTGTATAATCCATGCTTTTAATCTGAAAAAACAAGACCAAAATTAGGCCCATGCTGACACTGGAGGAATTGCAGAGATCACCCACTGAGGTTGGAGAATCTCGATATGCTGCACATACGTGAACTTTATGGAAGAATGACTAATAGAAAGCTATTGTTGAAATAAAACCATAGCAAATCTCATTAAATTTCAATACAAATGCATGGCACAAGTTTCAGATGTTATTTTGTTTTTTTTGTAAATGAAAAAACAAAACAAACAAAAATTGTAAACCATCTACTGTATATCTTTTCCCACTTCTACCATGCACTGGTCCATTTTCTAATATTTCAATAAAATCCCATGTGGGAATACCTTAGCTCTTTCACTCTTAATTATAAATTGAATTAAAATAAATTGAAACTTATAGTTATATTGAACCAAGTATATTCAGTAAATTTGCCTTTTTATATAAATGCATGCTGTTGTTTTTTTAGACAATATTTGAATAGTTTTTATTCAAAATAATTCAAACTTATTTTGCAAAACAATGGGTTTTCAAGGTAAAAGTAGAGTTAGTTAAATGTGATTTACTGTAGGAAGTAAGTTAGTAGCTGAAAAATGCTCTGGGGGAAGTGATAACAAGATAAAACTTTTTTCACCGCCTTCTGTAAAACGAAGGCAAGTTTGTACAGACAACAAACTGACAATTATTTCACTAAACCTGCATGTACTTGATAAAATCCTATTTAGTTCTTTTTTTTTTTCATGTGCTTACCAGAAAAAAAAAAAATCAACCAACACCCTAGTTCTGTTTTCCTTTCTCTCTTAGTGACCCAATTTTGGCCCAATAAGACTTTCAGGACTGCACAAAAAGGTAGGCAGCAGGTCGTCATAGTTCATGCTTCATCTGATCTCAGAAAAAGATAACAGTAGTTATCTGATAAGATCTCAGATCTTTTACGGTAAATTTATTAGTCAGTGCGAAGTGTTGGTAGATAAATAAAATGAGGTAAAACTTCTGTAGATCAGAAAACGTTCTGTTCTAAAATGCAACAACCACTGACATGTATGACTTAACGACGCATGAAATTTTGGAAAAATGTGAAAAACCTCCAACAGACAACAAAGTGAAATGTGTTGACTACGGCGTTGCAGACTGCTCTTTGATTCTTGTTCTGCTCGAAACTTGGAGGTGTTTCTTTTGATGTTTGTATATATATACATTTATAATTTTTGCATTTCACAGTATGATTTGTAATAAAGAAAAAACAATTATAATGAACCATTATCTGATTTAAAAAGTAGAAATAATAACATGAAACCTGCTTCGTAAGCTCCGTTATCAATGTTAGTTGGGTATATTGTACTCATTGTTATTATGTCATTTTCATATAAAATATTTTTTTAAGGAAAACCAGTTTTGGGCTTTTAATAGCAATAATCATTCCAAGTATAAGAAATAAACAGTTCAAATACATCACTTTGTGTCTAACATCTCTATGTTATATATGTGTTGGATTTTTGGAATCAAATTACTGAAAAAACTTAAAATACCACAAATATTTTCAGCTGCATATTTTTATTGACATGGAATGTGGTTTGGTTACATCAGATTTTTAGTCTGAACTTTAATATTGTTTAAAATGTCAGACATTTGCTGACAGAATTATATCATATTTTAAGTGCAGAATTCAATGTCTTCTTTCTGTATTTATCATTGTATTGGATGCTTTTTTTATGTCATGAGCCTTGATGCCAGTAAAAATGCTTAATATTCTTCTGACAACTTTGTATATAAACAAATTTGGCAATCTAAGAATAAATTACTATTGTATATTATATTTAATAGAGACACTATATAGACTCTAACCAGGCCTTTAGAAAACTTCAATTATCTTACTTATTAACACATTATTTTGTTGATTTAGATGTGTGCTTGCTTGGGCTATCTGTGATGTCAAAAAATAAAATCCCTCCTAATCTTCCGCTGTCTAGTTGAGGTTTGGGGACAGAAATGATGGGTACTTTGACCTGATTATTACTCAGCTACCCTCAGCAGAAAACTTTGTTCTGTCTGAGGGGAAGTAGCTCCAGATCATGATGCTGTCACTGCTATGTTTCATTGTGGTAATATTTTTCTTTTGGTTTTGTTCATACCTTTTGGAATTGTGGCCCAAAGTGGAAGTTCAGTAGGTGGGTGGTGATGGACTGATAATGAACAATATCTCATTTCATTTTTTATTCAAATTAAAAAGTTCGGACATCATACAGTATATTTTGGTCTTATTGTTTTATATCACAAAAATATGGGTGTGTACTCTTTTGAGATCTAAGCTAACCTGGTTGAGCATCAGGGGTCTAACATCAACAATCTTTTGTTGTGACTCTAATTTATCTAACGAATACCAATTAAAACATTTTTAATGCAGCAAGAACGTTGTTGTAGTTTTAAATGTAGGTTTTTGTTTTTTAGCCTGTGATGTTTGTTTTTTTTATCCTGTTTTTGGGAAGAGACTTAATAAGGTAAAACATTGAATTTCAGAGCTTGCACTTCTAGGTTACATAAAAATAGAATCACAGCATTAACCAAATCTGAGAAAACAGAAGACACTTGATCTTTTTCCTGAGCCTATTTGGGAAACTGAAAAGAGAACCAAATTTGATAAGTTAATTTTCTCCTATGATTGTGCTACTAATTTTGACAGAATTACCTGTTTTGTTACAGGCTTTCAGTTTTATTGTTTTATCTACATTTGATTTTTAAGCAAACTAAAACATGACAAATATTGTCAAATGTAATCTTAAACAAGTGCCTGCACTTACAGTAGGACATGCAAAACGATGACTTTAGTTAAACATGTTTACCTAATTAATCACTTATCAAATAAATGAATTTTCATTGAATATTTTCAGTCAACATTGCTTTACATGACTTTTTTCATTTAACTCATAACAATTAATTTAACTTCATAAAAAACTTGATGATAAATACATTTAATTAAAATTAATTAAAAGTAATTTTAAAGTATTTTTTTAGGACATACCTTGTGAAAGGCTTTTGATCCTTGATGTTCAACGTCGTTGATTGAAAAGACAGTAAAAAGGACACTGCAGGTGCTGAAAAAGCTGCTGGTAAAGGCAGCTTTCAGTCAAGAGGCAGCATTATTTCAAAGACTCGAGAGCAGTGAAAAAAAAAATCTGAAAAGTAGAGGAAGCTGAAGCTAAAACCACATGCTCATCAACGCTGTTTCTGTCTGAACTGCTTCACTGCACTGTTCGTTCAGCTTTTCTTCTTAAACTCTAGCTGCTGCCCTTAAATGCACCGCTCGTAACTGAAGTCTCCAATTACTAGGCAAGGCAATTTTATTTGTATAGCACACTTCCAACACAATGCAATTCAAGGTGCTTTACATAATTTGGTAGTAAAGAAGCCAAATATATGATAAAAGAATGAAAATTAAAAACAGTGAAACAATAAAAGAAAATATTTAGTATTTGATTAAAAACAACAATTTAGGAGAGGCATAAAAAGCAGCATTCTGTGTGATTCTACACACCCTATCAGTGTTCGGCTACCAGTAGGCTATGTATTTTTTGATATTTATATCTTTAAAAAAAACATTTTTTTTTTTAAGGTAGCTTAATTTATACAGATTACACTTGCTGACCTCCCACTGGAAAAGTTAACAGGAGCCTAATAGGTGAAACGTTGAAAACTGTTTTAATCAAGTAGGTTTCAGATATCGTGGAAAATGTGGCAAAGGGTTGCTGCCTCTGCTTAGTCACATGTTCGGTCTTTGAAGGTATTTTCCCACACATCAAAACATCTTTCATTCTCTTCAGACCTCAAACCGCCAACTTGATTTGCTATAGATTTATTTTGTCCATTAAAGTTTGTTTAATGTTTTTGCCATTCTAAATCTTTTTTTATTTGATTTATAGAGTGTCTTTTGAATCTACTTTTCATTTTCCTATGCTTATCATATCAGTTTGTGTAAGGCTTAGGTCTTTGAGGAAAAGCATTAAAAAAAGTGAACAAATGTTTTACCTTTGGAACAATTCAGCTTAACCTTGTGTTACCTCATCCTGACCAGCAGGTGAAGCTGTTGTAACTAGTAGTAACAATGTAGTTGAAAGTTTTTTCTTCCAAAAATAAGTGACGTAAATACATTTTAACGTTACTGTTGGTATCAAAATCATAGCAGATATCTGTCACAAACCAGACAATCCAAGTTATTTGTAATGAAGTGAAATTGCACAGAGAATAAATAATGAAGTCTAATGTAGATAATAATTAGAATAAAGTATTTATTACTGTCTCACATATGGGGAAAAATTGCATGCATTGCTCAGGTGTGGTTTGGATCCAGTTTTCCAAACAATCTGATTTGATCCGATCTTAATTTCTCTCCTTAGATTTTCAGTTGAGTTGAAGTTGGGTAGTTGACATGACCCATTTATTAGCTTTATTTTGACTGAGACTGTTCTTGGCTTTGTTTTTGAAATATTTTCTTACTGAGAAATCTATCATTGTTTGTTCTTCAGATTGTAATCACATTGGCTAAAACAACCCTTAAAAAAACAATCAGAAGTACTAATTGAGACCCTTCACCGTAATGTTACCCCTTGCTTTTACTGCTGGTACGTTGTATTTGGGTGACCTACAGTGTTATTCCTCTTCAATACATTGGGGATGATCAGAGGAAATTCTGAAAATGTTCTGCAGCACATTTATTACCTTTTTTCTCCTCCAGCAGAGTCTTGTGCGGAGAACTTTCACAGAGTCATAACAGATGAAGTTAATTATTTCCACAGAAAGTTATGATTTGGAACGCCATATTTTGTGCTGGTGTGGGTTCACTGTGTTTTATCAAGTCCAATGTCCCACCGCCAGAGAGACATTATGGCATTTAATGCTTCCCTCTCCTGATAAGCTTTAGATGTAGCTATAGCCTACTTTCATTTTCTGGTTTTGTATGTAAGTTGTACTGCAAAGAACCTGAACGTACCTTCCAATAAGCAATAATCGTCGAAATGAGGTAAATTACATTTTTGCATGCGTTGTTCTGGAAATAGTTTGGTCCCGGTTTTCAAACAACTTGTCTTATTCAGTATGATCTTAATTTCTCTCCTTAGTTCAACCGAAGTTTAACATGACCAATTGAGCAACTTTATTTTCTTTGTGAAAAGCTGAACGTGACTTTTCTTGGCTATGTTTTTTTATTATTATCTTGATGAAAGGTCCATCATTGTTTTCTCTTGAGATTGTTATCAAGATTCATTCTTTTAAGCTTGGCTGTCAGGAAAAAAAAACAAAAAAAATCGGAAGTGCTATCTGCTACCACGTTCTTTTACTATTGGTACGTTGTATTTGGAGCCGTGTTATCTTCTGGTGATGGTTCAATGTTGGGTCAAATTCAATGTCTCACCGCCAGAAAGAAATTGTATGGCATTTCATGCTTCCCTCTCCTGATAAGCTTTATGTAGCTGCGGCTTTCCTTTTCAGGTTTACGTATGTATAAACTGTAAAGTGCATGAACATATAAATTCCAGTAAGTAGTTAAAATTAACAAAAATAAAGCCTTTCAAATATCTAACTTTTGTGAAAAAAATTGATTCAGTGACTGAGCTTTGCATTTTCACTCAAACTACTGAAATGAATGAACCATTCAGGTAAACTTTCAATAACATTCTAAATTGTTGAGATGTATCTCTATGACAATATTTGCACACAGAAAAGCTCTTTCTTACTCCCAGACAACAATTCTCTAATACGCCACCTTTAAGTAAACAAAAGTCTCGATTAATCAATTAAACACAAAAAATGAAACGGCATGTTGTGAATCTTTATAAATTGTTATCAGGACAAATAATATGCAAAGGTGTCTATGCTGAAACTGAATTATGAAGTTGTGTCACATCTCCCCTGTTGCGCTTCTTTACCTGCTGGCGTGCGCCACTGTGGGCAGGTCCATGGCGCTTGCTCCAACCCGCTCTGCAGGTTATCCAGGTGAGTCAGTCCCCTAGGAGGCTTTAAGGCAAACGGCTCTCCTCATGTTTTCATCTCCAAACTCTCTGTCCCTGACAGCACCATGAGTAAGTCCGGCACGCTGAGGGGCTTCTTCAAACAAAAATCCGCCGAAAAAGAGAAGAAGGAACTGCACCGCGCTGTAACCATCCATCGGGATGATCCGTTCAGCTCCCTGCAGGGGGACCAGGGTACCCTCAGCCCCGGGGACGACAGAACGCTCTGCGAAGATGGGTTACTCAGTTCCCCGAAAGAAAAGAAGTCAAAGCGGTTCTTGTCATTAAGACTCAAGAAGAAAAAGCGAAAGAAAGAAGAAGATGAAGGAGGAGAGGTGTTCGAGGAACTGGATAGTTTCAGCAGCCGCATGTAAGCTGAAAACACTTCATGATTAAAGAAATGTTCAGGTGTTAGGATTTTTTTTTGTTAACTACAAGATTTCTGTTGGCACAGACATTAATAATTATTTAATCAACATTAATATGAAATGCAGCAAAGAATAACACTAAAGTTTTTGCAACGCTTAGTTAAGGTATTGATGTTAACATGTCATTTTTTTAAGTATACTATAAGTCAGAAAATGGTTGAGAAAGCTATAAAATGAAGAAATTACATATTTTAAATGTTTAAAATCGATATGGAAATAACTGTTTTTGAAGTCTTGCTATTATTCTTGTATTTAATATGGATTAGTAATAGTGTTTGGTGATGAACCAGTGATAATCCATGCAATCTTCTGTTAGTTGTTGTGGTCTTAAAGCTCTATCTATCTATCTATCTATCTATCTATCTATCTATCTATCTATCTATCTATCTATCTATCTATCTATCTATCTATCTATCTATATCTCTCTCTCTCTCTCTCTCTCTCTCTCTCTCTCTCTCTCTCTCTCTCTCTCTCTCTCTCTCTCTCCATTAGTGTTCTATATGTAAATGATGAGAAACAGAAGCTGTAAAAATACAATGGAAAGTCCCTCAGTGGGTCATTGGCAGTCCATCCAGACCTGCTGGAAGGTGTTTCAAACAATTAAGGAAACTCTGCAGCTGAAGCATCTCATCAAACATCTGTTTCACCCCCTGGCAGTTTGTGCAAACTAAATGCTTTGGCTGGGTGTTCAACTAGTTTGGTCTCGCATCTTGTTGAGTCATTGTATTTAAAAAATGTTGAGGTTCATTAGGGAACCCGCGGGTACTGCATGTGTTGTCTCTTGCCATCGAAAATAGGTCACATTGAAGATTGTTCCAGTTCTTCTGTGTCTTTTGAACTTGCAAATAGTATTGACTTTGTCTGAGGCATGAGTCTTGAAGACTTAGAAAAATGTCTGAATACCTTCAACATTTAAACAGGTCTTTGTTGACCCAAAGGGTCTAGATGACCAGAAGTTCTGAAAAGTATTTGGGCTCACCCTGTCCAGTGGTATGTAGATGATAAAAAAATAAAAAATCATTTAATCAGCAGATAGCCAATGTTGGGGATTAAGGACTTATGTGATGTATGCTATTTTCTTGATGTCAAACAGGGCTCTGGAAGTAGCTATTTGGATATTTTTGGCTAATTGTTTTAAAGAATAAGACTCCATAACAATCTTATTTAACCGACTGAAAATAAAGTCATGCCCATGTTTACTTTTTTGTGACTATTGAAACCAAAAGCAAAGACTTCAGTCCTTTCTGTGTTAATTTGTTGAGAGCAAACTATAATATTGTGTGGCATTAGGATACCTTTGCTAATAGAAGTTTATTGCACCATAATTTGAGCTACAGGGTGCATATAGCTACTAAACAAAAATGATTAAATAAGGGAGCCTTAAAGAAACCCCACTTGCGATCATTGTTTTCCTAGATTTGTGTGTCAATCTGTCCAATCTGAACCAGCCTAGCACAGAACCAGACAATCCAACCCACCTAACCATCCCACCAACCAAACCAGTATTTCTATCACAGAGCTTTTAGGTCTGTCATAATCATTATAGAAGCCAATTTTACTTTCATCTGCTCGGTATCCTGACTGGATAAACAGTAAAACATAAATCACTTTCTTGTTTCAGATTGCTCATACAGGACAGTTCCACTTGTAGTAGGACTTTTTGATCATTAATGACTGATCTTGGTCATCTTTATTCTGTTTCGCTTCGGACCCATTTTCTCTGCAGATGTCTATGCACTATAGAAAATAATGTACCACCTGTGAACTCTGAACTGCCTTTTTTTCCGATTACAGTAATCTAATTAAACCACCAGATATATCCATCCATCCATTTTCTGGGGCTGGTGCCTATTTCCAGCTGTCAACGGGCAAGAGGTGGGGTACACCCTGGACAGGTCGCCAGTCCATCACAGGGCCACACATAGAGACAGACAGGACGAACAACCATGCACGCACAGCCACACCCACACCTAAGGACAATTTAGAGAGATCAATTAACCTTACAGTCATGTTTTTGGACTGTGGGAGGAAGCCAGAGTACCCAGAGGGAACCCACACATGCACAGGGAGAACATGCAAACAGCCCATGACCATCACCAGATACATGTGGGCTGAATTTTGAGTTACTGTGTGTAAAATATGACAGCTATGTTTTAGTTGTGTTCACATTTTATTGCCAGTGTTAACAGTTTTACTATCAAAGTGTTAAATGTGTTTTGTGATACAGAATGTGTTTGAAATTTTCAGCAAAAAAAGTGGATTAGTTTTGCGAATTGTGTCAAAAAACCTGAACAGTTTTTAAGGTTTGGCTAAAATAGTATTTGATAAAAAAAAAATTGTTTAAGTCACTGAGAATTTGGTTGAGAATATGGGGTTAAGAAGGACTGGGCAGTATGTCCTCAAATCTATATTGCGATATAATCTTAAGCATGTGCAATAATGATATGTATTGTGAGATTTAATAAAAACAAAAACCTAAATTATATGAAAACACAAAGTTCAAAATTGTCTGCTTTCCTGGTTGCTTGTTTATAATTTTAATATCACACCTAAATAAATCTGTGCATATTTGAATTATAAATGCTTCAGGTTCAGCAGATTTATTTTCCGTTCAAAACAAAAAAATTCAGACTTGCAATGTATAGTGTAAAGAAGAACACTGAACATCAGTATTTATCCTGTAGACATATACATAGACGCTTCATTATGTGCTGGAGAATGATCCAGCGTGGCCGCCATATTGGATCGGTCTGCTCTCTATAAACCCAGCTGGGGTCGATGCAGAATGGGCAACTATTTGGCGATTTTGATGTATTTAAAGAACTAGCACATACTATATAGAGAACCTAAATGCATGTGCAAGGTAAAAAAATAAGAATTACTCAAAAAAGATTATATCTTCAAGGAACAAACAACAGAGGATGAATTAATTCATTTGACGAGTACAGGGGGGGGAAATCACATGAGAGAATATGTCTGAGCTTTAGGCCTTTCCTAACTTAGAGATTTGACAAAAAGGAAATTCGTTTTTCTAACTAGAATTAGGGGCTCACTTATTATGCCCATGTTTCTGTGCAGCCTATGGGTGCAACAAACGGTGTACTACTGAAACCAAATCACATGGGGTTAAGTAAGAATCAACATTATTTTTAGTTATACGACTATAGAACTATGTAAGCTAATCACAACTAATGTTATATGGCTATCAAAGAAATGCTAACAGCAGGAACTATAACCGTCATTGTCTCCTTTATTTGTTTATTTATTTATCTATTTATAATTATCAATAAAAAAATAGGGGGACAAATATGTCTATGCTGCTGTGCTATGCCTCTGTATTTCAGAAAGTAAGACAGTACAGCATTGCCAAATTAACTACTGTAGAGTTACAGAGTGCCAGCACACACAAGAAGCTGTGCAAAAAAAGCTATGTTTGCAGGGTTTTGGCTCTGTAAGTCGAGTGAGGAAGAGTGAAATAAATTCAAATTAACAATCAACCTTGTTTTTTTATCAAAACATAAAATTCAATCATTTAATTTTTTTATAATATGCCATTACATGTGTCTGATTTAGTAAAAAAGCTTAAAATTTTTTTTTTGTTGTTGGCTTTATATCCTCCTTACTAGAAATAAATAGACTGGGGGCGAATGGGTTCCCATCCAAGATGGTGGTCGCGCTGATACGTCAGTTCCAATAGGCAGCATCAGTCCATGAGGCATCTGTGTGTATAATGTCTATGATTTATCCTCCTTGATAAAAGCTTGATGACATCATCAAAATGCATAATAGTCAGTCAAAGACCAGTATAGTCAAAATCTCTCACTTTGGTTTAATTTATATAATTTCTACCTTAAACGTTTTGTATTGTTCACTACTTGGGTTAAGTGTTTCACAAATTCAGAAAAACAACTGTAAGTAAATTAGTAGATTTTTTATTTTGGTATAAACATAAAAATAAATTACACTGACCATGTGCTTAACTTGGAAGTGATCTGTATCCAGGAATATTTTAATGAGCCTTCACCGAGGCAGGCGGTCTTGGGGTTGCTTTCGTTGTCATGTTCATCTGTGTCGACACAAGCAAGAACTGCTGATCACTGTAAAGGAAGAAAACCTGCTGTGCCGGATGGGACACATTTTCCAATCCAGTCCAATGATACATGACTCAGGCAGGTTGTAAATGTGTCAGATGATTTGAAAAAATATGGCAAATCCAAGTGACAGAAACAACAGGTCATTGGATACTCACTTGCCCATTAAGAAGAATAGCAAACTACTCAGCAAAAGGTTTGTTTGTTTGGGGTGAAATAGCATTGCAGGAATTGTTTTTGATGAGATATCTGTGTGGATTTATGGTTGTTTGCTTCCAAATTGCCCTTAATCCAAAGAAAATGTTTAGTTAGTGATGCGTGGTTAGAATTACACATACAACTAAATATTTAGAGATGCCCTTTGAGTTGTTAATGATCTGGTAACCTTAACAATAGTTCTTGTATTAATGCAAATAACTGGAAAGCATGGTTTTACAGTAAATTACTACTTGCAATGTAGACATAAACTTTACAGACGACTGTACCAGAAAACTGTCCCTTGTTCTGTCTGAGTCATATTTTCTTCTTCACTTGGTTTTGCGTTATGGCAGTAGATCCAACCACACATCCATGCTAGTCATGTGAGATCAAGGGGGCAGACGAGAGGGGTGGGGTCTCAAACCCTCAACTTGACCTACTTACTAACTGAAATATACAAATGCAGATACAGATACATCTGCTTGTACCCCTGGTAAAGAATGCGTAAGATACAAGATCACTTTAATTTAGAAACAGGTTCGAGATGGAGCTGCTGTCACAGCTGAATTTCCTCTTTGTGGCACTATAAAAAGATATTCCTCTATTTTATTATAGGCAACTTTTTTGTTAAATAAAATGTTTACTACAAACCCCAAACAATAAAGCTCAAGACAGACTGCAGGGTTATTCTATGATGTTATCTTGCTTTCAGTCTGTTGAAAATGTTGCAACTTTATAAAAACATCATTTTGTGCAGCAAGGCATGGGAATAGCACAGTCTGTTCAAACTTTCTGATAAAGCGTATAGAGATTGGCAAAGGTTCAGTGTTTTGTTTTGTTTCTTGTTTGTTTGTTTTTTTGTGGCCATGCAGGCCTTCATTCAGCACTGAATATTAAAAGCATCCTGGAGAACTCTAAATGTTTTCAGTAAGAGAGGTTGGACGGTCTTCCCAAAATGAGCCAAACTAAAAGATCAGATGTTGCAGGTTTTTTTAAGGAGAGGGTGTGGAGGCTTAATGTTTGTATAAAGCTGAGCCTTTTCTGCAAACATCTACTGTGGTCTCATTGTATTACTGAATTAAAAAATAATATTATTTGTATGCTACTCATAACTGTTTTGTTAAAAAATGGTGAGTCATAGGCATGTATAATACTGCAAGACTAAGCTTCTTTGAGATAATCTTGTTATTTTTTAAACTTTATTGAGCTTAAACCTGATCTTTCTGACAGTCACATGGGGAAGATCTCATGGAAGATCAGCTGCAATCTTTCCCTTGAACTTAATGAATGACAGTTTTACTTAAGGATACATTTCCATCTATAAAAGCTTCTTTTAATGGGGTGGTGAATCTCTGATTTGTCTTTTAGAGCTGATAAACAACCTACAAATGTTCGTAGTTGTGGGAAACTTGTGCAGCAAGCTTCCCCATAGTCTGAAAGATTGAGCCTTTTCACACATGACTGTCAACGGTTGCTCTGTTAGCTCAACTGAGCTGTTTCTGTTAAACATATAATAGGGTGTTTCTTGCTGTATCTAATTATATCACCAGTTTTAATGTTTGTGTTTGGGTCGCAGAGAGCAAACAAAATTTACGGGGGCTACGTAATGAACAGTTCCAACACGGTTAGCAGGAAAAATCCCAGATATATAACCACTTTAACATCTGAAAACTGGGAGAGCTTTAAAGAGAAGCTTAAAATCGCTATTGACGGCAAAATGGAAGTTATTTAAATCCCCTTTTAGATATGTGAAAAACAGTTTATACCTATTCCTAAAGTCGACCCTTCACACATAAAAAGTTTACGGCTTTCAAAAGTCTGGTGGCCTGATACTATGTTCATTCAAGGGGAGTTGGGCCAATCTCTAAGAAATAGAAAGGCGTGTTTGTGCTAAAAGTCGAGGTCAAACAAGCAAAAGCACAGCGTGATTCGTATCACCTGTGGGGAATTGCAAAGGAGAATAACTGCAAAGCTGGGTAAGTCCTCATGGATCATCGTCCTTGTATAACAATAGTTGCTGTTGTACAGTTTAAGTTGTCCTGTGACTTTAGTAATTCAGTGGCGTCTGGTCTCTGGCGAAAAACCGAATATCGCCGCTGACACAGTTAATTTTTTTAAATCCAGTCTTGGAGAAAAACAGGCCGTCATGTAGCAGCTGATTAAATTAGAAGCAAGTGTCAGGATAAGATTTACAGCTGCTGCTACAGCGTGAATAATCAGTTGCCGATAGCGGTTTGTGACATCTGTATCAGAACGCGAAAACAATATAATAATATAACGCAGAGGATTTTAAAATAGGCAAAGCTTACGTTTTTTAAATAAACCTTCTCTAACTTACAAATATGTGATCACAATTTAAAATAAATGGTGCAATAAATGGAATTTTTTTAGAAAAATTAATGTCTACTTGCTCACTTTTGAGTATTATAATTGCCACCTACTGACCTGTCTTGGTATGGCTGTAGTATCCGTAATCTCTGTAGGCTATTCTGTACAGTATAAGCAATATCTATGCTGGTAACTGACTAGTTAAAAGCAGATATGTATTCCTGAACAGACCTACCAGGCCCAGGGTCCCAAGAGCTCTGGTGCTCTACACATATATGCGTCTGTAGTATAGGCTTGTATTGGATTTGTTCATATCATGTCAGAAAAATGTCCATTTATATCCACAAAAGTCATCAGAATCTTTAATTCAATTCACTATTTATCAAAATGTTCTCCCAGGGGAGCACACCCCTGGATCTCGCTTAACATGTTGATCAGGGCACATATGTTGACTTAGGGACCTCCCAGGGAAAAAAGTTCAGGCTCAGGATTTTCTTTACTTTCATCCCTGTAGATAAGAGTTCATTCTCTTTTTTTCTTCAGGAGTCCACTTTTTATTGAAATGTGTAACGGCATGATTCTACCAACTCCATGCCTCCTTCTTCAGAAGGGACTTTGGCTTTTGGAAATGCAAAATTCGTCCCTTACTGGATGGATATTAACACTGAAAACAGTCAGGGAAATGTATGTTTAATGATATCATCTGTGCGATATTCTGCAATAGTATTAGATGTATTTGTTTTATCCTGCAGCTCTATTTGGAACCTGCAAGTATAAGATTGACGCTTATCCTAAATTAATTCAAAAGCTTTCCACATAACCCTTAAATCATTGAAGTTGTTTGATGTATGAACATTACATTCTGAAAAAAAGGTTTAATATAACTCCTTAAAAGCTACAAATTATTTTGTTTTCATATCCAATTCTCAAGAAGTATAGATACTAGGGTTAAATTTTAGTAAATTAAAGTTTTGTATTGTAATGTAGAAGTATCAAGTCAAGTTTTTACTCAAGTAAAACAGTATTGGATTCAAAAATACATAAACTATAAAAGTAAAGGTAATGTAAGGTTGTTTTTCTTAATGACATTAAAGACTCAAGCTTAAGCTACAACACAGCATTACCACACCTTTCCGAAAAACACTTTTACTAAAGGTCATAATGACTATAATTTTATATAAAAATCTTAATATTAAAAAATTTGGGTTACGCTAGGCAAGATATTTTAGTTCCATATAAGTCCTTCAAAATGAATGCATTTTAGTTCAATACAAATTAATCAAAGAACTGTATGTGGACCGCTGAGCATTAATACGTGCTTCATGGAGTGAAAAATATGATGACTTGTTCCATATTTATAACGGTGCATTTGCCTAAGTCTCTACCACAGGCATCTCTGAATATGGCAACATCTGTCTGCTTCGTGTGGTATTGTGTGTATAACACCCAAATTATATATATATATATATATATATATATATATATATATATATATATATATATATATATATACACTTATTTATATATATATATATATATATCCATCCATCCATTTTCTGAACCGCTTAGTCCTCCAGGGGTCGCGGGGGGGGCTGGTCCCTATCTCCAGCTGTCAACGGGCGAGAGGAGGGGTACACCCTGGACAGGTCGCCAGTCCATCGCAGGGCAACACAGAGACACACAGGACAAGAAACCATGCACGCACACACTCACACTTAAGGACAATTTAGAGAGACCAATTAACCCGACAGTCATGTTTTTGGACTGTGGGAGGATGCCGGAGTACCCGGAGGTAAGCCACACATGCACGGGGAGAACATGTAAACTACATACAGAAAGGCCCTGGGTCTGGATACAAACCCTCTAACTCTGCTGCCACACTATAGACTGGAACAACAAGCTACACTTTAGCAAACGTTTTGAAATAGGGGAACGTTTCTCTAATCGAAGTGATCAAAGTTGGAAAGACTCTCTTAACCCAGCTTTCTATCGCTAGCCATGGCATGCGTTTTTTTAACCTTTGCCCTTTGTGTATAAACTACAACTAGTTGCTGAAAACATGGAGGCATCTAAAGAAATATTGGAGGAAAAACATAAGGAGCACATCAATTCCAGAATTAATTAATCAAAAAAGATGTTGCTAAACTCAGTCTTTTTATATTTTTTTGACTTGAATGAAAGCCAGCTGGGTAAAGCTCAAAGAACCTTTGTAAAGGTTTGCATAATTAAGGGAATAAATTAAGTACAGTAACTGAGTAATTGCCAGCTTCAAACCACACCATTCCAGTGAAGCCTTTAATGCCACCATTCAGGTTTTGTTAGTTCTCTTTAAACCATGTGCTGAACAGTGTTTAACTCATGGTTAAAGTTGACAAATCAGAAACCACTTTATATCACTTTTACTAAAGGCCTTCTCATCGTCTGTGCATGCAGTTGCAGTAGAAAGTATTTGACAGATCAGCATTTGATCTTTGCTAACTGCAACATATAAATATTTTCTGTTTTATCAGTGTGTTTTTTTCCTTGTTTTTTTGAGTGAGGTAAAATTACCTCATTAACAAATGAGCTAACACAGCGCTGCTTAGAGCCAAGAAACAGATCTGTAAATATTGGAACTACAAAAGTAGACAGGAAGGCTGGATTTAAAAGGCTCAGACCATCTGTGAATCTTTGTGTGTATGGACTCCGAAGCGTTTGACTGTTGGACCTGAGCTTTTGTTTAGTGCTGTACATACACACCTGTTCACACCTTCTCATTCATATTCAAACAAAAATATGTTGGGTTTCCAATGAATGTGACTGTGTGTATAGTTGTAATCAACACCTACAAGAAACAATGATTTTTACACACCTAATGTAAAGGTTCTGTATGTTTGAGTCAATATTAAATCAAGTGAACAAAAAAGAGAGTCCAGATAATAATGGTAGGGTAGGTTTAGCAACAGTTCTTATTAATGCAGATGTTTTTGTTTTTTCCAAAACCATGTTGCTTTAAAAGGATGTTGCACCCCTAGGTAAAATTTGGACTTTTTAGAAATTACTCAAAAGACCCCCCCCCCCCCCCCCCCCTCCTCCCTCTCTCTTATAATATATATATATATATATATATATATATATATATATATATATATATATAATATAATATATATATATATATATATATATATCATAGATAGTAATGGAAAAAGATCCTTTAAAAATACTTTTATACTTTTTTATTTCTGAGAGAGATTGGAATGTACATAAATCTCTAAGTCATTCCCAAATTATCACGCTTCTACAGATCTATAGTTCCCTAAAGCAGCTCCAGCTAATCTACAAATTGATTCCTGGTGGGGGTTTTTGGCAGAAAACCAACATATTTTTAAAATCTGTCCTACATGTCAGCCCACTGAAGTTTCTTGAACAGGAAAAAAAAAACCTCAGGCAATGCAGCAGTTACCTCATTTTTAAAAAATTCTCGTGACTTTATGAAGCATTTTGGTATTCCTATTAAAAGTCAATTGAAAGTATTGAAAATTCTTGTTTTTATTGACTTAATTAACACATAACACATAATTTCAGAGTGCTAAGCAAATGAAGAAGGGATTTCCGGCAGAAAGAGAAATGAAATCGGCTGAAATGCTTTGTGTTCTTAATTGTAAACATTTTTGTAAGGAAGAGATTCCTTCGGCAGAAATTATATCTGCTGTTTTCACACAATGTTGCGTCTTCTATAATATTCCATTAGGTTTGACTTGTGAAATACTTCATTCTCGTCGTTTATTTAACTCACCCAGTGTTTTCAGGTTGTTTCAGTTCTGGCCTAAAGCAAATGTCTATCCTTTTTCTGGCTCTCTTGTTTAATCATTATTGATTAATGTCCCAAGACTCCATCCTGGGGCCCCTCCTATTTAATATCTACATCCTCCTGCTAATGCAGATTATAACAACCAATAAAATTGATAACCATAACTACAGAGATGATACTCAGCTTTACATTACAATGTCACCAGGTGATTTTGAAATCACCCAAACCCTAAGCTAATGCATTAAGCAAATCAGTGGATGGCTGTGCCATAATATTCCCCAGCTGAATCGAAACAAAACTGAAGTAATTATTCTTGGACCTAAAGAGGACTGATTAAGAGTCAGCACCAGTTTTTAAAACAATTAAAAATGTCCACTAGTTTTAGTTTTTATTTACTAAAATGAATTAGCTTGTGAGTGTTTAATTAGAATTACTTATGAGCGTGCAACATCAGTGGTAACAGAAGGTAATATGGAGAGCATGAGAGACTCAGTAAAAACTGATAAAAATGTAAGAGTCCACCACGCTCTTTGTGGGGGAAAAAATTGTATATAGAGTACAGAGAAAAATTCCACCTCAAATCCAAGTAAGCCAGCAAAGGAATGTGAAACTCTTTGAGAAACCCCTGGACCCCTCACTGAATTGACAGATGTGGCTTTCACAACCAATTCTGCTGGGCAAACTTCCTCCCTTTTCTGCTAAACAGTTGAAAATAACTTTTCTTAACTGTCCAAAAAGTTTTTTATATACTGTAATATTCAGAAATGTAGGTTATCAGAACAAATATTTTAGTTTTAAAAAAATATTGCGGAATAAAGAAAATAGTTTTAAATATTATACAAAATTCAAATAAGAGGCTGCTACATTTAATTTATTTTTGATTGATGCATGCACATTAAGTTAATAGAGACTATTAAATCAAGATTTCTAAACATACTGTATCACTTGAATATATTTTATATGATGAAATATGCAGAGAAAATGGAGTAAGACTATAAGGTTGATTGCTTTATACTATATTCAGGTTTACCTATTTTTTTTTAAATTTAACTAAATAAAGTAATTATTAAAAAGTAACTAATTACTTTTGAAAATAAGTAATCAGAAAAATAATTGGATATTTTAAAGTAACTTGATCAACACTTGTGGCAAGTGCAATTGTGTTCTTTGTCTTTGATTCTTTGATTTTTTATGAAACTCAAATAATTAGAAGCAAATGACACATTTGTTGATGCATTTATAGACAAAAAAGTGTAGGACATTTTTATTTTTTATGAATCATTGACCATCAAGAGAAAATTGGCGATATTTAAACTTGATGCATTTGTATTTTTTGGTCTATTCCCTTTGCAGCTCCCTGGACAGGAAAATGAAGATCATTGATTTAGAAGTCTACTGAATTTAGATTTATACTTTTTTTTTTAATACAGCAAACGGTTTAATGGTCAAATGAATAACTTCAGCTCCCTTCTCTGTTTGTGTGTGTATGTTGGGGGGTGGACATTGCTCACTGGTTTATCAAAGGTTTGTGCTTGTTGAAATGTGTGTAAACCTCACAGCGGGTGCAAGATTTGCAGCAGGTGATTTACTGAGCAGGCGACTGTTTCAGTTAAACGTGCAGCAAGATGCCTGAATATTTTAAAATAAAAATTTCTGTCAACAGGTGCAAACATTAGAAGGAGAACACGCAAATAAGTAGGGATTCCATGCGCAGAGGGATTCCTTAAATATGAAACTGCTTGTTTTGAACCCATTTTTACTGCCACTGAAAGGCATGTCTTAATTTTGCCCTACCATAATTCAATATAAGTTCATTACTGACAACACAAAAGTGTATGCAAAGTCCTCACTTGGATACTGCTCGTTGCGCCTGTTATGATTGTCCTACACAATCTTAGTAGATCAACAAAAAAGCAGGGAGATGTTTAATGCTTTGTTGGTTGTTTTTTTCCACATGGTGACAGGTTGACATGTTTTAAAAGTTCAAGGAGACAATATGTTTTAATTCGGTGTAATCACTTTCAGTGTCAGCTGATAAAACAAGTCGATCCAGATCACGTCCCAATCCGGTTTGTGACATCTGTATCAGAACGCGAAAACAATATAACAATATAACGCAGAGGATTTTAAAATAGGCAAAGCTTACGTTTTTTAAATAAACCTTCTCTAACTTACAAATATGTGATCACAATTTAAAATAAATGGTGCAATAAATTGAATTTTTTTAGAAAAATTAATGTCTACTTGCTCACTTTTGAGTATTATAATTGCCACCTACTGACCTGTCTTGGTATGGCTGTAGTATCCGTAATCTCTGTAGGCTATTCTGTATAAGCAATACCTATGCTGGTAACTGACTAGTTAAAAGCAGAAATAATTATTGTGTCTGACGAGCAGGTTGCAGTTGCAAATTATTCTGCCTTAGCTGGAATTTCTTGTTAGCTTTTTTTTTACGTTCTTCCAGCTGAGACAAATAAGGTGGTAGTTCAATTGAGTGTAGCCTTTGAATTCTCAATAATACTTCAAAGTGGCTTCCTAAAGGTCCAAGGATCTGATTCTGAATAAAAATTAAGCGTTTTTTTTACCGATGTGTATCTGTTTGTTTCATAGATGCTCCATTCTATATCATAAATGCTTGTAAAGAAACATTATTCTCTGCTGAAGTGTGTTATTGCTGATGTTTGTGGGAGAGTAAAACATCTTTGCTGGCCCCTGGTTTGCATTTTAAGATTTTATAAAGTTATACTGTATAGTTGTTATGGTCTTTTTTTAAGATTTAGACACTTGTTGCAGAAATGTATACATCTAACTTGTTTTTGCTTGAAGCTACATATGCACTGCAGAAGGTTTAAATGTTATTTTATATATCTGACCTTTTTAGGTGCGAAAAAGGATCAGTTCACCCAGGAATGTGTACCAACCATTAGTCAGTTTTTTTTTTATTCAGTTTGAGTAGAATCTCATAAACTACTCATAATCAAGAGGTTATGATGAGGTCATAATCTCTAGTGTTTTATGAATATTAGATTGCCCATAAGGGGTGAAGAACATCAAGCATGATAGAAATAAGGTGAAACATAAAGTGTTCCAAAAACAAAATATAAAAAAAATTGCAATATACATTACAATTAACAATCAAAACACTTATCATATTGGCTATGAAAGTCTTTGTTTTAATTACGAATAGTGTGAAATTGTGGTACAAATTCGAAAAAGTGAGATTGTGACCTAGAGCATTTTAAACACACCAAATCAAAATATAAAACTACAATTTTAGAACAGAATAACTTTAAAAAATAGTCTTGTTATTTATAGATAAATAGATATAATTAAATTAATTTTAAGTGGGTGTTGTGGGGACCAATGTGGAAAACATTATTGGTGGATTCTCAAAGATTAAAGTCTGACAGTTTTATACAATGCACCATTTTACACACATACATAGCTTCGGAAGTTTACTGTACTTTTAAAAGTATAAAAGTGAGTTTTCTGGTACATAAGCCCCTTACCTTATATCACAGAATCAGTGCAAAAAGGAGCTAGTTATAAAACTGATTAATGTCCTAATTTGTAATGTGTTGACATGTTTCTTTTAGAGGAGTTACATTTATAGTCATTCATGCCTACAGCTTTAATGATTTTGCTGGAAATACGTAAGTGATGAGACCACTTATCGAGCCTCCTTCCCTGAAACTCTGCCAATTTCTCACTAGTTTGATAACTGTGTTTATTTAAAGTTTGAACAAAGTAGATTTTTTTTGGCTACTTTTGAAAGTTTAGGTTACAGTGAAATAGCTGGCATGTCAAAGTGGAATTTTTTAACCTGTGGTGAAACATTTTCCCTGAAGACTGACTGTGACCACTTGTGCTTTTATAGCCTGAAGCCAAGGATCTTAGTAAGTCCACTGAGGAGATGAATCGACTTGTTTAACTTGCTTGTTCTGTTAGGAAAACTAACAAAAATATAAAGTATTGAACAAGAGCATAAAAGTTTTACCAAAGCTTAAAATTCGGATGAAGGAACGCTAATAGTATTCTTCAATGAGTCTTTTATGGAGGAGTGAAAGAGCCATCTGAGACATTTTCTAACACTTTTTAATTATCCCTCCAACATCTTATATTTGCCTTTAACACAATTAGCACTGTAAAAATGCAGACCTATGCAATTTTTTTGAAGGACTTATTTTAAAATAAATGTCTTATTTGTGGTTGATATATTCAGTCTTAAACCTTAGATTATAATGACTAATCGCAATTGTGCAAATGTGTCAGTTTTAACATAAATTCTATAGTAAGGCAAAAAAGTATTTAGCAGCAACCAATTGTGCAAGTGTGTCCCACTTAAAAAGATGAGAGTCGGTTAGTTTTTATAATAGGTCAACTTCAACTGTAAGAAAGAATGTTAAAAAATCCATTATATTACATCATGTGACTTTTAAAAGAAAAAAGAATAAATTTGTATAATGTTGCAGAAAATGCTGTTAAGTACTTAGCAATTAAATAACAAACAAGAATTCCGGCCGTCACAGACCTGTTACCTCATATTTAAGAAGCTCTTCTCTCCTCCCCTCCTTACCTGTATTAAAGGAACCTGTTTGAAATCGTTGTTCAAAAGACCCCTCAAAACGTAGTAAAGCCAGAGGTTCTAAACAATAAAAAAAGGGGTGAAGGTAAAACTGTGTTGCCCAGTGACAAACTCAAAATGTCACACCTCTAGCGAATATCTTCATCAAAGAATAGGCCAAAATGCCAGCTCCAGTGTGTGTAAACAAGTTTTGAGGATAATTTCTGTTGAGGATCAAATACGTATTTTCTCTACCATTACACAAATAAATGATTTAAAAAGCAGTCAATGTGATATCCTAGAATTTTTTTTATTCCGTCTCTTACAATTGAAGTGCACAATGATGAAAATTAGTTACCTCATATTTTTAAATAGGACAACTTACACTACCGGTGGCTGATAAATCGTTTTCGTTTGCATTTGTGTTGCTTGCCACTTCACTCTGTGTTTGCTTCTTGAACACCCCTGTAGTTTTATTGTAACAAAAGATAGAAAATAGAAGATGTCAGTTAAGGTTTCTTCCAAAGTCAACATGTTAACATTTCTAGTTTCTTTGTTCGTGTGGCATTGTGCAAACTGTCTGTCTTGCCGAGGGTGATTGTAAGCATGACATACAGCATGCCTCCACACATCACCTGACATTCTGCAGGATGCAGAACAGGTAGCTGTCACCTTACAGACCAGCTCAGGAGAAGTCACTGAGACTTGAACCACTTTGGCTCAGTGTGCACTACTCCTGGGTTACAGTTTTTGGTCCAGATGGGAGTGTAACGGCTGCAGCCTGTTGGCTGTTGGAGAACCGCCCTCTCCTTGGCAAGCAGCGCTCTGCAGCAGTTCTTACAGCAACTCCCTTATGCATCGCCAGGCACTGTTACAAACGGCAGATGTTTGGCAATCGTAAGGATTAACATTTTACTTAAATCTGCATTTTTTCTTGTATTGCATCATAACCTTTGCTGTTGTTTGGTAAGAAAATGCTAAAAAAACAGACCATCCACAGATTACATGACTGCCTTTTGCAGCACTTCATCCCAGTGCCAAGACTTTAGCAATTTGACCTTGAAGCAAAACTTAACATTAGGCATGAGACCTGCCTTGGTTTATCTCAGCCTGTTCTCATTATATGCAGCATTGGAGTTCTTATGACTCCTTTTAATAGAAAATTATAGTTCAACAGCTCCCAGTGACTCATTAAGCCAATCATCTACCAGAGAGAGTCTGAGTCACTGGTTGAATCTCATCCATCCCTTGTTTATACACTGGCTGTAGTAGGCTTACTGAGCTTACTGGAGTCATTTTGCTTAATTTCACCTATATCTCTCAGAAGAAATAAAGACTGAACTTTGCCTTTGCATCAACTTGTTTTATAATCTCTAAAAAACTTCTGTAGAAATTCTGGGTGAATCTTTGCTGTTGTTTGAAATGTAAGGGAAGGGTCAGATTTGAAACAATTTGAGGTCAAGTTAGTTTGTTATCTGTTCTGTTCCCCTCCTTTTTCAGACGGTAGGAAGGGAAGAATGCACCTTTGTCCTCATATACGGCACACAATTTCTTACGTCGACTCAGAGAGCAGATGACTTCATCAGTCAAGATTCTTACTACATTAGTGAAGCTATAATCCTAACTTACATGAAACTATTGTCAAACCTCAAGCTTCTTACCATCTTACCATAATATAAAATTAGCTATGAGGATTTCAGATCAGAAACAAGCTAAATGCAACTGTAACTATAAGTCTGTATTCTAATTAATGTGGATGTTATTTCTCTGGAGAAATGTTAATAAATGTTTTTTTTTTTATTGAAAAGGGCTGTCTTTGGAATTAACAACTTTTCAAAACGGTTTGGTATTCTGGGACAAAATTCAGGCAGGTTAGACAATCTGAAAAATTTCTAGTGACAGTTTTTTTTTCTTTTTCTTTTTTTTTTCTTACTATTTTATTGATAGCAATATAAACGCATAGCTTACAGGAAATGCGTTCCCCTTAATAGACTTCTACAGTTTTTGCTTTTTTTTCATCAAATGTTTCAGGTCGTCATTAACTGTTAGTATCAGACAGCCATCACCTGAATAAATACAAAAATCATATCATTTTAATTCAGTTCAGTTCAGCGTATTTATATAGCGCATATTCACAACAAATCTCAAGGCATTTTACAAGAAAAGTCATTTCAGTACAACTATACAAACATTCCAATCGGTTAAAAAAGTTTTCTAAGGGATATCAGCAGATTGCATTAAGTATTTTCCTGTTTTTTTTTAAAAAGGCATTCAAACTAGGGATGTACCGATACTGATATTGGTATCTTGTATCGGGGCCGATGCCTTTGTAATGTAGTCGTATCGGTATTGGTTTGTTAACTGATACTTAAAATGTGGAAACTGCTGTCATTTACCAGAATTTTTTTTTCCACTTCTTTACTTTTGTGCTAATTTTTTATTAACTTTTTTTTGTGTTTGGTAGAAGTATTGGCATTGGTACCTTGTATCGGCAAGTAGTCAGATCCAAGTATCAGTGTTGTATCGCTTTGATAAAAGTGGTATTGTTGTATCACTAGTGCCTTTTCCTCTCGGCACACAGTTTATGTAATTCAGTACTGTTTGGATCGGTATCGGATCAGTATTTACAGATTATGAACCTCAGATATCTGTATCGGTATCAAACCAACCTGGCCCTATGTGAAACCCTAACTCTTTTACTTCACTGTGGAGAATTTTGGCTGGATTTTCTTTAAAAATCAGCCACATTGGAGGGTTTTCAAAAGTATGACCAGTTTAAGTTCATGCCACAGTATTATAGTGGGATTGAAACCACTGAGGTCTACTAATCTTTAGATGTTATTTGGTGATGTATGAGAATACAGAAACAGCATACTACTTTTACAAATTTGGTTAGAAGATTTTAAACAAAAGCTAGCATCTGATTCACATCTTTCAAATAGTATAATATTTTAAGAACCTATTCTGGTAAATTAGCCGTATTTTAACATCTCTAGTTCAAAATGTAACATACTTAATCTACCTATACTTGAAGTTTACTTTTTTTTTTTTTTTTTTTTTACTGAAGAGAGATTTATTTTTAAAGTGCTTTGGATTTTTTGGATACTCTACTCTATTTTTAGGGTCACAAAAAATCATGTTCACTATATTCTTGTCAGTAGGACAATATTGGACGGGGTCTTACTCGGTAATTTCAGTATATTGAGTAGACTGAGCTGGTTCCAATAATGCCTTTTACAAAGGAAACTTTATGATTTGTGAAACCTTGATTTTAGATTTTTGTAAGAGAATCCTTATTCTGGTTTACCAAGTATAATTCTTATTTAATTTCCCGAGTGTTTTGTTGCCCAATAGTCCATTAGTAGCCTTTTAATTAGATTAAATCTGTGAAAGATATATGGTTAAATTAATGTCAGTTGTCATGGTGTTTTAAGGAGGTAACAGCAAAAATTCCTCATTAAAAGTCTCCTTAAAACAGTGGAGCCTTGTCTGCAGCTCAGGCGGTTTAGGCGTGTTGGAGCCGGTTTGTGCTTGCAGCCTGATAGACTGAGGTTGACAGATTTCACACAAGTCATCATTGTGCAGTAAAATGCTTGGGGTTATTTTCAGGAGCATTTGTGCAAAAAGAAGAAGAGGTCCCATTTTCTCCTCATAATGAAGCTTCTTTGTTTTAAAAATGACATCCGGTCTGCTAATGCAGAGACCTGCAGACTTCTTCCTCTGCCTGGGGGAGAAAAAAAAAACTGTGGATTCAGGCGATTCACTCATTCTCACTCCTTTGGAGGTTGTTATATAAATTTAAATTAGTTTACAGATTGAGATGATCAAATTAATTAAAACCCTTTTACAAAACCATACATCCATTATACCACCATACCGTCTATCCTTTGCAGGTTAGCAGGAAAGGGGGGTGGCGGCTATCTCCAGTAGTCGTCGGGCGAGTGGCGTGGTACACAAACATGTCCAGGGTTAACACACAGGACAAACAAACATAAACGCATACACTCACACCTGAGGGCAATTTACAGACACCAATTAACTTAAAATATATATTTTTGAGGAAGCCAGATTACCAGGAGGGAACCCATGCCTTGTCGTGAATGAAAATATCTTCTTCCTTTAAACAAGGTTGAGGCTGCAGTCCCAATAGACATTCGGTTGCATTTTGTTACGATGATCAGCAAGAACTATACAGGGCCCCAGAAACTCTTCCACACCCTCTCATTCCTCAAACCGTTCCCCCTCTCAAAGTAAAACAATATTCCCTCTTACTCCCTCTGACACTGGGTTGATGTCTAGTCCCCCAAGGTTAAAAAAAACACTTCACACCGTAGAGCTAAAGAGAAGGAGGTCAGAAGCCTTCTAATCAAAGCTGCTCCTCACTGATAACTGTTTAAACACTCTGATCTTCTTCGTGACATACTCCCTAGATGCATTTACTAACATGTAATTAATCAAGTAACATTAACTTGATATATTTACATCCAAGCATGCACAGGGAGAGCATCTAACCTTCATACAGAAAGACCCCAGGCTGCTGTAAAACAGCAGTGCTAGAAACTGCAGCACTGTGCAGCCCCACCCCACCCTTCTGCAAACATTTTTTATCTAAACTATGAAACCCTTTGGTTCTTTCTGCAAAAATATGAAGGTCAATGTAGCATCTGCAAAGCATTCAATGTTAATTATCTTAAAAAAGATAATGGACAAAACTTTTGACTATTTGGTTTATGGATGTTTTGCAAATCGTGCTTGAAGCTGAGGTTTTGTGCTTAATGTTTTGAGAAAATGGAACAAGTTTTCAGGAATTGTGTTTTAGCAATTTTGAAAAACTGTAATAGTTGTGGATCATTGCCTTTTCATCCATTTATATTTTCAATTATACCCCTGAAAACAAGCAAAAAACAAGTCATGACAATAAAAGTAACATAAAAGAAAAGCATTGTTAAACAGAATCAGTGGCATAGAAAAGATGAAATATCTGTTGGAACTAGATTCAACAAGTTAAAATTTATTGTTATACATATATTTATTTTAGCTTGTTATCCATTATTATCAAAAGCAACACCAAATGGATGAATGTATGTATTGAAAAACCCATTATTCTTATCACTTAATTTGTAAAGTGATGAGGACCAATGTTGTTTTGACATGCAGATTGACAGGAGCTGTGTAGATCACAACCGGACACTTTTCAGATTTGGGAAACCACCAAGTTGTCACAAGATGCAGCTGCATTTCTGCAGGGCATATCCATCCACTGCTGCAGTGAAGGCATGACAGAGATCGCATTAGGCCCAACAGCGCACAATAAATCAGCTCTCATGCCGGAGGCACGGACGATAGGACCGTCTCACCAAATGCAGGGTGACATCAGAAGATGACAGTCGTGTATGAGCACGACCAGACTGTGGCGCAATATTCCTTCTCTCACGGCGGCATATGATTAGAATTGACTAGCTGATACTTGCTGTACTAGTTAAGGATGAGTCATTGTCAAACAAACAAAAAACCCGGGGAACCTTAACGATTGTGCATGGAAGAAAAACGCGATAAGATTTAAATGTTATCAGGTTTTCAGAAAGTGAAGGATGTCACCTCTCTCAGATTGATTAGACTTAAAGCAGACATCAGTCTCAAAACTTAAGCTGTAAGGTTATCAGATGGGTTTAAAAGGCCTGAAACTAAAGTGTGTGCGTGCAATTATATCAAAGAGTCTAGCTCAAATCAAATAACTACAGATTTTTGAAACACTGTATTTTAAAAAATGACTAGGAATAAGCAGGCCTTCATGTAACTGATGCCTTCATGTAACTGATGTGCAATCATAGTAGAAGGAAAAATATTGAATGCCTCTAGGTGTTTTTCTGGCCTATCTTCGTGCCAACTGAAATCACCACACCTTCTCACCTAATGTCTTATTACTAATAAAAGCGTCTAGAAGAGAAAGGTGCTGCACAGTTTTGATCATTTCCTGAATGAAGCGTTTTGAGGCTTGGATCATTCAGAAACTAAAGTTTTATGAATAAAAAAAATTAATTAATTGTCTGATTAATAAGTCAGCTCTGTTTGCTGCTACATGAATAGGGCAAACTTGAAAATTAGACACCTCAAGGAAGCAACTCTTGAAAAAAAAATGGTGGCCAACTGTCTTGCAAAAGTATTTATACGTCTAAAAAATGTGTATCTTTTGTCATGTTACATCCACAGATTTCTCTGTATATTATCTGAATTTTATGCGATAGACCCATCTATACTTGGACACTATTGCAATGCATTGTCTTTCCTTTTTGTTATTGCTTTTTTTTTACCAGAAGCATCTGCAAATACACAATCCATAAATTCAAATATGTCATCTTTGGTATCAGAGTTTACATCTGATCCAGGAAATATGTTTAGTAAGGATAACATAAAAAATGATTGTATAAAGTAAGGTGTGGCTTGCACAAAGATATGCAAATATCTGGAAGGTCGCTTCAACTTCCCTAATCAGTCTTACACTCTTACACTTTATTTCACATGGTCTGTATTGAGGTTGAGCAACTACACAAAATTATCTGTAGTTAATTGGTTATGTTTTAGGGTTGCATTTAAACATAGATAAGTTCTCCTGTTGGTTGTCTGCCAGCCTTCTCTCTCAGAGGCTGTGACTCCCTGCCACCTTGTGGAGAAATATAGTATTACAAAGATGCATGCCTTATATACCGTGCAAGAAGTAGAGTTAGATAATTTCTTACAATCTGCTGCAACAATGTAACTCACTGATTTGCATGTGTACCTTTTTTTCCTATATAATGTGTGTAACATTGCTTTAATTAGCAGCTGTGATGTGAAAAATGTTCAACTTGTCATAAAAATCTATAACAGTTGAACTTCTTACATATTACATGTCCTCTGCTTCCATGTGACGGCAATGCAGCACAAAAATACTGCTTTGTTATGCTGAAATAACCTGGAATGACTGGGTTTTCACTCTGTGTTGAACTTCAGTAAAGCCACTCCTTAAAAACAGAAGCACCTCCTAACACCCCACATATGTACTACAATCCTACGCAGGGCTCTATTTGCTCAGCAGCAGAGTGAATGATGCCCATTTTCTGTCTCAGCAGTGTGTGTGTTGTCAACATTACACAATGGTCTTGGGGAAACACAACAATTAGAGCTGTCAGTACCTAAACACACTAAGCTGGTGGTGGTGTTTTTAAGGATTATTAGTTCCTGGAGACAGCCCATGGTCCTGTTGCTTGTTACGCTGAACAAAGAGCTTATGTGTGAAATGATGCAAAAAAAAACATATTTCACTCATCAGAACTATCCCAAGATTCATGCTGAAAATCTAAACTTTAGCTGTGTACAATCAGAGGAGAAACAAAAGCCAGTGACATAACATCCTCTGTTACTCTGTTCCCCGCCCCCCTCTCCTTCTTTGCCTGCTTCCTGCCTTCCTCCACCAGGAGCTACGACCAGATGAGCATTTCCACAGAGCGCAGTTTCCGGCCAGGATCGGACTGGGACCCTCATTCTGAGTTCTCATCTGAGCTCAACTTAAATATGAACCAGCCGGCCAGCCTGATGTCTCCCTCCAAAACCAAGGTGGGTTTTATTCCTTTAGAAGTTCACTCATATGAAGGTTCATGTCTAATCAAATTGTGCACAACTGGGTTTGTCACAAAGAGCTGTAAACTACAAAACCTTCTGAGATATTCTGATTGCAAAAAGTTTTTTACTTGCATTTGGTGTCTGCAGATCTGTGCAAATAAAATGTTTGCTTTTTTCAGAATACTGAGGTCCCTAAGATTGCAAAATTATTATTAATTATCATGATTTTACGAATGTTTATAGATATTACTTAAGGGAATCTTTTATTTCTCCTCAAATTTAGGAGGATTTGAAAGCTTGAATAATTTCTGTGGTAGAAGGGGATAAAACAAATTAAAAAGTATTATTACACATTCAGTTTCCTCACATCACATAAAAAAATACACATACAATTTGGAGCGGCTAAGTCCACCTTAATAAAATGTTTAGAGAATCTAAAATGTTTGTAAGTGTACATTTCAGAATTTCATTGTCTTTCTACCATTTCAGGATTTAAGTGTCATACTTTTACAATGTACCAAGTTAATGATGCTTAATCACTAAGTTAGCATCCCAGACTTATTTTTCCTGAGTTTCCTATGTGGATTTGTAAATAATTGTCAAAACTAAGCATATGTTTTTTTTCAGCAATGATGAGATGAGGACACAGAAAACTTGAAACATGGAAAATATTTCTGCTATTTAGATTTAATTCAATTTCCCTTTCTGAATGTCTAAACATCTATCAGTGCCTTAGTCCATCTGTCTGTCAGTCTGGTGTCCATCATCCATTCCTGTAACTCGATTCTACACTCTAACAAATGTAACATATTATTTTTTTATCCGTAGTTTTATTTTCAATATATTAAACATTTTTTTATTTTATTTTAGGGGTGTAATTAATAATTGTATTTGATTTAATTTATTTCAATCCCATATTGCTTTACACTTAACTGACAAAGTTTTCTGGAAAAGATTGCCTTAACTTTATCAATTAAATCCAACGTCTTATTTCTTAGAATGTATGTTGAAGAGATATTTTTGTAAATTAATTAACTTTTTTATTTTAATTAAAAGTATTTAGAAATCCCTTAAAGAGTCAGGAATCAGTCTAGGAAATAAAATAATCTGGACCGCATTAGAGGCCTCTTAATCTAACAGCACTTGATGTTCAGTCCTTGGGTAAGATACTTCACCCACCTTGTCTACTGGAGATAGTTGGAGAGCCTGGTGGTGCCAGTGTTAAGTGGCCTCCATTCTGTCACTGTGCTCCAGGGCAGCTGTGGCTACAATGTGTGTCAATGTGTGTGTGTGTATGGGTGAATGACTGAATTTAGTGGGATGTGCTTTGGGGTCCTCTGGCCTTGATAAAGCGCTATACAACTACAGACCATTTATCAGTTACCATTTAGATCTAAAAACAAGACTTTTTGTTTTTTAACTTTTCAACATGATGAACATGTTCTAATAGCTTAAAATTCATCAGTAACAGAATTTAAAAGATTAGGGTTAATAAAAGGAAGTCTTTTTATTTGGGGGTGCTGGAATACCACTACAAAAAAAAGATTTTCAAGAAAGTAAAAATCCCTTGTTTCTGGAATTTTTTTCGCATCTATTTTTATTTGAACTATATTGATTTCTTTTAAGAAATATTTTCAAGATAAATTTCACTTGTTCCATTGGCAAATGTATTTAACATATTAAAAGCAACAATTTCTTGTATTTTTTCTAACTTGTTTATTGGAGTAGCCTTTTTTCCAGAAAAGGACAAACACTGGGCTCACAAGAAAAAAGAAGTGCATTTTATTATAAAACTGTTTTATTAATCAGTCGCTCAAATACAGAGAACAGGACTAAAGGTTGGGGTCTTTATGTTCATCATGATACAACTTTCAACCCCTCCAAATCCTCTAAACAAAGGCTGCAACTTAAAAATCTCCTGAACCTTAAAATAATTCAAAAAAACACAGAGAGTTTCTACTCCACAGAGATGAACAAAGATTTGTTTGATGATTCAAAAGCAGGCAAGGCTCCTGAGACTAATTGAAGATGTAACTAAATGGCTTCTTTAAGAAAAGAACAAAAACTGCAAATTCAACAAGACAGGTAGCAGAATAAAGAAAAAATAAATGCCAGAGAGTATAATAACAAATCCAGAGACTTCTCTCTGAAAAACAAACAAACATGTGACTCACTCTGAGGGAGGTGATAATTACCCAAATGGTAGGTGGGGTCTTTATTGCAACCTCTTACATAAAGACCACAAAATAAAATAACAGGGATTGGAGGTGCAGCTATCTAAATGAAAGGAATCTTTACTGAATTTAAGGGAATACCATTTGTTTGCAGCTGTCTACAACATTATCCAGTCATTATTAAGCGAACATTAAGCCTAAGTATTTTGTTAATACTTTTGCACAAAGAAAATAATTATTAATTAATAATTATTGTTAATTAATGCATTATTAATTATTCAGAGTAATTTGAATCTGGAATTAAAATACATAAAAACATAATCAAACACAAATTGTATTAAGTGCCACAGTTTGATAAATAAGGTTTTACATTACTAAAAATCTCCTTAATTAGTTCAAATTAAAAGCAAATGTATATGGTTATGTATACATTTGGTTTAATACATATATAATTAAATATGTAGATTGTTTATAACAGGTAGCCTATATGGAAAAATGTTAGGATTTATGGCATCCATACAGGCTACAGAGATCTGAAGCACAACATTTTACATTTTATTTGAATAATTTTACAATCAATTATTATATTATTAGTGCCATTATTGATGAATTTCAATAATTCTGCTTTATTTATTTACTTGTTTTCATAAATAACTATTTATTTCTTTGTTTTTATAATAAATTATGCTAACTTGGGGACTAAGTACTAGGCACCTATGAAATTATTAAATACATTTTAAACTAATAATATTTATGCCTGTTGTAAAACAAAGTAACTATTTCAAACATCAGCATTTTTAAATATATATTGTTGTGAATATCTATATATTTGAAATTGATATGGATTAATAATTGACCAATTTAAATAATCATTGAAGGATTTATTGCTTAATTGAACCATGCCACTGTTGGATCTTCACATGTTCCTCCAAGCTAGTTTCAGTCTGTCTTCCTCTTTCTGCCACAGGAACAGTCATAACTATGTAGTCATACATAATGCTATCATGTGTAGTGTGCTGATACTGTTTAGAATTAGGTCCACATAGCTGTATAGGATCTCAGTGTGCCTGGAAGTGTTTTTTTTTTTTTTCTGTAATATTAAACCAGTCAAACCGGTCCTCTGTCCTATTTGTGTCCATGGGAGTGCTTGAAAAGAGCAATACATCTGTCTGTGTAAGAGGTTTCAGGAATTTGTCAGATTTACAATAAGTTATTTTCTTCCTTATGTTCATAAATTTACACATAAAAATCCTCTTTTAACTGTATTATTTAACTTGTAGGTTTTTGGGTGACAGTTTTACCTCTTAGAATGAGTGTTTGGCGTTTGTTCCTTTATTACAATCTGACATCTGAACATGAAGCAAAGCTCTGGCTGACAGATAAGGAAGTGGAGCGTAATGCACACAGATGTGGCACACTATCTCCACCTACCCGACATTTCTTCCTACTGTGGGTACATACAAATGTGTATGCTAGCTAGAGAAGGACTATTACAGCACAGTGGGAGCTATTCATATAGAGACCACAGGTAATGATTGAAAGATCTGAAGTCGCACTGGATACTTCATTCAGGCTGCTATTGTTCGGCTTCCACTTGTTGGATTTGTGAATTGCTGGAAACAAGCTGGAGGTAAAGTATCACAGATTTGATCACATGTTGAAGGTAAAGTGGAGAATGTGTGGTCTCCTTTAATAAGCTGGAAAAACTCTGCAGCTGATAGTCCATATCTAATATTTGCCTTGTGAAAATATGTACCGTTGACATCACTGCTGGGTTTATTTTAGTAAACCACTTCCAAAGTCAGCTGAATAAATCCCTGAGCAATTTGACTTAATTCTGTTTGTGGCCTGTTTTAGTGTATAATCATATCTGACCTATATGTTTTATGACTATAGTGAAGACTTTTATTTCTCCTTGATTATCAGAGCAGTAGATAGCCAATGACCTGCTTATATGCAGCCTTAGAACAATGAAAGGGCGAGGTTGTCCAGAGCAGGGATAAACATGTCATTATCAGTGAGAATGTCAATTCCCTCTACTTTCCCTTTACTTCTGCAGATCATTTATGTCAGAGTGGAACACAGGGCTAAGTATTTTTCTTCTAACAGGATTAATTTGTTCGAAGATGTCAGCTTGAGAAGTAGGACGATTTAAGGTAGGAAAATACAGAAATAGGGATACCAGTTCTCGTCCACTGCAAAGGGATTCTGTGAATCCAGGAAGTCAAACTGATCAAGAAAGGGGTTGTTTTGGGTGCTGGTTTCTGTTGTTCTCCTTTTGTGGTCCCCGTTTTTCGTCCGAACATGTTTTATTTGCTTTGACATTACCGCGGCAGATTTCGCAATGTGAGCAGTATTTACTCTATGAGTTACGTTTGGATATGGTATATGGTTTGTTTTACTGTTTCAAAAAAATATATATACTTTTATAAATATATTAAAAGCAGATTATTTTAGTAATTGAATTCAACATTTTTAAGTGTCTATTTTGTTATCTATTGTCTACTCTCAAAAGTTTAATTTTACATGAGACTATTTTATGTGAAAAAAATTATTCTATGGTCTACACAATCGTGGGGAAAACTTATGGGTTAACAGTTGTTCAGCAGAGACACTACCTCCACATGCAGGACAAGCCACTCAAGGTCATTTATAAAAAAGCTGTTTTTTTTCTCAGACTGCTGTGTCTAAGGGTATAATAGAAAGTGAAATGGAAGGAAAAACATATGATAGAAGCAGATACAGAGGTTACAGATAAATCCAGCCTGGAGAGGATTGTGAAGCAAAACTAATTCAGAATTAAGGACAGATTCAAAAAGTATGGACTGCATCTGCAGTTATTGTTTCATGAGTGATCACATAGAAACCTTCAGGACATGGGCTACAGCTTTTACAGTTCATCTGCTAAGCCTAAAGAACTGGTCTGTAGCTTAGTGGTCCAAAGTCTGCTTTTCAGATCAGACTAAAATGTTCTTTTCATTTGGTAATCAAGATCCCAGGGGAAGGAAGAGAGGCACAAAATCTTGCCTAAAATCCAAAGTAAAGTTTTGATATTCCGTTATTAAGCAATGTTATCTTCTGGTTTTGGTGTCTTTGGGTTTTTTTGAAGATCAAATTCATTTAAATTTCAGAGCACTTTATGCCTTCCTTAGAGCCACAGACTTACTGTACGTTCTCTCTGTGCATTAAGTCATGTCAAAGGAGCCTTATAACCATATCATGGGTGAATATAAAAAATAAATAAAAAATGTCTGTTATCTTTGCCTCTTTAGATCTACGTATTTTACTTCAATCTGTTGCTTTTGGTTTCCATTTAATGATGAAGACTGACCCTTGAGCAGTGCCTAGAAGGCACTTATATTGGTTGTTTAGTCATTCAGATTTATGTTTTACTGTCATGCAGCTTTATGTCTGCAGTCATTCAGCCCTTCTACGGCCACAGAAGAGGGGGAAAAAAACATGCTGACAGATTATGTTTAGGGTATATGGAAAAAAATATATATTTGTATCTCCCATTTGTGTGTGACTGAAGTTACAAGAACACATTTTGGCCCAATCTTTATCCCTCAAATGAATTTGGCAATGACACTTTAAGAGACCAATCAAAATGGAGAAGGTTTTGTTGCTTTAAAATCAATAATAAAGTTTCCAAGGATGCACCGTATGTTGAAAGACAGATACAATAACTGCTTAATGGTGTAGTATTACTTAAATCTTTTGAATATTTTGTAACAAAGTGTAGTTTTTAGAAGTGGTCAGATGAAAACATAAAGTTGGGAGGTAATATATATGTAGTTAGTCTGCACTAATTTTTCTACAATGTTTTCGGAAGGGCAAAGCAAAGAGTCAATCATTGAGTCTCCTGATCCAACAGCTTACACTTTGTTCTCAAAAGTCCTTTTGATTTATCTCTGTCCAATCAGTTTGAGTATAAAAGCTTAAGGGAAAAATCACACTGCTCGTTTTAGAATAACTTAACAAGGGTATGAGTTTTATACTCAGACTTCTGCCTGTTGTTTTTTGGGGGGAATAATTTGAATTTTATTGAACATTTTATTTTCACATACAGAAAATCGAAATTAACAGTCACAGAGAGAAATATCTTACACTCTCTCTCCCACGTAATCCCTTTCCCCATTTCCTCTATACATCTTCATAAACAACTAAAATAAATAAACAAACAAACAAATAAATAAATAAGAACCCCTTCAAACAAATGACTACAAGCAGAAACAGTACAAAAGACACATTTTTTCCAAAATGTATCTTGTTTACCATCCATCCATTTTCTTAACCGCTTAATCCTTTATGGGTCGTGGGGGTGCTGGTGCCTATCTCCAGCTGTCAACGGGTGAGAGGTGGGGTACACCCTGGACAGGTCACCAGTCGATCACAGGGCAGGACAAACAGGACAAACAACCATGCACACACTCACACCTAAGGACAATTAACCTGACAGTCACGTTTTTGGAATGTGGGAGCAAGCCAGAGTACCTGGAGGGAACCCACGCATGCACGGGGAGAACATGCAAACTCCATGCAGAAAGACCCTGGGCCGGGATACGAACCCACAACCTTCTTGCTGCAAGGCAACAGTGCTAACCACTGCACCACCGTGCAGCCCATCTTGTTTACCATTAAGCTAATATGTCAGTTTGATAAGAAGGGATATCTGGGCCAGCCAGATGTCCACTGAAGGTAGGCCTACCTTTGGAGTTGACCATATTAAAAGAATACATTTTCTTGCTAAGAATATAATTATTGTCAGCAAAGACTGGGGAACAGTGTCAAAATCGTTATTTGAAAAAAGGTTCAACAGATTTAGTGATGGAGACATAGCAAAAGATATACCTATAATCTGTTGAATTACACAATGTATATATTTTCAAAACTGACAAATATTTTCACAGAACAAATGAACAGATTTTATATGTATTCATTATATTATATTATAGTATATTTATTATACCTTTATATTTTTTTTACATTTATAACAAATATTTTCTGGAAAAGTACAGGAGTATAGTAGATTTTAGGAATTAATTTGTAATTTTGTTCCTGGGTTGATAATGAGGAGCATTAATTTTGTTCCTGGGTTGATAATGAGGAGCATTTAGGAAATACTTACAGACTAAAAACTGTCCCAGGATCATGTTCCCATGGTTTTTTCAAACATTCAAAGGTATTGGAATTTTGGTATGACAAAATGACCTAGATATCCAAGATCCTTCCCTTTAATATACTTGCTGAGATCAAAGTTTGCTCCAGTTTAGACAAGCTAAATCTAAATAATTATTTACTTACCGGAGAGTTAATAAAATTTACATTTTGGAGGTTTTATAAAAATGTATCAAAGGTGGTAAAAACTTCTGCTATGTTGTTAATAAATAACAGATATTCTAAATTCAAAGGACTACATGTACAGGATTCCTCTTTTTAAGAACCAATGTTTCATCACTGTCAGTTGAGCTGCCCAATAATAAAATTGGAAATTTGGTAAGTTTACACTCCCTATATTTTTGGGCTTTGTAAGTGTGTTATGTTTGATTTCTTTATATTTACTTCTCCAAATATGTTGTTTTTTTTGGAAAAATAATTGATAAATAACGATGTAAGTTTTGAAATAGATAAAGTAATTTAGGGAGGATATGCATTTTAATTACATTAATTCATCCCAAAAGGTTTTTGGTAATGGTGACCATTTAGTGACTTCTTTGATCCAGTAATGTCTGCAGTTAGATTGATTCAGAAATGTTTAAGACCGTCTTTAACATTAACATTACTTTAATATGCAGAAACAGTATAAAATTCAGTATTGCAAGTTAAAACTGCCTTTTCTTGAATTCCGTTGGTTTTAAATATATAAAAGAATGTCATATGCAAATAAAGAAACTGTGTGGGTTTTGCCACCTATGGTGATTCCATTGATTTCATTATTAGAACTTAATTTTTGAGCTAGGGGTTCAATAAATAATAAAAATAGTAAAGGTGATGGAGGGCACCCTTGTTTACATCTTCGTTCAACACGAAAATTCTAAGAAAAAAGACCATTGGTATTGACCTGGGCAGTAGGCTGTAAATACAAAGTCTTAATTGCATCAACAAATTAAGCCCTGGACAGAATTTCTCAAGTAAACGGAAAAGGAAAGACTATTCTGCCTGATTTAACACTTTATCAACATTAAAAGAAAAATAAAGGCTGAATCTTTACTAAAATTTAATTCATGTATAATATTCAAAGCACGTCTTATATTGTCCAATCCATATCTTCCTTTTAACAATCCTGCCTGATCTTTATGTATTAGTTTTGGAAACATCTTTTCCAACTGAAAATGTTTCCAATTTTTATTTTATTTTTATTTTTATATGAAGAATAAGAAATAATATGTCAACGAATAGTGGCCCTTGCAGCATCCCATATACTTGTAGAAGAAACTTCACAACTCTTATTATCATCCCAGAACTCCATTAATTTAGTTATTGTGAAGGAATGAAATGCCTCATTATGTAACAACGAAATATTGAATCTCCAACAAGAAGTTTTGGGAATATGTAATTGTAAATCAAGTTTTAGCTGCACTAAAGCCTGATCTGATTGAACAATTGGTTCTATATGTCATGCTTGCACAGCATGCATTACTTTTGTGGGGAATAAGGACATAATCTAGTCTCGAATAAGACTGATGTGGATGAAAATTGGGTTTAATTGGCACCAGACATCTGTTAATCTGTCGATTAGAAATTGCAGCAGACGAGGATTTATCCAGAGTGGCGTCCATACAGTTTAAATCCCCAGCCAAAAAGACGATATCTTAGCAATATTGGTTGAATAATAAAATTATCTTCAGGACATTTGCTGGAGTATCAGTATTGGCAGCATAAACATTAAGGAACATAATATGTTGATTTAAAATAATACCAATGCTCAGAATGAATCTACATTCAGGATCTTTTTCTACATGCTCTAATATAAATGAAATATTTTTATGAATCAGAATGGCTTTATCCGTTTTGGCCTGACAGTATGAAGAAAAAAAATATATTACCTACCGAGTCAGTCCCTAATTTTATATGTTCTGCATCTGATAATTTAGTTTCTTTAGAAGCCTGTTCTTAAAAAGATAATTGACACTATATGTGCACTGAATATCAATCCCTAACATTTATTTGATTCTTATCACACACAGGCTAGGTACTTCAACATACATGTTGTTATTGTTTGTTGATGATTTTGTAGACCAAAATACTAAGAGCTTTTACTTTTGATGCCTTTAATTAAAAGGAACAAAAATCTGACCTTTCAGTATTTGGTAATTGACTAGTAGGTAATTCAGATTGACTAGTGATCTCTTTTTAAAAGACTAGCTCATTGAAAACAGAGATGGCAATATGTGTTAAAACGTTTGTCACAATGTTTTGTTGTAAAACAGCCTTTTTCTTTATTTATGTGTCTTCTTGTTTTTGTTCTTCTCAGGGGGAAAAGAAGGGAATGCTTGATCGATTCACAAGCTTATTCCATAAAAAGAAGAGCAGCCGGAACCAGTCAAGCACCTCCACAAATTCAAGCACACCAACATCTCCTGTTTCTCCCCGTTTCCTTGGATCCCATCTAGAGGATGGGTTAAAACCTCAGACTAATTCTCAAACAGGATCACATGATGCGTCCTCTGGAGCTGAGCTCGATGACTCCCTCAGTCAAAGTTCCAGCCCCAGCGTAGCCTCTCTGATTGGGGATAACCCAGATCTCCCATTTGCAGACAGTGGCAGCAGTGGAAGGAGCAGTGTGAGGGAGGTGCATATCTCCAGCGTCAGCACGGATGAAGTTCAGAAGAATTCTGAGAATGTGACGCCCACCAGTGCAGAGCTTCCATCTGGCACTTGTCCAAATTCAGAGACAGATTTAGGCTTTACAGAATCAGTGGTGGAGGAAGTAAGCAAGAGATTGCAGGTTAATTTGGACGAAAACATGCACAACTCCGGTGAGGAGAACATTGTCAACCCAACTAACCCGATGTCAGTTAAAACCCCACTTTCCTTGAAACTGGACACCCCAAAATCCCCCAACTTAACTTCTATAAGCTTAGCATCAAAGAAAACTGTGAAGATTGGAGGTAATGGCAACAGCACTTTCTTAAAAGGAATAACTTTAAGCTCTCAGTCTTCCACATCATACAACACCACCAGTCAGCCAGAAAAATATGATCCAAATGCACAGAAGGGAAGTTCAGGAGTCAGGATACCTTCCAGTAGTCTATCTGAGGAAAGTGCAGCTGCTACATGGAGTGCTGTGCCTGAGAGAGAGCAAACAACCGGAGGGGATTCTCCTGTCCAGCTCCATAAAGCCATCTGGGTGGAAACATACATGGGAGATGAGCAGGAGGAGGAAGAGACAGATGTAATGAAACAAGAGGAGGAGGGCTTTAGAGTGGACTCGCCTCCTGTCCTGGCCATACCTGTCACAGCAATACCTGAGGATGAGGTGGTAACACAGACGGAAACCCCCCCTACCCCATCGGACAGTTTGCTATCCGGTAGCAGCTTGCCAGAGGCCGACATCCCCGTGGTAACAACTTCTGAGAAGTTTCAAACAGTGCTGCAGCAGCCGGAAGAGCCTGACACCAGCACGATCCCAGATCCTGAGTCTCAGAGGGAAATCCGGGTGACTCGCAAGACTGTTAATCTGCCATTGACGAGCAAGGTTTTTGCCAAGAAAGTAATTATCCAGCCGGAGCCGAGTTTGGAAGGCAACAAAGATTTATCTTCTGAGACCTCGAGCAAAACAGAGCTGAAGGGGTGAGTTTTTATTTTCTATGGTTATGGTGTCATTTTCCCCTTTGATCACTGGAAAAGCAGAAAAGACTAAGCCCCGCACGCAACCTGATAGCCAAGTTCCCATGTTTCTTTGTAGCCAAGCAGAACAATAAGCTTTGCTGGAGGGAAGGCACTGAAATATTCATTGACAGTAGATGAAATCAGTCACGCATCCAATATTCTCTAAAGTACTGAAAAGAACTGTACTTAAAATTAGCCTAAAGTGAATTTAATAGAGGAGAAATGAATAATACCATTAAAGAAATAGAGAATATTGTTACTTTTTAGAGGTTTATGTTGAGAGATTGTCATCTTTTAGGGAGTACCTTTGCTTCATACCCACCACTTGAACAATTTTGTTTTAAAAAAAAACATAATGTTCAGGGATTCTAATTTTAATACGGATGTGGGATCCACAAGATGACTTATTTACTTTTTTTAAACATTGTGCCCTCCTGGCTAAAGCTGGTCATTTCTGCACAAGAGCAGATAAAAACATAGTAAGTAACCAAGTGATTACTAAGTAACTATGTATCTTAACAGTTACTTAAAACAGTTGTGTGGAACCAATTCACAAAACATTTTTAAGTAAATCTGAGGTTTTTGTTTTTTTGAGTGTGGTTTGTTTGTTTCACAGATCATGATTCATGTTAACATCTTGGTTTTCTTCAAGTATAAAAGTAGTTCAGTCTAGAACTGCTCACATGTTGGACTGTTTGGATTGTCACTCAAGTATTTCAAAGCTACTATTCTCAAATCCGTTACAGTTTCACATGAAATCTGATCATTTTTTATCTTTTGAGAGGGAGTTTTTGAAACACATCATGATGATAGTCATGTTATCATTCATGATGAACTTAGAGAGTAAACAAAGAGATAAACACCCAAGCTGCTAAACAGACATAGGTTTCCCGTTTTTGTAGTCATTAGTTTTGTCATTTTATCTCACACAGGCCAATAAAAACTGTTACAGTCCTCTGGGAAAGTACTACCATAGCTGAGAGAAGCAGCTGTAAAAATAAAGGTTAAAATATTCATAAGAGGGTGTTGCCTCTATTTTAATTTGCTTGAACCACCTTTCACCCTGAGAAATAAAAAGATACAGAGTTCCATTAAAATGTATTTGCCCTCTTACAGATATCTTCTGTTTTAACTTTTTTTTTGTTACATAAACATGTTTCAGATCACCAAATATAGTTCAACATTAAACAAAGATAATCTGAGTAAAGACAGAAAGTTTGTCCAAATGATGATTTTATTTATTAGCTGTACCAACCTGACCTGTGTATAAAGTAATGCCACCAAACCTAATAAATGGCTGTGGGACCCTTGGTGATAATGACTGGCATCAAGCTGTTAAATTATGTGGCAATGACTCTCTTATGTCACAAAGAGGAGACATTTTTGCCCACTCCTTTTTGCAAAATTGTTGTATCTCTGCTTGAGCATAGGGTCTCTGAACATTACTATGGGGGAAATTTGCTGCCATTTATCAAGAGAATACAATTACAATTTGGGAGAGGATCATTCTGTGTTCTCCTAAAAAACCTGTAATGCTTGCCTTCAAAACTTCTGCTTTCTTTCAAATATTTTCTCTTCTCTCTCAAAACCTGTAATGCATGCGCTCAAAACTTCTGCTCTCTCTCAAATATTTTCTCTTCTCTCTCAAAACCTGAAATGCTTGCGCTTAAAACTTCTGCTCTTTCTCAGATATTCTCTGTTCTCTCTCAAATTCTATGTTTGTTGCTCACAGATTTTCTCCACGCTTGCAAACTGTATCTCTACGTAGATCAAAACTGTGCTTATGAACCTCTCTTCTCTGCTTGCGGATTCTGTGTGCTCACCCACAGATCGAGAAGTGTCGTTGCCTAGCAAACGTTGCAGCCAATAGAATGAGAGTTCTCTAATATGGTTACAGCCTGGTTTAGGGTGCGTTTGTTTTCTGCTGTGTGTTAGCCTGCGCATACAGGTTACTGTGCTGTCCACTGGATAAACAGAGAAAAAACGGAAAAATGTATTTGATACATTCCAAATATTCATACAATTTCTATTTGTTTTTCTATTGCACATTTTTTCTGTTAAGAGTATAATTAAAAGTTGTAAACTTGTAATATTGTGATATTCTTCTGATGTATTAAATATATAATTAAGCCGTAAAAAGAATATTTAAATGTTTAATAAAGAAAAGGAAGAGGGAAACAACTTCGGCTTGCTGCTCTCACAAGTTTTGGGGAATCACGATATAGCTTAGTACTTTAAAAATAAATACAACTGGATGCCACTTTTTATTGACCTGAAGCGAGATATTTCTTCCCTTGATTCCACAGAATGGCTCCCTCTTCCTTTTTTTGTTAAACATTTAAACATTGTTTTTACAGCTTAATTATAAATTTAATACATCAGAAGAATATCACAATATCACAAGTTCACAACTTTTATTTATACTCTTAATAGAAAAAAAATGTGCAATGGAAAAACAAATAGAAATTGTATGAATATTTGGAATGTATCAAATACATTTTTCCATTTTTTCTCTGTTTATCCAGTGGGCAGCACAGTAACCTGTAGGCACAGGCAAACACACAGCGGAAAACAAACGCACCCTAAACCAGGCTGCAACCATATTAGGAGAACTCTCATTCTATTGGCTGGAACGGTTGGACAGCACGGAGGCATGAACCCTCCAACGCTTCGTGTCTTCCATCAATTTCTGATTATGGACACCTCAAAGGGTATTATCCTGCTTATACCTTGGTTATTTACGAAAGAAGGAAATATTTAATCAATTAATAATACTTTAATGTGTTTTAGAGTTAAAATCGTGAGGTTTTTTATTTTTTATAAGTCAAGCACACTATTTAATATCCCCCGTATACAGCCGTCGCCAAGCAACGTGGCCACAACAAGCCGACCGCAGCAGTGGATCAGTGATGGGAAGTGAGAAGATGGCTTTACGTTACGTTACGTGATACAAATTATCATTTCAGAAGGCCAGTGCACTACTTACTGCTTGTGTGTGTCCAGAGTCCAGTGTGAAAAGATTTTGAGTCTCCATTGCCATTTGAGCCAGCGCAATAATTTAGAAGAGGCAATTTGACAGGACACCTTTCCTAGGTGTACATTCTCACTTTTTAACATACACCGTCCAGCCAATCAGAATCGAGTATTCACCCAAACCAAGGTATAAGTTCCAGTGTTGTCTTGTCAACCAGTGAATATTTTCCCTAAAAACCTTGGCCATTATCAAGATATGATATGATATATTTCTGATGATGATATATTCAGCAAATGTGAAACGTGTCTCTGGTTGCTCAGCATAGGGTTTTTACCTTGGAAATATTCCAAGGATGTCATTCCTGCTCAGTGTTTAACTCAATGTTAAATCACAAATGCGAACGTTAACTGTGGCAACTGAGGTTTGCAGTACTTTACATGTCATTTGTGGCTCTTTTTTGACTTTCAGAATGAGTCATTGATGCTTCCTTTCAGTAGTTTTTGTATGCCCACCACTACTGAAAAGTTTCCCTACTATTCCACTGCCTTCTTCATTTGTGGCCATTGGCTCTCATTGTGGTTCACTGGAGTTCCTAATAAGTCTTGGGTACAACTTTTACCCTTTCCAGACTGATAGATGTCACTGACTTGTTTATCATCTCTATTTGAATTTCCTTCAATTGGGGCATGAGGTATAGAGCTGCTTTATATTAGAAAATCTTGCATCACGATAATATTGTTAAATATCGGGATGAGAATATCACATGCAGTATGTTTCTTTTTCATCTTTACTCTCTTTTTCATCTGTGTTTCCTACTCTCTGTGAGCTTAAGCATTTTGGGCAATGCCATTTGTGTCCAGTATGCTGCAAGACTCTGTTCAAATGGCTAAATATTACATTAGTATATGAGAGGCAAGTTCATATCACTTGGAACTTTTTACCCAACAGTCATTGCACTCTAAACAGTCCTTTGCAATATGAATAGTGCACATGCTGATGTTGAGATGATGATATATTCGCGACATATTGTGCGGTCTTAATGACTATATTAATGTTGCATTTTGAGATTCTTTAGCCTACCTCATGACTGTCAGTTAGGTTATACTTAATCTATTTTTTATTTCTTCAGGTCAAGTAGTGTTCAGTCTTGCGTGTTCAGGCTTGTGAAATTAACCTAAAAATATGGGCTCTGTATAAACTCTACATTCTCTATAAGTTCTTCACAGATATGCAATAAAACAAGCCTGTGACTCTCTGCTTCTTCTTTGACAGATTGACAAGCCGCCAAACAGACAATGAAACTCAAATCCAAGATAACAGCACTGAAGCACAAACAACAAAAACAAATGAGCCATCACAATTTAACACTAACAACACTCCTGAATCCATAGTTAAAGAAGAAACTGAGACTCCTGCCTTTCGAGAGACTATTGCTGCTTCAAACATGAGCAAACCTAAATTACAAGCTGCAGACTTTGAATTAAAAACTCAAAGTAATCAGATGGCTTCTGCTAAACAAGGACCTAAAGGATTAGCAGACAACCAGTATACCTGCATAAATGAAACAAAGATCTCATCTGCTGCTGGAGTCAAAGTAAAGAGTGTCTCAAGAAAGACCACAGCAGGCACAAAAATTGAAGTTTCCAGTGATCATCCACCAATTAAGGAGCGTAGTACTGAGAAACGTGTCTCTGCGCTTCCAGTGCTAAAAGATCAAAGTAGTGGTAGTCACTCAAAGTCTAAAATTCCCAAAGTTTCAACATCAGAAACTGATGTGAAATCTCCAGTAACACCTGATAAAATAACAGAGCCTGACATCTCGGGGTTAGCAGTTGTTTCCAAACTGCCAAAGCAATCTAGACCTAAAGAACCTGTAAAATTACCAACCAAACCAGTTAGAAAACCAAGTATTGAAGAAGCTAAAAGTGGAAGATTCACATCGGGAAATATTTCACCTAATAAATCTATGTCCAAGACAGGGGCAAAGCTGTTTAAGGAAAAAGCGGATGAAGATTATCTAGACTTTGCAAATTGCATGGAGAAGGAGACTGAGCAAAGGACTGATAAAAAGATACCTCATCCTGACAGGGAAATCTTGCAGCAGAGTCAACAACAGAGTAGTTCTTTCCAGGCATCCAAGAGTAAGTTACCAGTTTCATCTCCAACAAGAAAAACAGCCGTCACCTCAACAATCAGCCACAGCTTTAAAAAAGTGTTGCCTGGTCAGACTAACTCTGACAAAGGTGAGACAGTCCAGAAAAAGAGCCCAGAGGAGCAGGAAGTAACTCCAGCTGATGATAAACCTGGAAACGAAACAATGGCGCCGCAGCCTGGAAGTCCTAAGAAAGGTAAGAGTCCAGTGAGGGTCAAAAAGTTGAGGTTATTATTCTTAATTAATTTTGGGTCAAATATGAGGCTGCTGAATTTTAAAATTGTGTCCTTAATGTGAATAATCTAATTTAACTTGCATTTATTTGTATTTTTTAGGATATTTTATTAAAAGGGACTATATCATGCTTCTTACAGCTTTCAACTTCTGGGATAGACATATATATGATAAAATTTGCACCCTTGGTGTTAAATAGTATAAATTTGTCCTGAAATTTTACTTATATCCTGGAGTTAATATTGGACCAGGAAGTAAGTTGCCTTGTTTCTCTATAACCCCACCTGCCCCCCTCCCCCTCTCCCCTCCTCTCCCCTCACCGTGAGTGCAGCAACGCTCTGACTGTTTGAGAAAAACAGACTGAGCCTTATCTCGGCCCGGAGTACGACAGTGAATTTGAAGTGCACTAAGTACCACAATGAAACTGTGTTATATCAAGGGCTCTGACATTTGTTTTTGTTTCTTGTTTGTTTGTTTTTTGTTTTTTGTCAAAACCAGAGTCAACAAACTTTATTTCAGCTGCTACATCTACCAGGTTTAGATTGAGCCTATGCAGACTTTATACAGAGCCCAAACCACAGCAGCTGAGTCCAGCAAGTAATCTTTACAGCCCAGTATATAAAAAAGCTGTCGGTGTTGTTTGCACAAGTTTACTGAATATTCTGAGATACTACAGGTCAATTAATTAACCACACAATGCTGTTATAAGGTCATATAAGCAACTTGATAAATGGCTAACAAAAGTTAGTATGTAGCTACTTACTTCTCTGTCAAATCTATCATCTTTGTTGCTGGTAGTGATCCATCTGCTGTTATTTAGGAATGTAAAATGTAGTCCTGTAATCCATGCAGCCAAACGGGTGATTTCACATAGACATTTTGGAAAGAATATTTACAACAAAGAAAATTGGTTCCAGCTGCTAGAGTCTGGAGCAGCTATGAGCTTTGAGGAGGGGGAGGCTCTGTTTGCAACTCTCCCAGAGGTAAGCTGCTCTATGAGAGTTCTTTGCAGGGCGGTGCAGACACCTCTTGCACTTCCTAGTGGTAGTATAGTGATGTAAAATATGTCACTATGTTACCACTCAGTCATTTTCCAGGAGAGGGTGTTGCAGCTGCTCAGAGAGCAGAATTCAGGAGGATTTCTCAGACAAGAGTGAACTGAACAAAAAACAGCTTTGGCTGGGTTTTTTATGAGAAAATTGCACCACCAGATGGTTGAAACTCCAAAAACTGCATGATATAGGCCCTTTAAGGTATTGAAATCTTTATACAATTGTTGTTTGATTTTCCTGTTTTTAAGTTAGCAATCACTGCTTTGATTGGATTTTACTAATCAGGTTCAACTTTAATGCAGTTGAAAACATTTCGTTTTTGTGAATCACGTTTCACGTTTTTTCTTACCTAATTTATTTATTTATTCATTTTTTTTCAAATAGCAAGCTGTTGAAAAAAAATTTCATTTTATTTGAAGAAAACAAGTGATTCAGCTCTTATTTAATTGAATTGTTAATTGAATTAATTTTCTTTTAAAGCTTTTTTTTTCTAGCTTTTGCTTTTGGTATTGTTGTTTGCTTTTTCTTCAGTTGCACCATATTTGATAACAGCAGAGACAAAAACCAATAGTTTTTATCAATGTCACAAAATAATGTATAGCAAATTTGCAATATTAACATGTCTGAATGTATAAATATTGTAAATACCCATCATACCCTGAAGAACTCATAATCTGAAAACATATCAGAATAATTTATTACTTTCTTGGTATTTTAATTAAATTTTTTAAATAAAATTGTGTCTGTTTTCAGTAACACGAAGCATGCCATCACTGAAGACATCCAAATACCTCCCTAAAAGAAGCATAAGTCATGAAGAGAGTGACACAGCAATTCTTTCTCCTCCTCCTACTAAACAAGAGAAAAATGTGTCCTCAAGGCTCACCAAGCTAAATGGAAACGTCAAACAGCAAGGCAAATTTCCTGTAAAGGACTTAACAGAGACTTCCCCATCCGGAAGCAAGCTTCCAACAAGAAATCTGAGAATATCCAACAAAATAAAGCCCCAAATTCAACAACTGTCCCCAAAATCTGATGATTCAAACCTCAACACAGTTAAAGAGTCAGCTGTGAATGTTAAAGATACTGTCACAGAAGATATAATAAAGGACAGAGGCTGTAGATCTACAGCGGAACACGCAACAATCATAGAAAAACAAAACAAAACCGCTGAAACTACACTGGAAGAAGATATTACAGATGGAGAGATTTTAGGGGTGCAATCTGAGGAAATCACCAATTCAGGAATTACAGACAATTCTCTGATAATCACACACCCGGTAACCAATGTAGACACAGAAGTCTCAGCTCAGTCATCAGTTGCTGCTGAAACTGATGAACAAAAGCAGGAAGCCAAACAACAGCCAGAAAATCATAAAGGTAGCAAACACAGACACAAAACACTGCCATCTTTTAAAATGTCCACTTCACTTAAAATCAAAAATGTTTCAGAGGAGCTGCCAGGCAAGTCAAAATCAAAATTCACCAAAGAAAAAAACTCTACAGTTCCGGTTTTAGACATTAAACCATCTCCTAAGGATGTAACCATTAAGTCTGATCTTGTCACAGAGGATATATTTTCTAAACCAGATTATGCACACTCACACATGCTCACTCTTGGATCAGATGGCATTACCTCAGGGGAACTTTTGGAGGATCAATCCAAAGCTGTAAAAAATGGAGTGTCCCAAACATTAACCGTGGAAGCAGTAAAAGGTTTTGATACAGGGGAGAAATGTAAAGAGGAGGCTGGCTGGAAACCAGCTGAGGCTTTGAATGTAGAAACAGAGACTGTAACTGTTTGTGAATTGCCCAAGAATGTTGAAAATCAGTCAAACAAAGAGGCTCTTTTAAGCGAATCTGGAAGTAAGGAGAAAGACTCAAAGCCAGATAAAATGCTTAATCACGCTGCAGCAGCAACCGTTGAATCACAAAACGCTTGTAAACAGAAGCTCAAAGAAAGAAAAAGAATTATGGATTCAAGAAAAAAAGCCCATCACTCATCAGAACAGAAAAGGTTGCAGCCTGAAGTTGAAAAGAAACAACAGACAGGACTGACACATTTCCAGAAAGGGGGGAAGACCAAGAGTGAGAAGGCAGAGAGTGTATCACTTGAAAATACGAGTATGACTGACACAAAACAGCAGATCTTGCAACAAGAAACTTCAGAGAATGACTCTAGGAATACAGAGATATCAAAGCAGCGAAAGGAATCATTGCAGACAAATGAACTGGAAACCAAGGAGATACAAACCAAAAACAAAAAGATAAAAGATGACTGCACAAATCTAGAATCGAAAGAACACAGTGTTGTAAGGGAAAAACCAAGTCATGGAATAACAGCCACTGACAGAAAAATGTCGGAGACTAAATCTGAAAAGGGCACCAAAGAAAAAGAGAAGATCATATTTAACAAAGACCAAACCATGAATGATAAAGAAACAGAAAGTAACGTTCAGGCATCAACAGAAGCTAAAACTGGAGGAGAAGATGGAAATATAATACACCAAGGCAGGTATGAAAATCTTAGAATGGATAATGAACAAAATGTTACAAGAACTGAAGAAGAAAAGACTAAGGAGAATCAAAAATATTCTACAAATGTTAAGCTACCACTAGTGACCACTCACACTGAAGAAAACAAAGTAGAAATTAAGGCTGACGAGATCTCAGAGAGCACTGAAAATGAAGTTGTAACTGCCAACAGCAAGAAAAGCAAAGAAAAGGTTCATACTACTGTAACTGTTATTGAAAAGGGGGAAAAATCAGTTAACAACCAACAGGCTCATATGATAATAATGCCTGATGAAAGTGAAGACTCATCAGAATCTGAACATCTAAAGTCTGAAACTACAGATTCATTATTGCCAAGGTTGTCATATGAGACAGAAACTCCAGCACATATTAGCAAAGATAGCAACCAACAGATCCAGACAACAATAACTATTAGTGACCAGGATAGAAAATCATCAGAATCTGAACAATTGACATCTGAAGAAAATAATTCATCAGTGCAAATTACTGTAAATGAGACAGCGGCTCCAGATCATTCCACTGTGGCTAGCAACAAACAGGTACAGAAACCAATAATTGTTGGTGAACATAATGGAAAGTCAACAGAATTTGATGATCTAAAATCCAAAATAAATGTTTCATCATTGGAAAGTCTGGCAAATGAAAGAGAAGCTCTGGATCGTTCAAGCAAAAATAGCAGTCAACAGGTCCAGACAACACTTACTGCTGGTGAACCAGATGGAAAATCAACAGAAACTGAAGGTCCAAAATCTGGCATGAGCCAGACACCAAGAACAGAAGCCTTCAAGGCCAAAAAAGGAATCCAAGTTGAACAAATATCAATAACAGACCCTGAAGAAGTTAGATATGTCTCTAAAACAAAGGGCACATCAGAAAGCTTGGCAAATGAATTAGTTGATATAACAAGTGGCACTAAAAGTCTGCGAGAATTCAAACCCATAATCGACAGACACAAGGATGCAGGAAAAATTAAACAAGATGAAATGGTGGCATCTGAACATTCAAATCAGAAATCAGAAAAACAACCAAACAAAGATTCTGTAGTTCAAGAGCAAGTGCAGGATAAAAATGACACCCACGATGCTCATTTTGTATGCAGTATCACTGAAGTTGCAGATTTGGCGAATGAGACAGCAGAACATATTCAGAAGCCAAATACTGATGTGAAACAAGAAAGGGAACTAAGACCCGAAGAATCTAAAGGCTCAAAGACAGACCTAAAACTAAGACTAAAGACAGTGGAAGAAGACATTTCTGAAGAGATAAGAAAATATCAAATCGAAGAAGTAAAACCTTCAACCACCATTGGTCAAGCTCCTGGAGGCGGTAACCACAAGTCTAGAAGTAGGGATCAATCAAAAGACAGTTTGGATAAGGAGTCAATAAATGATGTTATGACTGAAATTGGCAAGAAGACAACAATGGAGCTCAAAATTCAAAGTTACATAAACACAGAAGATCCTAAAAATGACCATGGAGCTAAGGTGGAAGAATCACCATTAGCAGCTGCAGAACAGGTCCAGAAGTCCTCAACTACTGCAGAACAAAATGTTGGGGCCAGGCCAGGTCAAAACAAGTCAGCACAACTTGAATATCCAAACACAGACCTGAAAGAGAAACTGGAGTCAATTACCGGCGAATTAAAGGCTGAAATTGAAGAGATGAATGCTAAAACTGATAGAGCTCAGATTGATGAGTATTCTAAAGAAAATAATAAACTAAATGACCCATCAGTCAATCAGGTAACACATACTGAAATTCACAATTTAGGAACTCAAAAGGACCAAAGTATCTCAACTATCAAAGATGGCAAATCTGAGATTAACACGGACATAGTTTCCGAAGTTCCTGATAAAAATGTTGCAAGAGAAGTTAAGGAGAAAATACCAATTGTTGCAGAGAATCCAGCTAATCTAACTGATGCAAAGGATCAGAATGTAAATACAAGTGCTCTGTTACAAAACATACCAAACACAAGTGTTTGTGCAGACCAGAAGGAAGCACATGCTGTTGCTTCTATTCAAGCAGAAGTTTTGAATGATTCTCTTTGGGTCTTTGAAGACCCTTTGAAGGAATTACCCAAAATAAAATTACTGCCAATACTTAGAAAGTCTCCATCTGCTTGGCTGGACGTGGAAGACCCTCACAAAAAGAAGAAGAGACGTAGAAGAAACAGAGATGAGACCGTCAGCGATGGTGAATTATTTGAACCAGAGGATATGTATCCTTTTATCTGCAGTGAATCAGTTACAGAAAGGTCCACTGCAGGTGGTGGTTTGAAGCAGGAAGCAGAAGAGATTTCAATGAAAGTAACAACTCAAAAGGGATTTTTTGACAAATTACCTCAAGTAGAATTAATGCTTCCATCTGACAGAGTTCAAATTAATGGGCATTCTAAAGAAAATAAGAAACTAAATGATCCATCAGTCAATCAGGTAACACATATTGAAATTCACAATTTAGGAACTCAAGAGGACCAAAGTATCTTGACTTTCAAAGATGGCAAAGTTGAGATTAACACGGACATAGTTTCCGAAGTTCCTGATAAAAATGTTGCAAGAGAAGTTAAGGATAAAACACCAATTGTTGCAGAGAATCCAGCTAATCTAACTGATGCCAAGGACCAGAATGTAAATATGAGTGCTTTGTTACAAAACATACCAAACACAAGTGTTTGTGCAGACCAGAAGGAAGCACATGCTGTTGCTTCTATTCAAGCAGAAGTTTTGAATGATTCTCTTTGGGTCTTTGAAGACCCTTTGAAGGAATTAGCCAAAATAAAATTACTGCCAATACTTAGAAAGTCTCCATCTGCTTGGCTGGACGTGGAAGACCCTCACAAAAAGAAGAAGAGACGTAGAAGAAACAGAGATGAGACCGTCAGCGATGGTGAATTATTTGAACCAGAGGATATGTATCCTTTTATCTGCAGTGTCAGGGAACAGAAAATCCCTTTTTCACTACCTACAAAGAAACACATTGAGGAAAAACTTCCCTCTCAAGTAGCTCTCAGCAATGATGCTCTGAAGACTGATGAGGACTTTGAAGAAAGAACTCAAAAACCAGCGTCAGTCATGGAAAGGTCCACTGCAGTTGGTGGTTCGAAGCAGGAGGCACAAGAGATTTCAAAGAAAGTAACAACTCAAGGGGGAATTTTTGACCAATTACCCCCAGTAGAATTAATGCTTCAATCTAACGACTCTACACAGACTGCATCTGTTTCGTTGGATGTGGAAGACCCTCACAAAAAGAAGAAAAGACATAGAAGAAACAGAGAGGAGACATCCAGCGACGATGAATCACTTGAGCCAGAGGAAATGTATGATTTTATCGGCAGTGTCACAGAAGGTAGAATCCCTTTTACACTACTTCCAAAGAAAAATATTGAGGACAAACTCCCATCTCAAGTAGCTCTCAGGAATGATGTTCCAAAAACTGATGAGGACTTTGAAAAAAGAACTCAAAAACCAGAGTCAGTTACAGAAAGGTCCACTGCAGTTGGTGGTTCGAGGCAGGAGGCACCAGAGATTTCAAAGAAAGTAACAACTCAAAGGGGAATTTTTGACCAATTATCCCCAGTAGAATTAATGGCACCATCTAAAGATTCTAAACAGACTCCATCTGCTTGGTTGGATGTGGAAGACCATCACAAAAAGAAGAAGGGACGTAGAAGAAATGAAGATGAGACAGCTAGTGATGATGAATTACTTGAGCCAGAGGAAATTGATGTTTTTTTCAGCAGTGTCAGAGTAGGAGGAATCCCCTTTTCACTACCTCGGAAGAAACATGTTGGCAAAAAACTTCCATCTCCACCATTTGCCTTGCCACCCATCAGAGAGGAGCACCCTGAGCGGACATTTGATCCAGATAATTTCCAGTTCGGCTTAAGAAAAACTGGGAAACGTACAACCCTTTCCCCAGGTATGGTAATCAAACAAAAAAACGCTAACAGGAATGGCCAAAGCTCTGATTCTCAAGAGAATTACATCTCAGAGCAACTGGCCACTCATAAGACTGGAGGACAAGATGGGGTCAAAGAGGAGACTCAAGCCGAAGTAGGAAAAACAGAGGGACAAAACAATGAGTCGGGGAAAATGACATCAAGACTCGGGAGGATGTCCATCCTTACGGACTTGCTAAGCTCCCCTCGGACCTCCAGGAAGATAAGAACCCAAGCTTCCTCTGCCTCAGACAGCACAGTCTTGTCTAACCGGCAGCAAGACGTTGCACTACAGGGAGATACTATTTTGCCTATGCCTGTAGGCCCTGCTGATAACAGGGGTGTGAAAGATGCGGATCAAAGCTTGAAAATTGAAGGTGTAACAGATGAGGTTAGTGAGTCCGCACTTAGCTCCTCCTCCGCTCCTTCTCTGCCAGTATTCTCTGAGTTAAAGCTGCCTAATCATTTAGAGAAACAAGCATATCAAGTGGCAACTCATAAGATTGGAGGACAAGATGGGGTCAAAGAGGAGACTCAAGCCGCAGCAGGAAAAACTGAGGGGCAAATCAATGAGTCAGGGAAAATGACGTCAGGACTCGGGAGGTTGTCCATCCTTACGGACTTGGTAGGCTCCCCTCGAACCTCCAGGAAGACAATAACTGAAGCTTCCTCTGCCTCAAACAGCACAGTCCCGTCTAACCAGCAGCAGGACGTTGGACCGCATGGAGATACTGCCTTGCCTCTGCCTGTAGTGCCTGTTGATAACAGGGGTGTGAAATATCCAGATCAAAGCTTGAAAACAAAAGGTGGAATAGATGAGGTTGGTGAGTCAGCACTTAGCTCCTCCTCCGCTCCTCCTCTGCCGGTATTCTCTGCGATAAAGCTGCCTGATCATTTAGAGGAAAACCTCAAGAAAGACAAAACAGAGCAAGAGGCCTCCCCAGACCTTGCACAGACTGCTGACCTTGCCCCTCCTGCAATGAACCAGATGTCAATTACAAACATATCTGTTGTGGATGCGGGCCAAAACAAATCTACAGTTCTGTCTTCTACTACAAACTACACCCAAGAGATATCTCAAAATGGACTTCTTACTACTAAAATCAAGGTAGTAGCTTTTTTATTTCTCACAAATATTTACTAAATTCTATAGGAATATACTGTTTTAACTGAGTAGAAGTCATTCTGAAAGTCACCGCTGCAAAGCACAAATGTGTTTCTTATTTATTTCAATAGAGACACAAGCCTCAGGTTGTATCTTGCTCTTCGTTTTTTTTTTTTTCATTTCATACTTCTGTTGCCAAGTTGTGAATCATTTGCAAGAAAGAACAAGAAAACGAGCAAGTATTCAGTGTGGCATTTTACACAGGAAATGTTTTGCAATATTGGTGCACATAAAGTTTCCTAACTTTAGGCAGAGCTTTTGCATCGGTAATTAAATAATGCTGATAGGCAAGCAAAAATACATTCAAAGTAAGGAGGTAAAGCACAAGAATATTTTAATTTTGTATGTATTCATCAAAAATGGATTACTAAATGTAGGTTAAATAAAGCATATCAATAATTTTAGCAATAGCTAAATTCAGATGACGAAGGGTGTAATATATCTCAAAATCATACTTAGAGATAAGCTGACTTCCCACTATATTTTATATAAATGTTTTCTAAGTGGATGCCAAGCTATAAGTGGTGTCTTCTACTGAACAACTTTACATACAGAAATAAATAAAACAACCTGAACCTGATCCAAACTTGCCAACACAAAGCTCACATTCTCTTAGAGGATTGATCTGTATTAAAATAATGAATTAAATGTGTATTAAACTGTCTTGCAGAAACCTGTAGTGAGGGGACACCACCGACGACCTGGAAAGGTAGGATTTGAAACGTTGTGTGTCGCATTTTGAGAGCCACTGTCTTTTTATTGCACTGACGGTTCTGTTTGTTAATGCAGATTGTCATACACGAGCATGCTCAGTTTGGTGGGGAGGCATTTGAAGTCTACGGCGATGTTGAAGATTCCACCTCAATGAAGCTGTCTCCTGTGATATCAATCAAAGTCATCAGAGGATGGTATGGGATTTTATTTGTAAAAAGAAGGCTAAAAAACTTGTAGTAGAGAACACGTGTTAAGTATCCTCTAACATGGCATGCTGTATTACCGTTAGCTGCTTGTCAGGTGTAACATGATCACCAGTAGTGGACAACATCAAAGTTTAATCTAGTTAAAATTATATTAAAAACATGAAGTATGAGCTTATCACCTGAGTCTGGAGTAGGATGCAAAAAAATGTCAAACTTCATATGAGTACCAGGAAAAATTGACATTTGAAGTCATTTTCAATACTGAAGGAAGTCATTTTGTGAGTGCCTAAGTAACATTAGAACAGTTAATTTATATTGAATGATAAAAACATTATTTCTCATCTAAATTTGTGCAAAACCAGTAAGTTCTGGGTAACTCAGCAACCATTTAAACAAAAAACAAGAAGAAATCATTGTTTTTCTTTATTTCAAAAGACAGAAAGCAGACAAGACACCTGATGCTAGAAATTGTATTAACTTTGATGGAAATGTGAATCTTGGGTTTAATTATCTTATTCTACATATTTGGAAAATAGGTTTCCAAACAAGAATTAGGTCCATACAAATGTCTTCAGCAGTAGCCTTGTTCAATCACTGGGTTTTTGGTTATTTAACATCATATTTTTATTGAGTGATTAACTAAGGTCAGCAGGATAGGCTACCTCTGGTTCTGATTCATTTCTGATAGTCTTTCACTTTTTCTTTTTTTTAATTACTTAATGTCATTGTGCTTCTGTGTTTTCAGCTGGCTTCTCTATGAAAAGCCTGGCTTTCAGGGCCGTATCTTTGCGCTCGAGGAAGGTCCCATGGAGCAGTTAGTTAACATGTGGGGGGAAGAAGGAACTCCAGAGACCCTGAATGAACAGGGTCTGCCTGTTCCAACCACACCAATGGTTGTAGGTTCCCTCCGGCTGGCGGTCAGAGTGAGTCATGTTTAATTTCATCCGTCCAACACACTATTTCTGTATTAAAACAGTTTCTATCGTTATGTTGCTGTTGAATTTGGAATGAAAAGTCACTGTTTGATAATCAAAAACGTTATGGCACTCCAAGCTTGCATTCAGTGTTTTGGTTACTTTTGTCAAAAAATGTATAAATATTCAGTCTGGGTTCTATATACTTTAAAATCTTAATGTGTAAGGGTGACTTTCATCTGTATTTAAAAGCATGAGCCTAATGCAAGATAAATTATGAAACTTTATTTTTTATGCTTTTATTTGATACACAAATGAATAGTACGGTGGTAAAATATGTATAAACCTTTATTGGAGCAGCAATCTCCCAATGATTTTTTTTCATAATCTCAGCTGTGTATAGTTAACTCATAAATGCTATGTTGTTTTTTTAACTGATGTATATGTATAAGCTTTACTGAACTAAATTACTACAAAAGCATAAGCAAAAAGCTCCAATTACACAATGTAAAAAAATCTTTTTTTATTATTATTTCTATAGGATTATAGCCTTCCTAGGATTGACCTGTACACAGAGGTGAATGGGTTAGGTGGAATGTCATCTTACTGCGATGACACACCAGAGCTCAGTTCCTATGCGATCCCACAGACCACAGGCTCCATTAAAGTTCATTCTGGAGTGTAAGTTTTGAAGACACACTATCGCCCCACCTAAGACACATGTAGGTGGCTGGAATGCTGCTTTTCTGCAGGGATAGGGAAGCTGGCTGAAGCTAAATACAGGAAAATACTGGAAGAAAGCGTTAGACTGCAAAATGTTTGAGACAAGGGTGGAAGTTCACCTTCCAGCAGGACAGTGAGCCAAAAAATACAACTAAAGGAGAAATAGAATGGACTAGAGCAATGCATATCCATGTTTCTGAATGACCCAGTTAAAGTCCAGACTAATAAAGATTATTTGGCATATTTTGAACAAAACACTTTCCATTCAATCTGACTAAGCTTCAGCTGTTTTGCCAAAAAAAAACAAAAAAAAACAGAATGGTCACAAATTCCAGTCTCTAGATGTGCAAATTTTGTAGAGACTTATCTCAAACGTTTTGTAGATACACTTGCAGTGAAAGTTGTTTCTGTAATTGTTTTGTCTCAAAGGGCCTGTATATAAATGTAGGCCACTCTTTTCAGATGTTTTATGTAAACATAAAAGAACATGTGTTATTTTCCTTTCATTATACATTTAGGCACCTCTTTGTATTTGTTTGTCAAATCAAACCTCAATAATACACTCAACAAAAATATAAACGCAACATCTTTGTTTCTGCTCCCATTTTTCATGAGATGGACTTAAAGATCTAAAATTAATTCCAGATACACAATATTACAATTTCTCTCAAACATTGTTCACAAATCAGTCTAAATGTGTGATAGTGAGCACTTCTGCTTTGCTGAGATAATCCACCCCACCTTGGATGTTTGAGAGAAACGGTAATATTGTGTATCTGGAATGAATTTTAGATCTGTAAGTCCATCTCATAAAAAATGGGAGCAGAAACGAAGGTGTTGCGTTTATATTTTTGTTGAGTGTAGTTTGATGTTTGTAGTGGTAATGGGACAAAATATGAACAAGCTTAAGGTGTGCAAATACTTGTGAATGGCAGTGTATGTCTAACACTCTCGCATGGAGCACTTTCCTGGGAATTAGAAAAAAAGAGTCTCTGAACATAGTCTGTGTTCTGTCTGTGGAGGAATGCGAACAACAGGCCACAGCTTGTGGTTGTCATAGTTGAACTGTGAATTATTGATGGTTAGCGCTTGCTCATGGTTAAGACAGTGAAAGTGTTGCTGTTATTGCTGCCATTTGCCTCTATAAAGAGCTTTAAAACAAAATTATATACATTTGTCTCATCTAATCTCTGTCTTTATGTTTAGCTGGTTGGTGTACTCTGATCCAGGGTATAACGGACTGTCCGGAGTACTGCTGGTGGGAGAGTATCCCCACCCTCAGAGCTGGGGTTTCCCTGAGCCTTTCATTGGTTCTCTCAGACCGCTCAGGATGGTAAAGCAAACTACATATTTCTTATACTATAATAAAGTATTAACTGTGTTTGGCCTGACAAGGTGTGTCTCAATTTCAGGGAGCAATAAGGGTGGAGCATCCGACTGACGTTAAGGTTTGTTCCGCTTTCTATCAAACCTGTTTAATTGTATTTAATTGATCTGTTCTTTTTTCATGTAACATGGTGAAATGTGAACCCTTGTTAGATTTTTTCAGTACTTAGCTCTGAAAATTCACATTTCGAGACGAATATTGTTGCTGAATAGAGAAATAACTGAAGATCAGCCTCTGCATGTTCGCTTCATGCCTCACTGTGCTGATGGCTTGGAACCGAGTTAGAGGATTAGGAAACTCTGTGATTTATTGAGCAATGAATAACATCTTAGAACATCTTAAACTGATATTGACCCCAAAAAAAATTTTGGCAAAAAATTAAATTGATTTAAGAAAATGTTGTTATTGAAAAGAAATGCCAAACAAGAACTAATTTGCTCTAATTAGGCACCTTCATACCCATCAGTCATTACCAGACCCTTTCCCGTGTTTTCCTCTGGTATGCTAACATCTCCCTGCCTGCAGCCAAACCTTAATGATGGACAGACCAGAGACAATAAAATAAAATGTGATTTACTTTTAATTTAAATAGAAAGCCAGAATCGTATCCTATCATTGAACAAGTATGAAGCAAAAAGCACTACTTGTACACAGATTTAGCTTCCTTTTATTACTTTTTGCTCTAGGCTCTGGTGTTTGAGAAGCCAAACTTTGATGGAGAGTGTTTGGAGCTGGATGGTGATCTGTACAACTTGGGAGAGCAACAAGAAACAGATGGGAAGAACACAACTCTTTGTTCAGTGGGCTCTCTAAAGATACTCCGTGGTCTGTAAGTGATGTATTAGAGGGAGCAACCAATTGCTTTACACTTGAGGAATAGTTTTGAAATATTATCTATAGGATGTGTTTTTTTCACTCTTAAAGCTGGGTTGGCTATGAGGATGCAGACTTTGAAGGTCAGCAGTACATCTTGGAGGAAGGGGAGTATCCTCACTGCAGTGAGTGGGGAGGATATGAAGACGGGCTACAGTCACTGCGGCCTGTACTTGGAGTAAGAATCTTATGAGGAATTTTAAGGTTTTAAGTCTGTGAATTTTTCTTTACATTTGCCGTAAACACACATGCTTTTTTAACTTTATGTCATGCTCTTCCTCAGGATTTCCAGTCTCCCCACCTGAAACTGTTCAGGGACACCAACTTTAATGAGCGCGGGGGCAATACGGACTTGGTGGGTCCCGTCGTCAGCATGGAAGATGTCGGCAACAGCATCAAAACCCAATCAGTCACCGTCACAGGAGGAGTGTAAGTTAACCTGTTTCTGTTAAGCACAGTAAAGTTAAGCCCACAAACACTGGGTGGAAACATTGTACCCTGTTTATCTTGAAGGAAGGAAGGATTTGGGCGTGTGCCCCTCATCTTACAGCCATGACTAAGGCTTATATGACAAGTTACACAAAACATACACACCTACTCCATTAAAAAAGCTTTAAAGGATGAATAATGAAAAAGACAGGGATTGTTGTAGGTAATATGATATACAAAAAATGAAAAAAACTCTTCATGCTCCCTAAAGGCAGATATTTTTATTTCCACCTGAAAAAGTTTTGTAGAAGGATTTAATTGACTGATTGATTGGTTGGTTTATTGTTTTAGATTTAATTTATCCTGAACATGCAGCAGTGTAAAAACAGAATTGCTTATCAAAATGATATGTTGTTTCTGTACTATATCACCCTGAGAATGGTGGATTTGTTTTAACTTCAGCTGACTTTATATGATATTTCTTTGTTTGCTTTAAATCTGCCTCACCTGTAGTTTTACAGCCTCTCAGGGCCATGGCGAACTATTTTTACTATGTTAGTTTTGCAGTAAAGGCAGGGATTCACTCAGGGAACTGATTCCTGCTGCTCACACTCCCCAATACTACAGTACTATTTAAACTTCCTATACTGTACTATTTATATTGTACTGTTCTATTTAATATACTATTTGATATACTGCAAGCTGTTTGCAAAATCAACAGTTAATCTAATTTTAAGACCTAAATACACACACAAAAAATGGTGTCCTATGTTTAAACATTCTACAGTTGTTACATGCAGATGTTATCAATCATTTTAAATTCTAAGATTCTCCATTTACAGAGATCATGACTGCATTTAAAACTCTTTCTTATTTTGCAGCCATTCCTAGTTAATCACTAACCTTTAGCCCTGAACTACACTTTAACACACAGAAAAAAAGAAAGATATGCTTGTGCGTAAGTTCAGTTATTAAGTGCGTCTTGTTTGGGTAAACTGCAGCTGGGTGGCGTTTGAACAGCCTGGGTTCAGCGGAGAGCTCTATGTCCTGGAGAAAGGCATGTACTCAAACCCGGAGGACTGGGGAGCACACAACTTCAGAATTTCATCCATACAGCCCATCTTCTATGTAAGGATTTGTTCATTTCTCGGATTAACAGATACAACTTTCTCTTGTTGGCTATTTTAAATAAAAATCTCTATTTTGTTCTCTAGGACATGCTCATGGGAACCACAAAGTTTAAGGTATCATGTATTCATTCACAGCTTTTATTAAAAGGGCATCATGAAGAATTTTAATGTTTTTTTTCTGCTTCAGTTGCTAAGGCTATTTGGATGTGTTCCAGGTCCAGCTGTACTCTGAACCAGAGTTTCAGGGAAGACTTCTGGCTCTGGAGGACAGTACAGATGCTCTGGATGGCAATTTCATACCCCAGTCCTGTAAAGTTCAGGCAGGCAGGTAAATATGTCAGAAGGAGAACATTAACGCCATGTTAAATTACTTTATAATTGTAATGTGTGATATTTACGCCAGTCTCTTCTTAGAATGACAAGATACTTAACACCTTAGTCTAAATATATAAAAGTAAATACAGTACATACTCTTGTGTTTCAGCTGGGTGGTATATGAGGAAGATAAGTTCAAGGGGAACATGTACGTCCTGGATGAAGGAGAGTACCCTAACACAGAGGCCATGGGCTTCCTGTCGTCAGACTCTATCATTCGATCAGTGCAAACAACTGGACATGTGAGTATCATCTTTCTGCTGAAACAAAATGTCCTGGTCATGTTTCACAAGCAGCATGTATGAAGTAAACTCTTCAATCTACAGGAGTTATCCTTGCCCTCCATCCTCTTGTTTAGTAAAGGGGGCTGCAAAGGTCGCAGGATCGCCTTGACAAGTGGAACTGTAAACCTGCTGCAGAATGGCATGGATGCACACATACGCTCCCTAGAAGTGGAGGGTGGAATGTACGTAAAATCTGATATCAAAAACCTGAGGGGTCCTACACAGTCTAGAGACTTCTACTGGTCTAGATAGGCATGGAAAAATACAAGTGTGCGAAAATATCTTTAGTTCCCTTTTTTCATTGTCAAAAAAATTTGTCCTTTCTTCTATCCGTTATTCTTCACTTTCTTTATTTCTTACTTGTGTACTGGCTTCATTCTTGGGTCCCACTCTCCTCCTTCCAATTTCTGTTATGTTCCTGGTTCCATATCTGAACCCCGTACACTAAGAATTGATTTGCCTTTTTTTACATATAATAATTTACAAAAAGGACTAGTAACTCTTGAAGCTGAGTCTACATAAGTCTTAAAACAAATAGCAAATTTAAAATAAGCAAGAGACTAACCTCATATATCTAATAATGTTTTCTGCAGGTGGGTGCTGTATGAGGGCAACAACTACAGAGGCCGACAGCTGTTAATGCATCCAGGTGAAGTGGGTGACTTTTGGAAGTACAGCAGCTGGCAGCGAATAGGGTCCCTCCGTCCACTGATGCAGGTATAAAAGGAGTGATATGCATTAATCAGAAACTGGCCTTTGATAACTTCGTTACTGAACAGAAAATCTACAAGTTAAGGCTTTGATAGCAGTACATCTGCTGTAACATGCGAGACGTTTGGAAATGGTTAAAAACAAATCGGTAAATGTACAAAATGTAAAATTCCATATATTAAGTGATATATTTTCTTTTGTTAAGCATTATTGTTGTGTTTAGAATACAGCCTTATTGTCACGTTTCTGTCCAACAGAAACCGATGTACTTCCGTCTGCGGAACAGAGAATCGGGACGTTTGATGTCTCTGACTGGAACACTGGATGACATTAAACTGATGAGGGTCCAGGCCGTGGAGGAGACGGGAGGAGAAGAGCAGCTCTGGCTCTATCGGAACGGACAACTTTCCTGCAAGGTACGCATCTTTTATCAACCCGTAGCACAAAATGCAAAGAATATTTATAACCAACTCATGTCAGTGGAAGGTTTCAACAAATCCTGCTTTAAAAAAAACCCAACAAAGGCATATTTTTGTAATGCCCAGAAATGAAGTTGCAATGTAACTATTTCTACATTCTAATTATTCTTCCCTTGGCCCAAAAAATAATACAAACTCCACGGAGTTCATCTGCAAGTGTAAGAAATAAAGGATTCCACTTGAATATTGTTGCATTGTAGTTTTACATCCTATTCCATATCTCTGTCTCCAGCTGATGGAAGAATGCTTCCTAGAGACAGCTGGTAGTGTGGTGATGTCAGGAACGCGACTTTGCATCTCTCCAGAGCGAGGCAAAAACAACCAGCTGTGGAGTATCACCCAGGACGGACTGGTTCGCTGCCACCTTGACCCTGATCTCATCCTGGAAGTCAAAGGTCAGACACTTCCATCTTTACTGACACTCTCATACAACAACAGGTTTCAAGTGTTCAAGCTTATTGTAGTTGTGCTGCCTGCCCTAGTAGGTGATTCAGATTTAGTTTTTAGTCCGACAGCTCCATCTCCTGGTTTAAAGAAAGCGGTGCAGCAGCACCAAACTAGTCTTATCCCATTAAGGATTTGCTGCTGTTGTAACCATGTAGTTTTCAGTATTTTAATAACAGCCAAAAAATAAAGTTAATGTAATAACATTTTTGAGCATAAAACAGTGCAAAAGGCATATTTTGTTTCCAAAAAATTCAGCCCTATATATAGGATTTTCTGCTGCAGTTCTCAATTATCAAAAATAATGTTTTACTACTATACCAATAACATAACTTACCAAAGGCATAATAGCCTATTTTGTGGGAAAATGTTATTCAATTATTGACTTATAAATACTACAGGCAAGTATTACTTTATTACAACATTATTATTATTGTTAACATTTCAGACCTAGTTAAATTCCAATCCCTAGCATGGTACCTCAGGAAAGAGAAAAGTAGATTGGATTTCAGTATGGTTTGGAGAGGACCACTGTCTTATAATGGATCTGACTTAGAAAATGAAATGTCACAGATTAAACTTTAAAAATATATTTTTTTAAATTGTATCACTATTGATCTCTTCTGTTGGGAATATTGGAATTAAGTTTAATTTAAATTTAATAAAACAAAGCTAAATGGACACAAAGGTGAGGTTGTTAAACTGGATAAGACAAATGAGAAGTATTAAAAAGAGTTGCAGAGATGGATAAAGTATGAATAAAGGAAGAGCGAAAATGAGAGATCAAGACAAAGTATTCAAGTATTTTTATTTAAGTACATTTGCTTCATGGATTAACTTTAACTCCCCCACCTTATCTTGGAAAAACAATCCTCTATCTAAAATCATGCATTTCTTTCCATGTTTGAAATGTACTGTACAGAGTTTTTGAAAGTTTGGTTTTATATATATGAATACATATCACTGATTGTCTACCAGGGGGTCATCAATACGACAAGAACCAGATCATCCTGAACAACTTTAATTCAAAGAAGCTAATCCAGAGGTGGAGGTTGGAGATCCTGTGACCTGATGAGGACCAAACAGTCTAGCGGCTGTTTTTATGCACATCTGCTGTGAATAGTTTCACTTTTTCACTCTTTTAGATGGGGAAAACTATGAACTTGTGTTTGCTGTTTAGAACATGTGAATTATATAAGATGCATTTTTTAGCTATCTGTCAATCATTTTGAACCAAAGAACCAATGTTTTCTCTTCTTGCAGTGGAAACTTCCCTGTTTTGATGCTGCAAATGCTTTTTATCACCTTGTGGTACTTTTTATTACATGGACAAACAATCTCTTAGTTTTATGCAAATATGAATGTAAATTACCTGCTTTCTAATGCCGCAGGAGATTTGACATGCGTGAACTCCAGAAAAGTTTGTTTGCATAGATCAAAATGATCTTTTATGTTTTTTTGTTTTGTTTTTTTGTATCCTGTAACTCTTCAGATTTTGACAAAAGCGTGCCTTTTTAATTTTGTTGTACATAACCTTGATTGTACAGATTTATTTGAAATTTTAAAAAGAAATGCAATAAGAATGTTGCCCTCTAGGGGTTGTGTATATGTGCGAGGACATTTAATGTTACAGACTGTTACCATAAAATAAAAATACAAATGTCACTGTTTTCTTGGATCTGTGCTAATAAAGGCCCCAAAACCTAACACTTTTTTTGCAACAGCATCTAATTCAGTAACTCAGTGCTCAAGGATTTTGAATGCCGTGAGAAAGCAAAATCTCCAAAGATGGGTCACATTGCATTACAAAACTCCAATCTGATTGTGGTTTCGTAATATCATATTACTGTTAATCACAAAATAATGTCCAATATCTTAATAGAGTAATAGAAAGTGACAGTTTAAAAAAAAATTTAAAAAAAATTAGAGGACAATGGAAATAATGTAGTAAAATATTTTTAGTTTTTTGTCTAAATGTGTCCTTCCTTCCTCCATTTGTTTCTTGTCTGTTTTTCCTTTTCTCTTCGGGGGCCCTTTTCACAAAGCAGGTTTAGTGAAAAACCTGAGTTAGTTAACTGATGATCCATCAGTTGTATTTCCATTTGTTTTTGGAGTTTTTTCATCTGCATCTTCATGCGTTCCATTTCCACATTAGACTTTTCAATTGTTTTTGTAGGTATACCTTATACAGTACAGTTGTTTCACAGGGAGCTATAGGAACACAAATGAAGTTGACTTTCATAGTGCCATGTCTACTTAAGTGTCACAGTAAGTTGAGGGTCAATGCTGAACAATGTTCCTACTCAGGTTAGTGGGGTTGTGGAGGATGATGGACCCTCTTCCTCACCTATGGACCCTATTTATTTCTAGTGTTGCTTCTTTGGAGAGAAAGAAGTTGTAAGTTGCATTGCAGAACAACACTATTAACTGAGGGAAAGAAAAGAAAATATATATATATATACATATATATATATACATATATATATACATATATATATATACATATATATATATATATATATATATATGTATATATATATATTACAAAGATCTATAACCCTCTGCATCTTTCCTCTTTGTGGTGCCTGATAAGGATTTTTCATCATCCTCTTGTAATGAAACAGATTTATTGTGTCGTATTCTACCCATTATTAAAAATGGAATATTAGGAGAAGCTACTTACAACAGCATGGAAGTCTCTTGCAATAAAGGGCACCACAAAAAAGATTACACCATCAGTAACTGCCTGGTAGAAGATTAGTCAGGTGATGATTACCCAGAAAAGTGCCCTCCCTAATTTATTTGAATTTCATTTTTTGTGATTTTCTTTTGGGTACAGTGAAATTCCCATCACATCATTTCTGAGTCTTGAATCACATTAGAATAGATACAAAATTTGAAACATGCATGTAGAACAGGCATTTATGTGTGGCTTTTATATAGACAATACTGGCAATGACGGTATGGCTGAAGATTTGGCTTTTATGGGATTTCCCTAACATGTTGAATGTAACCACTGAATTCAGTTTAATGAGAACATGCTAACCAACCCCAGAACTGCTTGTAAATAAATGATAGGGTGATATCAGGTAAAATGGGCCATTTAAGGTTGGGGGATCCCAGCCCCTCTGGGATTTAGAGCCACTGACTGCAAAGCATTTCAAACTGTTGTCATAACTGTGCTTGACAAGTGTAGAATTAAATTTTATCAATAAATAATTCAGTGCATGTTCAAAACAGAGACAAGGAACCAATTTCCAGTTCTTAGTTTTATTTTTAACAGATTAACAGATATGCGGTTTTACAGAGAAACATGCCCATTTTTCTCTGGGCCAGATTAAGACATCTGACAATGAATGGTTTTCATGTCATAACTTTTATAGACATTCCAACTTCGCCAGGATCTAGGCGTCTCTTCTCCCTCAGTCTCTGCTCCAATCAGAACGTTTTTAAACAGTGTCTTGACAATGACTGGATGTCAAGAATTATGCAGTCATAAGAGGGACGTGTCCTTCTCCTTGGTCAAAAGTTCATTCTGAGTTTTATGGTTTTATGGTTCCGGGTCCTCCCAAGCAAACTCCTAGTTTTATGGCCTGCAATAAATCCTAATCTACAGAGATCCTGGTTGTACAGCCTGCAATAAAACTCTTTGTCTCAGAGGTCCTCAAAGGTCACACATACTCCCACATTATCCAAGGCCCAATTAAAATACTGGTAAACAGTGTGTCCTTTACCTCTGAAGGTTATAAAACAGACCTCTACCTCTGACTTCTTACTAAAGATATTTAAAACATGTACTACGAAACTGTATATAAAAATAGCCCCAAAAAATAAGATACAACACAAGTGACGGGGGATTTGATTGGTTTATGGTGGTTGGCAATAATTCAAATCAAGACTGCACCAGAAAGCTGTGTGGTAAGTAGCCTGGCATACCAAATCTAACTAAACAATTATAAGGATGATAAATCTACAAAAAACTAAACATGGACATAAAAGAACTATGCATAGTATCTGTCTTGATAATTCAGAAAGTAATGCTGTTAGTTTAGTATATAAACATATTTTTGGAAAAAATGATGTTTTTCTTGGTGGTCCAATTTACCTTAACCCATTGAGGTCAAATGGACCACATGGTTTTAGCTGAAAGGGGCCATCCTTTGTGTCAATCACAAACACACATACATATGTATTTGTGTGTGTGTGTGAGCATATGCGTGTATGTACATACAAACCCACACTCTCACACACTAACCAACACACATACGCACGAGTCGCACGTACACACACACGCACACAGCACTGACATCAGTTCACTGATCTATGCTGTTCCAAAATTGACTTTTTTAATTGCACATTTGAAATTGTGGGTTTGCACCCAAAATGTGTTCTTTTTTAATGCCACACATATGTTTGTTTAATGCAGTTTAAATGTTATGTGGCTGTATAAGCAACTATGTTTTTGAAAAGTGATGATAAATTACTATTTCCTTTTGCAGTTTGACTGGCCCATTTTCCTTCAAACTTCCTATGCAAAAAAAGTTGCCACAGCTTATGTTTCAAGAACTGTAGGGCCTAAATAATTATATTTTATTACATAATTTCAACTCAAAAATATCTAAAACAGTCGTTATTAAACATAAAACCACATAGAAAAGGCACAAATGGATTGTATTATTGTCCCAGGCAATTTACCAAAAAGTGGCCCGATTTAGCAAATGTCCTGCCACCTCACCTGTTTGAACTATAGTTTTATAATATATATATATATATATATATATAAATTAGGGGTGGGACTTTTACATGTTAATTACGATTAAATAATTACATAAGAATTATCGCGTAAAAAACCCCGCATTTAATCGCAGTTTTCATTCCAATCAATGCTGACCATTTGTCTGTGCATCATTTCCTGCGACGCAGACTACAATGATGCACACGTGAGGCTATAACGTGAGGCTGTGAATATAATGTTTACTATCCATTTTTCAGGCGCTCACAGGTTCCGATGGGTTTCACTTGTTTATCAGTGGACCATACTTAAACTGACTGGTGCGATGTATGCAGGACAACATCCTTTTTCTTATCTGACATCCTCCACGAGTGGCTTAATGTCTGGTTCTGATCGCTCATAGGCTGGTGGTGCCCCTGTTACGTGGGAAAATTAAATATTTAATATTTTAATGAAACAAATAAAGTACCAATTCTTGAGTCAGTGCTGCTTTGAAATTATGTGTTATTTTCCCCCCCAGAGAAATTCAAATGAATCTAAATCTGATAAAAGGCTCTGGTTTCCCCATTGAGATGTGTTTCGGCTCCACCCATAGAAGTAGAATTTGCCTGTTGTGGGGCAAGGTCCTTTGTCATTTCTGATTGTCAGACCAATTGATTTCTTACTAATTTTAGCAAAGGAGAATAATTGCCAAACCTTGAGTCATTTTCTAATTCTGCAATTTGAAAGCATTACCTAACCATAACTTGACTGTTTTTCTAATCCTTATATTCAGGAACCTATGGATTGAAACCTAATGATATCCAGCTGAAACACATCTTGAGGGGGGAACTCATATCGATCTCACAACCCTATTACCTCGATATGAGTTCCCCTTGCGCCTCACTGTCCGGATCGCATAATATAAACTGTTTAGCTGCAACAAAAGAGCAGAGAGCATCGTTAATATATCTGGGACATGTGTTTTTGTGTGTGAAAAAAAGCTGCAAAGAAACCGCGGGTCACATGGACACAGAAACTTTAACAATACCATGCAAAGTGAGAGTTCATCTATAAATTGGAAGAGAAGTTTACACAGTTTTTATCATCTTTTTGAGACTATTGATTTTTAATTTTATTATAGTGAATTGAAAATACATCTCAGAATATTATTTCTGGTTTTTGTTTCATTTTTTTTAAATTAAAAAATAAAATTTCACTTTTCAGGCAAGTGTTTCAGAACTGGGCAAAATGTCCACTAAAAAAGCCAAGTGTCATCAAAATATGGTCACCCCAAAAAAAGAATCCGTTTTGCTATAACTAATTATTTTTTAAAGACAAAGTTCTAAAAAATATGCTTAAAATGACACTTCGGTTTTAGGCGTTTTCATGCATTTAACAAACATTAAAAGACCTTAAAGCAAAATTCAAGTTTTTTAAACCTTAAACCTTTTAAACCTGGGCCTTATTTTTAGCTATTTTTATGTTTTTCGCTCACCCTGAGAAGTTTGGAGCCACTTTGAGCCATTCAGCAGTATTCATACATCCAGTCTTAATCAGCAATCATCCGTAGAATGTGAGTGCTTGGGGCAGTACAAATGCTTCTTGTAATGAGGTTTAATTTACCCTAAATGTCTTCATTTTACCATGTTTACCAAGTGCTTCTTGATTATCTGCCGGGTCAATTTGGGGGCTTAACAATAACAATAATGATAAAAAGGTGACGAATCTGCTGGCACGAATACTCCCGCGCACCAGCAGATTCATCACCTTTTTATTATTGTAGTTTTAAATCATAGATTTTCTATTCTTTAAAAAGGTCAAAAGGACACATGGCCTTGATGGGCAAACAAAATTTAATGATCTGAAGAAACTTGGTCATTTCTTTTTTTTTTGATCAAAAAGTACCAAAAGAAGCAATCAACTGCAACTTTGTTGCTTCTGAGCACATTTTCAAGTAGAAAAAGCCACACACTGCAGTCGAAAAAAAACACAGCAACGCTATTAAGGGTCTGAGGGCTGTATAAAGTAAAGCAAGCTCTTGAATTACACCTTTTTTCAAGTAGTTTGTGTCATAATTGTGCAAATACATGCACATTCTCATTAAAAGTCCATGCTTTACATCAAGCGCCCCCTTTGCTGATTTCCACTACAGTCTTTCCTCGGGCGTGGCCCTTCTCAACCTTCTCAAAAGCTTTAGGGACCTGGGAGAATTTAAACGTCTCCTCCACCACGGCACGGATCTAACAGGAAAGTGAAAGGAAAGCATATTTGTCATTTGTTCAACCTTTTATTAAACTCGGTATGAAAAACGTGCATTATCATACCTGTCCTGCATCCACCATTTCTCGTATCTCATCCAGGGCTGGACCACTCGGTGCAAAGAAACCCCAGCGATAATGGACTCCTTTGAGTAAATGCTGCAGGAACCACCCCCCCAAACAAAAATAAATAAATCTGAATTTAATAAATGTTGTATTTTTCTTAAAGATTTGTTTTTAATGAAACATCTATTTAGAACAGGTCTTTATAAACAAATATATATATAAAGTTGGACTGGCCCAATGACTGCTCAAGATTAGTAAATATACATTTCGATTCGGACCTTGTCAGGACAATATAACACATAATTATCTTCTGATCTAAAGCAACCACTTCACAGTAGCTCTGGCTGTTTTTTTAGAGGCATTGCTCTACTGAAGGATAAGTGTATATTTCAGCCCCCGATTCTTTATTACAGGGGTTTCATGTATTTATCTCCGCCAATCTTCCCTATCCCTTCTGAAGAAAATCACCCACACAGCACGATGCTGCCACCAACATGATTCACTAAGGGAATGGTGTGCTAAGAGCGATGCCACATTCTTCCACCACATAGCATTTCACATATGGGCCAACAGGTTATGGCTTCCTTCTCAGCAGAGCGCCTTCTTTCGTACCTTTTGCTACGTGGCTTGTTGCAAACTGTTATCATGACTTCTAATGGCTTAATGAACACACACAAACAAACAAAAAAATCGCACTTTGTAAGCGTTTTTTTGTCACTTCAGTATTAAGCAATGTTTTGCTCTGATCTATCAGATAAAATAAATGGCAAAAAGTAAAGGTCTGAGGTCATAAGACGACAAAATGTGGAGAGGAATAAAATGGTTTTGCAAAGACCAATGTGTGTGTGTGTGAGTGTGAAATATACAGATAAACATACAGCAAGAAAAAAAAGAATGCGATTAGATGTCACAGAAACTGCAGTCAGTTTTCCTGTGAATTCAAGGGGTTTGGTGCAACAACCGCAAGTGTGCTGTGCAGCTTACTGTCAATACTACATGCTTAGCCCCTCTGCTCTCCTTTCACCACAAAGTTGTTGTGCTCTAAATGTGTCTTTCTGCAAACTTGTGTAGATGATAAGCCAGAGAATGACTAAACAAAAATGTAATTTAACAATACTGAAACTTTGCATTAGCAGGTGGAAAAATTGAGTCGGAACATTCAGGCCCAGATACTGAATAGTTGTGGCGCTGATGATGAATAGAGCTGTGGTGCAACATAGCTTCCCCAGGGGGTAAACCATTGTACGGTTTATGAACCACTAAAGTTTCACCAGAACAAATAACAAAAGCTCTTCATGAAACTGCTGAAGACATTTGAAAACATTTTAAAATAACACGCTTTGTAAAGAAAAAAGCACCTAAAAAGGTCTAAACCAACAGCACAAAAGTGTGTTTCAGTACGCCAAAGTGTCAAGAATGAGCGCCTCACTTAAATGCAAATAAATGACTCTACATTGAACATGAAAACAACCAAATGTTTCTGCGGGGCTGTCCCGGGCTTCCTGCTAGAAAACAAAGCCCCACTCCAGCAGAAGTGGTTCAGATACTAGTTGGATTTTCTGTTTTACTAACTTTTAACAAGCTTAATGATTAATCCAAAAAGCAGCAACATTTCAACAGTTTTATGCCTGCTTTCACAAAACTCTTAGGGATGAAGACGTTCTTTGGCTAATAAGATACGGGTCTTTGTGCTCTTCAGTAATGGTTTTCACCCTGGAACTCTCCAATGGAGGCTATTCTTGCTAAGTCTTTATCTTGTTGTTGAATCATGTCCACTGACCTCAACTGCGGCAAGTGAGATGTGCAATTTTAGATGTTGTTCTGGGTTCCTTTATGAGTCTTTGATGCGCCACTGATCCATGTTTTCTCCATTTGTAAATGAAGGCTCACAAGTGTTTACCTGGACTCCTAAAGCTTTAGTAATGGCTTGGTAACCCTTTCTCATGCCCAGAGATGTCAATAACTTTGTTTCTTATCTGTTCTCGAGTATATTCAGGTTGGGGATTTATGTGTTGCTCCTGATCCTTTCGCCTGCTTCATGTTTAGGTTTTATTTAAGCAGTAGATCTGGCAGTTTGTATTTACTCAAGTTACAGACATTAAAATTTGTTAGATGATACGAAACATTTAGAGCAACAAAAAGCTAGACTTATATTACATATCACTTTACTTAAAATAATCGTAATTGAGTCTATATTTTAAAAAAATCAAATGGCTTGGTTTGGATTCAAATGGAGAAATCTGCTCTTTTTAAAGGCAATATGTGCAGCTTTCTATTCTCAGAACCTCCGGTTAAAAAATAAAAAAAACAATTCAAAACTGCACAACTTCCTGATGTTAACTGCCTCATTTTCAGTTCCCATCTTGCTACCTTGTTTCCTTATAAATATCAACTTACTGTAAATCATTTTCATGTTGCCATGCAGAAGTCTGTCAACCTGTAAATATTTTGTAAGGAAAATAAACAAACATCTTTGTGAGAGGTTTGCAGACGACACAGATGTCGTCAGTTAATACTAGGGCTGGACAATCATTCGATAGCTATATCTATCAAACGATAGATGTGTGGTGCGATACAAAAAAAAAAAGGGGGTCGATAAAAAAAGTTTGATTAAAAAAAAAAAAACATTTCCACAAATTTTTTCATTATAGCCTACCTACTCGAATCATTAACCCTGACCCAGGCAGCTCCATCACATATCACACTCTCCTTTCAAACCACAGAATCGAGCAAATGACTTGAGCTGCAAAAGCATAAGTTGATGGTCCCTAAGCGAACCATCGCCGAATAACTAACTTCTTGGTCAAATGTCATGTTCTGTGACTCTGAGTGACGCTTTTCTGCTGATAAGTCATAAACAAACATTGTTCCACTTTGTAAAATCATTATTGCCATTATTAAAATCTTATAAGAGGTGAACATTGTTTTGTAAAGGTTATGGAAGGATCACATGATATGATAGGAGATGTAAACTGTTAGAATTGGTGACGTCTGAGCCACTGTCATTCAGTCACTTTTACAATCAAAACCAATTAATTTGACAAAAAATCTATGCAGATGCTGTCACCAGAAGAAAGTTTTTTCCCTCTAAAACTCTTTCTTTCACGAGTGAAGGAGCAGTCACATAATATGATAGGAACATCAACTATCACAATTAGTGACCTATGGAGGTATTAACAAAAAAAAAGGAAAAAAGGTTCAATAGCTCAGGTAAATGTGTCCCTTTTTGAACCGATCCTGGATGAACTACATCATTAAACGTAGCAATAATAAAACAAATAAATTACTACGATCAGTTGTCTTAAACAGGACTCCCCTCCCCTGGCATGATACGAATTACTGCTACAAAGAGACACGAGAAACCTACCCAGGTCGCCCTGCATGCAGCTTTTAAAATGTCCCGTAGTTCTCCTACCGGGCCTCAGAAGTGAAAAACGCTTTAAAAAACACAACTTGAGGTGGATAGACCTGCCGGTTACAGCTCTTAGTGACTGGACTGGGCTCTGTCTGCACTCTACTATAGGTGAGTAGCAGGTTAGCGTTAGTGTTAGCTTTAGCAGCTGAACTGAATTTGAATCAGCTTTACTGACAAACTAAACCAAAGGTTTAAGCCATTAATATTTTTAAGTGTCATAAAATGTTTAAAAAGCATCAAAATAAGCCTTTAATTTAAATTACTAACATAATTTCATAACTTCCATAACTGACGTCTCTTGATTTGTTTCTATCTTACAAACTTAGGTATGATTAAAAAAAATGTGTTTGAAAAATAACTTAATTTAACTCTGTTCAAAATTAGTTTATTGAAAAATAACAAAATGACAAGAAAGTCACTTAAAATAAATTTTCGACATTTTGGGAGAGTTATCGATAACTATCAATATCGATCAATATGACTATTTCCTTTATCAATATGCTGTTTTTCTATATTGTCAAGCCCTAGTTAATCCTGAAAATGATCTTTCATAATCAGTTGGAAATCAAAAAACTTGTCGCTTAACATCATCAATGAGCCAAGTGCTTATTGTAGGAGTGGGTTGGTAAATTAGGTTTAAGTTCAGAGTGCAAATAATATTAAATACAAAACCCATGCCCCAAATCTATCCTTAACCTTGAAATCGGGTTTTAGCTTTGACTCAAGGAACAACAGCAATTACTTTACAATACAGTCTTGCTTATAAAATTACTAAAACAGTGTGTTTTTGAGAACGATGTCATACTATAAGTGTCAGTTCCATTATTTTCTCACCCTTTAACTTCTAGTAAAACAGGTAATAGTCATAGAAAATATCAGTTATATCAATGTTTTACTTTACTGTTTTCTCTAAAATACATCTTTCCACAAATAGATAAATATTTAGTGTCAATGGATAGAAATATAAAACCCAGCTAACAAAGTCCTTTTTAGCACAATGACACTTTTGACTGTGACTGCATTTGCATTTTCTAATTTAATTTGCACCTACAAACGTCACTTGCCCATGCCTGGGTAGCAACAAGCAATGGATTTTCTGGTGCCACTAAGAGGAGGGGAAATAACATTAATGCACACATGTGCAAACTCTGCACAGCTTGATGTTCACCACAGAGAGCAAACTGTCAGGAAATCACTCTTTGCAGTATATGTGTGTGTGTGGCTGCGTGTGTGTTTGTGGTGGTTGTGGTGTGTGTGTGTGGGGGGGGGATCTGGTTTTGTCCCAACTTGAATTAATAAATTCAAAAGTGTTTAGAAAAATCTGAGTATAAGTCGGGTAATTATTAATACAAAAAAACAAAAAACATCTGAAATCTGATATTTGCCTCAGATTAATCCCCTGTGACTTCCCTTTTTATTTTAACTTTATTTTTTTTTTGTTCGCTTCATCTTAACTGTGAGCTTGTACTTTTCTACCAAACCAAATGTGTGGAGGATTAAGAGAAACAAAAACCTCAGTCTAGTGCCTCTGGAGGATATCACACATTTTTGCTTTTTACCCAGTTTTGCTTGTGCCAACTAGCTTATATTTGCAGCATATTTACAACGCAAATAGCAGTAAATATAAAGTGATGCAAACAAGTCCAGAGGTATTTGCATCCATTTTTGCGTCACATCTCAGTTGCCCTACATTTTTGCTTTCTTTTTTCGCCCCATTCATGTTACATTTTGCTGTCCTTTTAACACTCGTCTCTTTAGCCTTTAGTGTTATACAGGTTTAGTTGGCCAAACGGAACCACCTACTGTTTTTCACCAGGGAAAAGTTTTTTTCTTATTTTCCACCTGCTGAATTGCCCGTATCTCAGTGACATTGGAGATTTTATTTATGGCTTATTTCAATCTTGCAAAAAGAAACAAATAGAAAACTGCAGTCACATAAATGTTGTGAAAACACATAATTGGAAGCCAAAGTTGCTTTAATAGGAGCATTCAGTTAATCTGCTTGTTGGGTGTGGTGTCCTTTAGTTTCCTCATGAGATCAGGTGAGTTTTCTCACAAACAAAGCACAGTGAAACCATCATTATTAAATGAGTAAAAAGGAAACACAGCATCAACCTGATCAACAGAGAGTATCTTGTGCACGCACACATTTTCCTTCTAATAAACTTCCCACTAATTTGCTTGAGTATAGCACTCGGAAAAGTCAGTGTTTAGAAATGATCTTTTGTGTATTTCCCTCCTTGCAGATGGCAACAATGACTATCTGCCAGATTATTATCAAATCTGTAAACTACCCACTTGTGTAGGACATAACCGCCATGTATAATTTGTCTTTGCTCTTCACATGTGTCAGTTCAGATAAAAAAGCAGTGCAGCAAAGACTAATTTCATGTCACCGTATCAAAAATACCTTAATGGCTTTGGTGGTAACTGTGGCAGCAGTCTGCAGCATGCCGTCAGCTATACCCAGCCTGTCTGTGTTCAGCAGAAAGGGTGTGACAAGGGTGATGTATTTGGCTCCAGTCCAAGGTTTAAGCAGGCCAAGGGCCCATTGCTCAGTGTCGCCTCCTATGTTATCAAGGACCAGGTCAAATCTAAGTGTGAAGGAGACAAAAGCAGAGACAAGGACTGAGGAGTGCTCATAAAAAGTGGAACAGAACTGATTCAGACCGTTAGAAAAGCAAACGTAGGTGAGAGATGATTTACTTCTCAAGCGCACTCAGTGGTTCTTCAACAGGTCCAGCTGTGTAGTCGACCACATGATCTGCCCCGAGGTCTCTTACGAACCGCTCGGCATTGTGGGAGCAGGTAACTGTCACATGAGCTCCCCACGCCTTCAGCATCTGGACAAGAGTTCAAGATTCAAATGCGATTTAATTTATAGGGCTTTTCCATACCGTTTTCATACTGTTACTAAAAGTGCTTCTTATACTGGAGCTGCATTAACCCTGCCACACTTACAAATGCTCAGATTCATTCATCATTCTGCAGATTAGTCAGGCAACATGGGAAACAAATGTTTTGCCAAAGGACACATATGTGGCAGGGGTGGAAGCTCAAATCAAACCCACTGATTCAGAGTCAGCCGAAGTTAATGTTTTATTTAGATTTTTTTTCTAATCATGACGGTGAACTTTTTGATATTTTCTCAAAGAAAAATTTAAAAACATGTTACAATCTAAACTATGAATAAGTTATTAGCTGTTTGGAAAAAAATTGGTAATCGCCTGATGAGGAGTATTATGGGTCATTTTGTATAATTTATAAACCAACTATAAACAAACTAAACATTAGAAGTTTTAAGGTTAATTTCTTAATTTAGAAACTGATCTAAACAGAGTTCTCATTCACACAGAAATGAAAAATGTTGTGACAATAAAAAAAAAGTAAATAAAAATTTGCAGTCATCAACATTTAAATACTAACCTGAATTGCAAATGTTCCAACTCCCCCGGATCCTCCAAGGATCAATATCCTGCAATAAGAAGGAACAGCAGACAAAAAAATACATCTGAGAATGTTTAATAACTGTGTCAAGTTCATTGCAACTCAATAGAGTACAGAGAAAAATCTTAAAAACAGTGATTAATCTTGGACCTCTCAAGTCAGGGGCCATATTTATAAAAGAGGAACCAGATATCTTTCAGTTAACTATTAAGAACCAATGATACAGCTTCACTGAGATTGCTGGGTGGCTTTATCTCATTATGGCTTTCATTTAGGAACAACCATGCTTATTTTTCCTCAACAAAATTTGTTTAAAAAAAAAACATTTTATATAAAGTCTAAGAGTTTTTTTCTCCTATTGAAAGTCTAGTTTCCCGAAAACACATCATCAGTAAAAGGCAAGAATTGCTTAGAGTCGTGTATTTAATTATCTACAGGATGCGCAGTGATTAATGATTAGTAAATTGAGGAATAACCTTACTTTCCAGAGGAGCCAGTGACCCTATGACTCCTCCTGGGGGATTATTAATACTGGGGATTATCTACAATAATACATCAAAGCATACGTCAATAAACTTTATCATATATTTTTTTACATAAATGTATTCCAAATTGTTGATGAGTTTATAGACAGTAATGTGTTGTGTTTTATGCATTTTTTGGATAGAATTTTTCAGTATTTGACCTGCTCAGCTCCATTCAGGACAAAGGGAAAACAGTGTAATTCTGATCTCTGGCTGATTGTGCATCACTACTTTGCATATTAATACTATGTTCAACCTGTTGTAATGAGCCTCCCTGGATTAGATGCCCACATCTGACACAGATGACTATGCCAAAGATGGACTGAAGTATTTTAAGAGCCAAACAGAAAGAGAGGGATGAGGTGAACATGGTATTATCACAACTAAATTAGTCATCACAATATTTAATATATATATTTTCACCTGGTAGCACCACTTTTGTGCAGACCTACTGTGGATCACCGATTATGTTTTAATCAAAGATGTGATTAAAAGACAAACCCTTCCTTACTTTTCCAGAAAAATACCTAATACATGGACCAGAGGTGGACACATAAATCGTGCATCCAATAATTTATATCAATATTTGACAGGATTTGCAGATCTAACCCTAAGAAAGAACTTGGGAACTCTGATCTTGTGTATTTACTTTGCATTCTGAATATACAGTTGTTTAAAGTACCCTTACCAAAGCTTTTCAATAACCAATTGACTAATTAACCACCCCAGACCCTGCGGTAGGGCAATTTAGATGGGCGGGCATTGGCTTACTTTTGGGGGGGGGCACAGTTTTATCTAACCCCTTCATGTTTTTATCTCCCGTCTGCAGTGTGTTACATATTTCCAGGTCAAAACGGCCTTTCTTGACACAATTTCTATTCATCAATTAAAGGCTGAGTTGCTTTTAGAGGCGGACTGGCCGAGGTAGCTTCGGGAGTTTTTCTGAACGACTGGTCTGTTCTACATTGGTTATCAGAAAGTTTGTTTTCGTTCTCCAGAAGGAGCCGCGGATGAGCCGCTGACATGCTGTGTCTGCTTGTGTACGGGATTGCGCCTTCTTCCTCTATAAAATATTATTTGGGGTATATACTTGAAAATGGCCCGATCAAATCGCTCAGCATGGCTGTGGTTAAGTCGGTCTGATAAGTTGTAAATGGGAGGAAAAAAATCTGACATTACCAAACAACTAGCTTTGTACAAATAAGAGTTACTTGTCAAGCAGTTTATGACAACAGCAAAAAGAAGTCCTACTTCTTCTATGTCAATCTCTTATTTCTGCTGCACTGATAAGTGACACAACTCGCTACTGAAACTGATAGATGGATGACTTTAGCGGATTCCCTAATGGGCCAATTGTATATGGAGATACAGTCAGAAAAAGATGTAGTTGAATCACACTGACACTCCAATAGTAGAAACATGCATATTGTACACATTACTGGTGCAGCATGTAAGCAGCAAGTTAAATTATAACTACTTGGTGGTGCGCTCAATTCTTCTGTAAACTATTTTGATATTGTTTATCAGCAGCTACCAGACGTCAGCTGCTGAGTCCTACTTTGAAAGAAAGTCCATTAGTCTCAATAACCGGGCGTCCGAGTGGCTGTACACGACAATGTGACGTAATTGCCCACTTAAAGCATTCCAGTTTGTCTTGCTACACTCCGAGTCGTAAAGAACATGAATGCTTTGAGGGAAGCAGCTGTCGAGTGGAAGTCTAGTCATTGCTAATGTCGTTAGCGGCATCTTCAGCAGACCAGCATGAAAAACAAAGCTGTACATTGTATTGCACACACAGCAAGGCCATGAAATGTATAAATTGGAGACCGGATTAAAGCGGAAATGTAGTCAAGTGTGTAAGAGCATTTAAAAACGACATTGAAATTACCAAGATAGTACAAATAAAAAGAAATTACATCTCAACTATGGGAGCAGCCATCTTTGTTCTCAAAGCTGCCAGCTCTACTCGGTCTACTATCAGAGTTCCGAGTTGGAGTTTAAAATTTCTGACCTAATGGGGGAATCGCTCAGTGAAATGACGCGAGACAACTGTGAGATTTCCGACTTGGAAAGGTTAACTGGAATGGAGCATTTGTCCACAACAAATCCTATGTCCGAAATCCGATATCCTCTGCTGCTCAACACCTTCATAATTTCCTTTCCTTGTCTAGATCTCTAACTTTCATCAGAACTACCGTTAGCATACAGGTTAGCCACACAGCGCTTCTTCTTATTCCTATTATTTGTGTTAATAAACGGCCTGCTAGGAATAAATTGGTACACTACTGCCACCAGCTGGTACAGAGTGTGTACATCAGTCAATACATTGATAGACATCCCATGGCGCTTGGTTTGCGCAGCTTTCCTAGGTCGGGCACAGGTGTCTCTGTGGGCGGGCACTGCCCCCCAATGCCCGCCCATGGCGCCGGGACTGATTTAAATGTTAAAGCTTCATAAATGGAAATTTTTTTTTGTTTATCATAGAATTAGTGGTGCGGTTTCTTTGGTGCCCAAAATACATCTGTCTTTTTATGTCCCTCTTGCCATATTTGTGTCTTTAAAAACATCCCAGCCAATTCTCTGTTGCCTGAACCAGATGCCAGATACGTGTGCCTTTAATCTAATAAAGTCAACCACACAAAAGGGGGATTATCCCAATTCCTCTCGGCTGTAGAGCAAATCTACCCTGACACTATAAGGCAGCCTGACCCACCATACCTTGTCTAACGTGTCACGACCAGGCTTTTGTGTGTGTTCGCGTTCCCTCACCGTTTGTTGGCGCAGTTGTCCTTTCTGAGTCCACCTGTGTTTACCAACGCTGACCAGGCAGTGGTCGCTACATAGGGAATGGCTGCTGCCTCTGTGTGACTCATTGACTTTGGCTTATGGGATATCTGAGCAAAAAACACATGAGAAGATGTATTTCAGTGCAGTGCAGCTCCCCTGGTCCAAATGTCTTCAATAAGAGACAGTTGTGCTTTTCATTTTTAGAAGGCTAAGATGCTTATTTGTTCACCAAATGATCTTCCCACAAAGCAATCCAATTACTGAGCCAAGCCACAATCAACAACAACAGGAAGCGGTTTACTTATCCAAAGATGATGAAAATTAAACAACACATCAGAAAATCTAAACGCTACATTAAAAGACCTAAGTAAAGAATACTTCAAGAGTTATATGCATACCTCGTTTGCACTTAGAACCACAAACTCAGCCAAACTCCCCTGCTTCCATGGTGGGATTGCTGCCCACACCTGAAGTAAAAACACATTAAGATGAATTAACAACAAGGACATGCAGTATTGCACGTCACCAGTAATTCAAAACATCTTCAAACTCTGCTTTCAAACAGCTAGATTTTCTTTTAACATTTCTTATTAGTCTTCAATAATAGTTTTAACTTTCTGTATTTCTTCTTAAGGTTTTCTTTCTACTTTTATTGATGTTTCACTAGATTTTTACTAATTCTTTGATGGTTTCTTTAAGAACAATATGTTACAGAAGGCCAGACCAGAGTGATGGGTTGAACTCAGACATAGAACCACATCTATCTTTATCACATCTACGTTAGAAAAAGAAGAACTTCAAAAAGTAGAAACTTGCAAAACACAAACACAGAACTGTGAAATAGACCCTAAAAAGGTTGTGACATTACTGCGATGTTGACATTATTTTACTCCTATAGACTTACTTCTTGGAAAATAATTAAATATCTTCAATGTGCTTATGATTTAATTGTAGAGAAAACAAAGCATATGTTTTTAACTACTTTAAAACAGCTATATAAGCACTAACAGGGAAGGTTTTAAGGAGAAACCAAAGTCAAAAAAATATCTGGTTTCTACTTTTAAATATCCAGGGTTTTTCACTAATGCCAGATCAACTTTTAAAAAGCACAATCAGTTTGATTTAAAAACTTAGGCTCTTATAATAATTTTGGCATAGAAAATCTCTTACATTTCTTCTTTTGTAAAATCAAAATAAATGGAAGTTTAATTGGTGATGCAGATATTATCTGAATGAAATGATCGGCTTACCATCCTTGCATGTTGGATAGTGTATATCAGGGACACTGAGATTAATTCATTCAGTCTTTTGTGTTTTACACTAAAGTAAACTGGACCTCTGCACATGATCAATCATGTGTTTGCATACAAAGCCATTCAAGCATAGTACATTTTGAGAGTGGTGCTTGTTAGTTTTGGAATCTGACACTTTTAACAAACTGAAAATCAATCCAAAAACATAGTATCCCTAAACTAGTTCACAATTCTTCTCCCAACTGTCCTGGTTCAATGTGTACAAGACAAGTATGTCTTTACGTAATTTCATGTCCAACAAAAAATAGCCACTCCCACAGCTCCATCTCCTCCTTGGATCATCTTTCAGGGGTACTCCTCAAGGTTACGTGCTTAGTCCTCTCCTCTTTATTCTCAGTTGTGAGATTACTGAGAACACATCATTTACTGAAATGCCTCTATTTCAATTTATATGCCAACAACCTCCACAGCTCCAGGCTTCTTATACAGGACTCTACTTGCCTGTAAACCATCTTTCAGTTTCAAGTAAAGTGCTCAAAAAAACACACAAAACAAACATGCATTGTTCATATAAATTCAACAGGTTGCTGTAGGAACTTTAAGAGATGCAAAAGCTTAATTTGAACTGGTATTCAGTAGGAAGCAATTCACAGTGACATGACAGTGTTGAGGTTCATTAGCACAAAACATGATGGTGCTGTGACACATTGAGGTGTTTCTGCTTAGTCACACAACTGCACCTCTGTCTGTTCTTGCTAACATGACTTTCACTAGACACTGGTGGTGCACACAGAACCACAATTTACCTCCACAGCAAAAACATAGTTGCTGGTTTGGATTAGAAGTCAGAGTTAACTAAGTTTGGAGAATCAAGAAGTAATGCTCATAGGGGAGTCAACTTTTAATTCCCCAGTCTAAAACAAGTTAAATTAAAGAATATTTTTTGTAGTTGGTAAAGCAAAATCTTGTCTTTGTATTGGGACATAAATTACATTGCTCCTATTTTCAATGCAGAGCCATAACCTACACATTCTGTATATCAGATGTAGCTGTTTATCAAAAACTCACATATATTTTCTTATCACTGTAACTGAACTAGCACTGAAACTGCATCTAGATGTCCTAGAACACAATACTAACTACATACTTGGAACCCACATGAATTAATTTTGTTTTTTGAACATGAATCGCAAACATGTTTTCCTTGCCTCATCCCTCTCTCTGAAGTACTTCACATCCAGGCCGCACTCCATGATGACACCGGAAACGTCCCTTCCCAGGATGAGAGGAAACTCACTGCCGGACCTTGTGATGTTCAGAGGGTCTCTTTTCATAGCCATTGTAGAAGAGCCATAACCACCTAAAGGGGACAAAGTAGTTTTAACATTTTAAAGCAAAAAGCTTTATTTGTGCCAGTGGAGAGAACAGTCAAACGTTATTGGAGTAAATAACCAAACAACAGGATCTAGAGCAGGAGTGTGGCTCTAAATTAGATTATTTTACACACGGTAATTCCTTTGAGAAGCACTTAGAATAAAACCAGTATTATTCTCCGCCATAAGGTTTCAACTAAACTCACCTCTCATACTGACATCAAGCGGGTTCAGTCCAGCTGCAAACACCTTGACAATCACCTCATTGGGGTAGCAGATGATGGGGAAGCTGGCGTTATTGGTGAAGCGCAGTACGTCATTGTTTCCATACTTATCAATAACCCAAGCAGGCATGATTGTCAATACCCTGCTGGACGTCCGGATCAGTCTACTCTGGTTTCTGAGCCACGCGGGGAGTCTGCGCTCACATACGGATCTACTGATGTTCAGAAGCAACCTTCTGTGCCTCAAATATCCAACACAACTCATGTTTACAGTATCGATACAAAAATAAGTCTTCCTGTTAACCAGTCTGACAGCTGAAGCAGTCAATTTGTGAAGCTATAAACTACTCTACGTTCCTACCGAACATGTTTTATGTTAACATAAACATGCCTAATAGTTTTTATATAAAAAACGAGCAATAAAAATGTTTGAACCATTTCAAAACAATGTCCTATTCTCTGCTCGCCATCTGCCGCCTGACCCGCATAATCAGCGCCTCCACCAATCAGAACACGGTTTCTTCAGCAGCCGACCAATCACAGACCGCGGTATTATATTATAATAGCGGACGGAAACATGTCTGCCTACTGGTGTAGCACACTGCTAATGTTGATGTTAATTTGAAGGGTGACCGGATAAAAGCAGCAGATATGCTTGGCCTGACTTTGAAAGAGGTGAGCTGCTCGTTCACCGATTCAAGTTTTATTTAAGTAGGCACTTATTTATTCGATGTCTGTAATAGATATTCGCCTAAAACAGAAAAAAATATGCGTCTCCAGCTAAATCAACGAGATAGCTCCTCTCAGTCACCTTAGGAAATATATAAGAAAGAGAGATGTCTGGTTATAATGCAGAGCACAACACATACAGAATACCAGTTTAAACACCTCACAGCTACTATGAAGCACGGTGGTGGAGGTGTGATTATATAGGCATATGTTTCCGCAGTGCTAGGACAACTTTAGTCCTTTCACAACAAAATTGGACTGTATGAGGAAAAAAAAAAAGCTAAAATGCTTGTAATTAACAGATACGGTGGAGAGCATGAAACAATGTGAGGTCTTGAGATGATTCCTAGAATTAAAATTTGGATATCATATTTTGAAAGTATGTGGTTGCTTATCCAAATCATAGATTTTTTCCCAATTACCTAGGCTTGATTGTAGACTGCTTCTGCAAAACGTGTGTGAGGTTTCATTCGTACTAAAATAAAAATTCAGTTAACTGTTCCATCCATCATCTATTCCGCCTATTATCAAGTGGACATATGGGGCTGGTCCATTTCTCCTATGGGCGAGAGGCAGGGTACATCCTGGACAGGTTGCCCATCTATTGCAGGGTAACACAGAGACAGACAGGAAAACTAACCATGCACTCACACACACCAAGGGGAAAAAGATGAGAGACCAATTAACCTGACCATATTTTTGTACTGTGGGAGGAAGCTGGAATAACCAAAGGGAACCTAAGCAAGGACAGGAAGAACATGCAAACTCCATGCAGAGAGACCCCGGGCCAGAATTTGAACCCTGTACTTTTTTGCTGCAAGTCAATAGTGCTGTGTAACGGTTACAGTTATGTAATCATATTATTACAAAGTAAAAGTGATTGAGACCAAAAGCTGCTCCACCCTGAAGTGGTAGGGTACATTAAATCACAGAGCAGGGTCAGCAGAAGCTGAGTTGTATAATCTATGCAGGTCACCAACTATCTGTCAATAACTACACCCCTCTAAATTTGATGCATTCTTCAAACTGGCTGAAGAATAGAGAGCTTCATAGGAAGGATTTACATGGCCAAGCAGTTTAATCCATTGTATTGTGTAACATGTAAAGTTTGGTTATCTGTCACATTAAAGTATTTAAAGGTTGCTTTAAGAGCCTCATTAGGTAGAGTTTTTATTATTGAACATTTATCTGATTTTAATGGAGATTCACTCTAAGTGAACAAAATTCTGCATTGTTAAACTGGTTTAAAACAGTAAATCCTCCTCATTGAGTCACATCTCCATGTCCTGATAAGTATGCAACAGGTTGGGGAAGGGTAATATCACCATAAAAGACTTTAAGTAATAGGAAAATATATCTTCTTAAAACCTAAGTAAATCTTACAACAGTTAACACACCTATACCCATTGTACATCTGTTGTACATATACAAGAAAGTCTTAGAATCCCTTTCTTTATGTGGCAATTAATTCTCGTTCTCCAGGTGTCTTTGGCATTCCGGGAAGGAAGAATCTCTCCAATAGAGCTCTGTCGGAAGTGTTTGAATCGCATCAAGAAAACTCAGCACCTTAATGCTTACATCACCGTTACAGAGGAACTGTCTCTGAAACAGGCTCAACAGTCTGAGTCGAGGCTGCGTCAAGGTGAGGATACATGAGTTTTTATCTGTCAGGTCTCAATGGATTCCCAGGTGTTGATGCTTGAACTTGTTTTCATCTAGGCGTCCCCAAAGGTCCCCTGGATGGGATTCCTTTTGCTGTGAAGGACAATTTCTGCACTGAGAACATCAGGACAACATGTGCCTCCAAGATGCTGAAAAGTGAGAGCGTAAAGTGTTTTCTTATACTCACACACAGTCCAGGGGCCGGTTTCAAAAAGCAGGTTCAACAAACTCTAAGTGAAAACCTGAACCCAAGGTTTGCCAACTCTCAGTTGTCAAACTCAGTTTTCGGTTTTAGAACAGGTGTTAAGAATTAGTTCAATCAACTCTGTGTCAAAGTTAACCTGAGTCACACTCGTGTATGAGGATGTAGAAAGCCCTCATCAATGGGACACAGATAACATGATTCACCATGGTTACCAGTGAAAAGAGATTAGCTGCTCTTACTTCTCCCAAGTGGAGTTGGATATATTAATGACTGCATATGTAGAAAATTTGCTTATTTTTTAAAATCTCTTTATTCTGTAAGCCACTCATGATCTCATTTGTGAATAGCTATGGTGGCCCACTAACTTGGACATAGTTGGATCCAGTTCGTTACAGCAGGAAAGGCTCAAGGGGAAATTATGTACATTGATAAAATATGACTGTTTGGGGTCTTATAAAGTATGCAAAGGCAATTATATGCACAAATCTACTCTGCATACCCCTTGAGTTGCATATATTTCAAATATACAGTGCAGGCCAAAAGTTTGGACACACCTCATTCAGTGCGTTTTCTTTATTTTCATGACTATTTACATTGTAGATTGACACTGAAGGCATCAAAATTATGAATTAAAACATATGTAATTATGTAGTACTTTTACAAAAAAGTGTAAAATAACCTGGCCTCCACAGTCACGGGACCTGAACCCAATCGAGATGATTTAGGGTGAGCTGAACAGCGGAGTGAAGGCAAAGGGGCCAACAAGTAGTAGCTCTGGGAACTCCTTCAAAACTGTTGTAAAACCATTTCGGGTGACTACCTCTTGAAGCTCAAGAGAATGCAAAGCAGTAATCAGAGCAAAGGGTCACTACTTTGAGGAATCTAAAATATAACACATGTATTCAATTATTTCACCCTTTTTGTTTAAGTACATACAGTAATTCCATACATTATGTGTTCATTCATAGTTTGAAATGGTTTGAGTTCATCGGATCCAGCCACACCTTAGGGCAGAAGGATCTATATAACAGTCACGTTATTCAAATGAATGGCATATATTTCATGTTATGGCCATCCATTTTTCTTTAGGCTACAGTTCTCTGTAATTGGCTGCTGTTGCTCTCAGATATCAATCAATTCTAAGGTTGACCCAGAGTTAGAAAAACTGTGATGGTACATGCACTGTATTAAACAAAAAGCAAAATAAAAGAACATTAGGTGGGGCACTTTTCTGGTTAATAATCAGCTGACTAATCTTCTACCAGTTACTTATGGTGAAATTTGTTGTAAGTAGCTACACTTAATATTCCACTGAGTTTTTATAATGGGTAAAACTCAGAGCCAATGAGCAGGTTAGGTTGACAGACTGTATTGCCAGGGTAACTGAGTCAGAGTTGTGCTGAACTGGCTATGTCAAACCGAAGAAAACAGAGGTTCCCTCATTGCAGGCTTAACTAACTCAGGTTTTTCACTAAACCTGCTGTGTGAAACGGACCCCAGGTGTGTTACAATATCGCTGTTTTTACAGGCTACACTCCACCCTACAATGCTACAGTAGTACAAAAGCTTCTTGAGCAGGGGGCGGTTCTGATGGGGAAGACGAACATGGATGAGTTTGCGATGGGGTAGGTTTTTCACCTCTGCAGGTAAATCCGATTTTAAAAACCACTTGTTTTGTTTTTATACCAAATTAGCGTGGTTATGTTTGTTCTCCTCTCAGTGCAGGAAGCACAGACGGGGTGTTTGGTCCAGTCAGAAACCCATGGAGCTATGCAGCGTCATACAGAACACAGACGGGGGCGTCTCCTGACTCTGACTGGGTCATCACCGGAGGAAGTTCCGGGGGAAGCGCCGCAGCGGTGGCTTCGCTTACGAGCTACCTGTGAGCATGAACAGTGAGCCTAATGAAGGAGGTAAAAGTCAAAACTATACGCTCATGTTTGCAAATCTTTTTGTAGGGCTATGGGGTCAGACACAGGCGGTTCAACCCGGAATCCTGGAGCGCTGTGTGGCGTTGTCGCCCTGAAACCCACTTACGGCCTTGTATCAAGACATGGCCTCATTCCCTTGGTTAATTCCATGGATGTCCCTGGTATCATCGCACGCAGCGTCAGTGATGCAGCTATCACACTAGGTGAGACACATTTCTTGTTTCTCTTGCTTTTTCAGGCTGATAACGATTTCTGAAACTAAGATAACCTTGCCATGCATTGTTCTACTAGGATTTGAATTATGTGCAATAATCTATATATCGCTAATACTCAATACAGTTTATAACAAGTAATCCAGATAAATTCTTCCATGTGGTCATCTTGATCATTTCCATATCAATCTTCTTGGAATTAAAACGACAAATTAATGCTACTATTTTATCTAAAGTCCTGAAACCTATTCTATGATCAAGAGTGTAGCTAAAATATTAATTTGTGACTAAAACTATCTTCATGGTTGTTCTGCCTGGGTTTGTAACTTTTTTTTGATTATTTAATTTTCAGAAAAAAAACTCTAACCAGGTGTTTTAAAGTCATTCAAAAATTTGGAGCATTATTTTATGGAGTTCAACAACACACTACACATATATCATAGGCAAGGCAAGGCGAGGCAATTTTATTTATATAGCACACTTTAAACACAAGGCAAGTCAAGGTGCTTTACATGATTCAGTGACAATGATACCAAATACATGGTTACAGAAGCATGATTAGAGAAAAACAGACACAATCAATCAATAAGAAAAGATGATGTAAGGAACACATTTATGCAATTTAGATTAAAAACAGATAAAACACAATAGATTAAAAATGAAATAAAAAAAAAAAAAGAATAAAATTTAAAACACAAGAATCAAATAGTGATCAGAAAGCGCAATGTAGGGCTCAAAGGCAGCTCTGAATAGTAGAGTTTTAATCTTTGATTTAAAAGAGCCTAACGATTCAGCATATTGCATTCTTCTGGAAGTTTGTTTCAGATTTGTGGAGCATAGAAGCTGAAAGCTGCCTCTCCCTGTTTAGTTCTAATTTTAGGAATGTTAAGTAAGCTCGAGTTGGAGCACCTGAGTGGTCTGCTGGGTTCGTATAGTGACAGCAGATCTCCTGCATACTTTGATGCTAAACCATTCAGTGATTTATGAACTAGTAGGAGTATTTTAAGGTCTATTCTCTGAGCTACAGGAAGCCAGTGTAAGGACTTTAGAACAGGGGTGATGTGCTCTACTTTCCTAGTTCTAGTGAGGACACGGCCAGCAGCGTTCTGGATCAGCTGCAGCTGTATGTTTGCTTTTTTAGGTAGACCTGTGAGGACGCTGTTGCAGTAATCAATCCGACTAAAGATGAACGCATGGATCAGTTTTTCAAGGTCCTTCTGTGACATCAGTCCTTTAATCTTAGAAATGATCTTCAGGTGATAGAAGGCTGACCTTGTTATTGCCTTTATGTGACCCTGGAGGTTCAAGTCTGAGTCCATTATTACACCTAGATTTCTGGAATGATGAGTTGTTTTTAGTTGTATTAGCTGAAGCTGTGTGCTGACTCTGGATCGTTCCTCCTTAGGCCCAAAAATAATTACTTCTGTTTTGTTTCTGTTTAGCTGGAGAAAGTTACGGGACATCCAGTCGTTGATTATTGCAGATTATTCCCAAAAAATAAAGATGGTTGTGTCAGCAACATTAACAAGGAACAATAAAACACTTCTTCTAAAATGCTTCTACCCATTTTAATAATAGGAATAGAATGGAGCAGGTGTAACCTGAAACTGTGTTTGCATGTCAAACAGGTGTCCTCCAAGGCATTGATGTCAGAGACTCAACCACAGTTCCTCCTCCATCAGCTCTAACAGAGCTTCCTGAAGACTTAGATGTCAGGAACATCTGTGTTGGCATCCCTAAGGTGAGTTAATGTACCCGATTTCCACAATTAAAAGGCTGAACCTCCTATCTACCTCAGCTGCCCTGGGTATGAGGCTTTTACATACTTATTACCGCAACAGACCTAATATCAAGTAGGTCTGGGGGGTTTTTTGGGAGCAGAGCTACTCTTACCAGTTATAGCATGGGCAAGACAAATTCATGGAGCTAAATACTGTACATGAACTGTCATGATGCATTATGTTTGAAAAAAACAACTCTTATAGAATTTGGAGACAAATTCCCACTGTTAAACAAAAACTGGATCCTTACAGTCTGTATTTTTTTTGCATATTTCATATTTAATGTTATATAAAAACTTGATTCAGGAAAAGTTTTTTTGTGAAAAAGTGTTGGAGCCCTGTGGTTGTAACTTTGGCTGGTGTCTGCTATTATCTTTCAGGAGTACCATGCCCCTGGCCTGTCTGAGGAGACCCTGGCTCAGTGGAGTCGTGTTGCCGACTTGTTTGACAGAGCTGGAGCCCGGGTGGAGCAGGTTTCTCTCCCTCACACCCAGTACTCCATCGTCTGCTACCACGTCCTTTGCCACGCCGAGGTAGCGTCAAACATGGCCCGATTTGATGGACTGGAATACGGTAAAACCTGAACTTTATGGAAATAAAATTGGATTTTAGGCAGAAATTCTGCTGGAATATCATGTGATGAAGGGTTTTCGTTTTTCTTTTTTTCTCTCTCCTCTACCAGGCCACAGGAGTGAAATGGAGAGCTCCACAGAGGTGATGTATGCTTCAACCCGACACGAGGGCTTCAACGATGTAGTCAGAGGGAGGATTCTTTCCGGAAACTTCTTCTTGCTCAAACAGTAAGACTGCCAAATTGTCTGCAGACTCAAAAAGTAGTACTCCCAGAAAATAACCATGACTTGTCACGCCTTCCAGGAACTACCAGCACTACTTTCTTAAGGCCCAAAAAGTTCGTCGGCTGATCACAGACGATTTCCGGCGGGTTTTTGGCTCTGGAGTCGACGTTCTGTTGACTCCCACCACTCTGACTGATGCGGCTCGTTACCATGACTTCACACAGGAAGACAACCGCACACGCAGTGCACAGGAAGATGTCTTCACGCAACCTGCAAACATGGCAGGTAAGGAGACAAACCTTCACCCACCATGTGTGGGAGGATTTAAAGCCATGTATATTTTACAATATGGAAACACTTAAACTACAAATGAAAGTTTTCATACCCTTTGAAATTTTCGACATGTAGTCTAAGTGCAACCACAAAATTGTATGTACTTTTTGGGACTGTGATAAAACAACTTAAAGTAGCACATAATTCTAAAGTAGAAAGAAATGAAAAAATATGTTGGAATATATTTGTAAAAAATAACTGAAAAATATCTTATTTGTAAAAAATAATTGAAAGTCATGTCTCATTTTTTCTTCCGCCTTACAACATGTTGCTGCTTTGTGGTTGTAATGTGAAAAAATGTGGAGAAAATTTAATGGATGACAATACTTTTGCAAGGCATTTAATATACAATGTACAGCCTACAATGTACTTGTTACTGGACATGTTTAATTGTAGCTAAATTAAACGGGGCGTTAAAACGTTGTTTTTAAACTGTTTCAACACAGGTCTCCCTGCTGTGTCTGTGCCAACGGGCCTATCACGACGGGGTCTTCCAATTGGCTTACAGCTCATTGGCCCCGCCCTGAGAGACCGGAAGCTGCTCTGTGTCGCTCAATGGGTGGAGCAGAGGGTTGGTTTTCCATCCATCAGTGACTGCACTAGCACAGGCGAACAAGAAGGTTCCAGAAGGGAGAAGACTTCAGCTGTTTGAAGAGCAATCTTGATACCATTGAGACTAAAGCAACTCTTTATTGTATTTCCTTATAGGACGTTCTATGTGGAGTTGATGGATCACAAATTACAGATGCTTTATGAAAATAATGTATACGCAATAAACTTCATTATATAAAAAACAGATTACTGTTTAAATCTATCAGTCAAAAGTGGGGATGCACCGATCCGACTTTTTCAGTCCCGATACCGATGGCTGGATTTTGTGTATCTGTCGATACCCGATACCGATCCGATACTATTTGTGACAGTGTGGAGGTCCTGTCACTATGGCTGCTTGGCCACAGGGATATCCCTTTGGCTGACTGGTTAGCGCACATGACCTTCACCTGGGAGTTGATGGATCGAATCCCGCCTGGGCCCTCGTTGTGTACCCTGCCACATATTGTTGAATTGATAAACTGTATAACATCTGGTGCCTTTCTTGAAGAGACTAAAGGCACCAGACTTTACAAAAACTAAACATAACAGACAAAATAACAGATGTAAAACATAAAATTACCACAAAAATAAAATTTCAAATGAAAAATACATCTTATGGTGAATTTGTTGCAGATTTTCCCCCCTTTGAGAATCGGTACATGGTATCGGTTAAGTTTAACTGATACCGATACCGGTACATTAGACAGTATCGGGGCCGATACCAGTATCTGTATCGGTGCATCCGTAGTCAAAAGTGATGTTGCATCATATCCTGTTAAATTGACTTTCCGGTAATGTAGATGTCTGCTATTCCTTTGAAACTTCGTCATAGTATGCCAAAGCTCTTTTATGACTGTTTGTCTTTAAAGCAGTCTTATTTGTGTTTGATTATAAAATTCTTTTTGAGAAGCTGAGCTACTCTTTTTGTGTGGTCTGTTTGTTTTTAGAAATTTTGGTGCAGACCAACATAATAAGCCTCGATGGCTACCTTCAGTACATTACACATTAAAACCATGAGTTTTAATCCTAAATGCTTAGATTTGCCTTGTCTGCAGTTGAGCCAGGAATATTTGGTAGATCATTGTTGAGGCACAATCTAATCTCTAATCACATATCTAATTATTAAACCACAGCAACACTATTATAAACTGAATTAAAACATGTTTGCTTTCATTGTAGTTTACTAAAACATCTAGTGGGGTCATTTATTAACTTTACAAAAAAAAACGTCTTGCGAAGCATTTTTTAAATTATATACCTATGACAGTTACGCACATTGACAGTGTTAGGATCCTGGGTCCTACTTTCAGAGGGAAACCAGACTCAGATTATTTTACATTGACCAGTAGCTGAGATGATATGTCAACTTTGAGTGTTGGCATTTATTTTCTGAGGAAATCCAACCCAGTTACATTTCATATATGTAAATGCAAAAACTGATCCAAATCATTTGCTTCCTGAAAACAGGAGTTATTTTCAGCATGGAAATAGTGTGTGCTGATTATGATGACTAGTACAAAGGGAACGCAAGTAAGGCTGCTGCTTTTACGACACACAACACATGTAGTGTGGCACTTGTCATGAACTCACACTTTCGCAGCAGCATTACTTGTGTGTTTTTATGAAATACAGTGCTAGTCAGAAGTCTGGCAAGTTTCCTGTCTTCAGACAGTTGTCTTTACTAATGTCTTTCTCACACATCTAAATACATCTAATCCTCTTCAAGTTTGAAATACAATTCAATATATACTTGTTTTTCAAATATGTTTTTATTTTCAAAAGACACAAAAAGCAAAGGGGATTTTGAATTTTCTTCATAATTTTATTGTCAGACTGGTTCTGAAGTGTCCCCTCCTGTTTTTGTTTCGCAACACTTTCAGAACAAAAAACAGTATAATCGCTTCATATAGAAACCTACATATATTGTTTTATTATCATAGTCCTCTGGACTTCCACTCCAAATTAATTTCCCAATCTGAGGGATACTGGATATCTTAAAATGCATGAATTGTTTATGTTGAAGTTCAAAATATCCTGCTTTGTTTGTGTCAGAAAAACCCCACAGAAATGCATTTGAGTTTGTGGTTAAGTATTGATGGAATGCAAATAGCACATGCAAAATGTTCTCACTGTGGTTGCTTGGCTTTTCTGTTGGATTCTACCCATCATCCAAAAATATAGATGCTTTCCTGTAAATTCTGAATTGGCTTTATTCGTGCATGTGCGTGGTTTCTGATTTCTGTGTTAGACTGGCATTCTCTTCATGGTATACGTTGGAATCAATAACCCTGAACAGACATAGTGATGTTACCTGTACATTGTGAAGCACTACCTATTTTTCATCTCGTGCATAAACAAGGCCTGTCCCATGGCTTGACCGTGCATGAAGACACATGTAAATGACGTTTGGAGCTTAAGATAAACTGATCACTGATGCTTTGTGCTGCTGAGAAGAAGTTTACATATTCATAATGAAGCTTCCAATGAAAAAACAATTCCTGAGTTAGTATTTTCCATGTGACAAACTCTTTCCTCTTTTGTATTATCTGTATAAAAATCTGCTTGACATATAAAAATCCTTTCGTTAATATTTTGCCATGTCATTTCTGTTAATTGTGGGTACTGAACTTGTAATTTAGGACCATTTATTTTAATTTATTTTTTTGTATTATTTTAAAGTACCTTTTATGTTGCTCCTGAGTGTGTCCGCACATTATGGAAAATTGGAGGGGAGGGGTCATAAATGTGTTCATGCTTAAGCTTGTGGGGTGTGTCTGTGTGTGTGTGTGTGTGTGGGGGGGGGGGATAGATGTGGGGTAATATTTGTTCTGTAAAGCAATTTGAACTGTATTTTTTGTATGAAAATCACTTTATTTGATTTATACAGCACTTTTCAAACATAAAAAATCTATTTGTCTTATTCGATTGATTGGTTTGTGATATGACTTAAAAATTTGTGCTTACAGTCATTCACCATACCATCAGTGTGAGGTTAACCTATATAGAGAAGAATAGACAAAACTGGCACAGAAATCTCGCAAAAGACATGAAGCTCTAATTGCAGCCAGAGGTGGTTCTACAAATTACGGGCTCAGCAGGAATGAATTCATATGAATGCCATACTTTTCAGATTCGCCATTAATCATTTTCCTTCCACTTCACAATTATGCACTACTTTTTGTTGGTCTTTCATAAAATTTCACAAATCAATAGAAATGTAATTAAATTAGAAATACTCTATTGATCGCAGAGGGAGCAAAACTGAAGAAGCCTCCGACTGAAGATACTCTCATGAATGAGGTGAATTATCTCATGAAGGGGATGCTCAGGGTTGTACTTCCTAATAAATTATTTAAAGTTTTTATTTAATTTTATTTAATTAAATACACTGTTTTTATCAATTGAAAAGCAGAATCCATCAAAGTTTGTAGTTGGAACTTATCAAAACATGGAGAAAATGAACAGGGTAATAATGCATGTTAATAAAACTAAAGCCTCTGGCTAATCAGATTTGTCAGATCATGAAACACAATTTGACCCTATGCTAACAGGTACTGTGTTAGACTTATTTTCTACAATGCTTTCTGCTAGGTAAACTCTAGTAATTGATACCTTGGTTTGGGAATATTAATGAGTTTGCCAAAGGAACAAGAGACATTGTGGGTTTTTGGGAAGGTATGGTGATGGTGTTAAATAAAGAGTAGAAAAAAATGACTGCTAAAGCGTCCTACTATTCAAATAAAAGGAATACACTGGTGACTCACAGAGACGTTTTTTTTTATTTTATATATACATATTTTGTTCCTGTCTTACTTTTGCATGGTACACATTACATTTAAAAGAGTCTCTGTTTCCCTATGACAAACACGTATCAGTATGTCTCATTTCGATGTTCATTTGAAAACGGATAAAGCACGGGAGAATAGGAATATGCAAGCAATGTGTAACTTCAGTATCTTTGGTGCCTTTCTTGTTAAATCGATAACGGTGTTCAAACTATGGGGGGAAAGTTGCAGCCTGCTCTTGTGGCACTCCACATTGTGGTCAGGTGCATCCTGTTTGTTTCAGATGAAGTCCTATATTATAAGTATTTAATTTTTACATAAAGTGTCATAAGGTACACAAACATATAAGTTACGTAAATAAATTATCTGGTCACATTTATTCTAAAAAGTAAGTATGACAATATGGACAATCCAGAAACTTTGCTTCAGCAAAATTGTTGTTCCAAATTTTAAAGTTAATAAAAGGCGTCTACTGCTGCCAAAGTCTAACTGGTCCCAATTAAGTACCACTAACTCTGTAAAGCAGGATTTGTTAATTTATTCATTTTTTAGTTTGCAGGTCTGGAACACGGAAGTGTGTAACACAATGCAAAGAAGGAAAAACATCCGCAATGACCTCAGAAGACTATCCATCAAGCAAATCAAATAGGAATTTAAATAACAGTAGACAATTTAATTCAGTTCAGTTTATTCATGTAGGGCCGATTAACAACAAATGTCGTCTCAATGCACTTTAGAAGAAAAGTGATTTTATTGCATTAATACAAACATTCCAATTTGTTAAAAAAAAATTATATTTAAAGAATTCCAGCAGATTGTGTTGAGTCATTGACTGGCAGTTGTGTCCTGTGCATGCAGACTCCAACCACAGCAATCCTCTTAGCAATCTTTGATACTTAACAAGCATGTAGTGACAGTGGAGAGGAAATACTCCCCTTTAACAGGAAGAAGCCTCCAGCAGAACCAGAACCTGGCTCAGTATGAGCAGCCATTGGCAACGACCATCTTGGGGTTTGAGAAGACAAAGCAGAGACAATAAAAACAAGAAAATGAACTGATGTAAGGGTACTTTCTATATTAAAGAAAGTAAAAAGTTGATAACAGGACATGGAAGGTGTTCAGTTACTGGGAGCATCATCTGAGTCAATGCCGCCCATCCAACATGGCATCGTAGTTGAGCAGGATACCAGATCAGCTTCTATGAAGAGAAAAGCACTGACAAAAACTATTGACCAATAAGTGAAATTAGACAACCAAAGTAACAAAACTCAGTTTGATTGAAGTAAAACTTAGAAAGAACTGCAATGCAGGAAGTCACAAAGAGGAATCAGGAAGCAGACAAACCAGAAAGAAAACCTGACTTGGTGAAGCACAGCACAAGAACAAGGATGTGGCTAAGCAACCCATATTCTGAAGAAAACAAAATGTCGATATGCTGAATACCAAACTGGATCCGAGTGTGGGTAGATCAAGAACTGACGTTATCTGGATGTGAATGAAGTCCAATAAGAGCATAAAAAAGGAAAAATTGTAGAGAAAAAAAATTTATAAAACCAAGACAAAATCAGGAAAGCAATAAAAAGAATACAAATATCATGTCTCTCATGTCGTATGAGAACATTTTCTCTAGATAATAATAAAAGTGTCCAAATTATTTAAGAAGCAATTACAACGCAACATCCTCCACAATTCTTGTCAGTTCTGGAAAAAGACGAGTAAAAAGTCAATTTTTTAAACCTTGACTTTTTTAGAAGTGAGTGTCTGAAAACTCTAAATAAGTAGTTCATGGTGCTTTGGGTGATTAGGGTATAAAATAAAAGCAGCAATAAAACAGCAATAAAAGCATAAAACACAACATTAGACACACAAAACATCGACCCTTGCATTCGTTATCTATTCCAGTTATCTTTAAATGGTTAAACGAGAAGCGGGGTACACACTGGACAGGTCACCAGTCCATTACAGGCAAAAAACATATGTTACATAAAAACATATGACATTCTATCTGTCTTAATCAATTACTCAAAGGCAGCTCTAAACAGAAGGCTTTTTAGCCTGATTTAAAGGAACTCAGCGTTTCAGCAGCTTCACATTAGTCTGGATGCTGGGGTGCACAGAAAATGAAAGCTGCTCCTCCATGCAATCTAAGTGCATCTTTGTTATTTAACGTCAAATAATTTTGGTTGATCAGCGATTGACTGCAGGTAACAGCATTGAGTAATTTGATTGAACTAAACCCAACCGTTTATTTATATATATATATATATATATATATATATATATATATATATATATATTAAAACTTTAAAACATCTATTGGCCCTCAATTAAAGTTTAAGCAAAATTTAAAACACGAAAAATTCAAATGTGATCCATGCATTTGTGATTTCTATGTTATTTTTCAGTTAACTAGATTGGAAGTTAAAGCTTATTCTATTGTTAGATGGAATTAGAGCTTGTGATAAGAAATGATTGCGATTTTGAACTGCATCCACCTTTACGTTTGTTAGATCTCTTTGTCCTCGATTTTCTGTTTTTGGAAAAATCGAAACTGTAGACCGACTGCTTACTTAACACTTGAAATGCAAAACAGGTTTTTTTCATGTTTTGCTTCAGCTTTTATTTGAAAGTTGGAAAACAAGGTTGGATTTTTGTTTATTTATTCTTAACTATATTGTGTGCTATTGTACACTGAGGTGAAAAATAGCACAGAGCAAATGAGCAAAGTAAAATCTTCCAAAGTTTTATCTAATGTGAGAATACAGTAGCTCATTGTTAGTGGTGTGCTGAAATATTCAAATAAATTGTTAGGTGCGCACTCATTTTACTTCACCTGTTGTTAGAGTCTCGACTGCTGCTTTGCAATTCATTTTGTATCTTCATGTGCCTTAGCATACAGAAACTACAGACTTCTGTGGTTTTGAGTATATCCCACACAGAGGTATGAAGCAAGAGCGGAGAATAATTTTTGGAAACTAACACTATGTTCTGAAAGCCAGCACAATTTCATTGCTTTGTTCTGGATCAGTAAAACTGGCTGCTTCATCAAAAGTTGAACTGTTCAGCAAAAGTTTGCCAAACAAGTTAAATGAACAAATGTACATCATAATGTTTCACAGAAAACACAAACAATTAAACAACTTATTGAAATTTTCATACTGTTTTTATTTTCTGGCCTAGTGTGAAGATGGGTGTAAAAATACTCCCACAAGCAAAGGGTTATGACCACAGTCACTATTCTCATTGAACCATCTCATTTGTTCCGTTTTATTCACACAGGATGTGGTGATAGAACTTCCTCAATGTTGGAGGATTGTTACTAAGACACTGCAATGATGCTCATGACTAATAGTAAAACAATACAACTTTTTTTTTGCTGCACTCCTGGTTCAAGTCTTTGTCCTTCTACCAGCTTACATCACAAATAAAATGGCATCGTTTTGTATCAATAACAACCCATTCAAGCTTCAAATCCATAAAAGAATGGAAGGTTAGTGAAATATAACCAAACACAGATCATGAAGTTTACTGGTTTGTATCTTTAACTGACACAATCTGTATCTGTTAAGAACATACTATTAAAAGTTTTGAGAATGGTGGTGGTGGTGGTGGTGGTGGTGGTGGGGGGGGGTCTCTCAAGAAGAAAAAGTACCTCCTGCATTTCTCAATCGTTGCTTTGTGGGGAAAAAACTACAGACATACAAAAAGAATAAAGATGATGCAAAAAAATTTTGTTGCAGCGTCTCAACACCCGAATAATTAATGGAGGGAGTGGATTGATCTGGGAAGACCGGTTTTCTTCCCCCCCCCAATCCAGCTTTATTTCACTTAGTAAAGTAAAAATGATACCCCTACTGACCTCACTGTTTCACTTCCTCCCCTAAAATTGTGAAACTAGACTCCAACAGATATCAGGCTGTGAGAGAAAGGATGTAAGAGCTTTGTTTTTTCCTCATTTTAGGCACCTGATGTTCCAGGTATGCTTGCTTCTTTCAGTCTCAAATCAACTTTAGTTTGTATGGAAAACCAGCTCACTCTGGTTCCAAGCCAACAAAGGATCTTTAAACAATATCAAGGAACTGTGCAGTTTGTGCCAAAATATGATTTTTATAATAATTTTGTCAATATGACCTGTACTTGTTTTGTGATTCAAGATTTGATATTTCCTGATCTAGGTTCTCTGGGCTTTGTGACACATTTATAGACAATTTCTGACATTAACACACCTGTTTTAAGGATTATCCAGATATAGGGTTAGCCAAAAAGCATAAACTTGTAGTTTACTGAGGAATCACATTGACTTTATATGGAAATAATAATAATAATAATAATAATAATAATAATAATAATAATAATAATAATAATAATAATAATAATAATAATAATTTTGGGCTATAGTATTTTGAGGATTTTATTTTGGGTTAGGGAAGGGTGGGGTTTGTGGGGTCATTTTAACCTGTGAAGCACTTTGAGAAGCTTTTGTATTTGGAAAAGCACATGATAAATAAAGTTTGTTTGATTGATTGATTGATTGATTGATTGATTGATTGATTGATTGATTGATTGATTCATTCATTCATTCATTCATTCTAACTCAACTTCACAAGTAAGATGGGTTGAGTATAGCAGTTTTTGTGAATTGCTAAAACACTAAACTCCATTTTCTGAACCAAATTCTCACCTGTCTGAACTAATTTTTAAATCAAATACTATTTTGACCAGCCTTAAACACTGTTCGGGCACTTAGACACAATTTGTACTTGGTACTCAGACACCAATTCTGAGTAGCAAACGGCTAGACAGGACACGTAAAAAAAAAAAATAAAAAAAAACCCATCCATAAAAATAAAAAAAAACTTAAACACATTGTCAGTCAATTGACACATTTTACACTTCTGTAGTAAATCTTTAAACACTGGCAGCAAAATTTGAACACAACTAGAATACATTTGTCATCTGTTTGACACAGTACCCCAATATTCAACACACATGTATCTGTCGATGTGCACAGATCAATTCATCTACAAAGACATACAGAGAGGCGGAGCAGGAAGAGTCTTTGTAAGACGTGGTGGACGTGGACGACCAAGAACAGTCATTCCTGATGAAATTCAGCCAACTATATTACACTATTGGGAATCTGAATAACAGTGATGTTTTTTATTTTCATTTATTTATTCACTTATTTAATTATTTAGTATGCTTTGATATCTCTCTCACCAAGAAAAGTTATAAGCCACTTTGAATACTTTGGGAGAAGTTTATATCCATTCGCGATTGGGGTGTATACTGTACATATAATGGAAGTTGTGGGGGCACGCGAAGAGCCGCCTCTAAATAAGGCATTATCTGCCACAAAACTCCTTCATTTAAAAAATATTTTGTTTTTCATAGCTACTACCATTCCCATTGGAGTTTGGGGCATCTTGGAAGTGCTTCTTTGTTGCCTGCAGGAGTGTTTTGCAGGCTTTTAATCCAACTATACTCAAAAATCAGTGTCAAGTTTTATTATCAAAAATAAATGCTTAGTTACTAAGTTATGCATTCAGAAGATATTTCAGAAGATATATAATGATGATATATAATAACCATACATATGTTTTAGTCAGGCAGGATATAACTAATCTTAAAGTGTGAAGCGTTCATGTAAAATACCTGTGGCTAAAAGGCCTAGTATCATATAGTTCTGATTTGAGATTATTGAAAAAGAAAGCAACAAAATGCTGAAAACTCTGGAGTGTCCTTCAACTACCTTCCAATGAATTACATGAGCTGACATTGACCCTCATTAAGATGAGAGGGATGGTACCAACAGAGAAATGAAAAAAGAGAACTGTAAGTAGAGTTGATTCTTTAAGTGGTTGCGCTCTAAACAAAGGGAAACGCCTGGATGTTCTCCAGTTTAAAGACTGCACTCCAGGAATGTGACCGAGGATTCAGCAACTTTCTTTCCACTTAGAAATGTATAACTTCAGGGGGAGAAACACAGAAATCCAAGATAAAAAAAAAAAAACATCTGTATCAAAAGGCTTCCATGATTTCTGATGAGGAACTGAAGATAGGGAAAGGGTAGGGGGCTTAGGATCACGGAGCATAAGTCCTGATAGGAATCCAACAGATAAGATTAGGTGGACAATGAAGCCTTTGTCCAGTGATCTGAATGGAATACAATTCCCACACAGACTGGGAGTGGGTGCTGGGAGGGGGAGGCACAAAGAAAAGGTGAATTCCGGCATTCTTTTAAAGATAGAGAGACCCTTTGATGGCAAAGCTGGCCTCACCAGGTGAGTGAGGAAGAAGGGTTCAGCAGCCTGATTATTCTAAATATTCTTAAGGGAACTTCAAAATTATTGTTGTTTTCAAGTGATAAGGTATGCATCATTTGAGGAAGAGGCCTCAAAATACTTCTGAAAAATCAAACTGTGAAACATTTCAACTGGAACTTTCCAAAGGCGCAAAGTCTTAACGTTTAAACACATTAAACGTTAAGACACATTAAAATATAAGGATCAATGAACCCTCCCCCCGAACACACAAACACACACATAGTCTGAATCAGTTTATTTGCAGTATTTATTAGTACAGCTCATATGCAAATATCATTGATGAAAGGAAATAAACAGGAAATAAACATACGTTTCCTTTTCACTCCATATGTTAATAAATGCCGTGACAATTTTTTGAAGAAAAGATCGTTTGTGTTCACACTCCATCATTCCTTCCTCTCACGTAACACAGCTGCAAAACTACACTTCAGTGCACAGTATTGAATGAACGCTTGGGTGTTCTGCAACACATGACATCTAGAGTTCACACAACCCTAAAGAATTGAAGAAGGGACAGATGCTCAAACTGTCCACTGCAAATGTTACACTGGCAGCTTGTTTCCTAGTTGATGCATGCACCTTTTTCCTAAAATATCACCACATATACAAAAATCTTAGGGCTTTATTCACCTGAAAGAATTTAAAGCACAGATAATGTATTTTAGAGGCAGCTAGAAACTTTAAAATTTTAGAGCAAATTACACCTTAAAGTCATCTTGTCTATTTAAAAAAAAAAAAAAAAAAAAAAATATATATATATACATATATATATATATATATATATATATATATATATATATATATATAAACTCCTTAAATGAATCAAAAGAAAATCAGAACATGTTGAGAGTGACAAAACATCCAGGATGGGTGTTTTCCATCAAACCTCCCTCCCCCCACCAAGAGCAAGTACAGATAGGTCAGCGTATTAAAAGATTTACTTTGTGCAACACGTCACATGACGGCTATCAGTTTGTGGCATCAGCAGTGAAGAAGATAAGTTGTCAGAGCAAGAAGGAAGAGCAGTGGCGGAATCTTGGAGGTGGTGGTGGAAGAGGGGCTACCACTTGTAGTGTTGGTTGTAGAAGAGTCTGTTTTGGTCATCACAGTTGTCACTGTAGGGGTAGTGGTCAGATTCGGAGTGGAGGTTGTAGAAGTAGTGGTCAGATTCGGAGTGGAGGTTGTAGAAGTAGTGGTCAGATTCGGAGTGGAGGTTGTAGGGGTAGTGGTCAGAATCGGAGTGGAGGTTGTAGAGGTAGTGGTCAGATTCGGAGTGGAGGTTCTAGAGGTAGTGGTCAGATTTGGAGTGGAGGTTGTAGAGGTAGTGGTCAGATTTGGAGTGGAGGTTGTAGAGGTAGTGGTCAGATTCGGAGTGGAGGTTGTAGAAGTAGTGGTCAGAATCGGAGTGGAGGTTGTAGGGGTAGTGGTCAGAATCGGAGTGGAGGTTGTAGGGGTAGTTGTTGAAGTCGCATTGGATGTTGCTACCAACACCTGAAATGAATTATCACTGTTTATATCCAAATAAGTCACAAAGGCTTGGAGGCAATATTGCATACATAACTGGGAATCCTCATCAAAACAAGGCAGTTTTTGATTTAAAATATATTAAACCCCTCCAACCCAAGTAAATCACAATTTTGTTTAATAATGTCAAACCCTGAAAAGCAAACTAACCTGTGGTGACAGATGGAAACTCAGAAGAACAACTGCAAAGTAAGGGGACATCTTGGTCCGCTCACAGCCTTCAGCAGGATTCGGTGTTCTCAAATGAATCATGGAGGTGAGGCTGCTGCACATTTATTTCTAGGGGGAATTTTATAACCTGAAGATCCCACCCATTTCCCCATGACTCATTCAATGCCACCAGGATGTAGGTATGCTTTCTGGTTGTTTTTCATCTATATGTAAAACCACTTCCTTCCATCCTTACCCAATGTATGGATAGTCACATATTCTGCATCTGTCCCAGGACTGGATCAATATGATCAACAAACAAAAGTTATGTTAAATTATAATTGAAGTTTTAAAAGTGTATTTAACTGGATAAATTGCATGGACCACCCTTCTTTCAGATGAAGAAACTAAAACAAAGAGTTTACTTAAACTTTACAAAGAGGCTCTTTGCAAGGCCAAAACATGTTTCTTTTTATTGCAAACATTTGAGAACTATTGTGACTGCATGCTGCAAAAGACTGGAGAGATGTCCAGGGTGTACCCCACTTCTCACTGCACGATTGCTGGAGATAGCCACTAGCCCCCTCACAACCCTTGGATGGATGCATGGATGGATGGATGGATGGATGTTCATGTTTAATGATGGAGCCACAAATTCTGCTCTCTTTCAGAAATCATGAAGGAGCAAGTCCAGCTATGAGTTTGTGATCCTATCCTGAATAAAAATCTCCAAAAACTTCTGCAAGAAAGAGGCTTTGTTGGTTTTGTTGCTTTTCCCCTTAGATAAAAACACTCAAAAAATGTTTTGTACTTACTGACGTTTTCTCTGGTGTTTAGAATTGTTTTATTGACCTGGAAATCTATGTATAAATATGTATACATTTCTATAGATCAGGGTTTCTGGTCCTCGAAATATGCATGTTTTCACACCAGATCTGAATAAATGGGTGATTACTAGGCTTCTACAGCACTTGATGGCATGTCAGAGTTAATGCTATCAACTTAATCAGGTGCATTAGGACAGAGAAGCATCTAAAACATTAAGGACAGTGTGCCCTGAGGTCAAGGTTTGGGGATAATGGCTATAGATGATTCACTGAGCCCTTTTTTTTAATGAAAAGATTCTGACAATTAGAGGGTCAATCTGTACATCTGCACCAACCAATCCCCACTTAACACCAATGTAGAGAAAATGTCAGAATTTAAGAAAATGAAACAAAAAAATCCCTTGATGAAATCATAACGCATTTAAGCTCGTCTTGCTGCCTTGATATCTTATCCACAGCTTTTCTAAAGTAGGCTTTCCCCGTCTTTGAGTTCAATCTCAGTCAAATACTTAACTCATCCCTCATGTCAGGTTTCTTCTCTCAGGCTTTAGTTATCAAACCGCTACTAAATAGGAACAATCTGAAAAACATGTTATGCAAAACTACAGGCCAATCTCTAATCTTCCATTTATCAGCAAGATTATTGAAAAGATGTTTCAGGAGGTATATAGCTTGCAATTACCAACTGTTTTAATATCTTTTTGTCTGGTTTCCATCCTGGGGCCCCTTCTATTAAAAGGGGAAGTTTTTATATAACGGGAGTTGTAGGGGCACATCAAGTGCCACCTCTTGGCATTATCTGCCAAAATAGTCCTTAATTTAATCAATGTTTTCTTATTAACCGGTACCACTATTCCCATCGACGTTAGTGTTGTCTAAGAAGTCCTTCCTTGTTGTCTGCAGGGGTGTTTATGCAGGTATTATTCAATCTTACAACAAGCTGCCATTTCAGTGACGTTACAGCAGTACCCCATGGGAGTTTAAGTCTGAGCAGGACTTTTACTATGTGCTCTACGACAGTCTTAGTCCACTTGCTCGTTTTGTTTGTGAAATTTAAAAAAAACATGCAGTTCAGAGCCATTTCGATGTTTGCAGTAGCAAGTTCTGTCTAAGTATCTGCCGCTGTAGAACCCAGTGTAAGCCCGGCTCAGACTGCAACTGTCATGGTGGACAGCATTGACGTAATTGATGTTGTTCAGGTGATGGCCAGCCTCCAATCACCTGAAGAACATTAAAGGACCTATGTTGCCAGTTATTTTGAAATAGTAATCTGATTACTGACTAATGATTACTTCTTCAAAAAGTAACTTAGTTACTTATTACTTTATTTTAACAGTAACTAAGTTAGATTACAAGTTACTTTTTAGTTACTTTCAGCAGCTGCCATTAACACTCTCACTGCCTCAGCATAAAAACAACTAGTTTTGCCAATATTCACTGTATTGGAATTGCACCTGGGCTGCACGGTGGCGCAGTGGTTAGCGCTGTTGCCTTGCAGCAAGAAGGTCATGGGTTCGTATCCCAGCCCAGGGTCTTTCTGCATGGAGTTTGCATGTTCTCCCCGTGTATGCGTGGGTTCTCTCCGGGTACTCCGGCTTCCTCCCACAGTCCAAAAACATGCATGATAGGTGAATTGATCACTCTAAATTGTCCCTAGGAATGAATGTGAGTGTGAATGGTTGTCTGTCTCTCTGTGTTGGCCCTGCAACAGACTGGCGTCCTGTTCAGGGTGTACCCTGCCTAACGCCTGATAATTGCTGGGATAGGCTCCAGCTGCCCCGTGACCATGAATTGGATAAGCGGTTAAGAAGATGGATGGATGGATGGAATTGCACCTAATAGTAAGGCTGTAAATGTACTTGCTTTTTATAACCACCAACAATGTTAACTACCACACCTATGCTGATGACACTCAGCTTTATATCTCAATGTCACCAGGTGATGTTGAACCCGTCTAAATCCTCAATAAATGCATTAAGCAAATTAACAGCTGGATGTCCCATAATTTCCTCGACTGAACAAAAAAACCCGGAAGTGCTTCTCTTCAGACCCAAAAAGATTGATTAAATATCAGTACACAGCTTCGGGTTTGTCCAACTAGAAACTACCAACCAGGCCAGAAATCTACGTGTAATAATGGACTCAGACCTGAACCTCCAGGGTCACATAAAAATAATAACAAGGTCAGTTTTCTATCAGAGGGAAAACTGAGGAACATTTCTAGGACTAAAGAAACAATGACACAAGGAGACCTAGAAAAACTCATCCATGCGTTTATCTCTAGTCGCCTTGATTACTGTAACAGTATCTTCACAGGTCTACCTAAAAAATCTATCAGACAGCTGCAGCTGATCCAGAAGGCTGCTGCTCATGTTCTCACTAGAACCAGGAAAGTAGAACACATTACCCCAGTTCTAAAGTTCTTACACTGGCTCCCTGTAGCTCAGAGAAAAGACTTCAAAGTGCTTTTATTAGTTTATAAATCATTGAATGGCACCAGAGTACATTAGAGATCTGCTATCACGGTACAAACCATCCAGATCACTCGGGTCCTCAAGCTCTAGTTTACTGATCGTCCCTAGAACCAGAACCAAACATGGGGAAGCAGCTTTTAGTTTCTATGCTACTCATATCTGGTACAATCTACCAGGAGAATACAAAGCTGCAGAGACACTGAACTCTTTTAAATCTAAAATTAAAACGTACCTATTTAGACTCGCTTATGAGTAACTGTTTTTACTTGCTTGTTTTTGTCACTCACATTATTGTCTTAATTACTGTAAATGCTTTCTTATGTTAAAAACTGTGAGCTTTCTTTAGCAAAATCAGTTAATGAACTAAACCTGTGTTTTTTACTCATTTGTCCCTACATTGTTGTATTTTCTTGATTATTTTCTTATTGTAACTGCTCATTTGTATTCTAATCATATGTAAAGCACCTTGAATTGCCCTGTGTTTAAAGTGTGCTTTACAAATAAAATTGCCTTGCCTTGCCTTTTTAGATAAAGTTACAATTACAAAAATGTTCCCTGCTAGCTAGATGCTAAAATGAGAAATAATATGGCAGAGATTGTCTTAAAAATTATAAGTTAACATACAGAAGGATTGCGGTCTTTTAAACAAGAAACTTCTGATTGGTTCACCGAAACATTTGAGTTAAAGGAGGGCACACCTTAACCCCCCCCCCTTTTTTTTTTTTTGCTTGACTCTACAAAGTGAAAAGAAATCAGCCAAGAAATCAAGAAGAGAATTGTGGAGCTGCACAAGCCTGGTTCATCCCGGGAAACAATTTCCAGATGATTGAAGGTGTTGCATTTATTGATTTAAACAATCCTACACAAGTATAGACGTTATGGGAATATCCAAACCATCATACAGCTCAGGAAAGACTAATTAGGTGTCCCAGAGATGAACATGCTTTAGTCTAAATTGTGAAAACTGACCCCAAAAAAAGCCAAAGACTTGTGAAGATGCTGGTTAGGCTGTCATTATCCACAGTGAAACATGTCCCGTTTGACAAAATATCTAATCGCAAGTGACTGTATACTGTTGCTACATACTTATCTAGGAGCGAATAGTGTGAGTGACTCAACTGAGTCAAACACAGCAATTGAATGTTCAAGTGCTGCTTCCTCCTTACTTCTGCTTTCAATAGAGGAAGCAATAAAACATACAAAAGCCAGATTGCAGTTTGGAGAACCACAAAGGGACAGATATTTTTCTTAGAAAAAAACCTGTCCTCCGATTAAAGTGGAACTGTTTAGATAGGACTATTACATTTGGAAGTCTACAAACCTGACAATTCTACCAGTCCCCCCCCCAGAGTGGGACAGAACTCAAGCAAATCACTGATATGCTTGTGGAAGTATACCCAAACCTTTTGACCTTTGTGTCATACAGCTCAAAGGAAATGCTACCACACGGGTAGGTTATGGATATGAATTTTTGATTTTGAAGGCAGTCGCTTTTTAATACAGCTATGGAGAGCCTCGTTTTAAAGGGTCCACATTTAGTGCATGGACTTTAGTTCACCTTATTGCAGCTCTCATGACTCATCCAGCAGTCTCCTTGTCAAAGTTTTGAAGTTAACATTTTGGGGTATAAATAGGACTCCCCTTTTGTAGCAGCTCTAAGGGCAAGCCCCTGTCTTGAATCCACCCAACCGAAAAGTGATCTAAATTCCTAGACAAAATTTCAGTCCCATTTGAAATAAGTTACATTTACAGGACAATTTGTACCAAAAAAAATAAATAAATTTGCAACCCTGGGCAACTTTTTGTACAGGCCATGTCAGCCACGCATTCTGTGCCTTCAGGTTCTAACAAGCAAAGTGGTTAAGATTTAAAATGCTCATGTGCAATTTGGGTTTGTCAAAACTGAGGTAACCCATTTGAAATCAGATACCATAATCTATGCCTTCTCTTTTGTACAGCATCTTAAATTGATTCCACTCTCCTCTCAAGCTAGCAATAGGATAGAACTGTGGCAAATACTTTGGCAGATTCAGCTAGATTTCTAGTTTTTTTTTGGATTATCGACAACAGGTTTTATTCAGCAAGTCTGTTTCTCAGCAACTTGACCACGTTCAATTAGACCAAACACTGACACAAATGTAATATTCGCCATGTGAAGACCATTAGAAAAACTACAAAAAGCCCACAGGTTAAGCAGTCTAAAAGTTAACTTTGGCTTTTAGAAGCATTAAGGTAAGGGCTCTGGTAGCAGGAGCAAAAGTCTTCAGTTTTACTGAGGAAACGAGAGTCAAGTCATTTTACAGCTTTATTTAGACTACTTTACAAGATTCATTTTTACATCATAAATTGATACAAATCTTTGCAGTGAAGTTTTCAGAACTAGCATCTTAAAAAAAAACAAAAAGTTGATTTTCTCCCACAAACACTACCACACAGATGCATTGGTCACCCGTAATAAGATTAATCTATAGTCCATGGACACCCAGCAAGAAACAGGATATGCAGAGGGATAGGGCGCCTCCTGCTTTGATGCGTAAAACGGATGCAAGAGTTCTTTAGGGAACTTCACGTTTTTCGAGGCCGACGTACGCATCAACGGTCTAGCTGGGTTGACAGGACGGGTTGAGTTAGTCCCAAGACCAGCCGTGAAGGAAGAGAGCCGCCAAAGTCAAAGGAAAGAGGAGCAGCGGCACGGCGGTGGTCTGTCCAATGATGCTTGCAGTGCTGTTGGGCGAGGTGGTGGTGGTGTTCGTGGCTTGAACCGCCTGCAAGAATAGCAGAAGTCCGTGATGTTAGAACACGCACAAGTTAAAACGACAGTTAGACGAGCATCGGCTGAGATCGGTGTTGGGAAGGAGACTCTTTTAAACCCGGTAAGCCAGTAAATAGAGCCTGGTACTACTGCTGTTGAATGTATAAGCGTATACAATAAGTTTCCCCACCAACGTAAAAAAAAACAACAACCGGTAATTAAGAGAGGAGCCTTGAAGAAAAAAACTAACCTGGGATGAGAAGTAAAAAGCCAGCAGCAGAGCTGAAAGCAAAGCGACGCACAGTTTAGTCATCTTGGTGGTTGTGTTCAGGCAGCACCTCCAGTCGCGTTCCCAAGTTGTGTCTGAGGCTAATTCAAACAGAAGACGCTGCTGATGTTTTTATACTCCAAGTGACATCAGCAGCACCATCATCAACCACACCTGCTGATGATGAGCATGTTGCGTTTAAAGCTTCCGTACAGTGTTGGAGGGGAGATATTTTTTGAATCAAGTGCACAATATAGAGGACTTATTCTGCCAAAATCTAAAACAAATAAATAAATGTTTAGATAATTAAATAAATGAATGGAATGGGAAATATTAAAGTTTAGATAACAAACAGGGCAGATACAATTAAATAGATTTAAATAAATGTATGTGGAAATAAAAAAAAAGAATGATCTATTTGCACATTTATTTGTTTTCAATTTTCTTCTTCTTCCACACTTTTTTATTTCCAAATGTATTTTCAATTTATTGATGTAGACTATTTACAGGTGTATTTTCAATTATATTTACCCTTTTATTTACCCTCAGCTTTGGCAGAATAAGTTATCCAAAGCACCAAGCAGAAAAAGTCTATTTAACCGCTAAATCCTCAAAGTGTCTATATCAGTCTATGCTTTTAAAATTGAGAAAACTTTAATTGCAGACAAAATATTTTGTTAGAGAAATGTTTCCTTACGGCCCACACAACTAAGGGGACAATTACTGATTAAGCAGTAGTCCAACTGACAGTCACTGAGTGGATTGACCCAGTTTGGATAACTATGGAAAAGTAAGAGGAAGGAGAAGAAAGATGAACATATAACCATGATAAAACAAATGATAAAATATTTGAAGGTTACCCATTAAAGGCTGCACGGTGGCGCAGTGGTTAGCACTGTTGCCTTGCAGCAAGAGGGTTGTGGGTTCATATTCCAGCCCAGGGCCTTTCTGCATGGAGTTTGCATGTTCTCCCCGTGCATGCGTGGGTTCCCTCCGGGTACTCCGGCTTCCTCCCACAGTCCAAAAACATGAATTTCAGGTTAATTGATGTCACCAAATTGTCCTTAGGTGTGAGTGTGTGCATGGTTGTTTGTCCTGTTTGTCCTGCCCTGTGATGGACTGGCAACCTGTCCAGGGTGTACCCTGCCTCTCGCCCGTTGACAGCTGGAGATAGGCACCAGCACTCCCCGTGACCCATTAAGGATTAAGCGGTATAGAAAATGGATGGATGGATGGGGTTACCCATTAAATAGACACCTTATATTTGAAAATGGGAGATGGAACATAAGGTATGGTGCAGAGCTTACAGTCAAGATAATATTATACGAAGAGGATAAAAAATAAAAAATAAATCACAAACCGTAAGAATCATGATCAAATAATGACCGATAATGAAAGAATCAAATACCAGCAAGTACCAATTGCTGTTATAAGTGAGCCCTAATATCTATGTAGGCTACTTACTTGGATTGCAATGTTTCATTGATGAGGTAGACTAATACTTAATCATACTGCACTTGAATTTGCAGTTGCCACACTGCTTTTGAGTTATATTTATATTACGTTACCAGGAGATTTTGTGTTACTACCAGTCTGACTGTGGTAGGATAAAAGGTGTTTTAAAATCAGGTTGCATGAGTGATGCATGCTATTATCACTACTAGGAGGCGGGACCACATTACACTGGTCTTAAAATCACTGCATTGGCATCGTATGTTTTAGGATAAATTTTAAGGTTCTTTTAATTGGCTTTTAAGTGCCTTAGTGGTCTTGGGCTTTCTTATCTTTCAGAAATGCTTTTACCATATGAACCCTTAGAGTCTCTGCGCTCCTCTGGCAGCCGTTTCCTTATCATCCCCAAAGTCAGGACACAGACTCATGGTGAGGCGTCTTTTCATTATGGCCCTCACCTCTTGAACAGGCTGCCAGAGGACCTCAGGGCCGCAGAGAACGTTCATGTTTTTAAGAGCAGACTCAAGGCTCACCTTTTTATTATTATATATATAATTGCTCCACATGTTTTACCTGATTGAATTTTTAGTTTAGCTTTTAACTGACTTATTGTTAATCTGCTTTGCATTTTTATTTTGATCATATGCTGTCATTGTTTTACCTTTAATTTAAATCATCAGTCTTTACATTTTTATACGTTTTTACTAATTGATTTCATTAGTTTATTTTACATTTTAACTTATTTTGATCTTCCTCACAGTGTTTCCTCTGCGGGAGCCCTCATCCTCGGCGGCCGTGGTAGGCTGTAGCTGCCTTGGATGCTCTCTAGGTAGTACTTGGATGGAGGCGGGGTATCAGTCCTCCCTCCTCCGGGCGCTCTGGCTGTTGATGCAGATGGCTCCCATCATGGCATTTCCTGCTCCATCTGCACTCAGCCCATTGTACTTTTGTTTACTGTGATGTGCGTGTATGGCAGATGGGTTGGGTGGTGGTGTAGTTGTATTTTTGGTTTTGGGAGAGGGGGGGGCATTTTAATCTGTAAAGCACTTTGAGAAGCTCTGGTTTGAAAAGCGCTTTATAAAGCTTTATTTGATAAGGTCAGCCCTGCTGCATCTGAGACTATTATGTTGACTGTCTCAGGAGGACTTGACCTGGATGGTGACTGACATTTTGGCTTTTCATGCAGTATACGGTGTTAACCATGTCCATGGATAGGAGAGTCATCTCTGCCCGTTTGTGCTGTTGTAACATTTTGAAGAGCCTTCCTCTGTCTAAAACTGTAATTCGGGAATTTAGAGTCATCCTTAGGTTTTTGATAACTTTAAGTTACAGGTTTTTCAAAACAAAGTGTTTAGGCATCAAATTGCAAATGGCCAACATTTCAACCCACAGAACCACAAATTAGGCTTAAGCAGGGTTAATACGTTAGACCCAATGACAACTTTTAGTGGCACTTCGTCTCCTATCCAGTATGTGCTTCTACGTTAAGCGCATTGAATGTAAATGCTGGAAACGTATTGTGAAAAGCGGTTTTGGTCAAACGTTTCAAAAGCTGCAACTGAGGTCTGTTAGTGAGAAAAGCAGCTTGAGCCCCTTATCGTTCACAAGAAAGCCACACACAAAAAAAATGAATTATCTAAGCATATACCTTTGTAGGGAATCATGTTAAAATGCTGCATTTTGGGTCAAAGACTTCAATATGCCAACTTGAAAACCTTAGAGGTATAGGTTGAGTGGGATGCATTTTGCTGTAGCCTTCCAGAGCCATCCACTCTTCTGCACAGCCATTTTGTCAACCATTGGCCTATTCATTTTACTGCAGCATTTAGTCAAGCAATAGAGCTTCGAGAAAACCCGCCCTGCACAGACAAGCATTTTGATTTCGGTACGAAAGTCCAATTAAACCAGTAATCTTTAAGGAAAACCACAAACTTTAACCATTTGTTTAAGACACTGTACAGAGATCACACAATTACCCCCCAAATGACAAGTTTTGTTACTGAACCTAGATTTTGGAAACCACTTGACATTTAAAAGCAGCTTCACTGGTTACAAAGCTGAACTCAATATGGCAAGCTATTCTACCTTACAAGACTACAACCTTGTAGAGTGGCGAGTTTCTATTGCCCCCCCTAACAAAAAAAAACCACTGAAGTCACCATGCAAACAAGTTAGATTTTTTCCAAATATAGCTTTATTCAGTCAAAAAGTTTAAAAGCCAAACAAGACCTTTCAAAGCACACGACACATGAATAGCTTAGGTTACAAAGATAGTTTCACCAACTTGTGAATCTTTTAGACAGTACATTTAAACACAAACCCTTTAATGATACAACTAGTGACTTTAGAGAATATGGTTCGGTGCATAAAAAAAGTCACTACAACTTAAACCACCCAAGATAGAAAATTGAAGTTCAAATGTGCTCATATGTCCTGGTTTGAAAAGGTATGAATTAAATTGACCACAGTAGTCCAGTCTGGTCCAGCATTTTTACTAGCACCAGTCATAAATGACAGGAGCCACAAAGACCTGAGCGAGCAGAAGCAGATAATAGGGTACAGTCCTCCCAGAAGCGCTGTTGGAGGTAAAAGTCGTCACAGAGACCGTGCCGACAGTAGTTGGGGCGACACTGGCAGATGCCGGGGCGTCAGCAGTTGGGGCGACACTGGCAGATGCCAGGGCGTCAGCAGTTGGGGCGACACTGGCAGATGCCGGGGCGTCAGCAGTTGGGGCGACACTGGCAGATGCCGGGGCGTCAGCAGTTGGGGCGACACTGGCAGATGCCGGGGCGTCAGCAGTTGGGGCGACACTGGCAGATGCCGGGGCGTCAGCAGTTGGGGCGACACTGGCAGATGCCGGGGCGTCAGCAGTTGGGGCGACACTGGCAGATGCAGGGGCGTCAGCAGTTGGGGCGACACTGGCAGATGCAGGGGCGTCAGCAGTTGGGGCGACACTGGCAGATGCCGGGGCGTCAGCAGTTGGCGCGACACTGGCAGATGCCGGGACGTCAGCAGTTGGCGCGACACTGGCAGATGCCGGGGCGTCAGCAGTTGGCGTGACACTGGCAGAAGGAACGTTCAAGTCATCCTGTGCCCTGACCACCTGCAATAGTCAGAACTCTGACTTAATATATGAATACTTGAGACAAAACTACCATTCCAAAGGATTAACAATATACAAACCTGAGAAGAAATTAGAAAAACCAGGAGGACAGCTGCAAGGAAAGCACTATAAATTTGTTTCATTCTGAAGCTGCTGCACCAACACACTCTCTGCTTAGCTTTTTCTGGTCAGTGCTGAATTAAATGTCCCAAAAGCCGATCCACAGGTTTTTATACCAACCAGTAGCACCATCAACTAATAGATAACACCTGTTGTCTCTGTGTGGCCTTCAAGGACCATCTGAGAATAACATTTAGTTTTAAATGTGAACTGAACAATTGAGCTTTTGCTAAATGTATTGTTCCACCATGGCTGAATTAAGAGCCAACATTTTCTTTTTATTGTTTTTGACCAGAATTATGGGACATTAACATCACTTGATCCTGCTTCCTAAAAGACATAAATAATTCTCCCCTTTGACTACTTTAATCTAAACAAAGAGAATAAAAAGTCCGGGAAGGCTCACCCCACAAGGCTGGTAAGAAATGTAAACTGATAGCCTCCACCAAACTGAATAAAAAAAATATATATATGTTATTAAAACAGCACATATGTCCCTGCTCCACCAAGACTTGTAAGTGCATATAGTTTTGATTCTCTCACACCTGCATTTTACTGTTGATAGTTTACAATGGCAACAGAGAAATCTTGAATAACTTTAACATTTACATAGAAAGTGATAGATCTACTAACTTTTTAAACATATATAGAGATCAAAATTCTTCAAATTGTGTAAGATATTCAAACTATTTTCTGAGATGCAATATAATAGGTCAGAACTTATTAAAAATTAAGTTTCACAAACTGTGTAATTAATTTGTTCTCAGTGTGAATACATTTTGTCCAGGTTTGATCAGTATATTTGTAAAATTCACTCTTGTCTGAAAAATTTTGCTGATGCCAAAAAAAGCACCAATAATACCAATTAGATGACAACTTTTTGCTACTTTTACTTAGCTAACCATTTTTGGCTACCTGCCTCATGAGGGTTCTGGTATATGGTAGTGTCACAGATAGGGAGGAAGGTAGATTAAAAAAATACTCAAAATAAACTCCCAAACTAACTCACAGTTTTTAGAAAAAGTATATTCAAGTAATTTTATAGAAAACAGTCTAAGTGTTTCAATCTTTTAATGTAGTTGCTACTACACAAAAACCTGGTCGTCAACAGATCAAAAATCTGAGGAAAGTCCTGTAACTTCTAATAGGGAGAAGCTGACTATCATGTTTGTATTTTTCTTTCTTACAAAATGTTTATTTTTTGCCTCAATCAAAAACTTAAATAGCGTTTGGCTTTAAGGCGAACCAATTCCGACCTCTAGCGGTTAATACGGATGAATTATGCCCCAACAGAGATACCGTAGTTGTCCTCCCTGCAATTTCTTCCGGAAGAAACACAGCTGCTCCACCAGAAGGACGAAAAATGACAACACATTGAGTAAATTCAGCGGTAAAGCAGACGCAGAAACTTTATTTTATTTTATTTTGTCCTTGGAATTGCCTCGCCTCTCCATGCTGCTGTGCCGGGTGTCGCCAGTGTACCAGACGCTGTCGAGATGGGGACGGAGGTCACAGCGGGGAGGCGGCCTCCTCCTCAGCCGCGCGGTCTGCTGCGGCTCCAGCCGCTGTCATGGTGTCAGTCCCGGTGAAAGCAGCGCTCAGCCCGCAGAGGCTGGCTCAACTAAGACTCAGGGTTTGTACCGGGACACAGTGCTGCTTCCTCGGACCGACTTCCCCATGAAACTGACCGGACAGAAGCTGCTAGAGCGAGAACTTCAGGTCCAGAAGGTACAGTGGCTCTTAAATGCGGACACTCCCCTGTTTAAATGTCAGGTGTTTGTGACTAACACACACACACACACACACACACACACACACACACACACACACATATATATATATATATATATAGTTATTTAACTTTTCCCACCAACTCATACCTAGGAGGAATTTAGAGACCTCATTTCAGAGGTAGATATCACTGGGAATGGGTTTCAAAACCAGAACCTTTTTTTTATCTTGCTTTGTGTGTGGCTTTATATATATATATATATATATATATATATATATATATATACACACACGACATTTTAAGAATTATGTGCATTGAAAGTATTGAATCTAACTGCATGCCACACTTTTTAGATTTTTTATTTATTTTCTTTGTTGCAGAAAAAAAATCCACATCAGGATTTAGTAATGGCCATACACATACAATCCTCATACAATCATTACTATTATAATGTCAACGATTTGATGCGTTTCAGTGTCCTCATTGCAACACGATTATTTAATTTAGGTTTGTGTTCATTAATAATTAGGTTTAGTCAGATATCATCAGATTTTAAACATTCGTCTGGCTAAAACACCACACATTCAAAAAGAGCTCTCTCATAACAAGTGCAAAACATTTCATCAGCTCTAATATTATTGGTTAAAAGAGGTCTGAATACATCTGCAAGGTACCTTGAATGGAAGAAATTAGCTGTATATTTAAATCATGTCTTGATGTTTTTCTCTGCCGTCTTCCAGAACAAATTTAAACACAAACAACATTTCTTTAACTTTAAGAACGTTTAGATTTAAACAGTATTTGTGTTTTAATTGCAGTTAAATTAGTAGTGGGCAATATAAAAGGTATAAGGTAGATATCATATACATTTAGGCAATGCTAGAGGTTTTGACTATATCAGCCTACCTTTCTGAAGTCCTTCTGCTGTAATGTATCTAGTATGTGGAATTGTTACAAAAAACCTCTTTAAAAATTGTTTAAAATAATTTTGAAATAAACAGAAGAAAACAATATATTGCAATAAATACGGTTACAGCACAATTCAGATTACATCACAGTGGAGATTTGAGCCTGGATTTCCGCTCCTTAAATTCAATGTATGAATAATTTTATTGCATGATGTTTTTTTTTCTCAGGAATGTGGTTTTGCAGAGTTGTATTCATGGCAGAGAGAAAGGAAGGCCAAGAAAGAGTTCTGTCTGCATGATGGACCCCCTTATGCAAACGGAGATCCTCATGTTGGACATGCGCTCAATAAAGTAATTATTATAATTCTGTCTTTGTGTTATCTGCTTGCTTTGTGCTGTTTATAAACACTGCTGCAGGAAGCCAGGATTTCTCAGGAAATTCTACCTAGCTCTTAAAAGCTATAACAGATATTTTAATGCTTCTATTCAGATCCTAAAAGACATCCGTAACCGTTTTGAGATGCTAAGGGGACGTCAGGTCCACTACATCCCAGGCTGGGACTGCCATGGCCTACCCATCGAGCTGAAAGCTTTGGGACAACTTGGCACCAGCGGCCTCAGTCCACTGCAGATAAGACAGAAGGGTGAGGATGGACAGATTAGTGGCTGCTTGTCACAGACGTCTCCAGCTGCTGTAATGTTTTTGCACCTTCCCCTCTTCCAGCACGACAGTTCGCAGAAGGGGCGATCGCTCGGCAAAAAGCCGCCTTCCAGCGCTGGGGAGTGATGGCCGACTGGGACAAGTGCTACTACACGTTCGACGGGGCGTATGAGGCTGCTCAGTTAAAGGTCTTCCAGGAGATGCACAGCAAGGTGGGCACAGGTTTCCTGCAAGCATAAAGTGCCCCCCCTTAAGTTTAAGAATTAAACTCTTGGTTTTGAGCAAGAATTCATATTTTCCTTAGGTTTCATCATTAAACTGTTAGGGTCTGCTGCTCATAAAACAGTGTGTTTACAGGAGACACAGACAGATGGAAAAACTTGATTAGAGAATAGGATCTGGTTCATTTGACCCTTTTAGGAGTGGGAATGGTGAACTATGAACATGAACTAGTTCATTCAGACCTAATTTTGAAATATATTATTATTTAAGTAACTCTATTTGATATGATAATCTTTCTCTGTTGCCGTTAAGGGTCTGGTATATCAGGACTACAAACCCGTCTTCTGGTCTCCTTCCTCCAGGTACGGCCCCAACACGTTGCCCCAGTTGTTAGAAACGTAAGCGTTGTCTTATCATCCCTCCCGCTGCTCCTGTTTTCTTTACAGAACGGCCCTGGCTGAGGCTGAGCTGGAGTACAACCCCGAGCACGTGAGCAGAGCCGTCTACGCCACCTTCCCTCTGGCCACGCTGCCGCCCAAGATTGCCTCAGAAGAAGGTGGTTCAGTCACACTCATAAAGGCGACGATTTCCTACATTATTCCAAGACAGATGCTCAGACTCTCTTTGTGGATGTCTCAGCAGGTAGGGAGAATGTCTTGGTGTTGGTTTGGACCACCCAGCCCTGGACCATCCCTGCTAACCAGGCCGTGTGCTACATGCCCAACGCCCAGTAAGTTCCATCTGCAAACACCTGCGAAGAAACCACTGTCAGTTTGGAAAGTTCTTAGCTGTCGTCTCATATCAATAGATTTTATTCTTTTACTTTATTAATTTGATTAACTTAGGTCCAATTTTGCTACACATTGGTAAGCTCCTATTACATTATTTGCCGTATTGCTAAAACAATCGGAACCACAAATATTGATTTGTATTTAACCTCGGTCTATTCAAGCATTTTGTTCAGTCCTTCTAAAGCATGTTTATGACACTTTTCTTGATGTTTAATTTACTCTTTCCAACTACACAGATTAACCTAATGTTATCATAGATGCATAGATTTTAGCTTTGCTCTGATAACTAGCTGTAAAGCATTCACTTTTCCCAAAAGGAACATTCAGTTATTCACCTGTATGGTTGCAGAAACTGATGAACTTTCCTTAGGCTCATTTTACATGAGAGAACGTATGAAATGGGCTTTGTAAATTAGTAAACAACCCCAACAGAAAATGTATTTAAAAACACTCTTTTACAACCAGAAATGATGAACTAATGGTCTCTGAGTACTTCTTTTGTAAATAGTCATGTTTCTAATCCTAAATAAATGAAGTATCTTCCTTTAGCCGTTTGTTCTACATCTATAACTTTATCTTTCCCCCATATTTAACATCCAACATGTGGGTTATTGTCTGCCGTGAACCATGAGATTTGATATCCGTCACATTTTGCTTTAAATGTGTATTTTATATATATCGTTGCAGCTCCTGTAGCTTGTTCCGGCACTAATGAATGATACTTGGTACCATCAGTAGCCTCGTTTCTTGTTTCCTGTTTGCAGGTACTCTGTGGTGAAGAGGGCTGACACTTCCCAGCTGCTGCTGCTGGCGACTGAACGCACAGCGAGCCTTGCAGCGCTGCTGGGCACTGAACTGCAGACTGTTGCCACCTTCACAGGTACTACTTTAACCTATATGCCATTTAGAAGCATGGCCTACTTTTGCCATTCATGGTTAGTACATGTTGCTTTGTTATTTAACATAACAGATTTTCTTATTCACAATCCTCCTTTGTTTTTCTTTTAAAGGTTCACAACTTGAAGGTGGAATCTGCAAACATCCCACCATTCCTGACAAGCAGGTCCCGTTGTTGCCAGCCAACCATGTGACTATGGGCAAAGGGACAGGATTGGTCCACACTGCACCAGCTCATGGCATGGACGACTACAGCGTAGCTTCACAGTTTGATCTGCCTGTGGTGTGCTTTTATTTATTCATTTTTTGTTTCTACCCTTGAACTGCTCCATTATGGTTCGACATGTCTCAATAAAGCTAATGAAAGATGTACTTTTACTAAGTCTAAACAATTATAGCCTACTGGTCACAAATGTATTTTTTGTGTGCCATTTCCATTGAATATGTGTTTTTGTTAAAGGAGTGCATGGTGGATGAAGACGGCAGGTTCACAGAGCTGGCAGGAGCCAAGCTGCAGAACCTCTCAGTCATGACTGAAGGAACCGATACAGGTAGATGAGGCCGGAGTCGTCCTTAATGTTTGTTTCTAAATGTTTTTTTTAAGCCTACATTGCTTCTTGTTTTAGTGATTTCCATGCTGAAAGAGAGCGGCGCTCTGGTTCTGGAGGAGCAGTGTGTCCACAGTTATCCATATGACTGGCGGACGAAGCAACCTGTGGTCATCAGGCCCAGCAAACAGTGGTTCATCAACACTGCATCACTGAAAGACAAGGCGAAGGTAACCTCTCTCTCGCCTTACTGCTGTAGTCTGCTTGAGGTGCACAGATGGGGATCTGTGTCACCAAGCCTTGATTTGTGTTTCCAACACACATCCTGCTTCTGTGTCTGCAGGAGGTGCTGCAAAAGGTGCGTGTTTTACCAGAGTCTGCGAGAGGTAGCCTGCTGGCAATGCTGGACAGACGGACTTACTGGTGCATCTCCAGGCAGCGCAGCTGGGGGGTTCCCATCCCGGTCTTCTACCATAAAGAAACGGGAGAACCTCTCATTAACAAGTAAGCAGAATGCCTCACAAACTAAAACTCCCTTGTTTTTGTCGTCAAGTTGTTTGTCGGCAGCAGCAGAAAGCATTAAACTTCATGTGTTAAAATATATGCAAAGAGTTCAGCATTTGGAAACATTTGTAAGAAAAGTTGTAGCTTCTGATGACATGATTTGCCAAATGTGAGCAGGGCAAGATGAGCCGAACACGGTGCTGGTCAGGCTTGTCTAGTTGTTTAGTATTATCCATCTTGTGTTTAATGAATCGGAAACAAAAAACTTAACAACCTTAAATCTTCTGCAGATACACAGTTTCCCACGTAGCTAAACTTTTCAAAGAAAAAGGCAGCGACTGTTGGTGGGAGCTCCCCATTGACGCTCTGCTGCCCCCAGAGGTTCTCAAGAAGGTGAGAATAAATTCCATTATTTTATAAGAAAATTAACTTCTACCTTCCAGAATCTCTGTAGCTAAGCTGTGCTGTAATTCTCAAATGTTGATCATTTCCACATTATACCACACAAAAGTAGAAAAACACAAGATAGGAAGAAAAAAATCAAATAAACTTATTGTGTTCTTGGACTTTTAATTCATTGCAGAATACATAAAGCTGTGTTCTTTAAAGATACTGTGGCACTCTTGCTGTATGTGAGTTGGAAATAAGCCGTTCTCTTTGGGACGTTTTTGCTTTTTCAGAGTAAAGCAGGACCTGTGAGTGACTATGTTCGAGGTGATGATGTTCTGGACATCTGGTTTGACAGCGGAGCATCATGGGCAGCTGTGCTGGAAGGTATGAATGAATATAAAGTTTGATCGAACACAATAAATTGTCTCCGAGAAAAGCTTTCATATGGATGTCAGCGGCGACGTTAGGTTTTGAGGACAAAGGCTGTCTGAGAAAGGACCATAGAGACATGGACATTTATGTACGTGCATATAAATGTCTGTAGGTGGACATATATTCTCAGCCATCCTGCATGGATGGCAGACACTTTATTAGAATTTTGTTTTATTTATTATGAACCGATTTCTTTAGTTTTTCAGCAGCCGGCTAAAATGATTCGCTTTTTCAGTTCCTGGAATGTAAATACAAGCAAATATAGCCTCTAAGCTGTTTTTTCATTGAAGCCACTGACGAATTTAAAGCTTTCACAATGCTTTTAATCAACTCTTCTTTCATTAACTGAAATGTACAGAAAGCTAATTGCAGCTACTAGATTTATCCCCTTTAACCAATAATCTTCTTTAGGGGAGGTGTGATCAGCCAAAGTAGCTTTTGTTGCATCCCAGGATTATAGAGTGGAGCTTTCTTTGACTTGTCCTTTTCTCTGGAAAAGGACAAGTCAAAGAAACTGTTTGGAAATTGATCATTTCAACATTATGGATGTTATTTCAGCATTTTATCTCTGCAAAGCCTTTGTCTCTGTCTGTGATCTTTTTTGTACAGTTCTGTTGCAAAACGTCTGGACAAAATCAATCATTACCTACATTTTTTAAAACAGTTTCTACAATAGAAAGTCCAGTATATAATAATGTGTAAAATTGGCCATTAATGGTAAAGGTTCCTATCCCTTGAACTTATTTACATTCTCTAAAAAAACTTTGAACTAAAATGTAGTTGATTGAGATATTTTGTGATAATCATCTAAACATATTTAAATTCATCTGGATTGGCTGCCTGTCTCTACCAGACAGGTTACAACAGTTCACCAGTCCATCATATTTAGACATGTTTATAAATGCTTTAATACACAACAGATAATGAATGACACAGGAAGGAAGGAAAATATAATGTTGTACTTGAATCCTTTGCAGCCATCAACAGGCCTCCTTTAGGATTGGAGTTTTTTTAGCTTCGCCCATCTTCCCTAACCCTTCTGAAGGAACCTTCCCTACATCACACTCTTTGTTAGTCTGTCTTATTGTATCTCATCAAGATGCATCTGTATATGGTTTAATTCTAAAAAAAAAAAGTGAATTTCAAAGGGTGTGAATACTATTTCAAGCAACTCCAAGTGTATTCTGAACCGATAAACAAAGACAGCAGCAAAAATGACATTACTTGAGCTTGTTTCTTTAACAAGCACATTATGACCTCTAGCATCACTGTCTGTCTGTCTGGATATGTTGTGATTTCCAGAGGAGATGGAGGAAGAATCTGAGGAGTCTGAATCGCGTCTCAGCTGGCTCCCCGACTCTCTGCGCAAACCTCTAGTCACAGGTTATTCAGATGTTTACCTGTAGGGGGCTGCTGGCTGTTAGCTTTTATTTTGTCTCATCTCTGATGTTTTTTTTTTTTTCCTATTTCCCTCAAATAAAATTTCTTGCTTTACTCTGGGACCTCCTAAACCCAGATGGGGAGAATAAATTCTCTTTAAAGGTTGAAACACTGCTTCTCTTTGCTTTCTCTATTTTTTGTAGATAGCTCGGGTTGGCTGAGGTTCAGGGTCTCTCAGAGCTCCAGCAGACTATCTAACCTTCGGCTGTGAATAGGAGTACATTAAAACCAACTTAAAGACACAGTTACATCCTTTTTGACTAACAATGGCTGGCATTTCTTGACTCCCTACAGGCCTCTTTGTTTTCTGGGGAACAAACTAACCCTTGTGTGCATTATTACTTCACCTTTGTTGCTTCTTTCCTCACCTCATCTTCTGCTTCCTTGCAGAGTCAGACCCCAAAGCGGATGCATACGTGGAGGGAAAGGACCAGCTGGGAGGCTGGTTTCAGTCTTCGCTGCTCACCAGCGTGGCCGTCAGGAACAAAGCGCCGTATAAGTGAGCGCCCCGTCGAATGCGTTTAAGTATGAACTGGGCGGATCATGTTATCTTTTAAATTCAATACATGTGTTGTAGATCTCTGGTGGTCCATGGCTTTGCAGTCAGTGAGAAAGGAGAAAAGATGTCCAAGTCTCTGGGGAATGTTGTTGACCCTAATGAGGTCATCAACGGAAAAGAGGTGCGTTAAGAGAGAATAACCAAATTCAGCTTCCTGCAGTGATATTTCTGTCTTTGTGAGATATTTTAAAATAATATGAATTTATGTTGAGGAATTGTAGTCATATGTGTAGCATAATGTAATGAATAAAATTTAAATTTCAAATGGGAGTGGCACTCTAAAGAGGAAAAAGTTGTGAAGATGAAGATGTAATTATTAGAAACCTTTGAAAAGAAAAATTGAAATGTTGCAACTTGATTATTCAGAATAATAAGTGTGCCTGTTCAAAAAAAAAAAAGTCTTCTCTGCAGGAGGCAGAAAGGAAGACCAAAAATGATATTTATGGATGTGATGTAAGAGGACATGAAGTTAGTTCATGTGAGGGCAGAGGATAGGACTAAATGGAGATGATTCGCTGTGGTTCCTCCTGGAAGGGAAAAGCCAAAAGAGAAAAAATAATAAGAAGAAACTATTTTAAAAAGATTATAGATTAGAAATTAAATAGTGAAAATGTAAAGACGCAAACTGAAGTGGAACCAATAGTTATGATTCCAAACAAAAGCTAAAAACAAATAAATTACAATATAAAAATATGCAATAAGGCGCAGAATTATAGTTGTGGCATAAAATATTACAAGTCCCCATTTTTGAAATGGGTAAGGTGTGAAAGGAGTTAGAAAATTACCACAATCATAATAATGTCACTCTGTTCTCCCAGTTTATTGGTGAATTTTTATTTTTATCTATTCTTATTTGTTTGTGTTGAAGATGATCAGATTAAATAATCTCATGTTTCTGTCTCAGGATGGCAGCGTACCGGCGTACGGGGCAGATGTCCTTCGCTGGTGGGTCGCGGAGTCAAACATCTTCTCCGAAGTCCAAATTGGGCCAAGTGCTCTTAACTCGGCCCAAGACAGCATCAACAAGGTGCCTGCACAGAGGGACATATCTTCTAAAAACCCTTCTCTTTGTTTGTCTCTGCCTCCTCAGTTCTCAGTGTCTGGTTTTATCTTCCAGCTGAGGAACACTCTCAGGTTTCTACTCGGCAACCTGCAGGACTTTGACCAACGTGTGCAGGCCGTGGACCCCAAACAGATGTACTATATAGATCAGTACATGCTGCACCTGCTCCGGGAGTACAGCATGAAGGTCTGTTGAAGTTGGACTCTTGATTCACCTCGTGTTTCTTTATATATTGCTCAAATATCAATCCCTCGGTATACTTGAAAGCGGTTTTGATTTGCGGTTCTTCAGGCTTTCTGATTGTCTTAAGAAGGATGATTCTGTCTCTGTTCAGGTTACCGACGCCTACAGTGAGTTTGATGCTGGCAGAGTGATCCGTATCCTTCAAGCCTTCATCAACAGAGACTTATCCAGCTTTTATTTTAGCATCATAAAGGACAGGTAAAAAGCCTCTGAACAGTATAACCCCATGTTTCCACATCTCCATCTATGCATCTCTTCTTGATGCCTCCTTCATCAGGCTGTACTGCAGTCCAGAGGACTCGTTGGGCAGGCGATCATGTCAGAGCGCTTTAGAGGAAATTCTGGATGGCGTAACCCGATCTGTTGCTCCTATCCTGCCACATTTAGCAGAAGAGGTCTATCTGCACGCTCCAGGACACGACAGTATGTGATGGCTTTGTGCTGAAACATTCTAAATATTAGCTGTCTGTTTACTTCTTAACAAGAGGTCTTCTGATCCTTTGCAATAGAAGCAGATACGTTATTCAAAAGTGGTTGGATCAAAAGCAGCTCCGTGTGGCGGCGACCAGGGTTGGAGGAAGCTGTGGAAGGAGCATGTGCCATCCGGGACTCCTTCCTGTCTTTAGTTCCTGGTAAAAATGCCAACCAGTATGATCTGACAATTGCAATCGAACCAGGACTCCTGTTTGAACTCATGGAGGTAAGAATCCCCATAAAACGCTCAGGTATAAGATTAAGTAATAAATCAGTTGGTTTGAAACAGTAAGACCAAGGCTGACCTTAGAGCAACAAATAATTCCAGTCCACCCTGCCTCAAAAATACAGATTCATTTAATTTTAACAGAAAACAATGATGAAAAAAATCTATTCATTATTTATCTTTAGGCATGTTCTGCCTCTTTGAAAACAAAATGTACCACTTTTTTCATTTGTTCTTTTGTGAAAAAATCCATGAAGCAGGAACTGTACTTTCTTAAAAGAATAAAACTACAGGTACATCTGGAGCTTGCATGTTCTCCTTGTGCATGCATAGTTCTACCTGGGTACTCCATCTTCATCTCTCAGTCCGAAAACTTGACTGTTAGGTTCACTGTTCTCTCCAAAGTGTCCCTGTGTGTGTGTGTGTGCGTGTGTGTGTGTGTGTGTGTGTGTGTGTGTGTGTGTGTGTGTGTGTGTGTATTCTAGTTTGCCCTGTGTTGGACTGGCAACCTGTCCAGGATGTACCCCAAATCTCGCCCTATAACTACTGAAGATAGATGGATAGAGTTAAACGTTTTTAAGAGCTAACAAGTTCATAAAGATCTATGGGGATTTCAGAATTAAGGATTTAGACATTTGCTAGGAAAACTGAGGTAATCAGAATCGGTGTGATAGCCCAAATATTTGGATACATTTTATTGAGATTGGTTGAATGTTGCATATTTGGTGTATGTTAATCAGTGGTTTATTGGAGTGCATCTTTTTAGTTTGAGAAATATTTTTACTTTGTTCAGATTTACAGGAAAGCAAGAAATCTTCTCTCTGCTAAAATATTTGAATTTATTTGTTTTTGCGATGATTTTAACAGTTCACTTTAAGTCTCAGTAAAAAGTTGTGCAATTTGTTGCTCTGCGAGAAACGTCTCCGCCTCACAGATCAGTAACTCTCAAGCCGTCCTCTTAACCTGCCGGCATCTTCTGTTAAACGCCTGCATTCAAACAAGCTCTCCTCTTTCTAATCTTTGTTTCAGTCTCTCCAAGAAGAGCCCACCTCCACCAGCTCCCAGCTGGTTGAGCTGATGATGGCAGCACGAGTCAACCTGGCCAGCACGCTGCCCCGTGACCTGCCCCCAGACGCCCTGCGGAGCAACGGCAACTTCCTCATCAACCTGGAAGGTGAGACGTGTGGGACGAGTACAGTAGCTGTATTACTCTTTGTTCTGCTTTACAGGCCTTTTAAGAGATTTTTATGAACAGTTCTCCAGGCTTTTAAATTGTTTTTTTCTTTAAATGGACTGAGAACAAGGGAAGAAAGACTAAAACCAAATTTCAAAGATAAAACACTGTATTGTATGATTGACAGTAATGTGTATTTTAGGAGGCTTTATCCGTGAGGACAGCCCATATAGCATCGCCGTGATGCCCACATCTGCTGCTCGCTGCCCGCGGTGCAGACGCTACACTTCAGAGTCCGCAGACTGTCTGTGTCCGCGGTGCAAGACCGTCGTCTCACGTGCCGGCTGACGTGCTCGTTACCAGGACAACCAGTCCACATCACGATCAAGAAGTTGCTTCACACTCCCAGTGGAACCTGCCTGCCAACCGTTCTCGCTCTGGCTGTTTATGAAAACGACTTCACATCAGTGAAGGCTTTATATTAAATAGACATACCATAATAACATGAAAAATAATACATCTCAGACTGCAACTACTAAGTGAACTCAAACCAAATGTACCAAAGTCTACTGTAAATACAGTTAGGAGGGAAAAAGGAGATTTGAACATAGAAGATACGTGCAAATGTGTTGATGCTAAACATTTCACTACAAGTGTCACTATGTGACTATAGTAGGAAATGTATACTGAGAGAAAGTAGCATGAGTGAGTTCCTGTAAAAATCTTAATTTCTATAATAAAATCAGTTTCTTCTTTCTCAGAAACTACAACTGATTGTGTTACACAGATTTGTTTATGTTCAGTAAGTGAGCAAAGCCAGTGCAACTTTTGAGAAATGTCTTTATTCTGTATCAGAGCCCTGCTGGACATCAAATGACAGAATATCAGATGCCGCTAATATAGAACTGTCTGCTTATATAAATAAAAAATAACATCCTTCTCTTCATTTATGATACAAGTGTTGCCTGTGTGAAAGCTGAAAGGACCAGCAAAGGTCTGAAATGCCTAACAGGACTGCTGATTTTAGTGAAAATGAGATACAGTAAAATAAACATGCCCCGATCCTCAACGACGACTCATCCTGAAAACACAATACACAAATATTTAATACCATTTATGTTACATGCGCAGAAACCTGATGGGCTAATAAAACAAAAGTTAAAAGCCACTTTCTTTAAACACTGAATTTAAATCAGGATTGACATGATTTGAAAGATGAAACCTAAATGATAATTTCATATGCTGAGCTGTGGGGTTTTAGTGCAGTGTCAGTCAAAATCAATCCTCGGTGGACAGGGAGAGGGCGTCCACAGCTTCCAGCAGGTGCAGGGCCAGGCTGTACTGGGCGTGATTTTCTGGCAGAATTTCAATCAGACGGCTGACCAGTCGGGTGGTCTTTGGCAGAGAGACCAGGGGGCATCTGAGCTCGCTGGGATCCTGCAGCACACAAGATTAAACGGATGCCTTCAAACACATTACATTTTCAGAAAACCTTTTAAGTACTAGTCTGACCTTTGTTTTACGTTTTTTTTACAGTCATGTTTTTTTTTTCCACTTTATTTATAGGTTGTTGTAGGAATAAAATATGTTTAAATCTGTTCCAGTCTCAGGGTTGTTTGCTTCCAAAGATGACCAGTAACCCTTGTAGTCTTCTCTCTGCTAGATCATCAGCCTTTAAGACTTTTGATTGTGTCAGACTAATTACCAATCTCATTTATTTTTTTTCTTATAACCAAGAGACTGACTATTCAAAAATGTCCTACATCCTAAAATACCTTTTTTATATATTGCACACACATTCATACCTTTACCGTTACTGGAGGATAAATTTACGACAGAGTATTAGGGCCTTTGTAAACAAAATAAAAATATTTTGGAATAAAATTCTGCCCCCAAAAAAACTCTGAAATTCTGAGATTAAAGTCACATACTGGAAAAAAATAAATAAATCGGAAATTCTGCGTCAAAAAGTAGTAAAATTCTGGGTAAAAACTCAGAAGTTCTGAGATAAATTTCAGATATTTTCTAGGAAAAAAAGCAACTGCTTCTCTGATGTGGAAAAGTAGAAAATTTGAAAAAGAAAATACATTTCCATCATTAAAGGCGTACATTTTTTTAAAACAATTTTCTGACTTTACAATGTCAGAAATAACATTGTCGATGTAAAATGTATTCGTTTAATTATACGAAATGTTCAGAAATGTTCTGCTTTTCTACATCATATAATTACCCTTTTTTCCTAGAAAATATCTGAAATTAATCTAAACATTTATTTCTTAACTTTTTAGCTCAGAAACAAGAGTTTTTACTTGTAATTTTACTACTTTTTGACATCAGAGATTCTGTGAGGTTTTTTTTCTGGAAAATGTGACTTTAATTTCAGAATTTCAGAGTTTTTTTGGGTGAAAGTTTACTCCAAAATATGTTTCTATTGTTAACAATGATCTTAATACTCCATCGTACATATAAATATGAATAATAAAAAAAAAAATCTAAAATATGGACTCGGGCTCCTCAGTAAACAACTTTCCAAGCATTTTCTGATGTCGTAGGTCAGAGATGGAGTGCCGCTGCGTGTCTTACCATTGCCTTCAACCATGTGCAAAGAGTTGGAGGCAGGCGAGCCAGAAGCTCCATGGCAGTCTGCGTCTGGTTCTGGTTGTGAAGAAGCGAGTAGCTGAGCCTCTGACCGGTCAGAACCAAGAGCTGAGAGCCCAGAACGTCCTTATCTTCTACCTGCAACATCACCTGGAAAGAAGCAGCGATTATTTAGGGATGTTGAGTTTATTTCTCTATAAACTTTTTTTTTGGTAGGAAAATAAAAAGTAGTAGGAATTATTAATTGTTAACAAATCTGAGACATTTTGTATGTTACAATTGATTTTTTTTTGTATTTTATTAGGTTAATATAAAGGATAGTTCTGTAAGCTTTGCTTCCTAAACATTAGTTCAAAAGATTCAAATTCAGTTTTGCTGTTTTGAAGGCAAACGTAATAAAAGAAGCAATGAGACCTGTACTGCATGTCACAATAAAACATCAGTCACCTCTTCAGCTCGCAGGTCGAGCCCCTGGTTGTAGAGCTCACAGACGAGGTGTCGGCGCAGGATGTCTGGGTTGACCTGCATCAGCGATCCCAGGTCCACACACAGGGAAGGCCACCAGTCGGCTTTTGGTCCATCGGAGGGCAACGGCGTGGAGGCGGGCGTTCCAGATGAGCAGGAAGGGTCGTCTATCGCCTGCACCCATCCAGTCAGCACCCGGAAGAGGAACTTAACCAGAACAGGAGGTAGGAAGGATGACAGATTAGAAAGGAAAAAACGAATGTTACCTAATGGATATTCTACATTTTATTCCACGGCTCACTTCTTGTCGTAGTGAGACCAAGCCGGGGTCCATGTCTCCACTGGGCATCAGCTGGATGGTGGTCAGATCTCTGAAGAAAGCATTCTTACCCTGAAGCAGACAAACAGGCTGAGAAACATTAAATCTATGACGACAGTGTCCGACAACAAGCTGTGTTCATTAGCACGCTCACCTTGCTGTCAAACAGGCTGAGCGGTTTGACTTTAACGCTGAAGCTCATGGCAGCATGCAGCAGCGACGCTAACACCCAGTGGTGCTGGACCAGAGGGTAGTGAACGCCTCTCTGCTCCAGGGCTAGCTCAGCTATGGACGCCGGGCCATCGGCTCCACTCCACGCCTCCTCCACCGACAGCTCCGGAGCAGGGATTTCCTCCATGGCTGAGTCCGCCTGCAAGTATCCACCCGCTTCAGTAATTGTGGCGGCTTCAGGAGAACTTGGTACTCATTGGACATTTGTAGCAGAGCAACACGCGTTAAAACCTCGTCATGAGGCGTGATTATTCTTCTAATGCCAGGCGCCATCCACGCTCCATGCTTTCCTTTGTGTTCTTTTTATTTACTTACATAGAAAGGGATAAAAGACAAAGAGCCATGATTCTTAACCAACAATCCAGTCACCTCCATGAGGATCTGCAGCAGCTGGACGCAGCAGCCCAGAAAAAACGTCATGGCTTTGTCTCCAATCCCGACATCCTGAGAACAGAAGCACAACTCCTTAGTCTGTGTTACTAAACACTTGCACTGTGTGGCTTCATCCTGAAACGCTGAGATGAGCTTACCCGTCGACATAAACGATCTTTGGGGGCTCTCCCCACCTTAAGAAAAGAAGCGGATAAATTTGACTCACACAAACCAAGACCCAACTCAGATCTGGGTTTCAACGGTATGCATGTCTGTGTTTTACCTTCTCCATGAGGAAAGCAGCTGCTGAGAATCGCTTGACGATGAAGGTGCTCCACATCATTGTGGCAATACCTGTAGAGTACCATCGGATTTACAGGTTTATACTGTAAACGTAGAGCAAGAATATCCAATAGCTCGTAGATAATAGGAAAACTTCCTCAAACTAAACACCGACCTAGTTGAATGTGAGGACTGGAGATGACCTTTAAATGTTCCACAGCACAGAATAGATATCGGCCCTCCTACACAACGAAAAATAGGTCAATGTAATTAATAGTCAATAAAAAAACATTTCGTTCCATCTTGAGACAAAGGTATTTGTGTTAAAAAAAGTGTAGGAGAGAAAAACTGTCTTTTTATGCTTAATTTTAAAACAGGCAGCGAAGGAAATGTATTGGAGCTGCACCGAGAAATGAGCTGAGCTTGAGCTGCCGACTGGTTTGATAATGAAACTTTATACGGCTGAGGTCCAGTAGTTTGTTCTGTCTCAACACAATTCAGCAAAGTGTATTTAATCAGCGATAATAGTGCCACCATAGTGGATTTGAAGCACAGTTGCACACTTGAAGTTTGTTCTGTTTGATAGTCTAGGTGAACTGCTCATGTACCTGTAACAAGTTACAAATACAAAAAAAATTTCAAAATTCAATTCTATGTTTTTAATCTTTTGACAGAAGAGAGGAAGTTATTCAGTTTAATTTTTAATTATAAAAGTTTATATTACAGAAATAAAACTGGCTTTCCTTAGGGCACCAGTGTAGCATCTGTACATTTAGTTTATTTATGTACCTCTGGGTCTTTATTCCACTGTACAACATATTCCCAGCTGCAGTGGGCAAAGAGCAAGTCAGGAGACAAAGAATCTGGAAACCGCTGACAAACTGCCAACAACAACTCTGAGAAGTAAAGAGAAAAGAAAGTGGGTCATAATGTGACAATTCAGGAGAAATTAAATGCATAAATCAGTGTGTAATGGTTACTAAAACTGTTTAAAATGTATTTGTGGTCACCTGCTGTCCTGTCTGCATCCTCCTGGTTTTTCACCTTCTCCTCAGCTATTTCTCTATCCTCTTTCTCCTCCTTTTTGTCAACTGCGCCTTCAGTTTCTTTCCTCTGGAGGATTTCCTTCAGGTGCTCCGGCGCCATGTTCTGTCTGAACACCCACTTGGAAACGCTGTCTGCAATGCCACCTGAGCAGACAAATGTAAGCAAGGACACTCAAGATATTAAAATAATGCAGTTCTAAGGATGTTAATATTGTCTACTTGCAGGAAGTAGAGGACAAAAATATGTGAAACACATTGAGATACCCTCTAAGTTTATATATTCTTATTTTGTATCTGATCTGAGAATATAAATTAATAGAATCATTGGAAAACAGAGAATAATCAAAGGAAAAAAATAATCTAAATCCCTCTTCTCATCCCGTCTTTTATGTCTCACCGGTGCCTCCCTCCAGCAGCGTTTTGATGGAGCACTGACCAACAGCACCCCCTGCTGTTCCCTGAGAGGAGGGCACCAACAGAAGAGTTTGCAGGACCAGCACGTCCTCCAGCTGATGAACACACACCACCCATTGCTCCAGCTCCAAGGACACAGCCTCCCAATCTGACTGTAACTGTAACACAGCAAAGCAGAGCCCAAACACTTAGTGGTTGGATTTAACCCCTCATAATCTGACTTTATAGCCGCCACGAATCTCTACCTTGCTGTCTGCCCTGCTTGTGATGCTCGCCTTCACAGCATGGTGAGCGACTAAAGCAGCCAGCAAAGCAGCAGCGGCGTTGTGAGACTGGATGCATGTGATTCGGACTTGCTGCCACCAGGGGGAGACAGACTGTGGATCCCACGACACTTCAACAGCCCCTAAGACAAAGAAGAATGTAAAAAAAATAACTGTTTTTTTAAGCCAATTACCTAAGATTTTTAGATGACAACACAAACCGTCCATGTTGCTAAGTGCGACGAGCAGCGTGTGAAGGTTTCTGACGGTTTCTGCTGGCTTCTGAAGCACCTCCTTTTCCCTTTGCAGCCACACACTCATCAATAAAGACTAAAGAAAAAGAAGAATCACCTCAATAATGAACCCTGGACAGTTAAAGGATATCGAAATGTCTAACTTCTCGTTCGTTTGGACGTAATCTCACCAGAAGCTGCTGTGGGCGGATGCCAGCCAGCTGTAGTGTGTCACAGACTTTATGGGTGGGGCTGTTACCACATAGACAGCCCCAAAACATAAAATTCCCTGTAAAGAAAAGAACAACAGAAGCAGGATCAAAAACACAAATTGAGCTGATCAAAAACGGTTCATAAACTCACAGGGCTGATGATATAACCTGTGCATGACCATTTCAAATCACGAGAACAAAGGTTGAACTTGCTAAGAAGATGACAAACTGCTTTAAAGTCGAACATCTTCGTTAACAATTCGTTACTTTTTTATGCATTTTCCGTTTTGTTCTGATTTTTCGACCAGAACCTCAAAGCAATTAAATAAATGTTGCAATAAAATCATCTGTGCAGCAATGCATAAGAAGAATTTTATATATACTCTGTCTGTTGGTGAGTAGAGACCTTAAATCCTCACCTAGCTGGTTCCATTCTGCATCAGAACTGGGATTGACCTTCACCTCTTCATCCTCTGCACACTCCAGCTGAGTGAGGAAGCTCTGAGCGGACAGCGGCGTGTCGGGAGAGTCCTGGGCAAAAGAAACTGAGGGTTTGGAGCTGAGCTGCGCGTAGCGTTGCAAGGTGGGTCCGACGCGTAACAGCTCCTCATCGATGCCTTCGAGGGAATCCTGCTTCAGGGGAAAAGGGACGTTAGTTAGTGAACAGGAAGGTGCGATTCAGATATAAAAAAAAGTGTATGTGTGTGATTCCACAGACATTTTCGGAGCCCTCTTCAGTGTTTGGAGCAGACTGCAGCTGCTGGATGTCGGTATAGAGCTGAAGCAGTTTCAGCTGGGAGGAGCAGAGCTGGAGTAATGACGCTTCCACTTCATCTGCATCTATTAGACAGAAATACAAGCTATGTTTTATTCGAAATAAACTTAAGCTGATTTAATTTTTAATTTACAGAACAATTCCTTTAGACAGGAACTTGTTGCTCTACCTTGTTGCTTCAAAGCATCATGTAAGGCACTAGTAACGTTAGCTAGACAAGACGCGGGGGCGTTCTTGTTGGCCAGCAGAGATTCCAAAGCCTAAAAGAAATTCAGAGACACCATGACGAATATGTCTATAAAATACATTTCACACAACCGTTTAATTACACCTGTATTTGTGTTCTTCAAACCTGCTTCTTGATGGCCGGGTGTTTGATTTCCAACATTACACTTTTCGCTTCTCTCTCCAAGGTAACTGCAAACCAACAAGACAGAAATGATCCGAGGAACAGCTCAGTATCTTTGAGTCTTCACTCAGTTCTCATCCATGCGTCCATTACCAGGATCCATGTCTCTGCTCTTCAGCACGGCCATCAGTCTCTTCAGCATATGCATGTCCCTGGCGCGCTCGTTCTTTTTATCACTGAAATGGAGGAATGAAGACATCTGAGGTTAACCCTGCGTAAGAACGGGGAAATACACTAAGTTGTAAAGACAAAGATGTAGAGGTAAAAAAACAAACATAAAGGTGAAACCTTAAACGGATTTTATAATGAAATTAGTCAACTTTGGATTGCTCTTAAATATGATATTGTATAAAATAAGAAGATTTAAAAAAAGGTAAAATTGCAGTTAGTGACGTTTAAAGTAAATATTTGTTATGACCAATTTCTTATTTTAAGATTTTGGAAGTGTCTTATGGTGCATTCAGAGCGCAGGCTTTATCAGCGTCAGCAACATCAAGATTACACGTTAAGTCTACGGTTGAGGCCGTTGGAGGAGCGTCACGGTCTTTGTGTCGTTCTGTGAGCTTTGGCTCCGTCAACTTTTAAAGCTTTTCCTGCGTTTCAAAGCTCATAACGCTAGCAACGCAGAAGTTCAGCTAGTTGAACTTTTGACGGTGCCCATGAGTTTAAGCTTAAAAATGTATCTTCTGTGTATATGCGTCTCTCCTTCATCGCTTGGAACTAGCGAAGAGGTAAAAATGTATTTATGGCAAAACTTTTTTGCATTTTGAGGGGAATATCAATGTTTTAATAGCGGGCTTGTTCCGTGCGCTTTTCCGTCCGGCTCTTGTAGAAGTAAAGACGTCATATGATTAAATACACTATGGCTTTCCCCTGAAAAGACGCGCCTATGTATTTCAAAACTGATTGTTAAAGTCATATTTTACAATATCGCCAATATTTTGCAATTAATGTGCTTTACGTAATTATTATTACATAATATTTTAATGACTATTTTCAAAGATGTACTGCAAAAACGACACACTGTTTCTTTAATATTGTTTAGTATTTGGTAGTTTGTAGGGTTACATGATAATTGTGTTAGTTGATATTGCAAAAATAAATAAAGAGCTAATAGTAATCTCTTTTCGCTTCGGGTTCATTGCAAACATCCTTAAAATTATGTTTCCTTATGGTTTTGTGACTTTGCTATCACATTACATTTTAAAATATTTTAAAGCTACATAAAACCCATGCCATCCGGTGGGTTGTCTAAAAAATGCGGCTAATAGTTACAGTTGACATGTTTCCAGTGATCCATAGATCGTTACGGTTCTCAATTTCCAGACATCGTTATATGCTGAAGCAGCTGTTTGCGGTTTTTCACTTAATTTAAGATCTCCAACATCATTGACTAAATTGCAACCTTACATCATCATAGTGCATCCTCTATGTTTTACAGCTATACGCTCATTCCAAAAACATCCTTCTCAGAAGGCGCCATCCATTCAAATTATCTGCTAAGCCTTTAGTTAACTGTGATTGGATCAGATGAATGTGTGTGTGTGCAGATAGTAATGCTTAGGAGTAACTGATGTCTCTGTGTGACATTTATTGGACAGGCCCGCCTCCTACCAACCTGAGGGCCAGATGGAAGGGGATGTTGATGGTCCTCAGAGCTCCTGTGGTAGGATCCAGCAGACACACCTGCTGCGTATGGAGCTGCCAGCCCTGACTAGTCACACTGTTCACTCCCATCAGATGGTAGCCGGCATAAAGCAGCCTAAAAATTAAATAGTAAACCATACACATATTCCATATATTTATATATATATAAAGTGTAATTTAAAGTCTGTCTGTATCCTCTGAATGAAACATGAAAAACTTTGTTTTTCATGTTGGAGGGTACCTGCAGTGCTTCCCTACAGTGAATGCGCCGACGCGAGGACCCCGCTGCATGGCCCACACCTCCAGGATCCCCCTGCGGGGGGCGTAGATGATGAGAAACAGAGCGTGACGTCTGGGGAGGGAGGCAGAGGGGGAGAACTCCCGATCCCCGCGTTCTTCCTGGACCTGCAGCCAACCCAGCTGGGCGTCTCTATAACCTGGCGTTGAGGCGCGGTTTGTCAGACCATATAAATATCTTTAAATGGTTATATTTGTTCACTTAAAAGTGGAATCAAGGACAGGCCCTCTCTTCTCATGTCGTGCTTTAACCATGTTGGTTTTCCTCCCCTCACCTTTCCACATGCGGATGGTGATGCCCCTTGCCAGGTCCAGCAGCGTCACTCGACCGAAGTCATCCGTGACTCCTGCCAGTGTGTTGCAAGGCGACAGACATATGGACTCGCCGTGGCGGCGGGAATCTGGCAGACCAAATCTGGAAGGCAAGGTTGTCAGAATTATTGACAAACAGAAATACGTTTTTTTTTTGTATAAATATATCTCATTTAGCACAGTGAGAAGTACCTGATCCCTAAGGGGGTCGCCGGCTCCACTTTAGGTTTTTGTTTCTGAGCTGCTTCCTCTTCGTTCTTGTTTTTGTTCCACCCTAACCACCCACTGGGTGCAGAACGGAGGAGGAGAAAAAGAAAGCAAGAAGAAAACAGAGGAAATAACAACAGGATGATTAGTACAAAACAGGAGAGTTGCAAATACCCCAATCAGGATCATGCATTATAATTGTTCATAAAGATGCTTTAAATTCAGATTATGGCTGTTATCAAAACTGTTTTTTTCTTGTGGATCATTTTCTTGCTGCTTTTCTATATAAGGACTCAACAATGGCTCCGAAACAAATCCAAACCTGGCAGCGTTGAAGAGAGCTGAGGTGAGTTTGCTGGCGACAGCCAGAGCCACATGGGATAGGAGAGGCTGAGAGTTTCCCTACAGAAACACAGACAGACCATCTTACACAGCCTCATGGAGAACAAATCATTTTAACAACAATTACGCAGCTTTGCAGCTGTTTTATTTGGCCAAATAAACCCTTATTTATTCCTTACGCACTTACCTCCACTGCGTAGTAAAATCCTGTGTACGGCCCAGACCCTACAGTCACAAACTGGCTCATGGCAGGGGGGCTGCCCTTAACTGATGCATTAAAGCCCCCCAGGATGGATGCATTCTTCATTTGGTCAAACACACACAGTGTCATCACACCTACAACCAGAGGACAGAAAAGAATAAAACAGGTAAACTCCTATTTTTAGGTTTTAGACCAACAAAAGTTGTGCAAAAGGGCAAAATGGGGGGTAAGATTCCATCGTTTTTCAAACAGTTACAAAAAACATCTGTAACATATGACAGGCATTGGTAGACGACCCCATTTACTTCTATATCCTTAAATATAAATCGAAGGAGGGTTTTTTTGTCTTTTGAAATGCGCTAATTAGTGGAGGTGTGTTCACTTTCAACTCAGGAAACCCAAATAAGACAAAACCTTCAGAGGTCCGAGGTAAAGTTTGCTGCAAATCATGTGGTAAACGTTCTCTCGTCTCCAGTAGGTGCAGAACGCAGCAAGAGAGAACACATCACCGAGGGTTTAGCCTCACTGCACTGGCTGCCTGCTCATTTCAAAGTGATTTTTTGTGTGTGTGTGTTTTATTGTCTTATCGTCGTCTTGCGCCACGCTATTTATCAGTCTTTTAAAAGTACACACCCCCCTCGGCCCCTGAGGTCAGCAGACCAGCTGCTCCTCGAGGTACCCAGCACTAAACGGAAGCTTAGAGGGGACAGAGCTTTTTCAGTGGCAGCTCCTAAAGTCTGGAACTCATATCATGACAGAATAGACAAGTTTCCTTATGATCCACTTTTAAAACTCTTTTTAAGACACCATTTTTAAGTTTGCCGTTCAACTCAGCACGAGAGCTTTTTAACTGGTTTCTTTGGCTTTATTGTGTTTTTTCATATTTTATGATTTTATGAGCAACTTTAGAACTTCTGGCTTTACTTGACACTTTATGCAACTGCAGTTGTACTGCAGTTAATCTCTATTTTTATCTTTTTTATTTGCACCTTGTGTAAAAAACTTTTGTCAGATTTGATCGCTGTAAAGTGCTATAGAAGTAAAGTTGGCTTTGCATGTGGGGGACACTAAGAGTGGGCATCTATATGTACATATTTCTTACCCACGCTGCTGTGGTCCACAATGGTGTCCATCTCCTGTAGACCCCACTTCTTGTAGGCCAAAGGAGGAGGCGGGACAACATCACTACCTGCTGCTGCAGCTACACATCGAGAGAAAGTAACACCTTCAATTCAAAGTTTTAAAAGCTTTCAAGTAATATTATTATTACTATTTAAACTCCTGAAAGAATTTTTGAAAGAAGACATAATTGCAGTTTGGGTCTCTGCCACCTCGATAAACACTCCACACATGAAAAGAAAATTGCTATCGTTGCTATCATATTGTTTGAAAACGTGCCTTATTGAAACGTCACAATATCCCCTTTAAATAATAGAAAAACCCCTCTGCCCAGAGAAAAAGCTGCTCTGCTGTGAGACCCAGAAGTGGATAAATTAACCCCTGCAGTACTCCTATGCCCTGTAGTACTTCTTCTATTTTACATAATGCCATAACTAGAAATTATTCAAAGGTTTTCTTTCCACATGAAACTTCTTTTTGATATGCATGACATAACAGGCACATAATTATGCTCGAGGGGACACAAGCTGCAGTAGATAAAGAAGCTTTAAACACCCGATGAACATCTATTTTGCATCTACTACAAGCTTGTGAAGCTAAAATTAATAACAGCAGATCTCTACCTAAATAAAGAGTTGCTAAATCCTGACTACTACATAACTTAACAATGCTTATGCCTCAGTTGTACCTGAATATCTTGTAGCAATCACTACATCCACCCAGCCAGCAAGAAAAAGAAAATCACATCTACAGTTTACAGTGAGCAACAATCGGAGCTCCACCGCGTCAGATGTCTCTCCGCCATGCACGCACCGCACCACACTGCTGCCCAAGAGCACGTGCAGGAATGAAAGCGGCTGTACCTCTTGCCACCTGGTTCCTGCAGGCACGCAGTGACTGAAAGAGGCTGAAGCCGTCGATGGTGACCAGAGCAGCAGGATAAAGGATGCTGAGCTCCTCGTGCTGCAGAGGGAGATAACGGGGGGTTAGAGGTCGGCTCCTGACAAGCCCTGATATGTGAGTGATGCATACGGGTTTCCCCTTGACCTGCTCGGTTACTCCGGGATGACGAGGGATCTCATAGGTACGACATTTAAGCCTCTGAACAGGGTCCACGTGTAGCAGCTGGGCCAGGAGCAGAACCCCGTTCTGATTCAACCAAACAACAAGATAAGACACTGTTAACCAGACCGTCCTGGACTACAGGAGATAGCGATGCATTAACTAGAAGGTACCTCTGTGTAGAATCGGACGTAACCAGATGTGAAGCCCACAACTATGCAGGTCCAGTCTGGCCGGCCGGTGGAGCTCCTATCAACCAGAAATATGTGGTTATAACATGGTCATAAACATTTTATCCTATAAATTTATAAATAGGTAAATCTCACCTCTTCTGGCTGGCCAGGGGGATAGCAATGACACTGCTGACGCTCTCTCTAAACAAAAACACATTATTCTGTAGATTATTACCTATCCTCCAGTCTTCAACTGATGTATAGTCAGTGTTTAAAGCTTTTCTCACCCTTCTTCTGTGCTGAGGGTTCCACTCCAGGACACTGCCAAGGTCATCTCATCTCTGCCGCTGTCATCCGTGCGCCATTTTGCTGCAAGAAACCAAATACCTGAATAAAATGACAGAGCTCCTGCAAAAGAGATGACAGAGAGCCATGTGTGTGTGAGACTGTTTATATTTCTGACCCGAGAGGAAGGCTGCTTTCTGTTGTCGAGCCACAACCAGCAGGTCGGCACAGGGCGATAAGGACACGATGCAGTCCTGAAGCCAGGGGTGGCTCTGCCCTGATGGCTCCTCCTCCGCCTACAGAGGACAGTCAGTGTTTGTACATGAAGCAAACAAGGGTCTGGGACTGTGAACTCTTTCTTTATGAAGTTTGAAAAAAATAAATGTATAGTTATTTCTCTTCAGATTATTAACATTTACTTTTTCTATGTCTCAGCTTTTTCTGGACATGCTTTACCTGAATACGTAGTAAGACAAGAGAAAGACAGAAGAACTCAGACCTGTGTGAAAGGAGCAGATTCCTCCTCTTTATTGTCACCATCGTCCCATCCCGATTCCCAGTCAGAGGTATCCCATGTGAGCTCGTTTTCTGCTGAGAAAGAGAAGAAAAGTCAGGCAGAGAGACGACAACAAATCTGGATTTTCCAGCAATTATAAAGATTAATGGACAAGAAAACTCTCGGTTGAGCCATATACAACACATTTAGTGCGGGGGGCGACGTGAAGTGAAAGAATATGTGTTTAAAACAAAACGATTAAAAAAAATAATATCTACGATATGCAGGGAAGAATGATTGGAACAGACATTTCTCTTTGCTCGCTACCCATCCGACTTCGTATGTCATATATTTGTTGGCATTTACTAAGACAATCAGACATATTCAGGGCTAACATCTTTAGAGGAACGTTTCGGAACTACTTCTGCTACATTTAGCACAGATAAACTCACCTGTTTGATTCTTGTCTTCGGTCGACTCTTTACTCTGGTTCTGGAACAAGAAGTCCCGGACTGTTTTGAGCTCTTGGAGCCGACAAAATTCGAACAAGCTGCAGGACATCCCTCTCCCGTCCTGTCTTGTCAGAAACCGAGAAGTCGAGGAAGAGTCTGTTAGCTTCCCTGCTAACAATCCAGAAGACAAGCGTTGCTTTAGTCCCCTTCCGTCTGCGACTCTAACTTTATGACAGTCAGCTGACTAAACAACGCTTCTTTTTTTACCCCGTGCAATCAGTTAGACAAATTTTAATTACTGTCCGTCGGCGTTATTTGCCCCATTATCTACAGCTTCCACCAAAATATGTGGATGACACATCATTAGCATAACAACACCTTTTCTGTTTCCGGGTTGGGGCTACGTACATTTCAAAATAAAAGCTCAATGGGAAATGTTAGTTTTTAACCATCGTTTTTACAATAAAAGGAGAGACTGCAGTTGGATAGGCTACTCTTGAAAAAAACTCAAGAAGTTGTCGAGGAAATTTCAAGAACTTAGTGGGGAAATGTAAAAAACAACTTAACTTTGTTTCACATCCAGGTTTTCAACATTTTATTCAGGTCCACTGACATGTTCAGGGACTAGGTTGACCAGCTAAAAATAATGGAATTCTCAGAAATTTCTACTTTCAAAATACTGTGGGAATAGGTTTAATAAAGAAGGTTGCTTAATATTACTTTTACCTAGAATATTTAAGGTACTACTAAACAGTTTGTCTCTGTGTTTGTCTGTTTATGGCTAATTAGCCATTATGAAGCCTATTTTTGAGTTTGATTTGCTATTCCTCAGTGAGTGTGACAGAATCGGCTGTGAACCTAATTTGTGTTCGGAGTGTTTGATTCAGTAGAGCTTTTGGAATATTCAAAAATGTTAACTTAATCCAAACCTTGCAAGTTGGACCCAATCCCAACCAATTTACTGTAAAACCGCATTTGTGTTTGGACTGTTTTGATTTAGTCAAACTTTCGAAAATGTCAAAAATATTAGCCTCATCTGAACCTTCAACTTGCTTTGGCCTTTCTTCCTAGGCTCCCTGTTAAATCCAGAATCTGATCATATCCCTTAACAATCAAGCTCCATCATTTATCATAGATCTGATTGTTCCGTATGTTCCTAGCATAGCACTTCGCTGTCACACTGCAGGTTTACTGGTGGTCCCAAGGATTTCTATAAGTAAAATGGGAAGCAGATCTTTTAGTCACCAGGCTTTCCTCCTGTGGAACCAGCTCCCAATCTTACTCTGTGAGGCAGACACTCTGTTACTTTAAAGACCAATCTTAAAACTTTCCTTTTTGATAAAGTTTATAAGCTGAAAATAATTAGGGTGACATCAGGTGAGTTGGGCCACCTTTTGGCAAGTATAGACCAAGGAAAGTTTTGTTTTTTTCTTTCTAAAATACTTGTGCCAACAATTTGAATCTTTTGTGGACATTGTCTGTACAGTGTTAAAAGGCTAGGAGGCTCAAACCTTATGTGGCTCATCTTATCTGATGGCCCAATTTACCTGATGTCACCCTAACTGGGTTCATGCTTTTAATTCTGCAGGGGGGGAATGGGAATGTGGTTCATGTGGAGTCATTTTAATCTGTAAAGCACTTTGAGATACATCTCTTGTATGAAAAGCGCTTTATAAATAAAGTTTTATTTGATTTGATAAATAGTTAAAATGGCTTATATCCTCCTTAGCTATATCTGTTATTATGCTGCTATAGGCTTAGACTGTTGGAGGACAGATTGACAACTTTTCTTCGCTGCTACTTTTTTCTTCTACTACTTTCCTGTCGCGTTAGCTAGCTGCTGTCATTTCAACTGTTAACTTTGTTTTCTCTCAGTCTTTTTCTCTCCATTGAAACTACACCTGGTCTGGCATCCAGCTAAGTTGTGATGTCTTGTTGAAAGGAGACTTTGACTGGGATGATGCTCCCAGTAACTGAACGTCCTCCGTGTCCTGTTATCACCTTTTTACTTTCTTTAGAAAATAAAGTACTCTTACATCAATTCCTTTTGTGCTCTCTAAGTCTCTGCTTTGTCTTCTCAAACATCTGGTCTATAGTGGCAGATGGTCACTTGTACTGAGCCAGATTCTGCTGGAGGTATCTTCCTGTTAAAGGGATTTTTTTCGTCTCCACTGTTTCTATGTGCTTGATCAGTATGAGGGATTCCTGTGAAGTCAACAATACCGTATATTCCTTTAGGAGTAGTAAATGTTGCAAGTTAATATCTTCATACAATCTCCAGGGTTTCCTCAGACTGAAAGGTTTTACACTGATTGGAATAATGAACTGAAAGATTAATTGGAATATATGTACAATTTAATTTAAATAACTTAAAGTGTAAAGTGCCTTGGCATGACATGTGTTTTTAATTGGTGCTATATAAATAAACAGAATTGAAATTATTTCATAAGCAATGATAAAATAAATTGTATATATACAGAGGTGGGTAGAGAACCTAACAATTGCACTCAAGAGTAACACAAGTAAAAAGTAGCAATTGAACAAATTATTCTGGTTAGATTGATAAAGTAGGCTAACTGTCTTTGTGTCTATGCTTAGTGCATCTTTTACTTAAAAATGTGTTTGTTTCAACAAGTGAAGTTACTCTCGGTCAGTAACATTTAATTATTAGCATTTTACCGCTAGAGGGCAGCATTGTATTCTAGGATTGTGCTTTTCGTTCTTTCTTTCTTTCTTTGTTTCTTTCTTTCTTTGTTTCTTTCTTTCTTTGTTTCTTTCTTTCTTTGTTTCTTTGTTTCTTTCTTTCTTTGTTTGTTTCTTTCTTTCTTTCTTTCTTTCTTTCTTTCTTTCTTTGCAATATGTATCTTCAAGAGGTCCTATGAAATGCTAAATGCCCAGCCTGATTTCCGGCTATCCTGCTATCTCATGCCATACATAATAAAAAGACACAGATACTGTCATGTCATATTTATTTAATTCTTATGATAAAAATGAGAAATAAAGAAACAATGTGTGCTTTTCATAGTATTTATTATGACAAAAGATGGTTGAATTTTTTTACAAAGCTTCAAAAATATACATTAAAATATTTGAGCCAAAGACCATTCATGTCAAAGCATTAAAATTTTTACTCCAAAAGCATAAAAAACAAAATTTAGCCCACTTTATAAATCTGACCAGTGAAGGCAAAATTCTCCAGAGATTTGGCCAATCACAAAATTGACTGTTGATATAGATTGTCATAACTGAGTCCTTACAAGCTCAGATGCATTGCTGCTCAACAGTTTTTATTTTCGCCACTTTCATCAATCCATTATTTTATAAAATAATAAATTTCTCGATAAAAGTAAAAAATTATTTGATTAAATTAATATAAAAGTGTATATTATTGTGTATAAAATAGTTTCTTTTGATTTTCCCACCATAGTACACAGGGAAGCAGTGTGTTTGGAAAAGTTAGTGATGAAATAGAGTTTTGAAAATATGTTTTTCTAAAAGAAAAGACCTTTTGATGAAGTTAGATTTACTTTGCAAACTCACATGAGCAGAGGCTTGGCCGCTGATTTCAATGAGGACATGCATCTAGAGATGTTGGAGTGTTGTGTCTGATAATGGTGCTCTTTTATTGTGCCTTACCAAGTGATGTATAATGTTTTGTGCAAATGTCTTTAAAGAATAAAAAAAAACCTCTTATAGTGTGTAGTTTGGACTTTCATAACCCCTAAAAGAAGCCTCTCGTGCTTTCTGATTCTAAGGTCACCATTACTACTTTCCATCCTGAGAACCGAATGTTGTAAACATGAGCAGCTGCTGGTATTGTTAAACACTGCTCCACATCTTTCTTTCCCATCCTTTTTCTACATGCTCTTAAAAAAGCAATGGGCAACCAGCCAGTGTACTCCTTGTGTATTCAATGACAAATCTACGTTGCTCTCACATCCAAAGAAAACGCACACAAACACACACATGCATGCGCTGACAGTACAGTGGATGGAACCGTGACCAGGCAAACACACCCTCTCGGGGGTGCCCAAAAGTTTCCGGGCCGGAAGGCCGGACACAGAAACTCAGGAAACAATTGGGTGTCGGAGAGGTCCTTGGACTCTTGACGTTTCCTCATCCTGTGCCGCTGCTGATTGAACTGATGTCGTGTCTTCGGTTTTACGGGCCAAGGCAACAACTCTCCATCTGGTTCCCCCTCTTCCTTTGTTGACAAGAAAACAAGCTGGCATGCTTGGTTGCAGGATAGACCTACCAATGGTAAACCAAGGTGGATGGCATATAGCCTATTTATTCAAACTTTCTGGGAGTCGAAGGGTTTGTTTTGAAGGTTTCCAGACAAGCACATATGATGTCAGAAGGAACCAGGTAGAATAAAACTGTACAGAGCCTTGTAAAGGTATTCATATTCAACTTTGCATTCAGCAAGCATCTTCAGTATATTTTACTTGATTTGATGGGCCAACACAAAATACAGCATACTGTAATTATCGAGCGGAGGCGAAGAGATACATGGTTTTATTTTATTTTTGTTTTGTTTTCCTGTTGAAGATGTTTAAACTATTGAGATATGAGTTTCCACCCTAAACCAACAAGCCAGGCAAAAACAAGGTCAATAGTAGTTTAGGAGAGGCTGCAGAGATTTAACAGCTCAGGTGGGACAAACAGTACAACTATTTGTCATGCACTGTACATATTTGTCCTTTGTAAAAGAGTGGGGAAATGTGTTTTGAAAGAATAGCTTTTAAGAAGTATACGGCAATACAACAGTTATTTCTGCGAAACAGGTTAAATGAGCTGGCAAGACAGTGCTGCTGTGCTGTCTTCTCTTTCTTTATAACTGTAAGAATTGAAAACATTTTTCCTATTGGCATTAAAGAGTATCACATCTACAAAGACACGTATAAAAACTGAAATGTTAAAGTCCATAAAGACTGAAATTAAGATGTTTGATGCCCAAAACCCATCAGCATGAGGGTTGAAAATATATTGTAAAACATCAGCAAAAAAACTTTTTTGTAACTACAATGCTTACTTCACAATTGTACTATGGCTTGTTCTAATTAAAAATCAGTTAAATCTCAATGAATACAGTGACGTCTTTTGGGTTCATCATCATAAAATCAAGATCTTAAAGGTTTTTCCTGATAAATCCCAGATTATAGCATCACACAAAGTTTTTGATTAAATTCTGATTGAATATCTGTGTAAACCTGCTCTGAATTACACTTTGTTGCCTTCTTATGTATAGTCTACATGCAGGAAACAGAAACTTTAAAGCAAGGAGGAGATATAGAAGGAGGGAGGTTTTTATTTTAGACGACTGCCTATGATTTGATCCTGTCAGGTGAACAGTGCATACTCTCGAGTGAAAACACATCCGGTTAAAAAATTTTAATGGATGGATAATCAAAATCAATCGTTCAAATTCAGTGAGGACGTTTCATTTTTAGACTATGATCACACCTGATTGTGAGATGATGTTCTCACTTTGGTTCGTGATTACTGGCTGTACTCTCCCGTTCAGCATGTGGGTGTAATATTTTGGCAGCTCATCACACTTGGGGTAAATTTTCCACTCTGACTCTATGTCACAGATTTTTCTGCTTTCAACCAGGATTTTATTTATTTATTTATGTATTTATTTATTTTGGAACTATATTTCAGTTTTACCATCTCAGTTATTTCTAAGCATTGGTTGTGTTTAGTATGTTTTCCACACAAAACTTTATAACCAGTGTAGTTAGAGGTGGTGACACTAGATCCAAAGTTCACACCTAGTTGTTTTATGACAAATAAAATCTGCTCTCTGATCTCCTTAAAGTAATTCTCAAGATATTTCCTGACAATAAGTAACCCACACATTTTATCTATAATACTGTAAAGGTAGCTGTCTATTGGATGGTTTTAGACCAAGTTTTCAGATCCTATCAGTCCCCAAACAAAGAGAAGGCATTATATCTCTAAATCTATGACCCTGATCTAAATCCTGCAACCAAACAAAATCATCATTGCTGATGTAGTAAATTTGCTGGAAATCACGTGAAACTGTAGAAACGAGGCTCTTTGTTCCTCCTTCACGTGTGGCTATTGCAGAAGAATATGAGACCTTTAAAAGGCAGAAAAACAAAAAGGTTTACTGTGTTTTCCTCTTTAAACTAATTAAAAGAAAGTCTTGAATTTGAATAATCTCTTTCACAGAAACTGTCTCATTATTTTAAGACAAAACATGATTTTACCAGTTCTGGGGCATGTCCCAAACTAGAGTTAATCTGAATAAAAGACCTTGATTCATTTAATAAAGTACTTTTCACAGAATCTGAAATTACTGCATGTCCTGAATCTCCCATTTGTTACGGGTTGCATTAAAAAGATCCAAATAAAGAATCCCATAAATACCAAGTCTCTGAGATTGTTGTATGAAAACATCACTGTTTATTTTGGATCTCCTCTTTTAATCTTTTTCTGATTCAGGTGTATACAGTATAGAAGCTCTCAAAGTGTACACACCCCTGTTGAAAGGTCATATTTTTGTGATTTGAAAAAAGGGACGAAAAAAGATGATAATTTATTTCAAATGCAAAAAAAAGAAAGAAAAAGAAAGCTATAAAACGTGAAAAAGGTGGATTAACCGACAATTTTTTTGACAAATTAGGCGATGAACAACTTTAGTTTTCCTGTTATGAAGTTCTTCTTTGATTTCAATTATGCTGATTAAGATTCACTATAATGCTCTCATGGATAAATAAGAGGTTTCAGGTCTAAAATGACTGGTATTTGGAAAAGTAACCCAGAGTATAATACTGCCACCACCACCTTCTATTGTGGTTAGGTGGTGTTTCATTGATACATTGCAATGTTTTGTTGCCAAAAATGTCATTTGAAACTAATCACTGAAAAGTATAAGCTGGTTTCATTACAATCAAATATTCCCCCACAAGCTTTTGGGAGGTTTCAGCCAGGACTAGATATTTTCTTTGGAAAAAAAAAGTTGTCTTTCGATGCTGTCCCTTAGTTTCAACATATTTAAAAGATTTAATACCTAACACAACAGGTATTAGTCTCATGTTAAACAAAATCTTCTTGAAAATTCCTAAAGTACCTTAATTTTTTTCTCTCTTGGTAGCCTCCCTGACCAGTTTCACTCTTGTCTTTTTGTCATTTTTGAAGAAATTTTGATTTATCTATTTAATTTTTTTTTTCTTTAATTTTGCAATTGCTCTGGGTTTTGATTAAAATTTTATTTTGGACTGATATATTTGTATGTTGAGATCCTTTTGATTATTTGCAACCACTCCACAAGTTATGGTTTTAACTAAAATATGAAAATAAATAAATGACAAATGCAAGAAAGGTAAACAGTCAAGCCTGATTTAAGATCAATAAGATTCACAAAATAATATGGCAGGTTTGAACACGTGAAGTCTGAGTGCTGAAGCAGAGTTAAAAAGTGCTTCAAGAGGATAATTTAGGGTTTGCATAGTCATGCAAGCAGGTAACTACATGGTTTTATTTACCTCCTTTTTCCCTGCAATAATTTTTTTTTCATACACACATACTTAATATGTACCTTTTTCTCATTTAAAGGTCAGTTTGTATCAACAAATAATTCCCTTCAGTTTCGAGTACCGTAGCAGTGAGATGAATTTATATTAGTATTTTCTGGGTTATCAAAGTCAGAAGTTTTTATGGTCATGGGTAGAAGTCTGGCAATTTTTTTTCTGTGCTTTTCCTTAATCTTCTTATAGTCCTTAAAGTTACATTGGAATCAGTTTCAATTGTTATCTGTGTCGAGGCTTCACGAAAACCAGAGATTCAAAATCAACACAGAGATTCTAAACAGTGTATCATAAATATGTAAATACATTAAACAACCCATATTATGTTTGCCAAGATAAAAAATAAAATAAAATCTTGTATACCTATGGTTCCAACTTTCAAAGTCATTTGTCTGCACAGAGCGGGGTCATGCTGCAGAGCGAGGAGCATGGAGATGTCACAGATTGCTGATAAATGTTGTGCCTGAAATCCCACAGTAACAGGAGATGTACTGGTTTCCACCAGATTCAGCACATTTTCAGACTGGGTCTTTAGTTTGGCTCAGCAGCAATCATATTATCACAAGTTCAAATTATTAGTTAGAATCAAAAGATCTTAAAAGTAATGCTAATATGACCGATTTGTCTGGGTTCATTTTATTGCTCTGAAGATGAAGGGAAATAAAAAGTATTCCTTTTAACCAGCAGAATTCATTTAAAGAATTATAACCTTACTAGCTATTTTCATACATTAAAAAGCCAATGATTACAATCCCTTATGTGTTTGTTATATTAAATATTTGACATAAAAACACCAGATCGTGTTGTAATTATCTTTTGTTGTGTGTCTCAGGTAAATGATACCTGCCAACAGGAGGCAGCTTTTCGTTATCTTGCGTCAACGGGTTTAAATAAGGATTTTGAACCACAACCAATGAAAATAGCATGCTTTTATTAATATATGTTTTGATATAGGTTTCGAATATATGTGACATACATATACTTGACATTTTTCCTATATTATACATACATATAAGTGCTTATTGGTACCTATGTGTACCTCTAATATAGGAAGCTTGACATTTTTATGTATGACACATAATTGAAAATGCATGTGATTACATAGGTTATGTGACGAGGCACTCGGCTGCATGAGTTCTTTTTTTGACAAGGTGTTAATGAAGCTGGGGTCAGGACTTAAACCAGGTGAGTCATGCACGCTTATGACTCAGCCAATGGGACTACACGCACTCTTTATCTATTGGTGTTATTATGACAAGACCTCCACACTGTCACACTTCTGAAGATAATTTCCTGAAAAATTCTGGACACAGTCGAAGATAAAATACTGTCCAATTTTCAATTTTTTTTCCTGTAATGGACTTCAGGCATATATGCAGTTAATGGGTTAATAATACAAAATATGAGCTCGGCATAATGAATGACAGTTGTCAAAGTCAAATAAATGACCAGATCCTGCAAAGAACTGAATAGGAGACATATATGTACATAAAGGGATTATATGTGGATATAAAGAACCCATACCGGAGACTTATATGGCCTGTATATGCACATATATACACCTCAATTTGGCCTATATGTGGCATATATACAAATGTATGCAGCATATTTTATGTACATATATGCTGTACATAGGCAGTATATATGTGCATATAAACTGCATATAGGTTTCATATATGTGCACATATCATATAAATTATTTCGTTGTGGGAACATAGACTCTTCAGAAAATAATATATAAATTGATTTAATTCTACATGATATATAAATATTTAAATTAGGAAGATGAATATCTGAACCTAAATCTGGATCTGAGTGGCAGTAAGACAAAGGGGGGCCTTTAATCCAGGGTTTGGATGTGTCACAAAGCTTGACCTGCAATATCAATAAAGACAGATAACCATAACCATCAGTAATGGTAGGTCAGATCAGATGCATTCTAGCGTGAGAAGGATATAAATCTACAAGGTCAAATCTTAGGATCCCAAAAAATACAATCATTAACAGTGGATGAACTCAACTTTGAACTTTCATGTGTTATGAACAACTGACATGTCTTCATTTATAAAACATTTACAGTGTGACCTGTAATTGCTTTCTTTTCTGAGCAGCATTCTAATTCTCCATCTTTAAAACTGCCCTGTAACCTATCCTAATATCAGAGCTGGATTTATAAAGCTCCAAGGAGACGTTTCCCATAAGACAGTTATCTTTGTATTTTATTGGGGTATTGTATATTAAATACCAACACAAAGTTGTCCATAAATGTTGAACGGGAGGGTGTGTGTGTGTGTGTGTGGAGCTGCATCATGCTTTCTTTAGCAGGGAAAGCTAAACTGTAATTATTTTGTAAAAATACAAATGTATTTCCTATTTTTCATATAGAGATCATGTGCATATTGACTCATTTTACTGTAATGGAAAAGTTATTTTATTTTTTTTCAATTTTTTAATCGTTCAGAACAAAAGGGCATCCTGTCCTAGTCCTAAACATAAAAAAAATGGCGTGGCAACATGAAGACATGACATCCTGACTATTGCAGTGACCTTTTCTAGATGACAATAGATGCCAAAAATAGATTGTCTGATTCATTTAGCAGTTACAGCAAATACTGTTAGAATCAGAGGAAATGGAGTTAATAAGCTTGTGGTCTGAAAGTTCGCCATCCTTTAGCATAGTGGAATATCTTTGTTTTAAAACTAAAAGAATTGCATAGAAATGAGCAAAAGATAAGATCCCAGGAATAGAGTCATATAAGTGCCTTGATTGCTTCAATTTTATTCTTCACCTTTAAACCTTTATCATGACTCTCGAGGAAAGTATCACTGAACATAGTGTTGGATTTTATTGCTGCAGGCATTTTCATTTCAAATTAATTTAACTCTATCCTTTAGTGTCTCTTCATTGAAAAAACAATTGACATAATTTTGTGCATGGTTCTTTAATTCCCTTATTAAATAATTTAAATTAAGAGTTGGATTAAAAAGGAATGTTGCTTCTTCTGTTTGCTTTGTCTCTTTTTGTCATTCAGTTAATCAGAATATATGGCTTGAAAAACTGGATGCTTGATTTTTGTCATTCCCCAGTCTCACCTAAAAACTGCATTAACCTCATTAGTTTTGAAACATAGATTTGTTTACAAATATTGATATAGCTTATTGGCCAGATCCCTACAACAACGTTCATCAAATCAATTTGTTGGGGAGATTTGATCATTAAAATGCTCTGTAGACAGTCTGTAAAATCCTAAAACTGAGCCCTGTATTCAATTTATTTTCCACTGACCAGGCACACATCCATTTTCAAAGCATACATTCCTACTAGTTTAGTTAACCAATTTTAGAATATTCAAGAAATGTTTTAAGTCATGCAAACCTTCTGTGCCTAGAGTTTAGCCTGTATTAAAGACACTATTTTGTACTTATTTGAATTAAGTCATTTATGTCCTGCTGTGACTGAAAAATCCCATTGAACATTACCTTAAGATGAACAATAAAATGTAGGATTTTAACGTGTCTGCAGAAATTCCTTACGAGTTGATGAGTTTACACTTACAGTAACTTGAAATGTGAGACTTTGATACATTAAGCTGCTGTGAAAATTTGCTGCAATACGGTTAAAAGATTGAAACACTGAATAGACAAATATTTGTTGCATGTTTATTTTTAAAAGAAATACAGTTTTAATGAAAATTATGTACAAACTTACAAACACAAATAATTTAACCATAAAAAATACACAGAACTACACAGACAACTATACTGGAGTTTAACAAAAATGGAGAAAAATGGGTGATCTTAGACATGTACTCGTTTGAAATTCAGTCCTAAAGGAGTACCTTGCTGCATAGTTTACCAGTGAAGAGATTGTTCACATGTGCAGAAAAGAAAAAAGACAAGAAAAAAATAAATCCCACCATGAGTGAAAAAAGCTTTGAACTTTTCAGTGAGTTGCTGCAGAATACATTCAAAAGATGTTCTGTATTGTGCATCCTCTGCTTTGCAGTGGATTTAAGGCTGTTCACATAAGGCAGTAATAGAACGTGCATTTGATGTGTTAACATGAAAAATAAAAAACCCTGAAGTAAGACCACTTATTACAAGCATCTTGTTCGGCTAATTTTGCTTGAATGTAAAAAACCCAAAACAAAACTTCTTATGAACCCCACGAGATTGCTGCTTTTTCGCCTTTCCACGTAACACCATTTTTATTTTTTGTGCAAGACATTGTGTGCAAAAGGCAGCAGATTAGCAAATGATCTGTGTGCACCTTTTAAAAAACAGACAGAAAACTGGAGATGTCTGAGCTCTCATGTGGGAAGCACCTATGTGAAGGGCATACGTCAACAGATTATTGATTTGTCACAAGTTAACCTTCGCTGCCCGTCAAGAGGGGCACTTTATTCGTTCCTGCTGGTACAAGGCCCCCAAAATCAAACACGAGCAGTGAGGCCGTGTGTCAATCCGGGCCTGCTTCGTGGTTGCTGGTGGGCTCTTGGCCAATATTTACATGACAAATACAATCAATTCAAAGACTGCTACAGAGACGGAACAAAAGAATGCTGTTGCCGTTAAGGCTTTCTCTCCCGTTAGGCACCAAAATTACAAGTGCTGAAGTTGCAGAGCTGTCAGCTGGGATGCAGACGGCAGTAAAGTAGAAACTGCTGAAAAATGTTCAGGGAGGCTCAACTCTGCTTGAATTTTCTTGCAGTTTATAAACTTTTTTTTTTAGTTGGTCTAAGGGCTCAGATGGAAGACATCACAGTTTGATTACTCATAAACACCAACTTAAAACGAGATATCAAGAGCTTACCTTAGCAAATGAAATACCAAAGAAACAGTAAAAAATGTTTCCTTCACCCCTTAATTTTAAGACAAAAGTTTGGCTCAGGTTGTAAAATCAAGTCTGCCCTGGAGTGGACTTTGATACACCCTGATCTGACTGAAGTTGTGCAATGGCAGACACATAAACCAACGTAGCAACTAAACAAACGCTACAATGTCCTTCATTTGAATAAATATCATTAAAAACACCAATATGGTGAATAGAAATAGCTACGATTTCTATGGGAAATCAAACTAATTTCCACATACAACTTCACCCTATGAGCAGGAATAAAAAAAAAATCACTCACAACTGCTGCTGGTTTGGATACATCAGAAGAAACTTGTGATTTTTTTATCAAACTGAATGAAAAAAGTATTAACTAGAGCAGATTTTTGTACCCCATGAGGTTAAAACTCATGCCCTCTTATTTATATAGAGTTTGATCGTTTGTCTCAATCACGTTGATCTTAGATGTTTGATATCCACTTGAATGTTTCACGTTGGAATACAAATACAGTACTTCCAGCCAACACTAGAGGACCAAAGAGATTTCTTGACTAAATTAGTCAGCTTTCACAGGTCAAGATTCAGTGTTGTCTTCCTTCGCATATTCCTCCACAAGCTTCTCATAAGAGCGGCTGTGCTCCGAACAGTCACTTGTAAAAACTGAGCCGTCACATTCGGAACTCTGATCCTCGCTGGAGTTTGTTTCGATGTTTTCATCACATGTTGTGACGGAGATTTTCGCCTTAGAGTCATCGTCGTCTGCATCCTCCTCCTCCATGTCTTCCAAGTTATTGCTCAGAAAATTTTCTTCATCAATGAAAGTTATGTTTGCGTTCTGAATTGTTAGAGAATGGTAATCTTTGGAATCCCACGTCCTCCGACCGCCTGCCCCACAGTCACCGGTGGGTCTGTTTTCTACGTCGATGTCCTTGTCGAGTTGATTCTCGTACATTTGGGGTTGTTCCATTTCTGGGTCACCCTCCACCTGGTCTTCTGTTAGCAATAAACCATTATCCGAGCCCAGCAGGTAGTTCTTGGACTTTGAAAAGGCGACAGTGACACGGTCGCTGAAACTGTAGCGTCTCTTTTGGCGTGGCGAGCGGTCCAGGCTGAGGATGGTGTGTCCATTAAACACTGACGCATCACTGCAGCTCTTGGAGCGATTTATGTCTTTGGCTTTCTTGTTAGAGTCACCAGTGCTGTGATTGGCTCTACCTTCATTTTTTTTGCCAATCTGCTTTATTAAGTCATTGTAGCCCTCCTTCTTCTTGGACAAGAAGCTGAAGATGTTCACATCATTGGGAGTAGGCGGCAAACGAACAGAAGCCTTGTGAGACTCTTTGTAATGGCGCATCTCTTCAAGAGAAAGCTTGCGCAGCTTGCGACGTTTCTTCAAAGCCTTGTGGGCTTCAATCACCATCCGCACCTTCCAGTTGAAGAACAAGGACAACCAGGCCAGGCCCAGATAAATCCATACCTCCACAAAATAACGGTACAGAGTCGGATACTCTTTATTTGGCTCCACACCTACAGGAATACAGAAAAAGTAAGGATTCAATATGTTGCAGCTACAAATAATAAAAAAATGAATAACTTCAAGTTTTTCAAGTTAAATTTAAAACTATAAGAGAGAAAAAGACAAAAAATAAATAAATAAAATTTCTTAAAACTATAGGATTTTTTAAGAAAACAGTGGTTCAGGGAGCAGGATTTGAAGTTTTGTCACAGTCATTGCTGGGCTACAAGCAACGACAAAGGTTGTAAGCACTGTTCTTAAAATAAAAAAAAAAAGAATTGGATCTAAAAAGCAATGTTATTAAACCTGCAACATTCCACATAACTGGATATAATTTAAGACTTGGACATTCAGGGTCTGAGAATTACTACATTTAGGACTTTTATTGACCTTATTAGGCTTTGAGAAAACACCATTTTATTTTTATTTTGATTGTTTCAATTCTTTGCTTACCTGCAACCAAGTCCCCAAAGCCGATAGTTGTCAAGGTGACGAATGAGAAGTACAATCCTTCAATGTACGTCCAGCCCTCCTGAGACATGAACACAAAAGGTGGAAGGACTAAATGGACCAGCACACCCCAGAGGAGAAAAATGGCTGTGCAGGTAAACTGGGCTTTTCTCTGAAAAAGAAAACAAAATCATGTTTAGGTGGGGGGGATGCGTTGCTTTCTGAAGGACTGTAATGGAGAAAACCAAATCTAGAATCAACTTACCAATGAAAACCCCTTTCTGGTAAGAAACTGTCCCAGGTGCTTAGCTCTGCCACCAAAGAACTTGCCCAGCTCACTGATCCAGGTAAGACATAGGGGCACTCCAAAGAGCCCATAGAAGATGCAGAATACTTGGCCATTTGAGGTTTTAGGGGCAATGTTTCCATATCCTTTAAAGAGTAGAGTAAAATAAGAAGGTGAGCTTTAAAGAGACAAAAAGTTTAGAATGCATTACATTTATCAGGAGGTAAAAATACCACTTAATAAATCTAATAAACAAATCCTTGATTAACGGGTTTATCGATAATAATTTCAACGAGTCATGATCTCTTAAGTATATTTAAATTGAATTACTAAATGTAAAAAAAAAAAAAAAAATTCAATTCAATAAACTAATGTTTAATTGGCTAATATGCAGGGGAAGTCTACAATAAACCACTGCAGACCTTTAAGCCCAACCGGCCTTTTTTAATTAATATTTTTCTTTTAACACTAATAATTTAAACAATGCTGCTGTGCGGAAGCATGAAGTAAAACACAAAATATGAAAAAAGATATCTTAAGAAATGTTGTACTTTTTTTTATATCCACCTAATGATTTGTGGCAAATAAAATGAGTGTGAACTCCCCCATAAAAACATTACTTTACAAGTCTTGATTTTTATCGCCGTCTTGTTCCTTCAGCAATTTTTTTTTTCATTATGTGCAGCTTAGTAATATTTAGAAGATTTTACTGCTGTTAAGTACCTCTCAGGATAGCAAAGTTGTATCCATTTTTCTTCTACTGATAATGCAAATCCAGCCGTGTAAAGCATCCAACACTGGTCCAAAAATGTAAATATTCATTCCAAATAATTTTGATAATCACACTTACCAATGGTGGTGATGACTGTAGCGGCAAATATGACAGCATTTGGCCAGTTCCAGTTGTTAAACGTCTTACTGCCAGTTATGGTGACTCCTTGGCCTGCAGCATCTGACACCACCTGAAGACAAAATAAAAATAAAAAAGCTAAATACAACAATTTTATAGAATTGGATTAAACTGCATGAAAGTTGGTTTGTCTGACTAATTTCAGATTATTTATCAACCTCAGTAAATAAACCACAGTCAATTAAGAAAAAGCCAATATCCAAGGAGGAAGTTTAGATTAAGATTAAGTGAAAATGTAATTTATTTTATTATACCATTCCTGTGCAATACTGAAACTAATCGCATATCTGGATGCACCAACAAACAGAATCTTGGGGTTTCATTGTTTCAGACACTCCTACTTATTTCATCATTAACAGGAAAGCAAGTGCTGCATCCATAAATGTCAGTTGCACAATGACAAAAGTCAAGAAAGCAAACAGGTTTTCAAGAAAATCCTCTCAAAAAACAAAAACAAAAAAACACCCCAATTATGACATACTTCTACAACCACAGATTGAGGCGAACAGCTCCTAATCAATCATTCTTGACCATACATGTCCTTGAGCTGCCAAAACAAAAACTGGACTTCCCCCTTGGGAATAAGCAAACACCGGACCATGTGTGTTGGGACAATGCATTGCCACGACCACGCACGCTCTCTCCTGGTGTACCGTTAGCGGAGGAAAAGTGCACGCATTAGCAAAATTCACATAGGCCTCAACATGCCGGAAGAAGCTTGGCTGTTTAATAATAACAGGTCTCTGACAGCTCTGCTCTATAATTACTGGACAAAGGGGGGTAATTCTTTGGCACGAAAAACAAAGCTTGAACATTGGGACTGTTGAGACTTTGTGTTGACCATGTTTAAATTGAGACAGAGACTGGAAGGGAATAAGAACTTCAGTGAATTTGTATGTGGGAGCAAATCATAAAGAAAAATTAGGTTTTGACACCAGGTAGCTGTACAGCCACAATGACGAGGTCACCACATGAAAGAAAATCCTTGACTCCATTCCACTGTGTAGAGCATGCTACATTATATAAACACGGAGCTAGAGTAAACGGTGATCTGTGTAATGGCATTTGACCATAAAGTGTTTCAGTTTCAGTGTAAATACCAAAAAAAAAATATCACCGGATCAGAGGCTAACACAGCTGTGGAGCTTAAAACAACTATAAGTACTCAACACTAATGATCCAATACAGTTCTCCCTACATTTCTGGGGTCTTGTTTAATTGCTTCTTCAGCTTTCTATAAGTTTTAGACAGTTTTTTTTTTTTCAGTACCAGGGTCTTTCGCCGCGATATATGTGGCATCTCTCAAATTTGATAAAAAAATAGGAACTAATTGAGCACATTCAGTATCGCAAAGGTATTTAATATTGAAGGAGGAGAAAAAAGCGTGTTTAGTTTTAATGTGTTTTAAAACCTTTTAAAATAAAAACAGTTGAGACATGTCTGGGGATTGATCAGGCTGCAGACGAAAGCAGGTCCGTCAGTTAATAACACAAAGTTGGTCTGCTTTGTCCTTTTGAGCCCTTACGTCTGTCGCAGAACATGCCCAATTCGGGAATAACAAAACTGAGTTAAGAATCTGAACGTTCCACAGATTGCTGTTTATGTAAGGCCATCTATGCCAATTGCTAAAGTTATTTAAAAATAAACCCCACTTTCCACCGGACGTGCAAGTCTGCCTAGCGTAATACGCAGCTGATAGCAGACGCATTTCAGGAGTGTTGTATTGCGGCCCTCTCTCCTCAATTTAAACGGCAGGTCTTTTTTTTCTTCTTCACGCATTACACTTCTGAAACATGAAAAGCTCTAGCATTTTTGATTTGACCAGACAAGAAGTCAGACACAGGAGAGTGTAATGCATCCTGAAAGTTTCAAAACAAAAGATGTGCAGATTTCCGATTGTTTAACTAAGAATAGAATAAAACGTCATTATCTGCAATACAGTTAAGTTCAGCCAGTCTGTGGGACTAATTTTTTGGTTTTTATCAACTGACAATAAAAATATAATCCCTAAAGTTGAGAATCATCCAATTTATAAGATTCCAGTGATAAACATTTTGATAAAGATAATGTGAAGAATTACAAGACATGGAAATAAATATCTGCAGTTGTGGGAGTGGATGGGGAGTTTATGATATTAACATAGAATCATTTTTACTTCTGCATAAGCAATTAGTTATGGGATTGCAATTCACCTGTGATCTCTTGGGACCAGCTGGGTGGAACACTTTCGCGACTGATGCGCATCTAACGCTTCCAGTAGAAAGAACTCACAAGTAAAAACTGGTCTATAATGTGACATGCCGCTTATGCATCTGGTGGAAAGAAGAGATTTGGTTGCAATCATTTTTTCTGAAAAATACTTCACTCATGGTAGGTCAACTTAAAAAGTTATATGCTAAACTTAAATTTTGTAATATAGGTCATGAGAAGAACTTAGAGTTGGAAGATGAAAGGAAGTTATGGCTGGTGCATCGCTAATAGAAATGCAGACGAAAGACAAAAAGATTAAAAAGTAAAACATCTGATTTAAGCTGCACCAGGGTAATGGAGATTTTTCCATTAGCATCACATCTGCGGTCATTCTGTACCGTTTATTTTGGCTCTCCAACCAAACAAGGAAAAGTCAAACATGGTGATATTTTTCTTGCCAGATAAGGAAGTGAGGTTTGTTGACTTCCCTTGCAAAACTGCTGATTTTATACAACACGGCAGGGGCTTTCGCTGGCAGTAGGTTTGCGGGATTTCAAAGGAACTGACTTGACAAATAGAAACCTTGAAAGTCTCTCTCTATGCTTGAACAGACAAGAGGTTAAACAGGTCCATAAATAGATCAAGTCTTTGGCCCCTGAACAGAAGGAAAGATCCACACACCTTTCTATTCTACTTGCATTGCTCAATAGAAAGTATTTATATGGACAACCACTGGACAAATAAGTGAAAAAAGAATAAAGCAACCAACAAAGATAAGTCTCAAAGACTGTTAAATTACAGAAAAGCTGGTATTCGATTCTCAAAATATAACTTAGCAAAAGTACACGAATATTTACAGAAAGTTTCAACAAGTTGCATCCTGTCACCAAAACAACGGTTATCAAGACAGCTGGTTGCAGAGCGAGTCGCTCCAGTTTCTATGTATTTTTCCACTTTTAAAACGCAACATGCAGCAGTTGCCTGCAAAAATTTACAGAGTTGCAAACAAAAGAATCACTTAAGCTCCGCCATTTCAATATGAAATCAATCCTATAATTGGGTTATAAGCATCACTCAGAGCTCTAAGACCAACAATAACACGAGCTATGACTTCATAGATTAAAGGAAAACGTAAGATCTTTCTATTTGATGATAGTATGAAAGCATGAGGGTGCAAGCAGCAAAAATAGTTTTTAAATCAAACATCTGTTTGGCAGTGAGTAGTTGCTTTAAATCAAAGTACTGGTTTATATTTTTTAGTTTCTTTTTAAGACAACACTTTAAATGTAATTACTGAAAATATCTTTGTTGATAATCAAAGGACAAATTGAGAAGCTGAGTGAAGAGATTACATACACACAACCTCTCTGAACTAAATAAATAAATAATAAAAAATACATCTACTTTGTTTACTTTACAAATGAGGTCGGATAAATATTCCTGTTTGAGATCAGCAACTCCAGATAACCAGGCCAAGTCACAAGACAAAGAAAGCTCTTCCTGAAAACAGTCCTCTGTTTCATTCCCATCTGCTCATTCCAACCCCCGATATAAAAACAAAAACGTAAAAAAACACACCTTGCCACAAACATGTGATGTTTGGTTGTCGAAATCATGTCTGAAACCTATTTTTGCAACTTCTTTGGAACCTTTAGATTTCTGTTTCCATTTTACCCCCCCAGCACTGTTTGAAGTATTCGCAAGGGATTCACCAGGAGATCATCGGTGACCGAGGGGGCAGTCATAGGCTTTAAAAATATAAATAATAAAATTATAATAATATGAGTTTATTGGGATATAACAGGAAGGTTAAACAGAGAAAAGTTGGGCATTATGTCTTCTTTACCTTTTTGATATTTCCTTATCGCTGGATTAGGAAATGTTTGTCAATTTGTGGAAATCTCCATCAAAGAAGATCTACATAATCAAAAAGCTCAGGTTTCAACCTCCAGTCCTCTAAGATTGATGTTGTACAACTTGTAGATGCAACTCTACTTCATTAAAGCAGATACCATGAACAGATACTTGAAATGTGGTAAATCTGCCAAAATTTCACAATTACTTTTTCAATTTTTCACTTTTAATTTTAGTTTTATGGTGATTTTATATTTTACATCTGTTAATTTGTCTTGGTTATGTTTAGTTAGTAAAGTCTGGTGTCTTTAGTCTCTTCAAGAAAGGTATAAGGTGGAAGGTATAAAGTTGATTAATTCAGCAATATTATCGAATCATATCAGGTATCGATAGATACACAAAGTCCAGGCATCGGTATCGGAACTCAAAAGGTCGGATCGGTGAACCCCTGTTCAAAATAGGTTTAAGATTGAGGCTTTATCCTTATTAAAGCTTTTAGTTCCTGCAGTCCATGGCACTAAAGTCAGAGCAATCCAATGAATCACAAACTAACGGCTGATGCAACAAAATCTGCATTCAAGCCTTCTACAGGTTATAGATGTAAACTTTCATGCTATTAACTCCCTCATCCTTTTTGTTCCACTGGCCTGTTTTATGCAGGTCGTGTGAAAAAAGCGAGGGTAGAGAAAAAAGAAAAAAAGATGCTACTGCATGACCCTTAGGTTTAATCCTTTACCTACAGGAGAGATAACATCCCCGTCCAGCACCACCCTGGTTGTACTTCATAAACGCCTCTCAACCACAAGTGTTGATGGGCTATAAAACCCAATCTGTGAACCGTGCCCACTTCAAGGATGCCTGTGGTTAATAGTAAACTTCTTGTTAATAAAACGGAGAGGACTGACTTTTACAAGAGTGTCTCTTTCCTTGTTGAGCTGCCTGTATAAGTTTTAAGCTGCTTGCAAAAGTTTCCATCATGGAAATCTAAACGTCTGCTAAATGGCAAGAATTTACCAGGGTTACCGAAAGCGGCTCTCTTGCAGCAGGTGTTTTGGCAAACAGCAACCGCTATCTGCATGGCTGTGAACAGGGTTGAAATGCAAGTAACGTGATACGATCTTTTCACATGGCGTTACGCTGTCTTTTTTTCTTTTCTTTTTTTGCCGGGCACAAGAAGGAGAAGTTTTAATTTTGCTCCTTCATTTGGATGACTTGCGTAACCAACTGCCAACATGGGAAGCTTCCAAAATCTCTTGACCAGATCACTCCGCTGAATTCATTCACGAGTAGATTTGCTTTGAATAGAGGAAGGGGGAGGTTCGTGGACATATCCCTTTTCAGTCCCCCCACCACTACCACCAGCGCACAAAGAGGAGAGCGAGAAGGGGGGATGGGGAGAGTAATAAATCCCCCTGACACTGGACCCAAAAAGGGGGCACAGGTTCAGACATGTCTCTGGAAATGGAAAATGGTGGGTGGGGTGGGGAGCACACTTTCACCAAATAACTGAGGTAGGTCACTACGATCAGACTGATAAAAAAGTCATATGAGAAATTATTGTCATGCTTCAACATGTTAGATGAATGTAGAGATTAGAGATCTTAAAAAAACAAAACAAAAAACCTCCCACGAACATTACTTTTGTAAATTAATTTACTACTTGCTGAAAAACCCCAATGACCAACAGAACAGGGCCCCCAGAAACCAAAACAAAGCTGTGAGGAGAAGTAAAGGCAATGGAAACTCTACTGGATCTCCTGCAGCTGCTTCAACAATGACTCCTCCAGACAAAGGAGAGAGAAAAAATGTGCATCAGTCAGCTGACATCTGCATGTCATAAATGACTTATCATCCAGCCACAGGGAGATAAGACAACGTCTATACGTTTTATAGCTGGAGAGAATTCTGGCCTTGTGAGGCCTCTTTGGAGGACGTTTTGACCCTCAGCCTTTTTCCATCTCATTCCTGCAAAGCTATGTTAGTTTTCCGTGGACAGCTGCACACCCATTCATTTTGCAACCATGCAGAGATATTAGAAGCGGCTACTGCTCTGAGAACCAATATAAAGAACATACCTCTAGGATTCTGTCCAGGTCATCTTTGGACAGGCAGGGGTAGTCTTTTAGTATTCGCTCCTTCTCCTGCCTGTACTGCTTCACAGCCTGCTTCCAGTTGGGCTCCTCCAGAACCTGAAATATCGCTGCCCCAATGGAGAGGTAAAAAATTATGGCAGAAGTCAGCAAGGGCCCTTTATCTACCATACTTCTGTGTAAGTAGAGCGGGGCAAACACAAGAGGAGGGGGGTAGATAACAAACAAAAAGTGGACGTTATGCGAAGCTCATTCTCAGAAACTCTATTAAGTTGAAGCTCACGAGTGTTTCTCCTTCGTGGGGACAAAGCAGGGAGCAGACAGAGGAGCGCGCGGCAGCTGACAGCATTGGGCTCGAGACGGATGGATAATAGAAGGGGGGAAAAAAAGTGTAAAAAGCCGAACCGAGCGTGCGTGCCAACTCATCCACTTGTTGCAGTATGCTTCCACGTGCGCGTCCGGCCGCCAACTGCGACCTAAAAGTAGAGAGCAGCGGAGGGTGAGTGGTGGAGACCCGCCCCAACCCGAGGGAGGGCAAACATACTGCTGCTGCTGCTGCTGTGAAGTTTGTCCACAGGTGCACAGCTCTCAGAGACAACAAAATCACGCGTCAGTTACACGTCACTGCTCTAAACTGCATCACAACACGAAACACCGGATTTAAATATATTTCGGATATAGCCTACTTTTATAATGAATTTAGATTAAAATATCTGAAGCCCCCCCCCCCCTGCATATATATCATTAGATTAATAAATCATTAAATAATTAGAACTACGCTTTGAAATATAAAACCTACATTCCATTGCACGATTTAACCACCAAAACATAAAAAAACTGCAGCTACTGCAAAAGATATAGGCTAATGATTTTATACCGGAGGGTAGCCTAACACTAGCAGGCTCATCCAATTGCATGAGTTGCCATAGTGACTGAGCGGGGCTTCAGGGAGCCACCGAATCTGGGGAAACTGAGGCAGGATTCTCAAAGTAAGCATGGTTTTTGGAGTTAGTTCGCTTCGTGGAATACCCCATACAGGATCTATAGATTCCGTTTGCGTCTTTAGAAATGATTTAACATGGGCAGATCTATGGGAGGAGCTGAAAACAATTGACCCCTCACTCACAGTTGGATCAAAATTGTATAGAAGTCGCAAGCTAAACATTTATCTAACTTAAAATGTGTTTATGCTTTGAAGTAATTATTTGAAAGAAAATGCACAAAATTTGAAATACAACAAAAATCCAAAAGCTCCATCTAGTCTACTACAAATAATTTTTTGTTTTTCTAATGAAAAGTTGGATTTTATGATTTTCTTAATTTCTATTTTGACTATTTCTAATGTTGTATTTTTTATGCTTTTCCTTGCTTAATTCTTTATATGTTTTGTTTGTTTCTTTATCCCCAAATTATGTAAAGCACCTACCCTGCTGTTGAAAGTGTACTATAAAAATGATATCACCCTGCCGTTTCCAATAACTGCTGAATTAACTATAATCAAATATGGTACTGTTTTTTCCATCTTATTTCATTCAGGACACAAAAATTTCACAAAAAATACTAAAACTTGAAAAATAAAAGTTTCAAACTAAATGCCTCTTAACATTTATTTCAATCAAACTGATGTTGTCTTAAAAGAAAACAGTCAGAAAAGAAAAAGTGGTCAAGCTCTAATGTTGATAAAAGGGGCTTTTATTAGTGAGAGGGTTTTATTTTTGATAGGACGTAAACACGTCAAAGGCATCAAGTTGAAGTGCAGAAAATGACAGTCCATTTCAATGTTATGTTTAAAAAAGAAATAAAATAACAGCCCAGTCTATAAATAAAGATTTAGAATGCATTCTAAATCCCATTCTGGGATTACTGAAATCCATCTAATCTCATTGTATCTCATTTAAACCATATCCTTCTTTGAATAAAAAGGTAAGTGGATTTAATGTTTCTTTTGTAAACTGATTATATCTATGTCTAAACAGTGATTACAATTTCTTTATTTATTGGCTGAAAGATTTTCATTTGTTTTTATTTGTCTTTTGACATTTTATCTTTTTATGTACCTATAACACTGATTCTTTGCATGCAGGGGCCTTATTTTTTATAATACTTTAAAGTACATTGTGTGAATTTTGATTGTATAAAAATACTCTATAAATAAACACTTGATTCATTGATTGATTTATTGAATTGTTGATTGATTGATGGGTATATAAAATGTCTAGTAGAGTTTGTATGTGTCGCTTTTTTATGTGTTTATTATGCCATAAAAAGTCTGTACTCTCTGTTTACATATGCACCACTGACCTCACCATGCAGTAGAATGCATGCAATGTAAAAATGTAAAAAGCACAAGATAAATGTGCAGGTTTGCAAATACAAACCAAGGCTTTTTGTATCTTATGTAAGATCCACTAATTGGTCAAATCTGGTTAACCTCACAAGCCCCAGAGGGTCTCTAATTTCAAAGCTTGAATAGGAGACAGAGTCACATTGGTGGGGCAGTGTGGTGGTGGGTGTCAGGTTAAAACAAGCAATTGTAAACTTCATGCACATCTAAACACTGAGAAACCCTGTTTAACTACTCTCTTTCTACCCTTTGATTACACTCTACAAAAATACTTTTTAGATTTGAATTTCGAAAATGTGTTTTACTCAAATGAAAAAAAATAGAGCCATGATAGTTCAGGGTTAAGTGAAGTTTGTTTATTTTTATTAGATGAAAGTTCACAAACACGGAAATCTTTCAGGGTTGACATTTCCAAGAATTACACCTCAGACAAAGATCGCTGAAATGCAGGAGTAGAACTTCAAGAAATCCTCCTGGACCTGTCGGGCATGTTGGTTAGAACCTATAGCTGTAGCTGTACCTGTAGTTTGAAAAGTGAGCTTTTACTGGTATACATCAGCCTGGCCTGAATGAGTTACTTTAGTTAATAATGAAGATGAATCAGAATTATGGATCATTAATAGATCGAACCCTAGAACCTCAATAAAGAGGATAAAGTTTATATTTCTAAAGTGTTTTTTGTGTAAGTTCTGTGGCGCATACGTTTTAGGCTATTTCAAAATGGTATTATGGGACTAACCATGCATAGCAATAGAAAATTCATTGTTGATTAGTAGTCTATTTCCTTGAGGTTGTTTTTTTTGTTTTGTTTGTGCTCCGATAATAAGTTAGGTTTAAACTCTGTTAATCTTTAAACAGCTGCAATCAGATTTTTACAGTGTCTTACAGAGAACTGTATAAGCTTTGTATATTTGTATACCTGTAATTGTGACACATCCAGTCCAACCAGATGGTCTGTGAATACCTCAGTTGTTTGTTAGATAACAAAAACTGAACGGCATACCTCAAACCTAACTACTAGGCATGGTTCACAGTTCAGGTGGACGAATCTACTGACAGGAAAGCTATTGGTCATACAAATCCAAATGAATAAATATGGCCTTCAGGAAAATGTGGCAAGAAGAAAGTCAAAGGAATTGTCGTCTTCAGTCCATAAAAAGCCATTGGATATTCAGCAACCGTGAAGCAAGGTGCTTCTGCAGATGAGACTGCATGTTGACTTTTTGCCAATGTGCAAACTGCAATGTATGCAGTGTAGGTTTGTATACTCCAAAATACTTGCCCATAAAACTGAACACACCATCCCACTGTGAAACCTGGTGGTGGCAGCATCATGCTGTGGAGGTGCTATTCTTCTGCAGGGACAAGTAAGCTTGTCCTCAATCAAATCCAGAATCTGTGGAAAGACTTCATCAAAACTAATGTTACAGACTATCTCTATTAAATTAGACTGAGGGGGACATATGTTACAGAAGAAAACAAAATGATCAGGAATTTTAGTGTTTGGATGTTCAATGTTGGTGGATGTGTAATTTTTCCTTCAATAGAAATTCAAATAGGCAGAAATACTTTTACTGTGCACTGTATCTGCTCCGTGCTGCTACCACTGATGAGCAGAAAAAGCATAGGAATTTTTGTCTGAGTAGATAGAAAGCTACAAAAGGGGGGAACAACAGTGCTTTCTTTCACATGCGGCTGCGTGAAATCATTGGCAAAGCCCTGCATTTCTGGTGATGGGACGTAATATCAAAGGGGTGAGAAGAAAAACAAAAGAGCTGATTTGGTTGCAGGCCAGCAGCTTTGTGCTAAAGGCGGTGGAAGTGCAAGTGTTAACCTGTTCCCTAAACATACCAGAGATATGGATGAGCAGAAATGCTCTTAGCTTAGGAATTAAAAAATTGAGATGGACAAAGAGAGGGAGGAAAAGAGAGAGAGATTAACAAATGTTTTAATTATTTATGCATATCTGTGGCAATGTTTTAGTTACCTATATATAAAATAAAAAAGTTATCAGAAGAAGATTTAATATTGATACTATTTAAAATAAAAACAAATTGCCTTAAAAATACTTTAAAAATGCCATTTTAAAAAAGTGTTGATAAGGTGGTGTCGTTTGGACTTTTTGCTTGCCCTTCGCTTGAAAGCAAATTCCGGATGGGAACAAACTGGAATGGAAATACTGCACATTTGAGATCACACGGATTCCTGACAGAAAGGAGAATCCCAGGAATGACTGGACTGCTGGTTGATTCCTATGCTGAGTTCTTAAAACTCTGGTAACACATCCCATTCAAAAATTTGTTTAGTTTAGCAATGTGAATCAACACATACTTAATGTGAATAGGAGTAAGATTATTATTGCATATTCTGTCTAAATAGAGGCAAACGACCCAGTTCCCTCCTGTTTTAATAGCATCAGAGATCGTCTTACGTTTGTCCAGATTCCTTGACCGTTTTATTGTTTTTATGCTGTGACACAGTCTATCAAGTGGAGGAAGTAGGGAAAGCTGAAAGGGGGGCATTTCATAAACTAATGTTGAAAACTGGAACTTGCTTGACCAAAATAAATTACTTCCTTCACGCGTTTTATGCTGTAGCAGAACATTAGTCTGTTAGCATGGGTAGGTTGAGTTGATCCAGTTGCTCCTTTTCAGTGGAAGAGTCTGACTTTCGGTTTCAATATCTTCCGTTTAGTTGATCTTCATTTCATGGTTTTTGGTTTTGTTATTATAACTAATGAAGAGCCTCAGCTCTCATTTAGATTTTTCTTTCAGACAGTGTCACAGACAAAGGTAAAGTTTTTTTTAACTTCAATTTTCAAGTTTGATTTCTTTGTTCAGTTTCTATTTTGCTTCTTGTTATTTTTTATTATCTGGTGTTCTATTAATGTCTGCATGTGTTTCATCACATATGACAGTTTTCTCTGTGTTTCGTTTCTTGTCTTTTGGGGTTTATTTTTTCGGAGTGTTTCTAGTAAAAAGTTTAATCTCATCACTTAATCTGTAAAAGTAACCTTTCATTTTATATGATCAAATTCATCCACTTGCCTGTAGATCCCATTATTACATATAACATGAAAATCATAGCTGCTGAATCCCACATGTGCATGAATGCTGTCCTGTTGGCTGAGCACAAAGCTCTTGTATCCAGCTGCGAGTCTCTCCAAGCATTATATACACTCAAGTTATTTCCTGTGAGTCATAAATCCAGAACTTCTTGTCTAATCACAAGACAAATATTAACTAAGGCAATGTTGCAATTGTAATTTTTTTTCAGAAGTCAAAACTTGGATCTTTCATTTTCTAGTTTTAAGTCAGTGTAAATTAGTCATTGCTGTGCATAGTGACCAAGGTAAATAGTATTAGCCAGATAAGCTAAAAATCAAGCCAATTAGGTATTTTACAGCATGTCATGCATATAGATAATATGCCAACAAGTTTTCATTCAGAAATTACACTGTGCAAACTTTGCAACTGTCAATATAATGTACAATGATATTTCAGGACTCTATGAATGTCCCCAACTGTTAAAATATAAATTTGCCAAATAAATCAGAAATAAGGCATTTCTCTCTTTTAGTTTAAGGCAGTTAGCATTGTGAGGTGAGTGACGTTTTCTCTAGGGTTGGCAGAGTGTTTGATTAGTGTTGTTTGAGATGAATTGAATCTGTGTTTCATTGCTACTATAGCTGAGTACTAGTAAATTATCTAGTAGTTATGCACGTGTGCAAGAGACATAGCAAGTGGGACTGGTTGGCTTAAGGGTTCAGGGCTACAGCAATTAACCCCTGGGATGATAATGCTGAAGCATTACTATCTTCCAACAGCATTTAAAAAGATTATTTGATACTTTTAGAGCTGCCATGCAATTATAAAACGTTAAGCCTAAACTAGGATGTTTAAGCTATATATATATATATATATATATATATATATATATATATATATATATATATATATATACTGGCACCCCATGTTCAGAAGCAAGCAACAACCACATGCCCAATTATCAAGTTAGCAGATATCGTCATTTATCATGCTGTATTGATTTTTAGGACAGCCAGTAATGCTTTCTTTACCGAGGAGTTAGCAACACTGGGATGTCATACAGTAGCCTATGTCTGCTACTGATTAAGCAACACGTTTTCAGTGCAAGACAAATTCTCATTGCTGTTTAAAAGAAAAACTGTAATACTTTCAAAGCCATTCAGGAACAACAACTTGACTTTTGAACCGATATGGAAAGCACAAGAAAAATATAGCTTTATCGGACAAGGTTAGCATGAAGTCTATACATCCATTCATTGTCTTCCGCTTATCTGGGGTCGGGTCACAGGGGAAGCAGCTTGAGCAGCCACTTGCGGCAGCTCCTTAGGAGGAATCCCAAGGCTTTCCCAAGCCAGCCGAGAGACCTAGTCCCTCCAGCATGTCCTGGGTCTTCCTCTGGGCCTCATCCTCCTCCTTAGCATGAAGTAAAATTAATTAATCCTTGAACACTGGTGAATTAAATTGATCTCACACAAAATGTATACATTTTGAAAGGTTTAAAAAAAAAAATTTGATACTTTTAGAGCTGCCATGCAATTATAAAACGTTAAGTCTAAACTAGGAAGTTTAAGCTAAAGAAAAGCATATTTAAGCTAAAAGAAAATTGCTACCAAAGGAACTGTGTTTGGGTAGCATAACAATCAGATATTTCCTCATAATATGCCACTCTTCTGTCTAAAAATGTCATGAAAAATAAAGTCATGAAAGTATAACCCTGTGAAAGGCTGACGCAGTAATATGCTGTTTCAGAAGACAGATACTTTTCCATCAAAATCGAGAAATGAACATTTAAAAATTGGAGCATGTAAAATAACATTACAAAACAACTACCACTTCTTTGTAAACCAGAAAGTTTGACTCATTTCACGTCATTTTAGTAACCAGATGGTAAAACAGAATATTTGAAATTCCCCTTTTATATATTTATTTCTTTCATACGTTTTTTTTTTTTTTTACTAAATGCAATCAGTATTTTCCAAATGTTGCCCTTGTAGTTATTTCAGTTCAACAGATGTTTAGAGATACCCTGCAGCATGGTATAACAAGGCTGCTAAGGGACCATGATGGTGGTCTCTTGTGAAAACTCTGTTGGGATTTTGACTTCCGTATTTTCTGGGAGTCAAGATAAGACAACGGAAACAGGCACATCTGATAACAGATTAGCCACTGTGGATGCATTAACATATGTGTTATTTTGTGACCAGCAGTCTCCAAAGACTGGGTGATCTGTAGGGAGCTCTTGGAAAGACTTGAACTTGAACTGTAAGATAAATATTGCAAGGCTGAAACCCAGAAACTCTTTTGCTTTTTCTGACTGAGATTAGCAGATTGATGGGGTTTTGTTTTTATCTAAAAATGATTTCTGTATTAAACAGGAAGTACTTGTCTTGTTATTTCAGAGAATTTACCTCAAGCTTTTTAGACTGACTAGTAAAGGTTTTTCTTGGAATGGAGAAGTCAAACTGAAACTTCAGTTAAATGGGTGTGTCTGGTATCTTAGTAAGCAGATATTCAAAAGCAATGCAAAAGTAATTTTCTGTATATTGCAAAAGTAATTCTCGAGATTCGGTTTGAGTTTTTCTTACTGCCAAGTACTACCAAATGTTTTGTAATACCAGGCAGAGTGCTGACATGTTCCCATTAGGAAGTTGCAGAACACCTTCATTTCTAACCAATAAAACAAGACCCATATCTCCAAACTCCAAAACATATTTCTCAATCAGTCTGTTTTGCATGTCCTTCCTGTTTATCGTATAATGGCTATGATGGGATATTTTTAGCAAAAGTAGGTGTGTATGGTGGTTTGACCATGTGAAACACTAAAGATATGTTTCCCTGTCCCATTGTTTTGTGCGGTCGTTTCATCTGCTCAGGCCTCTTTCTGGGAAGGAAATCTGCACAATCAGTCAGTTAATTTGTTCATTGTCAGTTGTCATGAGTTTCCATTGTAAAGTCTCAATGACTGAGACAATAGCTCAGGCACCTCTGGAGTAATCCTATTTTTGTTTTAAGATTAAATTCTTTAAAAATACTTATTATTATGAATATGGTAATATTCAATTAACACTTTGTGTCTTGTAAAGTGTTTTTTCAAGCTAGGAATAAATATACATTTTGTGAGTTGCCAATTTTTATTTGGGCGTTTATGTATGTGAAGACATTAAGGCATTAAACCTATGAACTGATCAGATTTTTTTCATGCAGTTTTGTTAAATTTTTCCTGAACAAAAACATCTTTGGAAATCTTAGGGTGCTGGGTTTAAGGATTCTTTTAATTCACACATTTGAAATTTGGGGGAACGGAATGTGGGCAGGTCCAGTGGATGCGCAATGCCCTTCATGAATCTTGGTTTTGGAACTCAGTTTCAATTCAGTTTATGTGTATTGTGCTGATTCACAAAAATGTTCTCTCAAGGCATTTTCTTTACAGACATACATACTCAGTTTAATCCAACATATAGTCAAAATTTATTATATTCATTCTCATTTTACAGTACAAAACCATTTAATCAGGCTAGTTTATCATTCGAATTGGTGAAAATATTTGTATCTAAGGAAATTTTACTGAACCACACTGACTTTGCAACATTTCCTCATTAACTAGCATATAGCAATAGCAGAATAGCTTACATGTTTGGCTGTTTAATTTTTTTACATGATTATTTTTGCAGTATGCACAGAATGACATTAAGGCAACACACATTACTACAAAAACTCTGCTGCACTTTGCTGCATTTATGTTGCCCTCATCTGCAGGGCTTTGAAGTGTCATGTCATCACAGACACTTTGTTTAGAATTTAATGCTGACAATGGTGTTGATACTCATTTTAATATGGAGCGCATAGCTGGACAAGTGTAGATGTGATGTGACTTTAAACCATAAAGGCAACTTTGGCTTGTAGCAACTGACAAGTATTTCTAAGAATGATTATTTGCTCATACTTTCCAAGTGCTGTCTCAGAGATGAAAGATTTCAGGTTTTCAAGCTTAAACTTGTCCAGTGAGTTAATTGAAAGTATTCTTTGAATCATTTACTAGGGTTTCTAGGAGGACAGATATGCAAATCCTCCCAAATCTTCCTCTGACTTCAGACACCACCTTTGGTTCTTAAAGTGCTACATTTCTATTTGTATTTTTGCATATAACTGTTTGTACAGTCTCCTTTTGACCTTTCTATTGCAAAATGGGTGATTAGAAATAAGGTGTTGCGCTTATTTAAGGTTTCTATGAATTGCATTATAAAGTGTAAAACTAAGCTGCAGAACAAGTTAGTTCACAGTGGAAATCCTTACTGCGAGGAAAAAAGAAAACAAAAAACGTTTCTTGAAGTGAGACTTAACAATCTCATGTAGGTCCATTACATGGTAATGGTAATATTCCTACGAATAGGGAATGCATTTAACAGATAATCAGTCTTTGTCCCGTGCAACAAGGGAGGTCTTGTGTTAGAGTGCTGCTTCTGTGCAACCATGTAACATAATCACTGTGTTCTGGCTTCAGAGGCACCATTGACAGTTCAGATACAGCAGAAGTTTCTAGAGGCTTTACAGGGAAGATATACAGGGACATTGATGGTATCTCTAGCAGTGAATTACACGTAAAAAGTGGCAGCCACTTTAAATGTCACAGAACCAACACATTTCTGTGTCCTAGGTTTTTCTCTCTCTCTTTTCCCCTCCAACAGCAAACCAGTCTACCATGGGTGATTGGAAACGGCCAGCTGTATATGTCTTTTTGGGCACTGACTTTGCAACATCTTAAGTTCTCTCACTCTGGATTCCAGTCTTTGTAACACTCTGAAAGTATATTTATCAAGAGATTGTGAGCAGATCCAGGAGGGTGTGGAGAAAAACTGGAACCATGAATGGTTGTTCATACAAACAGATTAACGTAGCACACCCTGTTAGATATTTATTGTAACCAAATCAGGAGGATGATTAAGACTTTCTTTTTAACTAATCGATCAAAGCTTCTTGATGGCTTCATAAGGTCCTGTGTAACTGAGCCATATCTTAGTTTTAGTATCAGGGACTTCATGGAGAAGGGTCTAAAGACAGATTGATCAATAACAGGAAGCAGACTTTGGGGCAGGGGAAAACTGTCTTGTTAGACAGCCCATGAAAGCATTTATTATTTTTTCTAAACACCATTCTTTAGCATAGGGGGAGAAAAAATGTCAAAATATATACATACAATACTATCTTATGACTAGGATTGTTTTCACGTTTATCGATGTGAACATTTAGTGCACTGATGAAAAATGGGTTTTATTTTCCTATTTTATTAACTTAATCATTATTTACAGTTACAACTAATAATGTATTGTTTAAAAGTTCCCTAACTTCTAACATATTAAGAATAAGATAATTCATTACAGAGACCAATGTTGACAGGCATTATTAGAAACATTTTTAGTTTGAAACTTGTTATGGTCATAAAATCAGTGATATTTCGGAGAGTCCAAGATGTCATCGGCAAGTGTTGAGAAATTTGTTTGATTGGGTCTAAAAGGTGCAGCAAGAACATTATGAAATTACTTGGTTTCAAAATGGTTTTTAAATTAGGAATGGAACTACAATGTACTGGTGTGTTCTAGACATGATGGGATAGAGTGCAATCCTCTTCTCAATTTTATCTTTGCTGCATCATAATGCAACATCTTGTTACTTTTTGTAGTTCTACACCCTTTCAGCTCATACCTGATTAAACCATGAATCTTTTGCATATTTTCATTTCGTTTTTCTTTTAATTAACCTTTTCATCTAAGTTTATATATCATAGTGATTATGGTTTTTTTCCGGTTCTTGGAGCTCATATTCAAAGTATTGGTTTTACCTTCATTGCACTCAGTCTAACACCATATTAATCGACGGTCAGAAGTTCTCCATTTGTCAACATTCAGAATATGCTAAATAGCTTAATGGCCGGTAAATTACTGCATTATGGACATGCAATAAGTTTTTCATAACATTATAATCAAAATGTGCGCAGTTACAAAATAGGAAGTAAAATTAAAGACTTTATAACTAATTCAAGGAAAAAACAAAAAAGCCTATTACACGAAAGCACAAGCACTGCTAGCAAGACGATGAGTAACCGCAGCATTGAATGGTGAATACTGAAACTAAAAAAAGTTGCTGTCCTACAGACTTTGCTGCAGCCCAATCTGAGTTTCTTACTCCTGACTGAAGTGCTCAGTCCCACCCAGGGAAACTGAAACAAAACTGCCAGAAGCTGTTTAGACTGGTATATTATGTCTATAACTTTTTTTCATCTGTGGTTTGGTTTCCCCTTTTAGTTTTGGAGCCCTAATGTGAAAAGTTTTGCTTGTTTTTTTTTAAGTAAAACTATTTTCAACACCACTTTTCAGAACATGTTGCACTTATCGTAAATTTGCATGTCCACCCAGTGCTAATTCAAGCTACAACTGGTAAATACAGAACAACTACACTTTCTGCTTACTTATAAAAACTGAAAATACTTAATAGACTTACTTCCACTTTTACACTGAGTCATTTCACAGAAATGGGTGTTGGACATAACCTACTTTTGGGAGAAAATAAAAGTAACAGTTGTCTGCAAGCCTGATAAGGAGAGATAGCAGAAATAAGAAGATCTAACTCTGTGTAACTGATTTTTGGATGGATCGATGGGTGAGAGATTGCAGTTCCTTCACAGGTCAACACAGAGACAGATGAAATGAAGAACCATGCACACGAAAACAGGACCATGCCTCGTAAGACAACAGGGCTAACGCCTCACCACCGTACAACCCTGGAAAAATACAGTGTTAACTTTTCAGTGAATCTTGCTTAGAGATGAGCATCTGGGTGGGGTGAATATAAATAGAAAAAGGGAGCAAACAAATGTAAGCCCAAATAGAAGAGTTCAAACAACCCTAAATATTGATATTTAAGGTGGCTGAAATATTCAGAAAATCTACATTAGGACAGATTAATGAGTTACTTGTGGTGAGTCCTAGTTAATAAACAGTCTTATGTAGTTAATACTTCAGGTTGTTTTCAGTTAACGTAAGGAAAGTGGTCTAAAGACTGTGGCTTGTTTCGTTGTCCTTTTAACATGCAGTTCTGTGTGCAAGGTATAAAATAAATAGACTTAAATTAAGAGGTTAACCATTTATTTAACTACTGTAAAAATGTTTCTGTATGAACAGAGACAAACAATGATGATCACCCCATTACTCTTAAATCACACCCACCTGGGGACGCTAAAAAGGTTTAATGAAAGTCTTTTGGCAGAGAATCAGATATATTTTTCGGAAACCGCTACTTCATTGCTTAATCTTTATAATTCATGCCATTAAAACAAAGACTGAATTCCATTTCTGAGGGTTATCCCTAATACACCCCCCATTAATGATATTTACATTTGTTGACTGAGAATATACAACATATAAGAACAGAACAGAGTCAATAAAATGACTTGTCTCTTGTGTTAGTCCAATAGATGACTCCAGTGTCAGTTATGTGCTTTACAAACTTATAAACAGTATCCCGTTAATGCCAAACAGGATTGGAGCAGATTTTAAAGGTCTCATTTACTGTTATTTTTATAAATTTTTCAGTGTCTTCTGGTATGAAAGAATGCCATCTGAGTTATGTGAAAACAATCTCCAAACTCATTTTTGTTTGTCTATTCCAGTTTAGTGTGGCAGTAGGTGGGGAGAAACTGCACAATTTGGGGACTTGCTCATTAAGATTAATGAGCAAGTTTCTGACCTCTGATTGGCTCGATGCAACACAACACTTGCACTATCGCTGTATACTTAAATCATCCATCTATCCATATAGCCATCCATCCATCCTCTTCTGCTTATCCGGGGTCGGGTCGCGGGGGCAGTAGCTTAAGCAAAGAGACCCAGACTTCCCTCTCCCCAGCCACTTGGGCCAGCTCCTCGGGGGGAATCCCGAGGAATTCCCAGGCCAGTCGGGAGACATAGTCCCTCCAGCGAGTCCTGAGTCTTCCCCTGGACATTTTTCCCTGTGGGACGTGCCCGTACCACCTCAACTTGCTCCTCTCGATGTGGAGGAGCAGCGGCTCTACTCTGAGCCCCTTCCAGATTACCGAGCTCCTCACCCTATCTCTATCTCTGTTTATTAAAATCAGAAAAGTGGAATTACGAAACCAAAATCATGCTGATATTTAGCCTTAGATGAAGTTCAGGCTGCATTCCCAAATAAGACCGGACAGCAGGATGACAGAGCCACTACCGGGCTCACAATGAGCCCTGAGCCAGAGCTACAGCGGGCAAGCTTCTGTACACCGCACGCCTGACAGTCAGACAGGAATTCAACACTGCACTCTTCCCTCTTTGCTGCTGAGGTAAACCTTATTTGTTTCTTTTCCTCCTCTTAGTAATCACCAAATTAGTTTTGAAGGACAGGCTTTTTTAGACTCAGCCATTTTCTGGACAATTTTCTTTCTGTAACTGATGCAGGGAATTGAGTTTGGAGATAATATTCACATGCAGCATGCTTATACAACTCAGAGTGACTGATTGTATTAAAAGAAATATGTTTTTTTATGATTTTCAGTGAAGGAGACCTTTAAAGACACACTCAGTAACTTCACAGATATTTGCCCTCACTCGCTCTCACAAGGCTTGTGTTGTAACGTCACTGCTAACAAACAAATCTCTATGGATGGCATCTGAAGAAGTTTACCGACCGTTTTTAATGCTCAGCCACCAAAACAACAAAACTAACTAGAAACTATCAAACTAACGGTGGGTCAGTTGGTTAACACCCTAACAGTTTTCCTGGCACTGTATAAAATCATCATGCCCAAATAACCCCGGAGCAAGCATTTATCACTACCAACATTTCTAGTTCAGCATCCATACATCCTGCTGTATTTCTATCGCCGCATTCACAGTGGCTGACCACAGAAAACAAAAAAGTTGTAACACTCGGTTTTAGAAGCTAATGCTACTTTGACCTAAAATGAGCAACAGTTTGACAGATAAAAAAAAAATCTTTCACAGCAGTGAAGGAAAGTGTTTTCTGAACTCTTTCATCTTCTGTCTTGCTGCCCTATGAAGCAGCAGAAGGAACCACGGGAGATGCGCTGTTAAGAGGGGAACAACCTGGTCATGGTTTGAGAAGCTGGCAGCTTCGGTGTCTAGCTCTGCGGCTCGAAATGCTACAACTTTCCTAACCCCTGATTCACACCGGGGCACAGAACAAACTGGAATCATGGGTTTGGTTTTATTGGCATATCTACTTTGGCTCAAATCTCAAAACTGTGGGTTTCTTTTTATCATTAGGTAGCACGTGGCATACTGCCGTAAATTGAAACTCAGTCAGTACACCCGGAGAAGTGGTTGCGGGTGACAACCTTTATAGTGTGGTTTCATCATAAATTGTGTTGAATCACCAAAATGTTTTGAAACCACGTTTTTATGGTGTAAAAGTTACAGAGTGTTTCTTTAAAATCAAATATCCAATCACTGCCTACAAGATTCATATGCCATTTGCAGGTAAAATGAGTCATATACTGTGGGTTAAACTTTCCACACCGTATTTGTCAGATGATTATCTGTTAATGAGTTTGGGACATAGTCCATGTGGCTTCGTCATGTAAGGTAGCATTCATAAACTGAGCAATGAAAAGCAACTAATAGAAACACCTGTGATTTTAGCAGAAATTAATTTAAAACTTTAAACAGATTGGTCGAAGGACAGTAATTTTAATCATCATTCATACAATAGAACCATGAGCTGATGGCTGAATGCCATGGGTTGCTTCAGTCACTTGTTCGGACTTGCCTACACTGCAGAGAGCTGCTACGCCTAAGAGGAAACACTTTTAGTGGAGCAAAGGCCATCGAAAGAAAGCGAAGTCTGCAATGTCATGATTCATCAGCGTCTTCACTGGATCGACTGTTCTAGAAACAAAGATTGGTGTTTCCTGGTGTACAGGAGCCACTGAACCCCTGGAACTATCCTTTGTATCAGAGTTCAAAGTTTGCCTTCAGTGTAACAAACTATTATCACTGAGTTTCATAAAATTTCTCATTAAATAGCAATAACTGATAACTAAGCTGTAAACAGTAGGAAATAAACAGATCCATGTTGCCAGTGTTGATCAGAATAACCCCCATAAATTATTTACTTTAGGTCAAGTAGGATAACTAGGTTAAACTAGATTCATCTCAATCTTGAAGATCCTACTAATTTCAACTAGAAATATACTTTTCATTCTCTTTTAGCACTTGAAGATCTCATACAAAGCCTCATTCAGCTGTATGCTAGAGACACATCAAGCCTTTGATTACAGCCTCATATGACAACGGTCACAAGTTTACCGGCCAGACAACAGTTACTGTAGTTCTGTCTATATTGACATCTTTTTCTTAATAGGCACCAACATGTGAGCCAGTAGCCTGGGGAAAGCGTGTGAAGATGTTCTCTGTCTTGGATGAGCAGCGAGACAAACCGTCAGAGGTAGCTTTTAAGTTTATAGTAAGGAATCTTGTTAAGGCACCATAATACTTCTTCTGTAAACTATATAGCTGCTTTTTCATTCTCCAGATGGGGCTAATAAATCAGTTTGCAAGTATATTAACAAGAAACTTTTATCATATAAGCTGTTTGATTCTTATATGACATTTTGATTGACCTTGTAACCATGAACAGACTGCAGCGTCACCCTCTTATTAGATCTTGAAACTCAAAAGCAGTAAAAGCTCAGAGTCTATGGACAATCTTTATAAAACAGAAAGACAGCAACCATGAAATTCACTCTCATTTAATACCTCTTATAAAGTTCATGTTCTGTTTCTTGCCAGACTGATTTTATTTTTTGTCGTACATCTGTTCCTAGGTTTGTGGCTGTGACAGATTCCAAGAAAAACTGGTGGTGGGGGGGCGGGGGGTGTAAAGAGAGAGGCAGTCCATTTATGTGCCTGCATGCTTCACAGGTTAGAGTTAAACTTTAACAAACAATAAAGCCTCTTGTAAAAATTGTCAGACTGCGCTCCGAAAAATTTGTGACAAAGCCTCCTAAGGATAAAAAAAGGTTAGATGGACCTGCAGCAGGTCTAAAGACCTGTTGAGATCATTGAAGATACTCACTATGCAAATTTAAGCATATAAATAGCATATAAAGCAATGAAGCTGGTATCATGAAAAAGTAATCATTCCCTATGAATGTATTTCCCAGTTGGCCAACAAACGTCGTTCATCTCTGTGAAGTGGAGGGGAAATGTATACCTTTAAAAATCTAAAAGGGTGCCTTGCATTGCTATTCAATAGCCGATGCTGGAAGGTGAAACTCCCCCACAGTCTGAAAAAATTTGCAGCCTCCATCCAGTTTGCTTTTCTGTTCCAGCTGAAGAAAAACAACCCCACATCATGATGCTGTCACTACTATAGATAAGCACAGTACAGAAACCCTGAAAAGCAATGGAAAAAAAGATTAACTGAAGACCTATTTTGTAAGTCTAACCATTTTTTTTTAAATAACTCCGGACTTCAAAAGTCATGTGCAAGTAAACAAAAAAAATCCAGGTCAAAGTATTTAAAGTATTTCTTTTCTGTTTTGATTCAACCCTGAAAGGCAACAGAGATTTTTTTAAAGACATTTTTATTTATTTTTTTGCTAAAAGCCGTGTTGGGGAAGCTATGGTCTGTACAAGGTGATGTGCAGTGCTCCATTTTCTTTACATATATCATTATGCACTTAGTCCAAAAGTTACATTTTGGTCTGATCAGAACCGAGCTCCTTCCCCCCAATGTGTTTGCGTTGTCCTCTGCATTGCGTGTGACAAATAGCAAACAGAACTTCTTATGGCTTTCTTTCAACAATGGGTGTTTTTTGACCACACTATAAAAGCCAGCTATTTGAAGAGCACTGATAATAGTTGTCTTGTTAAGTTGCCCCACCTGAGCTGTGGATCTCTCCACCTCCTGGGGCACATTATCAAAAACACATAGACTGTAGCTGTGTTTCCATTATCCATGAAATTACGCAAATTAAAGTTGCGGGGAAAAAAAGCCTAATGGAAACACGGCAATTTAGAAAAAACTTGCCTTTTCCGATAAAAAGTTTTTGCACTTGGATGAGTTTTTTTTTTGAGTGTATCGAAATTGATAGATTTCTCAAAACAGCAATGGAAACACCTTGTTCGCATCAAATGAGTCACATGAGCAACAACCGGATGTTGCTACGAGAGAAAAAGACAAAGTAGTAGGAAGAGGAGAAAGATGGCGCGGCATGTTTGGGTTCACGAAGAGTTGGTTTGTGATAAAGGCATAACTAAAATATTAGAATCAAAACAGCAAAGAACTCAAGCATTTACCAAGACCGCTCCCATGTAAAAGAGGCTTGTTGCTCTATAAGCCGTCTACGTCTCCTCCTCATGGCTGATATTGAGCGCTAGTGCCGTGCCTGCAATATGAATGTAACTACTGCAAATGTTCGCATCCATCGCCACTTTTCTTACTCACATGAAAAATTGGGATTTAAACTGAGTTTGCAATTTAATGGAAACACCTCATGAAATTGTTTTTTTTTCGACACTTAGACAATATCGTCAAAGTTTTGTGCATATTTGTAATGGAAATACAGTTACTGTTGGAACAATGCTTGAAATAGATTGTGCTTAATTTCATCACGTTTGAATCCAAATACAACACACAATTTGATATGCTGACATAGTTGGCAAGGGCAGACTACAAAGAAGTAAGGGATTACTCTGTGGTTATTACACAAGGAAAGTAGCATACATTGATTCAGTTACTAATCAGCTTCATATAAAATAAAAGTCTGAGTGGAAATTTTTGATTTTTCTTCATCACTAGAAATCCATGCTCTTTATTGTGTTTTTCATTTTTTTATTATGTTTTTCGAACTTGCACTTGCAGTTTAGTTTACAGTTGCTTGCCTCAGGGTTTGAAGGTTTCAGATTTTTTGCATGCTTTTCAGAACTCAGTGCCTCATTTTAGAGGCAGAGGGTAGGGAGAAGTTCACAAAAGGTTTACTCTGTGGAGCTGACAGGGTAGACAACACAAAAGACAAAGATCACATCTCAGGAAGCTAGAAAAACATGTTTAAGGTCTAAGCAACTCAGCTGTGCACACTGTCAACAAGAGTACACCCAGTTATGAGCTTGAATGAGTTTGAATAAAACAAAAACACATTTAGTCTAACACCAGGGAATACTGCAACATCACTGGATTGTTACACTTCGGCTTCACTATGAGTGTGCTTCTGATTATCTGGGATAGTTTGGGGACAGACGTGCAAATACACTCACAGTCACAAGCAGAGAAAACCAGAGGCAGACAGACTCTGTAAATACACAGACAGGTCCTTTTTGTGTATCCATGCTGCCGAAGCCTGCAGTTGGACTCACTATAGTAAGAGCG